>CM053786.1:613814002-615014002 GCA_028749045.1 Cupressus sempervirens | reverse complement strand
CTCAATTGGCTCATAGTTCTTTGTACCATCCTTAGTTAGATGGATAAATTGGGGTTGTTAATAAATATTTGGAAGGATATCTACATTATTTCACTTTAGAAAAACAAACTCAATGGGTAGATTGGCTACCTCTTGTAGAATGGTGGCACAATACTTCTTTTCAAAGCTCATCAAAAATTTCTCCATTTTTGGTACTTTATGGATATCATACTTCTTCCATCACATCATCATTAAAGGTATCACCAAGAGTTCAATAAGTAGAGGACCACTTGCTTCATCAACAACAGATACTTTCAAGACTCAAGGAAAATTTAGCTATGGCACATAATCGAAAGAAACAACAAGCAAACCAACATCATAGTGAAATAACTTTTGAAGTTGGGGACTAGGTCTTCTTGAGATTGTAGCCATATAAACAAATCTCAATGAAGCAAAAAAAAAAGAAAATAAGATGTATCTACGATATTACAGATCATACAAAATCATGCAAAAGATTGGTAGTGTTTCCTACAAGCTTGAGTTTCCACCAACAACAAAGATACATCCAATTTTTTCATGTTTCTTGTTTGAAGAAGGTAATTAGGAAAAATATTCCTACTCAAATAGTACTACAATAGCTTGATGATGAAGGAAGAATAATTTTGGAACCAAAGTGAATTCTTCAAACATGCACAAAGAAGATGATGAATAGAACCCTCACTCAATATCTTATCCAATGGAAGAACTTACTAGTTGTAGAGGACACATGGTAGGATGAGGAGTTCATTCAAAAGAATCCACACTTGGTTAGCATTGAGGAAAATGCTTCTTTCAAGAGAATGGGCATTCTATGACCTTAATATTGGTGTATATAGGGTTATGAATAGTCAAATTATGGCTATCTTAATCCTTAATTAAGCCATGTTATCATTATTATATTATTATTTAGGTAGCTAGGTTGGCCTAGGTGTTATGTAGGGTTGTGTATATTCAACCTAAGCATAATTAGGTATATATAGGAAGTTGTGAGTCTTATTTCAAGATAATATTGTGAAATGTATTCTCATTGGAGATATTTTGAGGTTGCCCCCTCAAAGTGGCCTATTACTCTTAGTTATTATCAAGTATTTATATAATATTTCATATTATTTATTCTATTGTGCCAATTATTTCATTATAATGTATATATGTATATATATGTATATACATACATATACATACATATACATATAAATACATATATATGTGTATATACACACATATATGCATATAAATATATATAGTTAAAATGTAAAGTAGATATAGAGAATATAATGAAAAGAAGACACCTTTTTGATATTTCAATTTCCTATTGCATGATATATTATTTTTTACTCTTTTTTTTATAGTAATTAGATTATGTCTTTCAAAAATTGTGTGAATATATAGATTACGCTCTTAGATAGTTGTAGTTACTAGTTTGGTAGTGATACTACCCGATAAAATTATGATCTAGCTTTAGTCATATGACATAAGCTTCATCAATTATGATTCTAAATGATCTTAGAGGCTTCATCAACATGCTCTCTATAGCATCTTTTGGCTTGGTGATCGATTAGTCATATGAATTGGTTAGCCCTTGGAAGGTGGAACACCTTTTCAAAATTATTGGGTCAGAGATCCAGGATGATCTCTCTTTATACTTTTCACTACCCTCTATTTAAAAACATAATGCTCTGTGAGTGTCATAATCAAGTTTGAGGAGTGCACTAACACTGGTTGTGACACTGAATTCACTAGTCTAGAGTGAATCAGACTAGAAACCATTTGAGATCTTTCTATGGATTTGTTGCATAGTGTCAAGAATGCTCCTAAATTAGTGTTACCTAGTTTAGTATCTCAAATCTCTAAGTGATCATCCTAGAATCTTGTCTAGTCAAAATACCTTAAAATTTGAAGATGACATGCTTAGGGACCATTTTCTTAGCAAGGGAGGATGATGGGGAAGCCATAAAATGTGTACAAAAGGATGTTTATTAGCTCAAAGTTGAAGAAAAATGTATTAATGATAGCCGAGAGGTGACACGATAAAAAAAACCCAAAATCCTAATTACTCCAAAAACACAAAAAAACTTGATTTTACCCTAACTTGTAAAAAGTATAGGTTCCCCTAGTGCACCCATTTTCAAAGAAAACTTCAAATCAAATTCTTAATATAAGGTGCATAGTAGCACACCTCTGGGATGCACTACTAGGCACCCTACATTTTAACTCTTGGTGAAAAAAACAAGTGTTTTTGTGAAGTTTTTAAGGTGCACATCAGCACACCTGATTAGGTGCACTAATGTGAACCCCAATTTAGGTTCTACTTGTTTATTTTTAAGTTATTTTTAAGTTTTTATGGACAAAGATGCAAAAGAGGTGCACATCAGTGCACTTGGCTAAGTGCACTAATGCATACCTCTTTTTGAGGTTTTTTGTGTTTTACAAATGGTGGGATGCAGGGAGGCCCACCTCACTTTTTGTGAAGCCATGGCTAGAAGCTAGAGAAGATGAGAAAATGTAGAATGATAACAAGGAGAAGGGTGTTGGGGGTTTTATAGGCCCCATCAACTTTGGTGTTGCATACGTGTGTAGCTGCAAAGGTGAAATGCCTCTTTTGATGCACTTCGACACACTAGCGCACTAGTTGAGGTGCATTAATGCACCATTTTTTTGTAAAAAACAATCATCTTCTTCATTCACTCTAATTTTTGACAACTATTTTTTCTAGTTGGGACCTATATTTGACCAAGAAACCCTAGACCATGGATTTGAGAAGCCAAAAATAAAGTAGGGGTCCCCATTTCTAGATGAAATGGTGCATGCATTGTGAAACCACAACACATTTAAGCCCAAAAAAAATGGTTTTAGGGACACATTCTAGCCAAGTTATAGAAGCTTGTAAATTTCACTTGTTAAGGGATCCTTGCCCCTAATTATGCATGAGAAATAACCTCAGTGTCATTGCCTAGGTATTATTCTTTATAGGTATTATTCTTTATAAGTGGAACAAAGTGGATATGACATGCTACTACATGAAGGAGGAAAATGGGTATTCAATTATATTTTTGAGCAGAGTCATGGGTTTGCCCACATTAGTATATTTGAACATTCAAATGGTGCATTTTATTAAAACCTTCAAGACAGAAAAGATGCTACTTGATTGGGCTTCCATTCTTAGTGAGAACGTGGGAGAATAGCTATTGGTAGTAAAGAATAACTAAAGATTTTATATGACTTCATATTTGGTATACTTGTTGGCTACTAGAATGACAGATTATCCAAGGCTATATAAAAGGGGCACTATGCAAGATGCCAATGTATGGCTATAAATAGTATATCCTTAGCTAGTAAAGGAAAATATTTTAGAGAAAACCAAGGAGTATAGCATAGTGAATGATGCTTTCATCTTCACAATAATCCAGTTCATAGAAGGGGATTATGCTAAAAGAATATCACAAAAAAAAATTGCCAAGGTATTAGAAATTGAGGCTTATTACATCCAAATTCACTCATTCACATGCTTGAGGGTAGAAAGTACAACGATCAACCCTAAGAAGATCCCTAGATATCCTAGTGATAGGCTTATTTTAGTAGAGATTGCTCGACAGCTCTTGTTTGCATATGACAAAATTACAAAATATCACAAAATATGTTGGATATAGCCTATTGAAATAGGGCCCTTCAGGATGGATCAAAGACAAGGAATTTTTCCTTTTGAATGTGAATGGGATCAATGTCCCTTGGAAGAGTATAATTCTCTTCAACCTTATTTTGACAATATCAAGAGAGTGCAATACTTAGCAGGCAAAACATTCTAGCATGAGGCTATAGTTGAAGATCATTGGATGAATGCAATAGATGACTATGATCCACATAAGGGATTATTTTAGGATGTCTTTATATTTAGTAGAGAGGAATTTAAAGATAAAGATCTCATTAAAGATTGTGCAACAAGACTCAGAGCAACAGCTTGATCCATTGTTCAATAGGGATAGGATTGGTGATAGGCCTATCATGAACATCGAGGTAGATAGAGAAGAAAACTCAGACATCAACCATAGGGTGAGGCACATCATTAAATTAATGTAGGACTTGATCAAGAAACCATTCAACCTTGATCTAATTTCTCAAACAATAGTCTTTCATTCTCAAGCTCACCCAGCTAAGGGTTGAGGAGCAAAGGTCATGGTGCCTACATTTACAGCCCATTCACCAATATGACTAGAAATGATGCACCAACTTGATAGACTAGTTGGGTATTATCAGGCTCAAAAAGGTAGATGTAATGGCAAAAGAAAGAGGAATTCTCCTCAATAAGTTGAGCCAGAAGAGGGAGATATTCAAGTACCTCCATAGCAAGGATAGGAGAATATACAAGGATCAGAAAATCTAGAAGTTAAACAAGTCCTAGAGGATCCCCAAGTGTCACTAGCTACAAAAATCCAAGAAGAAGCACAAACTAAGGCACAAGAGGTTTCTTCACCTTGATCAATATAGAAAGTCTCCCCCTCTACACCTAAAAGATGGAAGATCAAGACTCTAGTTAAAAGGAGGCAAAAAGTTGCTAGGAAAGTGATTCATTTCCCATTAGTTCTCGAACTAACTTCAAAAGAAGTAGAAGAAGAGGGTGATGAGGAGGAAGAAGACAATCTACCTTTGAGCTAGAGAACTTGACTTGTGAGAGCTATGAAGTTGGAAAGGAGAAGAAGCTCCATGATCACACCACCATCTATCCCTAATGAACCCATTCAGACTACAATGTCAAAAGATGAGATGCAATAGTGGATAGATGAGCAGGATGTGGAGAGTATTGATGTCTTTCAAATATCAAATTTTCACATTATGCTTATAGGTACTAAGCTGGTCAGAGAAAAAATTAGGGATACATGAACCAATCAACCTAAATAGGAGTGGAGTTAGATGCCACCCAAATTACAAGGGCCAAAGGTAGCACCATCATCCCAAGTGTAAGTCACATTTTGTGTTGATAAGGGATCAGATACTCCCCTTCCTCCTGAAAATTAGGAAAAGAAAGTCCAAGTGGGATAGGAGGAAGAGCCACAATAAGTATCCACTAAGGAAGTGTCAGAAGAAGGGTAGATAAGTGAACAACCTTAGCAAACTTCCCAAGACATAGAGGTCAAAATTGTGGGCTCCATGGATACAAAGACTCCTGGTGTAGATCTCTTGCAAAAGGAGAGGACTCCATAAAGGGGAGATAAGGGAAAGGGCATTATAGAAAAGACTCCATCTTCAAAAAGAAAATCTCCATTATAGCATATCCCAAGGTGGCTAAGAAAAGAGGTAATAAGGAATAAAAAAAAGCAATTCATTACTGAGGAGGAAGAGAGGTTGGAATTTATTGAAGTCTTGAGGAAACCTAATTCACCTTCAAAAGATGCACATGTGTTAGCCTTCATTATGAGTGATCAGAACTAGGACTTATTTTCTCACATGGGTATGCCTCCTTTGCATTCAAAAGTTGAAGAATTGACTTTGTGAGACTATCTTTCAAGCCCAAGATACAAGGGGAAAACATGCACAAATTTTTTATTTTTTATTTTTATTATAAGAAATGACTATTTTGATAAAGGTTGACTATGACTTACATGACATAATAGGGTTTTGATATAATTTGATATTTATTTGTTTTATATAATAGACCCTAGTCTAATAACCACCACTTGCTATCTTGTGAACTAACTCATCCTTTTAAGGTTGATCCTAAATTTCACTATTTAATGATAAAATTAACGTTGTCCATTACATCGTAAGCATTACTAATATAATTTGACCCTTCATGACAAAGTAATATATATTCTAGTTAAATTAAACTAATCCAAAACATATATTATTTTTATTTACCTTTCAATATCGCATGCATAAATTGACAAAACATTTAAATCTATTATGACTACTAATACTAAAGGACTATTTAAAACACTAACATTGTCTAACATTAAAACATGCCAATGTAATCCAATTATTTACTTAACATTTAAAGTTTAATTTAAACTCTCGTCATTAACTAATTCATCTAATTATTTAAAATTAAATAACTTAACTAATATATACCTAAACAAGTAATAAAACCAACTTTTAATGAGAAAACTTTACACTCTTTAAAATATAATATTAATATTTAAAACAATAACTAACTACATTTAACTAATACTAAAATAAAATCTAACATAAACAAAATATCTTTCAAATCTAAACTAATATTAATTAATAATTACTAATCTTACTATAATAATAATAATAAATTATAATTATAATCCTAAAATACTAATTAGTAAATTATCTTAATAAATTAAAATAACATAATAATTTAAAAAATCCAACTTTAAAAACTATCTTACTTTCCTTAATAACAACTAATTCTAACTTCAACTAGTACTAATTTAAAGTACTTAAAATAGAATAACACTAACTTAATAAAAACAAATATAATTACTAACATTAAAACTTCCTACTAACAAAGTATACTAAAAAAATAGTTTTTTAAAAAAATAAACATTAACTTCCCATGCCTCCTCAGACCTACCAAGGTTGTAAAAAAAAAGAGAAAAAGAGATCTCAAAAACTTGATCAACCATGTGAACAACATAGTTTCAAAAAGGTTTTATATTTTCATCTTAAAAAGAAAAACATGCTAACTTCTAAGATTCTCCATTTTCCTTGCCTAGCCCACTTGCCATGTCAAGTCTGACATAGGGCCATGTGAAAGATATTTCTTGTAGACCTTGGAGGCCTTGTCAACACCTAGTATGGGGAAAAGAGAATAGGGAGTTAAGACTTCAAGTTTTCTAGGTGAGGATATAGTTAGGAACAAAGGAATTTATGAATTAAAGTTAAGCAGTTAGAATATTTTAGAATTATACTTTATGTATTATCTTTCTTTTCTTATTTATTTAAATTTAAAATATTTATTGAATTAAAATAAAGATAATTAAGAGAATCTTCAAGGTTCTCTATTCAAAAAGGGGAATTAACTTTCTCCCCATACAAATTTCAGAGAGCATAATTGCTCTGGGGGGTAAATTTTTTTGCAAGTCGAAACTTTTACGAAGTGTTGAAAAATGAGTAGACAAGTAATAATATCAATGGGAAGGGAAATTATAAATCTATATATTTATTTTTCTAAGTATTGGATTGACCAATTTACTTAATTAACCAAGGGGTTATATTACTATTTTTTTTAAAGGTGATAATAAGATTAAATGTAATGCTTGAATATTTGAGTTGAAATTTTTACTTTCTAACACTTATAAAAATTATAAAATGAAGTACATGTTGGGTGGTCATTATGCACAAGGTCAACATCAACAATCCATTGCACAATTCCTCTCTTGAAAAGCTAATATTTTGGGATCAACTCCAAGGTTTCGTATTTGTCTTGCGACATACCAAAATCTGCTCAGTTGAAGATAAATGTGATTGTTCATGAGGAGGCCTTTATTGGTTCTATTTTTTATCTTGAAATGAAGTAAAATCTATTCATTGTCTCAAAATAACACACAAAAGAACAATATTTTTTGTATTTTTCTATTTTTCAACGAATGTAATTCTAACAATGCAACTAAAATGAGTTCATATTCTAACAAGGGGTTAGCAATGAAAATAATGAAACTAAAAGAAAATAACATGAAATTAAAAACCTAACTAACATAAGCTACAGAAAACAACATGCTATGAGTTAAAATTCTAAAGAAAATGGTAGGAAATCAATGAAAATAGGAGCAATGCTTCCTAGAATCCACTGATGCAATCATCAATGGGAAATTTCAATAACCAAATGATGTTTCACTCTTCATCAATTCATAAGGCCACAAAAAGTATACCCATGTGAGACAAAGAATTATGCAAGCATAATTTGGTGATTTCTTCTCGAGCTTGATACGTCAGTAAAATTCATAAATCTATAGCAAACACTAGAACTAAAAGATCACAGAACTAGAAACAATGCAATAAACCTTTGGCTCAATCACAATCTCATGAAAAAAAATTCACAAAACAATGACACATTTAGGCAAGAATGACTACACTCCAAATGCTAGCACCAAAAGCATAATTTTATTACATAATAATGGCAACCTTTGTTACATATTAGAATGGGGTATTTATAAGAAATTGTCTCCTCAATTTCTATTAAGACTAATAGATATCTTTATGCCATAAAATACTTTTAAAACATTAAAACAAATTAAATATATACAATCTAAATGTTAATCTGGTACTTAGAGGGAATCCATCCGTATTTTATTTATTAATTGGATGCATGAGCCCTTTACATGTCAAAAATAAAGAAAATATGAGAGAAGAAATAGGAGGAAGCCTTCAATCAAAGTAGGAGTGCCAAGAAGTGCAAAAAATAGAAGTTGGTCCTTTACTAGGCATGTGTCAAAGTTAAACTATCATTAGAATGCATTTTTGATGCATGGAAAGCATTATTTTAAGAACTAGCAATAAATTGTTAGTGCACCTCTGAATTGCAGAGCTACATACCTATGTACTTGCACACCTATGAAGTTTTAGACCTCGACAAGGTAAAAATCTTAAAATTTTGTTGAGTGTCAAAATTGAAATTCTATCATCTAAGTTTTGTTCTTATTCATCCCAAAGCTATGTTTGGATGTTTTCTCTTGAATTTCTCTACCATCTCAGTAATCTTAGCTGCATTTGAAAGATTTAAAGCCTCATAGTTATCTTTTATTTTATGTCTATAATTGTCTACCTCAATTTGGGTATCAACAAAATCCCCTAGTTTGGTATCCAATTCTAGCAATGCTTCTTCAGTCCTGAAAGCTTGTTAGATATCTTCATTATTGGATGCCTACTCTAAGGTCTTCTTAACATTCTCTATTACCACCTCAATTAGCAATAGCTTCCCTCATTCCTCATGCTCAAAAATGTCCAAGCATGCATCACTATAGAGCTTCTCTACTCCCAAAATTTGTTCTCAAGCTTGGTCCTTGAGCCGATGAATCTCCTCATGTAATGTTCCCATTACCTTATTGCTATCCACTATCTTTTCTATCCAATCATCAATCATATCTAATTCTTCTCCAGTATATACATCAATAAAAATGTAGTACCTTTGCCCCTTAATGGCTTCTAAACTCTACAAATCTTTATGCCAAGCCCATACTTCATCCATAATACTGAAGTCCTACTTCAAAATTGCTATGATCTTATTCACGTTCTCCTATGTAGCATGCAATAACTTCAAATTTCCTATGATTATTGTAACACCTTTATCTTCAAGGCTTTCTTGCCACTCTTGACAAGCCTTCAAAAATGAGTTTAATTGTACACCTCCCCTTTCTCTAAGTATGGTATTTAGAGTTTTCTTGAGGTGTTCAAGATCAAGAGGACCAACAATTTTGGCTAGATATCCTTTTAGGATCTCAACCTGCCTTCAAAGTGTTTGGAGTTCAGCCTCATCTTGTTCCATATGCTTAAGGACCTCTTTGACTCCCGTAGTCATCATTTTTTGGTTTGAATCCCATGTAGGGCTCCCCAACATAACATTCTTCAACTCATAATCTTTGAGGCTAAGGCCTTCCACATTTGTGCCTTTAAGAGGGAGAGCCACTTGTGCAAATAGTTCTTGGTTCCTTGTGCTAGTGCCAAATGTCAATGGTGCTACCTTATGTAATGGAGACTTAGGTTTGTTCAAGATCTCTGCAATGTCACAAATGTCATCCTCTAAACCACAAAATTGAGGCTTAGTACTCCTCATTATTTCCTTTTAGATCCATCTAGGGATGCGCCCTATTGAGGACCTAACTCTTGATGATGAAGGGGTGTGTTATGCTATCTCCTTTCCCTTATCACTCCTACTTGGAGTCTTTTATTATTGTGAGGGCTCCCCTTCTGTAGCCTCAATCTCTCTAGATCTTGTAGCTTGCACCTCAGTGTCTTGGGAAGGTGCTTGAGAATATTCGACCATCTATGCCCCCTTTGATACTTCATCAATCTCCATTTGTTATGGTCACTCCTATGATGATGGTTCCTTCTAAATTTTCTCTCCATCTAAACCCTAAGGTGGAGGAGTCACCAAGCCTTATTCTACCACTATAACTCATGGTGGAGATGGAGGAGTAAGATTAGGACCCTATGTATCTGGTGGCATTTGCATCTAGTCTTCTTATTGAGGTTCTCCTATAGGGGTGTCTGTGATCTTATCCCTAATCAATTTTATACCTATGGGCATGAAATCAAAATATAACATTGAGAAAAAATCATCATCCTCTTCACTTTGCTCATCCACCCACTGTTTTAATTCATCTTTTGAAGAAGAGAGTCCCAAGGGTTCTACTTGAGTGGATGGTAGGGTACCCATGGAACCCTTTCTCCTTTGCAACTCTGTGGCTCTAGCTAGTTGAGTTCTTCCTTGTAAGGGAACTTGTTCCTCTTCCTCTTCTGATTCCTCTTCTTCCTCCTCTTCATCTCCTTTTGGAATGCTTTCAAGAATATATGGGGAAGGCACTAATCTTTTATTTATCGTTTTCCTTTTCTTCATCCAAATCTTAATCCTCTTATTCTGTTTCTTTGGGATAGAAGTAGAAGTTGGCTCTTCTTGTGTAGGAAGAATGGAGGCTTATGGAATCTCACCCTCTTTTATTTGTCTAGACACAATGGAAGGTAACTAACATTCATCCTGGACTTAAGTAGCTCTAGTATTGTCAAACCCTTATGCACTTTGTTCTTGCTGCTAGGGAGGATCCTATTTTGCAACTTGTTCTACCTGAATCCTCTGATGGGAGGTCCTCTCTCTTTTATTCTTTCCCTTCCTTTTAGGAGGGTGATAATATTCAAGCAAATGATCAAGCTAGTATACCATCTCTGGCATAATAGGATACTGGGCTATGAAGGTAGGAATTGTTACTTTCTTCCCTCTACCTCTTTTTAAATGGGAATGTGCGTGGAAAATCACTATATCAGGAATTGGATCAAGTGGAAAAGGTTTCTTGATCCAATCCTTTCTCATTCTAATGACATACCTCACTTGATGGTTAATATCTGTAGGACCAGAAAAATGGGTTAGAAGCATAACATACTATGAGCAAATCACAAAACTCAATCAACATACGTTAGCACCCACTAGTCTACCATGAAAGCCAAACTAATTAAGAAAGCAATAGAAACCCCCTTTTCGTTTGTAGCTCCCATGTTCTTCTTTCTTTTCCAAATGATTGTAGCTCCAATTTGCCTATAGTGCACACACGATTGAAGCCAAAGCCTATGATGTGGATCATGCCATGAGAATACTTGAAGTGTGATTTAATGTGAGAGCAAGAATGCAACATGCAAAGAAGTAGAGATTCAAAGATTCAAAGATTTGGATTTTCAAAACTTAAGTATTCCGATCTGAAATGAGAGGAAGAGTTTCCATTTTATAATTTTCATGGAGAGTGAGAGCATTGAATTTTCCACC
The DNA here is from genome assembly GCA_028749045.1 of Cupressus sempervirens. Taxonomy (NCBI): domain Eukaryota; kingdom Viridiplantae; phylum Streptophyta; class Pinopsida; order Cupressales; family Cupressaceae; genus Cupressus; species Cupressus sempervirens. Next base: position 615,002,556 of record CM053786.1, on the reverse strand, counting down.
CATAGATATGTGATGTGGCAAGAGATTCCTATGACGCATATGACGAAATATGCCAAAAGTAAGATTCTATGACACATGAGAGTCAAATTTGGCTAAATGTGGAAGAGAATCTATGATGCATCATAAGATTCCTCAACCCACTTAAAGCCAAGAATCTATGATGAATAAGCCAAATAGGGATGTGTGTAAGAGGTAATAATATTTCCTATGACGCATATGATAGAATATGCCAAAAGTAAGATTCTATGACACATGAGAGTCAAATTTGGAAGAGAATCTATGACGCGTCATAAGATTCCTCAACCCACTTAAAGCCAAGAATCTATGATGAATAATCCAAATAGGGACATGCGTAAGAGGTAATAATATTTGATTATGATAAATCTCAGCCAAGTGTCAAAGGAGAATCCACGAGGTGTCACATCCAAGTGTCATGATGATGAAATATTTTATGGAATATTTGAATTAAAAATCCTTTTATTCCACAAAATAAAAATTAGTAGAAAATAGAATTAATGATGGAAAATGGAACTTAGGAAATTGTAAATTTCCATGGTTTGCAGATAATGAATCAATTAATTAATAAAATTAATTAATTGAGGATGATAATCAGGAAGAATAATTAGTGAGAATAATAGAATCAAATTATGGGTTATTTAATCCTATAGAGAAAATTAGTAGATGATTGTCCAAATTGATTAAATGAATGCAACCATATCCTTTGATGAAAATGTGACGATGATGGATATCGAATAAGATGATAAAAAGGTAGACCAAATCCATGGTAAAATTAATTGATAGATCAAAATTGATAACATGCCAAGGAAACATGACATGAATTAATTGATATGTAACATTTAACTGACATTGTAAATGCTATAGGATTGAAATTGATTGATAAGGTTTGATCATAATAACACTGATGGACACTGTCAATATTATTAAAATGGTTGATGATGCTATGATCTAACATTGAAAGCCTCAACAATGTCAAAGATTGAATGACATGAATGATATTTTGACCTAGTACTGAGAGCCATGACAGTACTAAGGCCAGATTGATAAGATTGATAAGTTGATAGGTTTCCAAGGCACTGAAAGCCACAACAATGCCTAGGAGTCGATAAATGATGATTGATTTGGGATGTTTGATATGCTTTGGGTTGATTAGGACTGATTTCGAGTGATTTTGATTTGATTTGAAATTGATGTGAAAGGGGATACAAATGACAAAATATGGTCAATCTGGCCAAAAGATTGAAGTTAGTAGAATGAAAAAATGAGACTAATTAGTATGAAGAAGTGATGAGGTCATAGATGCAAACCATTTTTGAGTGTCTACATTTTGCCCCTCTTTGATACAATGTGATTTAGAGCGTTGTATCAAAGAATAACTGATGAGAAAGCCACAACATGCCCCAGTAGGGATGATATATATGGGTTCCCCCTCGAGAAATTGACTAAGATAAGCATATGATAAGTCAATTTATCGACAACAAGAAGACAAAACTATAGCAACTAACAGAATGACCTGAAATTGTGTGTGCATTCCCAAAATGATGGAAAGATGTCATAACATGAGGGAAATCATCAAAAATGGTTGTATTTGGTTGAAGATGATGAGACAAATGTCAGACTGAGGTTGAACTAGGTGGAAAGCCATAGAAAGGTGATTGACAGTGTAGGATGATGCAAGAATGCATGAATGCAAGATGAAGATGATTTGGTGAATTAGAAGACATGATCATGGTGATGGAGAATGAGATGAAGAAGAAAGATGAGATGAGGAGATGTTAGTATGATGGAAAGACTTTTGCTTCTAGAAAGTGCACTATATGTCAAATGGAGATTTATTTTGATATGGCAAATGGAATGCAATGCATCATGGCATAAAGGGCTAGAGCGCAAATGCAAGCCTTTTGCGTAAACAAGCATGATGCAAATAGAGAATGTCCTTGTCCTTCCCGAGGCATATGTACATTCCCTAGACTCTCAAAAGATACATTATAATAGATAAAAATGGAAAAATATGACCATGAACCATCCTGGCCACTCTCATAGATCAATTTATATCATCGAGTAGCATAGGGACATGATCAAAGAAAAAACAAAGAAAAAATAAATCACTCACTAAACAGTGTGAGCCAACAACTATTCTTGTCCATTATTACATTCTTGTTAATGTTTTAGGTATGTAGATAGTGTTCAACATGTTGATAATGTGATAGTTCTGGTTGTGGATTCAGTTGATAAGTTCATAGTGACATGTTGGATTGATTGTTGGTTCATGCTGCACAGATATTGTGATTGGCATTGAAGCATAGTGCTTTGATTTTCAGTCTGCAAAGTGCAAATGTTTATGCAAAAGGGGTGGTTATCCATAGTGAAAATGTGCAAGGTTTATTGCAAATTTTTGACAAGTTTTGTGATTTTTAGGGTTTTGTGGGGATATTTGATTTTTTTGTGTAACTGATTTCTTCAGGTCATTTTACGATTTTTAGATTTTTTTCAGGACATTTTATGATTTTTAGGGATTTCTTCAAGATCGTATTTGAATTTTTAGGATTTTTTTCAGGACATTATGTGATTTTTAGTGATTTTTTCAGGATCATTTTATGATTTTTAGGGATTTTTTCAAGACATTATGTGATTTTTGGAAACTTTTTTAGGATCATTTTATGATTTTTAGGGATTTTTTCAAGATCCTATAAGCATATACAAGTGTTAGCTCCAATCCATTATGTGATAGATCCAATGGATAAAAAGCACTTGGGGGTATGCCCCTAGTTCAAATTCAAACTTATGCACCATGTAGGTAATATGCCCCTAGACAAGATGCAAATTATGTACAAAGGCCAATGACAGAGTGTGTGTGTAGACTGGTGATGTTTAAGCAAGGTAACGAAGGACATTAACCAGTTCGTGAGACATGATAAGGAACCAAGGATGTCTTGCAATATGAAGGATATGATCAAGGAATTATAGAGGGGGAAAACACCAAGTGGAATCTTGATAGATGGAGGAGCAATAACTGATTACACATGGTGCCTGTTTGCTAGGTTTTCACCATGGTACTTGCCCAAAGGACCTATTTGCCAGGTTTTCACTTTTGGACAAAATTTTTCTCTTGACTCAAATTTTCGTGCCAAGATGCCTGTTTGCCAAGTTTTCATCAAGGCATCCATTTATTCATGAATTTTTTTTCTTTTTTCTTTGCTTTTTTCAAGACTTTTTGCAATTTTTTTGATATATTTTCATGACTTTTAGATGGAATCAAGAATGTCACTAAAAAATGCTGAGAAGATATCTATTATTGATGCTGCTAGCTGATGAGCTCTGAATCCATGACTGACCATAACTACATAGGATTTGTTCCAAGTCTGTAGCTAAAATCAAACCACTAGAAAGGCCTTGAGATATACCATCATGTACCGAATGTAAGCCAATTTCTGTCTCTTGCACATCAAGGCATTTGAGGATAATTGGGTCAATAGAAATGTCATTTGGGATGTCACTAATGATGACATATGCAAAGGCTTGTTGGATAAAGGACTGGTTTTGGTTATTGGACAAATTAGGTAGCTAGATTTGGGGATAAACAAAGGGATATAAGGGTGGGTTGGGAGGGTTGAGACCAATGACCTTCCATATGAATGTTGATCAAGAGAGCTCCAAAAGACTTTGTGGCATGTTGAATGTTGGAGCATTGATATTCATGTCATCATATTTTTCATCTTGCATCCTTGGGAGCTGCTTAGCTTTTGATTTTTTATGGTCTAATGGTGCCTTTCGGTTTTCACCAAGAGACCTATGCTTGTTATTTCTTTCTCTTTTTTCTTTGTAACTAAAAGGTAGAGTTGGCTCCCCAAAATATGCCAATGTGTTCTCTTTAGGAGAAATTTCTTCTTTATGATCTTCAGTCATAATGCCTTTAAAGTCTATTATGAGAGTGTCATCATCATAAAATCGATCAAAAATTGGTGGTCCACGTTGGTCCCAATCCAAAGGTTTAGGATAAATTAAGGGGGTGTCATCATCAGTGCTAAATGGATTTTGGTTAAAGCTATGGACATGGGCATTAGATTTGGTTGTATCATTGGGGTTATGCTTAAAAGGGAGAGGATTGTTAGTTTTAGGTGGGATATCCTCATATGCCTTTTTATCATTCAAAACATCCATAGTCTTACACGTAGGTACCGTGGTACTAGGAGGACCTATTCATAATGGTTTAAATCCAAGCCCCAAACTAGGAGGTCATCCTTTTGTAGTGATGGGTTCAATGATTCATTGTTTCTAAGATCCTAGACCATTATAGCCATCATAGCCTTTTTTTTTCATGATAGTAAACCAAAGTCCATACTTGTTATGAGATATCAAAGTGGGTTCTCGTTTTGCTTTTTCTTTCTCAATACATACAGATGTATTCTCATTGATAGAAGTATCATTCTTTGTACTAATCTTTGAATGTTGTGCTTGAAGTGGTTGTGATTTACCATGAGATTGGGGAGAAACTAGTGATTCCCTAATGTGAGAGACTTCAGACATAAAGTACTCTCCACACCCATTGTCTTCAATTTTAATCTTTTCCTTGGCTTTACTGAGTAGTATATCAGCATCCACATACTTAGAGGAATTTTTTAGGTTGTGCTTCATTGTTTGTTGGGATTTGGAATGCAGTAGCATCTCTTAGATTAGCACAAAACTGGAAAGGATCTGGATCACTAGGGATGGTAACCTCCATGTTGTCATAGGAAAACTTTAGACATTGATGATATGTAGAAGGGACTGCTTTCATAGCATGAAGCCAAGGGCATCCTAGTATCATGTTGCAATTCATTTCAATGTCTAGGACATGGAACAATGTGTCTTTAGTGGCTAGACCAACTCTGACAGGTAATGTGATGATGCCCTTGGAGAAGCATTCACCATCATCATAAGCTTTTATTGTGATTCTTTGAGATGGATCTGCATCATCTTCAGAATAACCCAAACTATTGACAACCTTAAGAGTACAGATGTTCAGTCTTGTTCTTCCATCTATTAAGACACATCTGACTTTGGCATTATGGATGAAGACTTCAAGATGAACGGGATCATTATAGTTAGGTTTGTCCTTAGGAATATCACGGGGTGAAAAAGTGATATGTTGTGATGTGGATAGGTTCCCAACCATGGCTTGGAACTAGGCAACATCCATGTTATCTAGGACTATTGACTCTTTAAGGGCTTGCTCCAAGATCTTTTGGTGTTGGGGGGATGCATGCAGTAGGTCCAAAATGGATATTTGTGCAAGGGTTTTGCCGAGTTGTTCAACAAGGCTTTAATCTTATGAATCAAGAGTAGTAGGTCTAGTATAAGTAGTAGGTCTAGCTGGGGCTCCAAGTAGGGTAATCTTTCTATGGCATGTAGTTACAGCACAACGAGGGTTTTTAGCCTTCAATGTGAATGTGGATATGCGAAAGTCATACTCATTAAAGAAATTGATGGTGTAGTCATGGTCAGTATGTGTGTAATTCACATTACCTTGCAAGTTTGAGTGTGAACTTGAGGGTTTCTCTTTGTCATGATTACCCAAAGGATCTTTGAAAATAGTATGACCAGATTTGGATGCTAACAGTGATGGATCAACTGTGATGACACCATTATCAATAAGGTCTTGTATTGCATGTTTTATTTGGAAGCACGATTAAGTCTTGCATCCTTTGGTACGATGGTAATCATAATACTTTTTGTCATCCCACCAATCAGCTTTAGTTAATGGTTCATCTTTGATTGGGGGTAATTGTAGGAAGTTATTACTCAATAACTATTGTAATGCAATCTCAAGTGGTATTCCCAATGGTGCGAATTTCCTATCTTTGGTTCTAGGATGTCTTCGAGGTTTATCTTGCGTGGGAGTCTCAGTTTTCTATTGTGGAGTTGATGTTTGATTAGAGATTTGTGAATTTTTATGGTTTACACCTTTCAAAGTCAATTGAGGTTGTGCTATACTAATCGTGCGAGCATCCACAATGTCATCATTAGTCACATTCTTGTTTTTGGATAAAAAATTTTCCTTGTCATTAGACGAGTTGGTGTTTGTGTTTTCTTTGTTTATCTTGAGGGTTCCCTTATGGATAAGAACATCTTCAATACTAGCCCCTTTTTTCATTAGTTTAGAAATGGTACTTGGACTCTTGATTTTGAGTTCATACATTAAATCTGGGACTAAGTTTTCAATGCACAAGTTTACTTGTTGTTCTTCAGGAATGTCTAGTGGACATTGACTAACTAAGCTTCTCCAACATAGTAAGAATGTGATGAATAATTCTCCTATCTTCTATTTAGTTGAGCACAAATTATAAAGTGTCACCTCATTTGTAATGTTAAAGGAAAAGTGGGAGATAAACTTGTTTGCTATCTCAAACCAAGATTTGATATTGCCAAGAAGTTTGGAGTACCATTCAAGTGCAGGCCCACCTAGAGAACGAGGGAACAATCTCATAAGGTAAGTGGGCTCATCACTGAGTTCGATACATGAAGCACAAAATTCTCGAATGTGATCAATAGGGTTCACTTTTCCTTGATATTTTTCAAACCTTGGAGCTTCAAAGTGTTTTGGGAATCGAGGCATATAAAGACTTTTATCGAATGGGTTAGGACGTAGGTCCCTTTCTATATATAGAGTTTTTTTCTTTTGGACTCCCAATGCCTCGACTTGTTTGGAAAGTTGTGTGAATTGTTGTAATAGTTCTTCATTGGGGTTTTGCATGATGGTCTTTCCTTCAAGTCTTTTGTGTCTGTGAGTAGACTGTTTACTGTAGGGAGAAATATGTCTACTTGGTTCTGACATTTCTGTGTCTGATGAGTCTGATGAAGTGTCGCTAGGTGGTGGAGGTATGTTGGCACCTCGAAGATAGAAAGGTCCCTATTGTTGGGGAACTCGTTGTGGTATTTGATGTGGCATTTGATTTGGGATTGACTGTGATTGTTGTACCATGTGTTTTTTTTGTGCCGTGTGTTGTGGTTGTTGTTGGGATACCTCTGTTGGTTGTATGTGAGACCATGTGTGTGCTTGTTGTTCTAGAGGTATTTGTTGAGGTTGTTGTGGCACATGTTGTTGTTATAACAAATGTTGCTAGTATGCGATTTGTTGCTCAAGGTGTCTTTGGTATTCCAACTATTGCTTGGGTTGCTCTTGTTGTTTAGCAAACATCATTTGTTGTTGTTGGAATTGTTTTTGATAAATTGTGTGTAAGTAAAGTGGGTCCACATGGGATTGCATGTTAGGAATGTTGGATGTTTGCCCCACTTGTGGTTTTTTTTGTTGCATTTGATGTTGTTGTTGATATGTGGGATGTGTCAAGTGGATGTAGACTTGGTTGTGCCTTGGAAGTGTTGAGACCTTGTACCATTGTAGGTTTTTGTTATCATGGGGGTTGACTAAGTCCTTGAGAATTGAACGTCATGTTTGTATTGTTGTTTTGGTACCTTTGTGTTTTAGATGTTCCTGCTTGCGACATCATATCAACTTGACTATGAGATACATTTCTATTGGGAATGGGTGTAATGTCAATAAGACTTTTCCTTTGTGTGTCCATAGGGATGGTTGCACTTGATGTTTCACATGTTGTATTTATGAGAGGCTCCATAGTGTTTGATGTCGTAGCACTAGGTAAAGTTAGGAGCAAAGGTGTACTTTGTTGATTTTCCTCCAAAGAAGGTATTTATTGCATCCCTAGAGCACGGGTCCCTTTAGGTGCATCTTTTTTTTGCATCATGTGACTAAAATCAAGTCTTAATGTCCTTTTGGGGTGTTTAGGGATTGGTGGTATTTCATCAAACAAGGGGTTGACATTGATGTGTTCAAATGTACTTTGGAAGATTTCAATTGTTGGTTCTTAATGGGACCTTATAGGTGCCATTATTGTGTTTGAAAACTCCAAAGGTTGTTTTCACTTGTCTAAGTCCAAATTTATCATGGGTTGAATGTTTTCAATTGTTGTGTTGGTTTGATTTTTGGACCTAGGACCTTCCAAGTTTGGATTAAATTTGACAATTTCTTGAGCTACCAAACGTTTGAAGTCTTGCAAAAACTTTTGTCTTGACATGCCCTAGCCATTTCTTCATTAGTGATGCCATAATCAGTGTTAGAGTCATCACTTAGGTGTACAATAACTTTTTGTATGTTTGATGTGTTAGGTTGGCTGAATTCAAAGGAATGTGATTGTTCATCTTCAGGTGAGGTTGGTACGCTTCCTCCCCCTAGTGGCATTGGCACGAATATAGGTTCAAAGTTAGGACTCCATTCAACCATCCCATGTGTGGAGGAAGTGTTTTGAGGAAATCTCATGGTAGGTTCATTGTTCAAAGTTTTTTGTGCCATAAATTGATTATGAGGATCTTGCAGATACATATTCAAAGGGTCTGCTAGTAATGGTTGTGATGTCTCGATTTGGTCTTCGTCAAAGGTTTGTTGGATTTTCTTTCTCTTTCTTTGTCTTGGATGAGGTTGAGGTTTTGGTTGTTCTTGTGCCTGAGAAAAAAAAGGTTTATAGAGATGATAAAAGATGAAAAGGTCAATGATGTCAAGACATAGATAGATTTTGACCAAAGAAAATTATAATAAAAGATAAAAAGACTAGTCAAGATCCATTATCCGTCAACACTAGGAGATACTCTAAGACTTATACTTTGTCTAGATTTTTGACTAAATTCAAAGGTTTTGGGGGTTCAAAATGATTTTTTGAGGACTCAAAATGATGGTGATGCTAAGAGGATATGTGATACAAAAAATTCCTATGATGCAAAAGGGGATTTCTGGTGCAAGATACAGTTTTGGGTCAAGTGCAGAATAGGGAGGTCTAGAGGCTCCTAGATGCAGTTTTGGGGTCCTAAAGTGTATTTCGGAGGCCCAAAATGGTCATGCAGGTACCCAAGTGCACTCTAACAGTGCCAAGTGCACCCTAATAGTACCAACTATGTCAATAACACACTTGGAGCTATTTTGGGTGCACTTGGTACTTTCTAGGCGCAGTTGGTAAGCTATGAATAATGTTTGCTTATTCTGGAGAGTATTGCTACCAAACTAACATGCGAGGAAGCTAGGATGCTGGGGTTGATGTTAGGATGGGTTGGGAGATGAAAAATGAAGGTTATAATGTATATAATTATGTCTTAAGTGAAGGTGATGATGATTAGGTGTTGTACAATACAGATCTGGGCAAGCTAGTGCAAGGGGAGCTAACCAAGTACCTAAAGACACTGTTGAAGCCCCAAAATGCTATCTAGAATCCAAAACTAGATCTCAGGACCACCAAGTGCATCCAAATAGTGAAAACTACATCAATGACATAGTTGGGGCCTATTTGGGTGTAGTTGGTAATTTTTGGGCGCAGTTGGTAAGCTGGGCTGAAACTGAGGCAATTCTGGAAGCTATGGTTTCAGGATTGATGTCACAGAGAGGTAAATGGTAGAGGACAGTGTTAGGGCTAGTTTGGATGCTCAAAATGATGATTAAGACACCTAGAATGATGGATAAAGTGGTCAAGATGATGAATAGGTATGTAAAGATGTAAGGTGGTGAATGCAAAGTGCTGATTCTGAGATGGGAATGCAAAAACTAAGGGAAGTAAAATTGAACCTAAGTGGATGCAACATGAAAAGTAATAGATACTAAATGAGGACTAAAAGGTACAATATGAAGTCTATATGATGTAAGAATGAAGCCTGGATTAGGGTGAATGCAAGTGAAATCTATGCAAATGTGAGATCTATGTTTTGCCAAGCACATTTAGGAGCATAAGTCACCATGTTTTCCAAGGTTCGAGTGTGTTGAATCAAAGTTTGCAAAGTTTGATAAAGGTTGAAATGTTTTGGAAATGTGTGAGGTTTTGACAAGTTCAAATGATATCCAAGGTGTAAATTTAAAAGTTTGGCTTTTATCTTGATTATGTTTTACACACATTCAAGACACATTAAGACAAGAATAGATGTTGTAAAAGTTAACAAACACACCACAACCTAGGCTTTTAGGACTGTATCCACTGAGTCCTACTTGAACCAAATTTCAGCCATGCTTATCTAGAGCGGACAACCTAGGATCTTGGCACTACAGGCTCCCCCTTACAACACACTCACTTCTCGAGGCTACCAAGATCCGCTTCCCAAGGGGCATGACTTCCCAAGGGACTGTTGCATCTACTAAGGACCACAACAATGTAGGATGTCTTCACAGGCATGGGTGACCCCTTGAGCTAGTGGATAGAAAGGATTTTGGCCACTAAAACATGGTTTTTAGTAAGGTAATTTCATTTGGCAAGTTAATGATAAACTTCCGCAGAAGGTCTCCCAGCCCTGAGAACCGAGGTTTGACACACCACAAGGGTACTGGAGGAGAGCTATCACACAGCAATACCGCCAACATAGCTTTCACTATAATCAAATTTTATATAGCGGCTGGAACGTTGACCTAGCTTTGGCCTATTACCACTCTGAGGTCATCCCCTAGCATACCCAATATCAAGTATCTTGGTCCAAGGTAGGCCTCCTATAGAAGTTACATGGATTTTTCTTACACCCAACATCCACAAATGGCAAGGGGAGAGGATACATCCAATGCAACTCCTAGGGATCTAACATCGTAGACACGCCAGGCAAAAAAGAAAAAAGGTTCTTTTTAATCACCAAATGAAATGTTATCTAATCTAGTAAATCCACACACATAGTTTTGAAAGACACACAAAGTCTTCAACAATGTCCTACAAAGCACACATCAGTAGTTTGTTATGATCATATCTTCATCCAACGATCACCACATGCTGCAAATAGATCATTAGTAACACAAAATCACCTAATCTATGTCCTAGAGAATGATAGGAGCTTGAAATGAAGATTTTGATTGGTGCATGTGCTTACTATGAACCTAGGTGTACTCTGATAGTACAGATCTAGCTATGAAAAGGAAGAGTAGATAGTCATTATACCCTTCCAAGTGAGCTCCTTCCTTGCACCTACAAGCACAAAACAAGAAAACCCAAGTTAGATATGCATGTTCACGTCGGGTTCACCAAATGTAGGACTAGAAAAATGAGTTAGAAGTATAACATACTATGAGCAAATCATAAAACTCAATCAACATATGTTAGCACCCACTAGTCTACCATGAAAGCCAAACTAATTAAGAAAACAATAGAAACCCCCTTTTTCATTTGTAGCTCCCATGTTCTTCTTTCTTCTCCAAATGATTGTAGCTCCAATTTGCCTATAGTGCACACAATATTGGAGCCAAAGCCTATGATGTGGATCATGCCATTAGAATACTTGAAGTGTGATTTAATGTGAGAGCAAGAATGCAACATGCAAAGAAGTAGAGATTCAAAGATTCAAAAATTTGGATTTTCAAAACTTAAGTATTATGATCTGAAATGAGAGGAAGAGTGTCCATTTTATAATTTTCATGGAGAGTGAGAGCATTGAATTTTCCACCCATGGATACGTGATGTGGTAAGAGATTCCTATGACGCATATGACAGAATATGCCAAAAGTAAGATTCTATGACACATGAGAGTCAAATTTGGCTAAATGTGGAAGAGAATCTATGATGCGTCATAAGATTCCTCAACCCACTTAAAGCCAACAATCTATTATGAATAAGCCAAATAGGGACGTGCGTAAGAGGTAATAATATTTTCTATGATGCATATGATAGAATATGCCAAAATTAAGATTCTATGACACACGAGAGTCAAATTTGGAAGAGAATATATGACACGTCATAAGATTCCTCAACCCACTTAAAGCCAAGAATCTATGACGAATAAGCCAAATAGGGACATGTGTAAGAGGTAATAATATTTGATTATGATAAATCTTAGTCAAGTGTCAAAGGAGAATCCAGGAGGTGTCACATCCAAGTGTCATGATGATGAAATATTTTATGGAATATTTGAATTAAAAATCCTTTTATTCCACAAAATAAGAATTAGTAGAAAATGGAATTAATGATGGAAAATGGAACTTAGGAAATTTTAAATTTCCATGGTTTGTAGATAATGAATCAATTAATTAATAAAATTAATTAATTGAGGATGATAATCAGGAAGAATAATTAGTGAGAATAATAGAATTAAATTATGGGTTAGTTAATCTTATAGAGAAAATTAGTAGATGATTGGCCAAATTGATTAAATGAATGCGACCATATCCTTTGATGAAAATGTGACGATGATGGATATCGAATAAGATGATGAAAAGGTAGACCAAAGCCATGGTAAAATTAATTGATAGATCAAAATTGATAACATGCCAAGGACACATGACATGAATTAATTGATATGTAACATTTAACCAACATTGTAAATGCTACAGGATTGAAATTGATTGATAAGGTTTGATCATAATAACACTGATGGACACTATCAATATTATTAAAATGGTTGATGATACCATGATCTGACATTGAAAGCCTCAACAATGTCAAAGATTGAATGACATGAATGATATTTTGACCTAGTACTGAGAGCCATGACAGTATTAAAGCCAAATTGATAAGATTGATAAGTTGATAGGTTTCCAAGGCACTAAAAGCCACAACAATGCCTAGGAGCAGATAAATGATGATTGATTTGGGATGTTTTATATGTTTTGGGTTGATTAGGACTGATTTTGAGTGATTTTGAGTTGATTTGGGGTGATTCTGAGTTGATTTGAAATTGATGCGAAAGGGGATACAAATGACAAAATATGGTCAATCTGGCCAAAAGATCAAAGTTAGTAGAATGAGAAAATGGCACAAATTAGTATGAAGAAGTGATGAGGTCGTAGATGTGAACCATTTTTGAGCATCTACAATATCATTGGCCTCTTCCCTGTCAACCTCAACATTCATAATGGGTCTTTCACCAATTTTGTCTGCGTTGAATAGGGGCTCCAGTAACTATTTAGAATCCTATTGCTTTATTTCCTCTAGGATGTTCAACTAGAGAGCCTTTTCTACTAGATACAAAGTCATCCTACAATAGTCCCTAATGCAAAAATCGTAGTCATTTGTGGCATTCATCTAGTGATCTTCAATAGCATCCTCATGATGAAAGTCCTTCCCTATCAAACTCTCCACTCTCCTGACATTATCAAAATTGGGCTAAGGAGAGTTGTATTCTTCAAGAAGATAGTTCTCCCACTCCCATTTGAAAGATAGAATATCCTACTTCCTCTTTACTTGACATAGTCCAATAACCAATGGCCATGCCAAGAAACATTTTTATTGTCTCTTTATCTTCTCATAGGTTGACTCATTTTTTTGTGAAATATCCAACAACACTAGTTTGTCACTTGGATGTATCAAGAGCTTCTTAGGATTAATAGAGGCACTAGCTACTCATAGATATGTGAATGTCTTGAACTAGATGAAGTAGAATTTTGAGAGCTATAACTTGTTCTTTGACTTCATCAAATAACCTCTTCCCATAGTCTCCCTCAATGAATCAAATGATCGCAAAAATAAATGCATCATTCATGATTTTGTACTCTTTTCTCTACCCTAAGAGCTTCTTCTTCACCAATTGAGGATAGACTATGTATGGCCAGGCATTGGGATCCTACATACTACCTCTCCTATACAAACCATGATAGTTTGTTGCCCATATTGAAAGTAGGTATACCATGTAAGAAGTCATGTAGAACTTCTTCTTATCCTTCACTATCTTCAATTTCTCACACAAGTTTTTGCTTAATGTGGTGGCCCAGTCCAGTGGTATCATTGCCTATGTGATGGTCTTATTGAAGTTGACCATAAAGGTTCTAAGGTGACCTACTATGGGTAAGCCCATGATTCTGCTCAAGAGAATGATAGAGTATCCAATTTCCTCCTTTATGTATCCCCAAGTCATATCCACTTTGCTTGTTATCCTTCCCTAAGGAGGCTTCTCAATGAGGTATGAAGATTGTATGATGCCAATTGCCTTTTGTTGGTGCTCCCTATACCATCTTTTAGCTACTTCATATGAGAGCCTAATGAACTAGTCTACTCTCAGGAGATGGAACACCCTTTCAATGTTGTTGGGTCATAGGTCTAACACAACCTCTCCTATGATGCTCTTGACTACTCTTTCATTAGAAACAAAATGATGTGATAGGGCCATGATTAGCTCAACTGATTGTACTAACATGGGATGTGAAGCTACGTTCACCAACCTAGAATGAATCAGTGAGGATACAAGAGCTAATCTCTCGATGGGATTGTTGCAAATTCTTAGAAATTATCCCAAATTTATGTGTCCTAAATCAGTGTTTCAGATTTCTTCGCAGTCATCATGGAATCTCAACTTTGAGGGTACACCCTAAAACTTGAACATGATAGGTTTGGGTGCTACTCTGGATGTGTACGCCATTTGATCACCTGCACATCATGAGAGAGAAAACATTTATCAGTTCAAAATAATAAAGACTACCAATAAAATGTAAAAGCTCTCAATTTAAATAAACATTACAAAAATAAAAATGCCCAATTTGGGCATTTTATTTATTTTATTTTATTTTATCTGTTTTTATTTTTATTATTTTGATCATTTTTTATTTTTTTAAATCTATTTATTTTTATTTTTTTTAAATAATAAAAATAAAATTTAAAAAATGTGTATTGGATGTGTGCGTAGCATTGCACGCTATGTGCAAAAGGCGTGCTTAGGGTGCACCACAGGTGCAAAGCATCATAGGCATGATATTTGAGTGGCACCAAGTGCATGTTTTGAATGGCACTCAATGAATGTTTTGAATGGCATCGAGCACAGTGTAGTGGGTATGATGGTGAGGTGTGTCATGTGGGCATCTCATGGGGTGTGCCAGCGAGGGCACCATGTAGGCACCTCGTAGGGCTGGCATTTATGGTGGTGCCATGTTGTGTGGGAAGAAAGCACCGAGCACTACTATGGAGGATTTAGCACTGGTGTAGGCATAAGTTTTAGTGCCACCATGTAGGGTTAAGCACCGATGCGAGTGCAAGTTTCAGCACCACCACATGGCAAGAGTTTTAATGCTGTTGTCGAGGGTTTAGTGTTGGCATGGGTGTAAGCATTAGCATAGGTGCACAGAGTGTTTACCTTTTCTCTCACTGATCAAAGGTAAAGTGTGCAAATAAATGAGTGAGGTGAGGGTTTTATAACCCCCTGCCACCTGCAACTATGCACAGGTGCAGAAGTGCATGCTGCACACTTTGCACACGTGGATTTTAATTTTTTGTTTTTATTTTTTTTTAAATTCCAATTTTTTACAATTTTACAATTTTACAATTTTTTTCATCCTTTTCAAATTTTTGATTTTTATAGTTTTTTCAATATTCTAAATTTTTTGTATTTTTCTAATTTTTTAATTTTTTGTGTTTTTTAGACTCTAACACTTTTGACTTCTAATATTTTATCTCAACTCTCAAATGGTGAGTTTGGGAGTTGAGAAAAAGGTAGGGGGTCCCCATTCCTATCTAGGAATGGGGTGTGTGTTGTGTGACCACAAAAAATAGCCCCAAAAGAAGGAAGAAATGATGAATGCATTTCTTCATTAGCAAACATTGTTCCAATGTGTGTCAAACACCAACCAAGCTTCAAACACCTTAAGAATCTTTTGGATAATTTTTCAATCAGAATCTCAAAATTTGAAACCTTCAAGCTCAATGTGTGCTTTGTGTATTTGTTCCTTTTGAGATTCTAGGATGTAGTCTTCCTAAGTTTTTTGGTGAATTAGAAACAATCTTTGACTCCTTCTAGCTCATTCATTCAGAATATCTACGAAGGCTATTCATCGATTGTTTGCCTAACTAGATGAGAGAATTAGTTCAAGGGCTCTTGGCAGGATGCCACGTTCTTTTAACTTTCTATAACTTTTGAATAATCACTCCATGTCATTTAGAATTTTACTTTTGATGAAGCAATATTTTGAATACAAGATACTTTATTTTGAAGATGTATCTTTTTCCATTTTAGATCTTTAGAATTCTTCAATCTTAACACTGTATTTTCTCTTTTATTTCATTTTTCTCTTTTTTCTTTTTTTGTATCCTGACCATGCATAGACTGTGTAGTCAAGAAATTGCTGTCATTTCTAGGATTTGATCTCTTGTGAACATCTCTTGCATTCCTCTTTTAGAACTTTTAAAAACTCTCACGCCAAACAATGATCTTGGAAACCTTTCAAGGAGACCCCTCCTATTTGAACTAGTTGAAGTTTGGATTGTCCCTCATTATCTTTGACTCTAATTCAATAGCACCTAAAATAATCAAATTCTTAAATTTACAAAGTGTTGAGAACTTGTTGGTCTAGGATTCTGATTTCTAGACTGAAAGTTCCTTATTTCCATAAGAAATGTCGATTGCTCAGTTGGTATAAGACACACATAATCATCGAAATTTTTTGACAAAGAAATACCTCTCCTAGAAATTGAAACCAACAAGTGGTTAGCAAAATCTTTGAGAAAAATCTCAAGTACAATTTATCCCCTAAGACTAACACAGCTTTGAAAGGAAACATAAGACTGAAGGCAAACACACAACATGAAAGCAAACACACTTGCAAAAATAAACACACTTGCAAGAATAAAAATCTAAGCTAAATGCAGAAATAAAATCTAACTATTTCTTCTTCTTTTTTCGTCTTTTGGGCTTCAAAATAATGCTTTAGAAACTACCTATTTATGGGAAAGGAAATAAATTATCCCTGTAAGGAACTAAGCCTAAAAGTGTTTTCTCCAAGAATTTCTATAATCTAATAAGGGCTTGTTCACAAGTGTTGAAACTTGGTATGGCTGCCCAACTTTTCTTTCGCCTTATCCCAAAGTAGAACAAGTTTGGAAATCCTAAATGACTTTATGGTGGCTCTTTTGTCAAATCATATTTTCACAACAGCTTGATGTTTAGCCATGTGCTCCAATGCTACTATCTATTTCTTGTCCATCTCTAAAAAATTCATCAATCTAATTTGTACTTTGTCAACATCTTTAGCATACCTACTCATGAATCTCAAAATAGGAATTCTGAGATTAAGTGGGAACACTAGTTCTTGTCCATAGACAAGAAAATATAGAGAAGTCTCCAAAGAATTTTTGAATCTCACTCAATTTGTCCCTAAGGCATATTTGAGCTATTTATGTCAATCCCTAAGGTTCTCCTTCAATAGTCATTTTATTACTATGATCAAGTTCTTATTTGTAGATTTTGCTAACCCATTTCCTTGTGGGTAGTAATTCGAAGAAAGCTTGATAATGACTTAGTTTTCAAATGCCCACTAGGTTGAGAATGTAGATGTGAAGGAAGACACATTGTCACATGCAAGGATGAATGGAATTTTGAATCTGGTAAAAATATGTTCTTCCAAAAAGTTTGTTACCACTTTAGTAGTGCAATTTCTAAATGTTTTTTCTTCTGTCCAGTGTGTGCAGTAATCCATAATGGTGAGAATAAATGCATGTCTAGTTGATGATGGTGGGTTGAGAAAACCAATGAAATCCAACCCCCACTTTGCAAAGGGGTGTATCTCATACACAAGCTATAAGAGCATTGTTGGATTCCTTTCTTTGTTGGTACTAGTTTGACAGATATGGCAAGAGCGTACATGCTCAAAAGTATTTTTGAATATTGAGGACCAAAAATAACTTGATCATAAAATCATGTGAGCCATTGCTTCTACTGAGCCATGTCCTATACCATACTTATCATGAAAGTGTTCCAAGACTTCCTTTGCTTTCTCATAGCCTAAACACTTCAGATAAATCCCTTCATAGTTTCTCTTGTATAACTTGTTGTCATGTAGCATATAAGATTCACACTTCATTTTAAGTCCCCTAGGTTGTGAACTATTCATTCACTTGGGACATTGATCTTGTAGAAGATAATAAACAATATCTTGATACCAAACATCTGTCACCACACCCTAGTTAATGTCAACTTGTGATACAACCATCTTCTTCTGATAATCTTCATTTGTTTCATTGTCAAACTTGAACTCCTTTTCATTTTCATCTTGGTTATCAACTATCATCTTTGACAACCCTTGACCTCTGAATAATCTCATAGATTGAATTTCAAGATCAAATTCTTGAATTATATCCATTCACTTTCCTCTCCTTTCACCAAGTTCATTCTACATCAAAAGAATATTTACTGTCAGATCAGGTACAATTGCATACGCCTTACTTCTTAGTATGTAATGATAGAATTTTTTTTACCACATTGATTAATTCAAAGGATTATTTGTCAAGGTTTGAATAATTCAACTCTACATTCTTTAGAGGGAAACTCATAAAATCAATTGGTCTTTCATCCTCTTTTTCCTTATTTTATGTTAGGATCCTGGATAAGAGTGTTTGGAAGCAAAGGAATAGATCTTAAAAGGTAACTCATAATCAAGACTCACCAAGACTAGGGCTATAGAAATGGCAACCTTGATATCTTTAAATTATTTGTTTATCTTTGGAACCCATTCTATCTTAGCCCCCTTTTTGAGCAAATCATTAAGGGGATGAATTATCTCTACAAATCCACTTAGGAATTTTCACACAAAGTTTATCTTTCTAAAGAAAGACTTTAATTCCTTCTGACTATGTGGAGGTGCTAACTTTGGAATGGCTTCAACTTTATTAGGATCAATGAAGATTCCAACTTTAGAAATGACATGTCCTAGGAGCTTTCCTTTAGTAATGCCAAACAAGTATTTCTTGGGATTGAGGGATATGCAGTATTTATGACACCTATTGAATACCTATCTTAGATCAGGAATGTGGGTACTTTGATCTTTTGAAAAGATAGTCAAGTCATCCATGTAGATGACTATACATCAATTAATCAATCCTTTGAAAGCTTCATCCATCACTCGTTGAAATGTAGCTCCCACATTAATTAGTCCAAAGGGCATTCTTCTGTAGGCAAAAGTTCCCCACTTTATTGTGAAAGTTGTCTTTAGTCTATCTTCTTCATCAACCATCACATGATTGTATCCTAAGTAACCATCCATGAATGACATCATCTTTGAGCCATTCATAATCTACAAGACCTCATCTAGTGAGGGAAAAGGATAGTTGTCTTTCTAAGATGCTAGATTCAAGTTACAAAAGTCAACACAAAGATGAATCTCTCTAGTATTCTTCTGCATGGGAACCAAATTTTCCACCCAATTGGAATGGAAAATAGGAAATATGATCTTAGCATCTAGTATCTTCTTTACTTCTTTCATGATCAGTGGTTCAATGATAGGATTTACGTGTCTTTTTCTTTGTCAGAATGGTTTGGCATCTGGTTTCAGCAGGATGTCATGTGTGATAATCTTAGGATCATAAGTCTTTAGCTGTTCATAGCTCCAAGAAATGACATCCTTATACTCACTGAGAAATTTAAACATATCTTCTCTTTCTTGTTGATTGCACACTTTTCCTAGCTATAACATTTTTGGTTCTTCATTAGTACCCAAATTGTATACGTTGCATTCTATGATTCCCTTTTCTTGGGTTACCATTCTATTGAGTGTTGATTTATCACGATCAAAGATGTATTCTAGTTCAACCATTTCTTGTGGAATAGTGTTTGTTTTTCAATTAAGAATCACATTTCATCCTCAAGCTTATCATCTTTAGGTTTTTCATCTCATGTATCATCAATCTATTGTCCCTCAAAAAGGTGACTCCACATGATAAACTCAAGTATATGTTGATCATCTTGAAAGACCTGAAAGTTTTTGATATTATTAGGAATGGATAGAATCATAATTAATTCCACTAAGAATCTTTTCAACTTGGTTCTTTCAACTAGTTACAAAGCACTTGCTGAAATGGCGAGAGCATCTACTACCATGTTCTTTCTTCTTGGAATGGATTTGATGTTTAAAGCTTCAAAGTCATCCATTATATCCCTTGCCCTTTTTTTCTAAGAAATTAATCTTTTATTGTTGCAAGAGTATACAAATTTTATTTTTTGTATAACCAATTGAAATTCTCCTTCAATTATGAGAGTAGTGACTCCTTTTTCCAATGCAAAGAGAAGTCCTTGAATTAATGCTTTGTATTCTACAACATTGTTAGTACATCTAAATTGTAAGTGATATGTAGCATAGAAAGACCTACCCTTTGGGTTGACCAATTTGATACCTACACTGGCTCCCAACTTGCACCTAGAACCATCAAAAGTGGAGTGTCAAAATTGCATTTTCCTTGGGTGTTCTGACTTAATGCTTATTCATCCTTAACTTTTCTTTCACTTAAACCTTGAATGACTATTTCTTAGGAATTCATTGTAACTTTCCTTGTGTAGGACTTGATGATTCCCCTTTATAATTTGTAGATAGAGGAAATGTGTTTTTTTCTTGTTTATCTTGAATTTCCCCTATTAGTTCTTTGATTTCCTCAAATTTAAGTTTAGGATGAATGACTATTAAAGTCCATCCTTTAACTTTCACATATCATACTCTCCTTTGAACTTTAATCATCCCAGGAGGAGGAGAAGAAAAACCTCCACCATCTAAAGAGGTATCAATGTCTGATGCATTTAGATCTTCATTTTTGTCTTTGATCTTTTCAACAAGGTTGGATGAGTTCACTAGATTTTGACTTTCTATGAGTTCATATTTTGAGGTCCTTTTATCCTTGCTTTTCATTATGTGGGTCAATACCTTTGCTACTACTTCTTGACATGATGAGCATCCAAATTCTGAGTGACTAAATTTATGCAAGCAGTAAAATCCTAGGAGGAGGATATTGGGATTAGCTTCCTCTCCTAAACATTGTAGATTAGTCACCATATTGTCTACAAATTGTGTCATGGTTTCACTTTTGGGTACTTGCACTTTAGGTTCTTCATTCTAATCTTGAGATGTATTGGTCAGTACCATATCCAATACCATCACTTTGTATGAACCCAAATCCAAATATAAGAATTCCATCTCGTTCGGAGCATTATAATTTGTAATTGTCATTTTCAATTTGGGTTCTGCATGTATCTTGATTTGATTGTTCAATCCTTTCCATGGCAACCATAATTGACTGAAGTCTATAGAAATCCATCCTCTTAGACATTTCATCCATTCTCTGCTTAGAATAAAACCATATGTTTCTAGGATATCAACCACATGTATATCAATAATGTCATAAATTTGAGGGTCAATTGTCAATTGTATCCACACATCTTTCAATACACCAATGACTTTTACCTTTGTTTTATCTAACTCTATCACCACTTGATTAGAGGGACTAACTCCTAGCCTTTGAGCTATTGATAATGGCATTACCTTGCATGAAGCTCTCGAATCAATTAGGCAATTGTGAAGATTCTTCCCATATATCTTGATGCTAAGCAAAAATGAGGGTACCTCAACTTTGTCTTTGAACATAGTGGGCATTGCTTTTGTAGCATTCACTTGTTGAGATATTGTCTTTTGAGGAATAGTATTCATATTGTGGGAAACCTTTGTATGATCCAATGTCTTCATAAGAGCTTCTCATTGTTGTGGAAAATTCTCTAACCTATCAAACATGGACATATTGGCCTTAGTCCTTTTCAAGTCCTCTACTGCATTGTACTTTTTAGTGGACCAAGTGGGATTCTTTAGTATTGTTGGTACATTCACTTGATTTTGATTTTGTTATCCTCCATATGGTGGCCTAATTGGTGTTGGAATGTTACTCGCTCTTGGATCAAAAGGAGTTGGTTGTAAACCTAGAGGAATCCCATCTGTCAAAGGTTCCCTTTTATTTCTAAGATTGTATGTATTACGATTATTATTATGAAAGGCAAACATCTCATCATGCTGAAGATTTAGTTCTTGGCTAAATGGGAATGAGAATTCCTCACTTGTTGGTTGTTCCACTTGTGCATTTTATCAAGAATTGTAGGATTCCAATAGCATAGCATTGAATTGTATAGGAGGAGGATTGTCATTTACCTATGAATTTTGATTCATCTCCTAATTGCCATTATAGTATGAACCATCATTGTTAAGCACATTTTGGCTATCATCATACTGATTGATATCAGCATATTGAATGTTGTTGTTGTTGTTATCAGTAGAAATGTTTCCATTATTTGGTTGAGTGTTCCACTATCGGTTCTACCTTTGGAATCCATTGTTTAATCAGGGGGATTGAAGTTGTTTCCTCCACTATTGTTTCTTGCATTATTGTTGTTATTGTTCCCATTAAAGTTCCTATTCTAATTCTGACCAAAATTGTTGTTATAGGGGCCAGCATTGTTTCTTTAGAAATTTTTATTTTGTCCTTGTGAAAATCTAAGACGTGTTAATTCATTGTTCATTTGTGACATAGTCTTCTTCATTTGACCAACTTCTAAAATAAGGTTATTATCTGTCTCCATAGGAACTATGGTCTTCTATTCAAAGAAAGTTGTTTTTGGACCCTCATACCCTAGATATGTGATCACATGAGTTTGTGGAATGGGTGCCTGTTGTAATGGAACTAGACTCATAGGTATGAACTGTTTAGGAACCATGGGTGTTCCCACAGGGTATGTTGGTATTGTAGTGACTACTTGTGTTGGAAGCATCATTCCTCCTCCATTAGGATTAGCTTGCTTAGTAAAGGTAATTTCCTCTATGAAGACTTTATCCAATGTGTCAATATTTTTTGTAGGAAGTCTTCTCAAAAAGATTGTAGTAAGATGGTCCATCGCATTCAAATAAATCTAAATAGCAGCTTCAACCAGTATAGTATATGGCATTTCTAGCTTATGGTATAACATATGAAAGGGATATTTGAAGCATGAAACTATCTCAGTTAGGTCCCTTTTGATTGATATGAATTGTTCATGTATCATAGCTAGAATGTATCATAGCTAGAATGATGAATGTTTTGACTTGTTCCAAGGACAATTTTTCAAATGTGTCCCAATCTCCAATGCATCTAGGTGGCAAATTAACATACCAATTGAAGGTAATTTCCCACATAGAGCAGGGGAATAAATGAAGAACCACACCCTCATTGGTAACCTACTTGCAGTTGCAAATTTCCTTGAAAACTTTGACATGATCTTTGGCACTTTGTGTTTCACCATAGATGAATCTTAAGAAAAACTTCTCAAGATTCTTAGGGAGGTCTTGGAGTGCACCTCTTAAGTTTATTAGTGAGTGTTTAGCATTTGCAAAAAAGTTCATTGGGGGATTTGGCAGACCTAATGGTGGTTTTTGAGTAGCTATTAGAGTATGTGGTAGTCCACCAGGTGGTTAGAGTGGAGGTGGAGTTGAAGAAGATGATGAAAGTTTGAATGAAAGTGGTTGAATTTGGGATGTTCCCTTGTCACTACATGGTTTGAAAAAGTGGGTAAGCTTGAGAAACTCATGTGCACTTGGCATACACCTAAATTCTCGCCAAAATGGGGATTTTGGATCAATATCATCCAGCTTGCATCAATCTTGGAAAAAATGCACCTCTATAGAAGAACACTTTATCACCTCTGCTGGGCCCATTTGTCGTTGCACCAAAAGCCATGACTATTAGTGAACATGGAAAACCACATAATTAACCACCTGTGGGCAGGGGAGCGTGTCGCATCACCCAACAATCTCCCCCTCGACGCGCATACCAAGTGCTTACGTGGATCGGGAAGGCACCAAGGAGATTTGAACCCATGACCAGGCCAAAACCAAGCTCTGATACCAATTGTGGGGCCCATTTTTCATTGCACCAAATCTGAACCAATGTGTAGAGCTCTCTAAGAGCTTTTCGTTGACTACTCGAAGTCCAAAATATGACTCCGTATGCCCAAGTTATGCCCTAATCCGTGCTCAAAATAAATAACATCTAACTTTAGGGCTCTAAAAACTTGACAAAATTTTAAAATCACAGAATCAAACTTACACCTTGTTGTAGTGCTCTGAATTAGCTTTCCAACGCCTATAAGAACTCTAAAATCCGATATTCTGAGAGAAAGTTATGGCCATTTTACTAAGACAGTCTTTTTACCATTTTCAGTATGATTTTTCATTTTTTAGTTTTTCAGTGACGAAAATTTCGACGGGATTAAATTTGACAGCCATCATGAGCTGAAACCAAAAAATTCTTTCATTTCCTCTGAACATGGCCAAACTAGGGCATATTATATATCAAATTTTATGAAAATGTCGACCCGGATCCAATGATGAGGTCTATTTTTACCCAGGAGGTCATTTCTGCAAGCTCCCCCCTAAAACCCTCATTTAAATGAAACATCCGAAAAAATCTTGTCCAAGAATTTCACATGCCCAAATCTTTTAACATCCCATCATAACAGCAAATCCAAAACCCTCAGACCTGCAATAAATCATTCATATATCTTGCCCCTTTTTTTTATCCTCTCATGCATTCCCATGGACTCAATCTAGGGTTACAATAATAAAACCATAGCTCTGATACCAATTGCTGGGCCCATTTGCCGTTGCACCAAAAGCCATGACTATTAGTGAACATGGAACACCACATAATTAACCACCTATGGGCAGGGGAGCGCGTCGCATCACCCAACAACCTCTCTAAATTTTATGCATCATAGAGTTTTGTGCATTTGCAAAGTTGCAGATTTGCAGACCTATGTACCTAAGAAGCTGTAGAGCTACAGACCTGACTTTCTCCAAAAACTCAAAAAAAAATTGAAGTTGTGTGAAGCACAAATTTTTGTAGAAGTGAAAAATTCTGAAACTTTGACAAATTTTCTTCCTTTCTTGAGGTTCAAGCCCTCCTTCTAGTGCCACTTCTATTGGGTTTTCATTATGCATGAGGTCAATGGTAGGAATCCATTGTGCAATTCCTCTCTTGAAAAGATAATCTTTTGGGATCAACTCCAAGGTTCAGTATTTGTCTTGCGATGTACCAAAATCTACTCAGTTGAAGATAAATGTGATTGTTCATGAGGAGACCTTTGCTAGTTATATTTTTGATCTCAAAATGAAGTAAAATATGTTTGCTATCTCAAAATAACACACAAAAGAAAAATATTTTTTGTGTTTTCTATTTTTCAATGAATGTAATTCTAACAATGCAACTAAAATGAGTTCCTATTCTAACAAGGGGTTAGCAAAGCAAATAACAAAACTAAAAGAAAATAACATGAAATTGAAAACCTAATGGACATAGGCTATAGAAAACAACATGATGTAAGTTAAACTTTTGAAGAAATTGGTAAGAAACCAATGAAAATAGGAGTAGCACTTCCTATAATCCACTAATGTAATATTCGATGGGAAATTTCAATAACCAAATGATGTTTCACTCTTCATCAAATTGCAAGGTCACAGAAAGTGTGCTCATGCAAGACAAAGAATTATGCAGGAACAATTTGGTGATTTCTTCTCAAGCTTGATATGTTAGTTGAATTTACAAATATGTACCAAACACCAAAACTAAAAAATTGCACAACTAGAAACAATGTAATAAACCTTTGGCTCAATCACAATCTCGTGAAGAAAATTCAAATTCCAAATGCTAGCACCAAAAGCATAATTTTATTGCATAATAATAGTGGCCTTTATTACATATTACAATGGGGTATTTATAAGAAATTGTCTCCTCAATTTGAGTTAAGAGTGAGAGATATCATTATGCAATAAAATGCTTTTAAAACATTAAAACAAACTAAATATATACAATCTGAAAGTTAATCTTCTGCTTAGAGGGACTCCATCCATATTTTATTCATTAATTGGATGCATAGCCCTTTACATGTCAATAAAAAAGAAAATATGAAAGAAGAAATAGGAGAAAGCCTTCAGTCGAAGTAGGAGTGTTAGGAAGTGCCAAAAATAGAAGTTGGTCCTTTACTAGGCATGTATCAAAGTTAAAATGCCATCACAATGCATTTCTCATGCATAGAAAGTGCTATTTTTGGAACTAGCAGTTAATTGATAGTGCACCTTTAAATTGCAAAGCTACATCCCTATGGACCTATGCACCTTGATAGGGTCAAAATCTCAAAATTTTACTGAGTGTCAAAATTGAAATTTTGGCATCTGAGTTTTGTTCTTCTTCATCCCAAAGCTATGTTTGGATGTTTGCCCTTGAATTTATCTATCATCTTAGTAATATTAGCTACATATAGAAGATGTAAAGCCTCATACTTAGCTTTTACCTTATTTCTATAATTGTCTAGCTCAATTGGGGTATCAGTAAAATCCTCGAGTTTGATATCCAATTCTAATAGTGCTTCTTCAATGCTGAAAGCTTGTCAGATATCTTCATCATTGGATGCCTCCTCTAAGGTCTTCTTAAAATTCTCTACTACCACCTCAACTGGCAGTAGCTTCTCTCATTCCTCATCCTCAAAAATGTCTAAGCATGCATCACTATAGAGCTTTTCTACTTCCAAAATTTACTCTTGGGCTTGGTCCTTGAGCTAATGAATCTCCTCATGTAATGTTCCCATTACCTTATTGATATTCGCTATCTTTTCTATCCAATCATCAATCATATCTAATTCTTCTTTGGTATATACATCAATCAAAATGTGGTACCTTTGCACCTTAATGACTTCTAAAGTCTAAAAATCCTTACTCTAGGCCTATACTTCATCCATAATACTAAAGTCCTACTTCAAAATTGCTACGATCTTATTCATCTTCTCTTGCATAGCATGTAGTAACTTCAAATTTCCTATGATTATTGTAACTCCTTTATCTTTGAGCCTTACTTGCAACTCCTAACAAGTCTTCAAAAATGAGTCTAATTGTACACCTCCCCCTTCTCTACGTATGGTATTCCGAGTCTACTAAGGGTGTTCAGGATCAAGAGGACCAACAACTTCAGCTAGATATCCTTTTAGGATCTCAACCTACCTTTGAAGTGTTTTGAGTTTAGCCTCATCTTGTTCCATATGCTTAAGGACCTCTTTAACTCCCATAGTCATCATTTTTTGGGTTGAATCCCATGTAGGCTTCCCCAACATAACATCCTTTAACTCATAATCTTCGAGGCTAAGGCCTTCCACATTTTTGCCTTCAGGAGCGAGAACCACTTGGCAAATAGTTCCTAGTTCCTTATGCTAGTGAAAAATGCAAATGACACTACCTCATCTGATGGGGACTCAGGTTTGTTCAAGATCTTTGCAATGTCAAAAATTTCATACTTTGAAGCACAGAATTGAGGCTTAGTACTCCTCATTATTTCCTTTTGGATCCATCCAGAGATGCATCCTACTAAGGACCTAGCTCTTGATGACAAAGGGGTGTGTTTTGCTATGTCCTTCCCCTTATCGCTCCTACTTAGAGTCAACACCTATTTTGAGGGCTCCCCTTCTATAGCCTCAATCTTTGCTGATCCTATAGCTTGCACCTCAATGTCTTAGGAAGGTGGTTAAGAATATTTGACCATTTGTGCACCCTTTGATAATTCATTAGTCTCCATTTGTTTCGGTCACTCCTCTGATGATGTTTCCTTCTAAACCTACTCTCCCTCTAAACTTTGAGGTGGAGGAATCACTGAGCCTTATTCTACCACTATAACTCATGGTGGAGATGGAGGATTAAGATCAGGACCCTATGTATCTAGCAGCATTTGCATCCAATCTTCCTATTGAGGTTCTCTTGTAGGGGTGTCCCTAATGCTATCCCCAATCAATTTTGTACCCATAGGCATGAAATAAAAATTTGACATTGAGAAAAAATCATCCCCCTCTTCACTTTGCTCATCCACCCACTACTGTACTTCATTTTCTGAAGAAGAGAGTTATGAAGGTTCTGCTTGAGTGGATTGCGGGGTACCTATGGTACTCTTTCTCCTTTGAAAATCTATGGCTCTAGCTAACCAAGTTCTTCCCTATAAGGGTACTTGTTCCTCTTCTCTTCTAATTCCTCTTCTTCCTCCTCTTTGTCTCCTTTTGAAATGCTTTCAGCAATAGATGGGGAAGGCACCAATCTTCTATTTATCCTTTTCCTTTTCTTCATCAGAATCTTAATCCTCTTCTTCTATTTCTTTGGGATAGAAGGAGAAGCTAGTTCTTATTGTGTAGGAAGAATGGAAGCATGTAGAATCTCACCCTCTTCTAGTTGGCTAGACACAATAAGAGGAAACTAAGGTTCATCTTGGACTTGAGTAGCTCCACTATCATCAAACCTTTGTGCACTTTGTTCTTACTATTTGGGAGGTTCTTGTTCTACAACTTGTTCTATCTAAATCCTCTGAGGGGAGGTCCTCTTTCTTTTATTCTTTCCCTTCCTTTCATGAGGATGATAATATCCAACCGGGTGATCAAGCTGATATACTATCTTTGGCCTGATAGGAGACTGGGCTATGAAGGTAGGAATTGTTACTTTCTCCCCTCTACATCTTTCTGAATGGGCATGTGAGTGGAAGATCACTATATTAGGAATTGGATCAAGTGGAAAATGTTTCTTGATCCAATCCTTCATCATTCTGATGACATACCTCGCTTGATGGTTAATATCATCGGCATCTTCCCTATCAACCTTAGCATTCATAATGGGTCTTTCACCAATTTTGTCTATGTTGAACAAGGGGTCTAGTAACTCTTTAGAATCTTGTTTTTTTATTTCCTTTGAGATGTTCAACTAGAGAGCCTTTTCTACTAGATACAAAGTCATCCTACAATAGTCCCTAATGTGGACATCATAGTAATTTGTGGCATTCATCTAGTGATCTTGAACAACATCCTCATGATGGAATTCCTTTCTTGCTAGACTCTCCACTCTCCTAGCATTATCAAAACTAGGCCAAGGAGAGTTATATTCTTCAAGAGGATAGTTCTCCCACTCCCATTTGAAAGACGA
Organism: Cupressus sempervirens; assembly: GCA_028749045.1. Lineage (NCBI taxonomy): Eukaryota > Viridiplantae > Streptophyta > Pinopsida > Cupressales > Cupressaceae > Cupressus > Cupressus sempervirens. The sequence goes on along the minus strand of CM053786.1, from coordinate 614,973,842 downwards.
AATATCTTGCTTCCTTTTTACCTAATATGGTCCAATGACCAATGACCATGCCCATGAAGGTCTTTGTTGTGTCTTTATCTTCTCATAGGCTAACTCAATTTGCCAAAAAAAATTCAACAACACTAGTTTTTCACTTGGATATATATGGAGCTTCTTAGGATTAAGAGAGGCACTAACTACCTACAGATATGTGAATGTCTTGAAGTGGATGAAGTAGGCTCCAAGAGCTATAACCTGTGCTTTGGCTTGATTAGATAACCTCTTCCCATTGTCTCTCTTAATGAATCAAATGATCATAAAAATGAACACATCATTCATGATTCTATACTCTTTGCTCTTCCCTAAGAGCTTCTTCTTCACCAGCTAAGGATAGACTACCTATGGCTAGGCATTAGGATCCTACATAATGCCTCTCCTGTACAAACCAAAATAGTTTTTTTTCCCTTGTTGCAAGTATATACCATGTAAGAAGTCATGTAGAACTTCTTATCCTTCACCATCCTCAATTGCTCACACAAGTTTTCACTTAGTGTGATGGCCCAATCTAGTGGTATCTTTGCTTGTTTGATGGTCTCAATAAAGTTAGCCATAAAGGTGCTTAGGTGACCTACTTTGGGTAAGCCCATGACTCTACTCAAGAGAATAATAGAGTATCCAATGTCCTCCTTCATGTATCCCTGAGTCATATCCACTTTTCCCATTATCCTTTCCGAAGGAGGCTTCTCAATGAGGTATGAAGATTGTATGATGTCAATTGCCTCCTGTTGGTGCTCCCTGTACCATCTTTTAGCTGCTTTGTATCAGAGCCTAATGAACTAGTCTACTCTCAAGAGATGGAAGACCCTTTAGATGTTGTTGGGTTGTAGGTCCAACATAACCTCTCTTGTGATGTTTTTTACTACTCTTTTATCAAGAACTAAACACTATGACAAGGCCATGATTAGTTCAACTGATTATACTAACATGGGATGTGAAGCTATGTTCATCAACCCAAAATGAATCAGTGAGGATACAAGAGCTGATCTCTTGATGGGCTTGTTGCAAATTCTTAGAAATTCTCCCAAATTTGATTGACCTAAATCAGTGTCTTGAATTTTTGCGTAGTCATCATGGAATCTCAACTTCAAGGGTACACCCTAGAACTTGAAGAGGATGTGTTTGGGTGCTACTCTAAATGTGGATGCCATTTGATGACTTGCACGTCATGAGAGAGAAAATGTTTATCAGTTCAAAATAATAAAGACTAGAAATTAAATGTAAAAGATCTCAATTTAAATAAACATAAGGAAAATAAAAAACCCAATTCAAGCATTTTATTTATTTTATTTTTTATCCCTTTTTATTTTCTATTATTTTTTATCATTTTTATCATTATTTTTAAAAATTATATATATTTTAAATAATAATAAAAAATTTAAAATGTGTAGTGGATGCACATGTGGCATTGTGTGCTATGCACAAAAGGCATGCCATGGGCATAAGGCACACCGAGGCTACAAAGGACTATGGGTGCGAAGTGCCATGAGTGCAATCTTTGAGTGGTGACAAGCACAAGTTTTGAGCATTGCCAAGCACATATTTTGAATGGAGTTGAGTGCATGTTTTAAATGGCACCAAGCACAAGGTAGTGGGTACAATGGTAGGGTGCATCATGTGGTAATCTCACAAGTGCATCAGATTGGGCACCTAATGAGGTATGTCACATAGGCACCTCACGAGGCTAGCATTTATGGTGGTGTCATGTTGTGTGGGAAAAAAGTGCCAAGCACCACTATGGAGGGTTTAGCACTAGTGTTGGTGCAAGTTTTAGCACTACCATATAGGGTTAAGCACCAATGCAAGCACAAGTTTTAGCATCGCCACATGGAAAAAGCTTTAGCACTACTGCCGAGGGTTCAACACTAGTGTGGGTCCAAGCTTCAGTGCGAATGCATGGAGGATTTACCTTTGCTCTCACTAATTGAAGGTGAAGTGTGCAAACAAATGAGTGAGGCGGGGATTTTATAAACCCCCTACCACCCATAGTCGTGTGTGAGTGCATGTCGCACACTTTGCGTGCATGTAGATTTTTTATTATTATTATATATATATTTAAATTTTCCATTTTTTTACAATTTTTCAATTTTATAATTTTTTTTGTCCTTTTCAATTTTTTGATTTTTATGGTTTTTTCAATTTTCTAATTTTTTTGTATTTTTCAAATTTTCAAATTTTTTGTGTTTTTTAGACTCTAACACATTTGACTTCTAATATTTTCTCTCAACTCTCGAATGGTGAGTTCAAGAGTCTGGAAAAAGGTAGGGGTCCCCTTTTCTGACTAGGAATGGGGCATGTGTTTCGTGACCACTACAGTACCGATCAAACAACAAATTTTCTTTAACATATAATGAACTTAAATTTCATAATTATATATGATCATTTTATCTAATTAACCTTAATCAAATGAATATGATTTCAAAGCACATGAATGTTGTAGGAAGGATGAAACATCATTGTATCCATTTTTTAATAAACACATGCATATAATTGAATTACAAGATAAATCATATGAAAGAATACTACTCATTTTTTAAAATATTTTTTGAACCACCTGATTTAAAGGCTCTATCAAGAAAGAACTAGGAAGAAAACCTGACATTGTAACCATTTCCACAATAAGTTTTAAAATAACATTTTTACACAAGATTACTATCCCAAGGAGAAATCTTGCAACATATTTGAATTTTAATAACATTTCTAAATTTCCTTCTTGGCTCCACAACAAGGAAACCATTACAAAGTCTGTAACACATCAAGTTGAACATAGAGAGAATGAAAATTGGCCAAGAGACAACCAATCTGAACATGAAGCCAATTTTAAACATTCACTCCCATCCAATTATGTACAACAAGTTCGTCATTGAACTAGAGTAGGGAGAAGGTGGATTTTTCCAATAGGAGACATCAGCCAAAATACCATAACAAGTGCCCTTTTAGGGCTATAATCACAAGAACTCCTATTCTTCCATTTCCTAAATTCTAAAACTCAAAATATGGCTTGTGCTTATGAGTAGGGGCCCATAACACCTTACTGTCTCATCCTGAGGAGAGACTCTGCACTATTGGAGTTCAACTAAAGACCTCCTCCCTTACATGACCACTTTTTCCCTATCCGAGGGTGAGTAATTCCAATACAACCCATTCAATCCCTTTGAAAATCAAAGAAAAATACTAAGAAAGAACATTTAAGAAGAAACCATTTCAATCCCTCCCAAACATATTCATCAAACACATTAACATACATATGCAAGAAAACTACCTAAGCATGAAAGACAGAAAGAACAAAATAGTCTTAAGGGATTCTTACCTTCATAATAAGATTATGGAAACTGAACAATTTGAGATGAACTTCGCTTCCTTCTCCTTCTCCTTTAATCCTAAATTGCTCTCTAAAACTAGAGGTTCTGTGAACACTCTTCGTCTTTCAAATTTTTCTCTAAATGGGATATTAACTCAACCACCTCCAAAATGAAATAACTCCCCCACTTGCCTTGAAGGTTCTAGAGTCTTCTAACTCAACTTGTCATAACGCTAACCTCAAGGTGAAATTTAACTTATCCAACTCATGGTGAAACATTTAATTTTCGAAATAAAGCAAAAATGGGATATTTGGGTGACCATAAAAGTCAACAAAAGGGGTTAGAGGGGTGGAAAATGCCCTCAACCCATACCTATACTCCTTAGGTACTTAGTTTTCATGATTTTTGGCCTCTAGGACTATTTAGGAACCTATCAAAAAGCTTTGAAAATTTGGACTTCCTAACAACCCTCAAAAAAGAAAATTAATCACTAATCCTAATTAGGATAATTAATCTTGATTACTAATTGATTAGCAAAAAGGTAACTAACCTATTCCAACTTAGATCTTTAGGTTACTTAGTTATCCCTAGCTATCAAGTTGAAATGCATATATGAGTCACAAGTGTCAAGAAATGCTATAATATCACTATTACGAAACATTAACACTTAATGCTTATAGAGTGATACATTTATTTAATTCATGATACAAATAAAATATGAACAATAGGGTCTGCATCTTTCATTAGGCTCAACCTTGGTTTCCACAAATGGTACATAGGGTCTATTTTTGATTCCCCATTAGATTTCTTGACTAATAAATCTTGCACACTCATTTCACACATCAATAGCTTGAGAAAATCACATGCATATATTTAAAACTTATTTGGATAGTTACATAAATCAAACATAAATCTTTCATTTAAATAACCCTTTCTAATTCAGGCCACAAATTTAATCATCAATAATTACATAATTAATATAGCATAACTTTATTCATTAATTTAGATTAAAATACTAGAATAATCATCATTAGGCATGCATATACCTAAACATCATAAACATCACCAATTAAGGAATGTTGAACTATCTAAATGTGTATAACCTAATCATCAAGGTACTATAATCAACATCATCATCATTGGGTGAAAACACCTCGTATCATCATTAGCAAAATTTTTAAGTTTAAATAGTCAAGATAATGTAATAGCTCTCAAATCACTGAGTATTAAAACATGGATGTATCAACTGATCTCAATTTTCATTAGGGCATTCACAACATAAAAAATTACTTCATATCCATTTCAATCTTCTATAATGGATTTAACAGAGAATTTATATTTGATAATTACATATGAGGTGGGACCTTACACTATCAAATCAGGGAAGTCATGCTTAGAAAGCCTACCTTGGATATTGCAAAAGTAATGGTTACAATAGGTATGAAGGAGGTATTCAAGAGCCTGGAGTAGGACATGGTGGAACTAATAACACTTTAGAGGAAAAATAAAATCCTAAAGGGATATCTAAATGATGTTGTTGGTCCCTTAGACCCTAAGCATTTGGAGGAGACTTTAATACAACAATTGAGAGAAGAGATAAGGGTACATCCCATTTGGATCCATTTTTTAGAGCTTGTCAATAGTGGAGAGAAAATTTTGAGGAGAAAGGTCTAATGATTATACAAGAAAATCTAAAGTTATTACACATCATGGAAGATAATGTGGATAGGCTAGTAGCCATTTTGAATCAAGATTTTGGTCTGATGGATAAGCAAATTTTCCAAGATAAGAAACATTAAAGTGATGCATGTCTGGATATTTTTGAGGATGATACACAAGAAAAGCTATTACCAATAGAGGTAGTAGTTGAGAAATTTTAAATTTTTTTGAAGAAGCTTATAATGATTAAGATATCAGGTAGGCATTTAGAATAGAAGAAGCTTTATTAGAGCTTGATATAAAACTCGAAGATTTTGTAGGAACTCGTATAGATGTGGGAAACTATAAGCAAAAATTAAAAGATAAATATAATGCTTTAGATTTTCCAAATTTAGCTTGAATTACTAAGATAATTAAGAAATTCAAGGGTAAATATCCAAAGCTAGCTTAGATATAAAGTGGAACAAAACCCAGATGCCAAAATTTTAATTTTGACACTTCATGAAATTTTGCATTTTTTGGAGCCTACTTCCAAGGTGTACTTCTATGCAAGGTGTGTCAAGTGTGCTTGTGCATAGGTGCACTTTTTTTAGTAAGTGTTTTGGAAGATTTTGAAGAACTCAAAGTTGTGTTGATAGTTAACTATCAGTTCTAAAATTAGAGCTTTCCATGAATCAAAAATGCATTCTAATAGTAGTTTAACTCCTACAGATGTCTAATCAAGATGGAGCTTCTATTCTTGCCACTTCTAGTCACTTCTACATCAACTAAATGTTAGATTGTGGTGACTGCTCAGGAAAGTACTATACATACTTCATAAATTCTTTGGGGTTCAGCCGACATTGTAGCCAACATATGGCCGACATATGGTTGACATGTTGTGACCCTAAAATGGCATAAAATACTTGTATAAAAGGGTTTAGGGTTAGGTATTTTCATTACGTTGTGATGCAAAATTGCTTCTTGTAGTGTTATTGAGCTATAAGAGATTATGGATTGTAATCAGGTTGTAATCACTAGATTGTAATAATATTGGACTTGCAATTTGGTGGACATAGCCTAGGGATTGGGTGAACCACATTAAATCTTGGTGCCTTGTGTTCATTTCTATGTGATCTATTATTTTCTATTATTGGTTATATTTGCATGTAGTTTTTTATTTATGTCTGTGGTTTATCCTAATAAGTGGTATCAAAGCCTAGTTGTTTTTCAGTTATCCTCTATAGGAAAGTTTCACAATTGAGTGGGAGTCTCACGGTTGAGTGGGAGCAATGGTAGATGAGGGTAAGCTAACGGTTGATAGGTTTAATGGGAAAAACTTCTAGTTATGGAAGACGCAAATGAAAGACTATCTATATCAGAAGGATTTATGGAAGTCGTCGGAAGGCAAAGCCAAGAATCAGGGAACTATGTCAAATGATGAATGGGATCTTTTAGATAGAAAGGCACTTGGAAGCATTCAATTATTCCTAGCACCATCAGTGGCATTTAATATTACAAAAGCAAAGACGACAGAAGAATTGATGAAAACCCTAGCGCCATTGTATGAAAAGCCCTTCACTTCAAACAAGGTATTTCTCATTAAGTGTTTATTTAATATGAAAATGGTAGAAGGTGGATCTATTGTAGATCATTTAAATGAGATTAATACTATTACTAGTTAGTTATTTTTTGTGGGTATCAATTTTGATGAAGAAATTAGGGCTCTCTTGATTTTGTGTTCTTTACCTAAAGGCTAGAATGGCTTGGTAATGGCTATGAGTAATTTTGTTCCTTGATCTAGTACCTTAAAATATGATGATGTGATTGGTGTTGTTTTGAGTGAGGAAACTCATAAGAAATCCTTAGGTGGATCTACATTAGGAAGTGCCTTGAATGCACAAAGCAAGGGTAGAATGATTGACAGAGGAAGTAACTCTAGAAATTGTGGGAAATCAAGAGGAAAGTCAAAGGGGAAGAGGTCTCAATCGAGAGGACCAAATGACTGCTGGTACTGTGAGAAACTAGGGCACAAAAAGAAAGATTGCTAGAATTGAAAGAAAAATGAAGGAGATAAATCAGATAAAGACAAGGAGGCAAATGTGGTAAGTAACAAATTTGAAGAGGATGCTTTGCTTCTATCTTTAGAAAGTGTTGATGATTTATGAGTTTTAGATTTTGGTGCTTCATTTCATGCTAGACCTCATAGAGGTTATTTCATTGATTATGTCCAAGGGGATTTTGGGCTTTTTTATTTGGGGGATAATGAACCCTGTCAAATTATTGGAAAGGGAAAAATTAAGACTAAGTTGTAGAATGGGAATCATTGGCTACTACATGAGGTAAGACATGTTCCAAGGCTGAGTAGGAATTTAATTTTAGCAGGGAAACTCGGTGATGAGGGTTGTGTAGTTGCTTTTAATGATAAAAACTAGAAGGTTTCAAAAGGTTCCCTTGTAGTAGCAAAAGGTGTGAAATTATGCATCTTCTATCTTTGTACAGGTCATATTGTTCCTTCTACTTTGATTGTTTCAGAGAAAAATGAATGTTCAGGAATAATTGCTACAGTTGAGCAGGGAGAACAAATAGCTATTGTAGATTCTGATAAAGTGTTGTGGCACAACAGACTTGGGCACATGAGTGAGAAAGGTATGAAAGTACTTTATTCAAAGAAAGTTTTACCAAGTCTAAAATATGTTAATATGGATTTCTGTGAAAGTTGTGTGTATGGAAAACAAAAGAGAGTGAGTTTTGTAAAGACTAGAAAGGAAAACAAAAAGGAGAAATTAGAGCTTGTACATATAGATGTATGGGGACCAACTCAATTATCTTCCATTGGTGGCTCTCATTATTATGTTACATTTATTAATGACATAACTAAAAAAGTATGGGTTTATTTTCTTAGATAGAAATCTGATGTATTTCAAACTTTTAAGAAATGGAAATGCTTGGTTGAAAATGAGACTAGTAAGAAATTAAAATGTCTCTGATCTGGTAATGGTGGTGAGTATTACAGTCATGAATTTGAAGATTATTGCTCCATTAATGGTATTCATAGATAGAAAACTATTCCAAGGACTCCACAAGAAAATGGAGTGGCTGAACGCATGAACAAGACTATAATTGAGTGTGCAAGGAGCATGAGGTTGCATGTTGGGTTGCCCTTACACATGTGGGTAGAGGCTATCAATACTATAGTATATTTGATTAATAGAGGTCCCTCTACTCCTTGGGCTGTGGTATTCCAGAGGAGGCATGGACTGGTAAGAAGGTAAGTTATTCTTTTCTCAAGACCTTCGATTGTGAAGCTTTTGCTCATATAGATTCTGAAAATAGAACCAAGATAGAAGCTAAATCAAAGAAATGTGTATTTTTTAGATATAGCATTAATGAATTTGGTTATAGGCTTTGGGATTTTGAAAATCATAAAATTTTTAGAAGTCAAGATGTCACATTCAATGAGAAAGTGTTGTACAAAGATCCATTGCAGCAACATGAGGACAAAGAAGATGATTATGTAGTGTTTGATAATACTCCAAAAGCTAATGTTCCAGTCATTCTTCATGATGTGCAACAACTGCAACAACAAATACCACACACGCCAGTGAATGTTAGATGGTCAACGAGGCAAATTAGAGCTCCACAAAGATTTTCTCCCTCTTTGTATTCTATTTTAATTATTGATGCTGGTGTACCTAAAAGTTATGATGAAGTTGTGCAAGTGGATACTAAGATTCAGTGGGAGTCTGCAATGAAAGATGAAATGGACTCTATCCTAAAGAATTAGGCATGGGATCTATGCAAGTTGCCTGAAGGTAAAAAGGCTTTATAGAATAAGTGGGTTTATAGGTTGAAAGAAGAGCAAGAAGGTCAGAAAAGATTTAAGGCCAGGTTAGTTGTAAAAGGATTTGCACAAAAAAAGGGAATTGATTTTGATGAGATATTTTCTCTTGTTGTTAAAATGACTTATATTCATATTTTTTTAAGTCTTGTGGCTACTAAATATTTGCATTTAGAGTAGCTAGATGTTAAAATAGCCTTTCTTCATGGTGATTTGGATGAAGAAATATATGTGGCTCAGTCACAGGGTTTTGAGGTCAAAGGTAAGGAGAACTTAGTGTGCAAATTGAAGAAAAGTTTATATGGCTTGAAGCAAGCACCTCATAAATGGCATCTAAAATTTGAAATTTTTATGCATGAACATGGATATAATAGGTTTCATTAAGATTACTATGTTTATTTTAAGAGTTTGGATGATGATAGCTACGTTATTTTATGTTTATATGTTGATGATATGCTTGTAGCTGGGTCTAACATGGATCATATTAAGGGGCTAAAACACTAGTTAGTACATGCATTTGCTATGAAGGATTTGGGGGCAGCAAAACAAATCCTTGGTATGATGATTTGTAGAGATAGGAAGAATAGAACATTAATGCTATCTCAGGCTCATTATGTTGAGAAGGTGTTGCAACGTTTCTCTATGGAGAATGCTAAAGATGTCAGCACACCTTCACCTGGTCATTTGAAGTTGACTAAGAAGATGTGTCCTAAGACATAGGAAGAGGAGGATAAGATGTCCAAGGTACCCTATCCTTCAGTTGTAGGAAGCTTGATGTATGCTATGGTATGCACTAGGCCAAATATTACACATGCAGTGGGAGTCGTTAGCAGGTATATGAGTCATCTAGGAATTGAGCATAGGAATGTAGTCAAATAGATTCTCAGATATTTGAGAGGCAAATCCAATAAGTTTTTACACTTTGGGGGCTCTACTACTTATTTGCAGGGCTATGTTGACTCAGATTTGGTAGGGGATATTGATACTAGGAAAAGTACTACATGTTATGTCTTTCTATTGGTGGGGGAGCCATGAGCTAGGTTTCTAGGTTACAAAAGATTAATGCTCTATCCACTACAAAGGTAGAGTATGTTGCTACTACTAAGGCAGACAAGGAGATGATATGGCTTCAATTTTTCTTGGAATAATTGGGACATCCTTAGAAGCATAATTATTTGTTCACAGATAGTCAAAGTGCCATTCATCTTGCAAAGAATTCAGCTCTACATTCTAAGACCAAACACATATAGTTGTGGTACCATTTCATTTAGTCAGTTTTGGAGGATGGATAGTTAAAGCTAGAGAAGATTCATACAAATAACAATCTAGCAGATATGTTGACAAAGGTTGTAACAAGGGAGAAACTGAACTCCTCTTCGGCTTTGGTTGGTCTTTTAGACTGAACATGAATAAAAGAACTACAGAGTCCAGGGTGGTTTGACCCTATGGTAGTGGTATTGCTACAAGATCAGTCTCCAAGTGAGAGATTGTTGTTTAGTGTGGAGCCTAATCAATCCCCAAGTGGGAGATTTTTAGATTGTGGTGACTGATTAGGAAAGTACTATATAAAATACTTATATAAAAGGGTTTAGGGTTAGGTATTTTCATTATGTTGTGATGCGAAATTGCTTCTTGTAGTGGTATTGAGCTATAAGGGATTAAAGATTATAATCAAGTTGTAATCACTAGATTATAATAATATTGGACTTGCAGTTTGGTGGACATAGCCTAGGGATTGGGTGAACTATGTTAAATCTTGGTGTCTTATGTTCACTTCTGTGTGATCTATTATTTTCTATTATTGGTTATTTTTGCATGTAGTTTTTTATTTTTGTTCATGGTTTATCCTAACACTAAAAGCTTTCTATTTCTTATTTTCTCAAGCTTTCTTTATTTTATGACATGTAAAGGCTCATGCATCTAATTAATAATATAAAAATGGATGGAGTCCTACTTAGCACCTCTTAGATAGATAGTTTGTATATAAATAGATTTTTTTTATTAGTTTAAAAGAATATGATTACATAAAGATATCTCTCACTCTCAACACAAATTGAGGAGAAGATTTCTTATAAATTTTGGATTGTAATATGTAATTGGGCCTACCATTATTTTGCAATTGAATATGCTTTTGGTGCTCACATTTGGAGTTTGCTAATTCTTGCCTAATTGTGTTATATTTTGTGAATGCATGTTCATGGGATGTGATTGAGCCAAAATTTTATTGTATTATTTCTAGTTGTGCAATCTTTTAAATCTAGTGTTTGCTATGGGTTTACAAATTTTTTTGATGTACTTAGTTTGAGAAGAGACCAACATATTGTTCTTGCATAACTTTTGTCCTGCATGAGCATAGTTTTTGTGGCCTTGCGATTTGATAAAAATTCAAACATCCTATAGGTACTAAATTCTTGTTAATGATTGCATCAATGGAATTGGGAAATCACTACTCCTATTTTAATTGGTTTCCTATTGATCTTTTCAAAAGCTTAACACACAAACATGTTGTTTTTCATGGTTTATGTCTGATAGGATTTTACTTCATGTTATTTGCTTAAACTTCTTGTTACCCTATCTTTGTTATTTTCTTTTCTAACCCAGGTGTTAAATTATGAATTCATAAAGTTGCATTTGATAGATTTCATTCATCATAAAAATAGAAAATACCCAAAAAAAAAAAAAAAAGACTTTTGTGTGGATTTTTTGAGACAGCAAGTAGATTGTTCATCTTATTCAAATCATTTAAGAGCCAGTAAAGGCCTCCTTATGAAGATTCACATTTATCTTCAACTAGATTTGATCCTTAGATTAGGTTTTCAAGAGAGGAGTTTGAAAGGATTCCTATTGTTTAACATTGTGCAAAATGATAGCTTAATAGAAGTGGTGCCAGAAGGAGGGCCTATTAACTTTTAGAATAGAAGAAAAAAAATTGAAAATTTTAAAATTCTACACTTAGCTACAAGTTCAAAAAAAAAATCTATGGTTTTGAGATTTTGAGGTGCGCTAGGTGTGCAAGTGTGCCAGGTGCACCAAGTGCATGTGCACCAAATTTCAAGGTACACCTTATTTGTGAGAAAGTGTACTTCTACAGAGGTGCACTTTTTCCAGATCTAATACAAACTAGAGGATTTTGATCTAGAATCCCCATTTCAACAAGCTTTAAGATCTTTACCAAGTGCACACAAGTTCCTTGTGCTTAGCCATTTTCAAAAACCTCACACTAACAAAGGAATCCCTCAAATTCTACCACTTCCATTTAACATTTCATCATCTTCTTCAGCTCCACCTCACAATAGCTACTCATTACTCCACCTAACCCTTCAATGGCCTTTTTTGAAAATGTTGTAACTCATCAATTAATTTGATAGGTGTACTCAATGATCTTCCTAAGAATCTTGAGAAGTTTTTTCCAAGGTACTTAAAGATTGCATTAATGTACTTAAAGAAATTTGCAACCAAAAGTAGATTGCTAATGACAATTTCATTCTTCACTTATTCTCCTACTCTTTGGGGGAAGTTTTCTTTAATTGGTATGTTATTTTTCCACCTAGATGTATTGGAGATGGGGCTACTTTCATCAATCTAGTTGTGACACATCAACAATTCATATCAATAAAAAAGAACCCAACTGAGATGGTCTCATGCTTCAACCACCACTTTCACATGTCATACCACAAGTTGGAAATTCTATAAACTATACTAGTTGAAGCTGCTATTCTGATTTATTTGAATGCTATGGACCATCTTACTACTATTTTTTCTAATAAGACTTCCTGTAACAAGTATCAACACATTGGACAAAGTCTTCAAAGAAGTGATTAACTTCACTAAGCCAGCCAATCCAAATGGAGGAGGATTGTTAATCCCAATTCAAGCTATTACTACAATGCCAACATATCCTATCAGAATGCCTTTGATTCCTAGCCAAGTCATACCTATGAATCTAGTTCTATTACAATAGAAACCTGCTCTACAAAACCCTGCTTTGACATATCCAGGGTACAAACCTATAAAAGCTACTTTCTTTGAACAAAAGGTAGTAGCCTTTGCCAAGCTAGACAATAGTTTTGCATCTAAGTTTGGTCAAATGAAGAAGACCATGTCACAAATGAACAATGAGATAAATTATTTAAGTTTGTCACAAGTACAAAATAACAACTTCCAAAGAAACAATGTTGGTCCTTACAACAACAATTACAATCAAAACTACAATAGGAATTTTGCTAGAAATAACAATGTTGGAAGCAATAATGTTGGGAATAACAATGGAGGAAATAACTCCAATCCTCCTAATCATAACACTGGTTTCCAAAGATAGAATAGACAATGGAACACTTGTCCAAACAAAGGTAGCATTCCTACCAACAACAACAACAACAATAACGTTTAGAATATAGACAATGATCAGTATGATGATGGTCAAAACACATCTAACAATGATGGTCCATACTACAATGGAAATTAGGATATAACTCAGAATTCACAAGTTAATTACAACATCCCTCCTATATAGTTTATTGTTATGCTACTATAATCTTACAATTTTACACAAAACATGTTGGTAGAGAAACCATCTAATGAAGAATTCTCTTTTCCATTTAGTCATGAACCAGACATTCAACTAGAAGAGATGTTCACCTTTTTTAATGACAATAGAAATATATACAATATTCAAATCCATAAAGAACCTATGACAGATGGAATTCCACCAGCATTACAACCAACTCCTCTTGATTTGAGAGCAAGTAATAATCTAGTATCGATCAAACCAACTTATGGAGGACAACAAAATTAGATTCAAGGAACTATGCCAACAATTTTGAAAAATCTAGATTGTTCTACTAAAAAATATAGTGCAATGGAAGATTTGAAATGAATAAAGGCTAACATGTCCATATTTGACATGTTGTAAAATGTCCTAAAAAATGAGAAGCATTGATGAAAACTATAGACCATACAAAGGTACCCCATAATATGAATATTGTTCCTGAAAAGATAGTATCTTAACATGTCAATGCTTTAGAGGTAATGCCAACTATGTTTAAGACAAGGTTGAGGTACCCTCATTTTTACTTAGCATCAAGATATATGGGAAGAATATTCATAATTGCCTAATTGATTCAAGAGCCTCCTATAATTTTATGCCACTATTGATAGTCAATCCTCAACCCTCCAACTGAATAGTGATCCAAATTGATAAAATAGAGGTGAAAGTCATTGGTGTGTTGAAAGATGTTTCGATACAATTGATGGTAGATCCCCAAATTTAGGACATCATTGATATACATGTGGTTGATATCCTTGAAACCTATGAATTATTACTAAGAAGAGAATGGACCAAATACCTAAGAGGATGATTTTCCATAGATTTTACTCAACTTTGGTTACCATGGAAAGGTTTGAACAATCAAATCAAGATAGATGCAGAACCAAAGTTTAAAATGATGATTACAATACAATGCTTTGAATGAGTTGGAATTCTTACAAAAAAAAATTGGTTCTTACAAGGTGATGGCTTTTGATACAACTTCAATCAAAATATCAGATAATCAAGACATAGAATCCAAGATTTCAACCCCAAAAATGAGGTCATAACATAATTCATAGATAACATGATGGCTAACTTACAATGTCTAGGAGGAGAAGTTGACCTTAGCATCTTTCTTCTTCCAAGATTTTGTCAATTGCATAAAGTTATTCATGCAAAGTTTGAATGTTCATCTTGCCAAGAAGTAGTTGCTAAAGTATTGACATAGGTGATGAGACTAGAGAATAATAATGGTCTAAAAGATGAACCCACAAAGAATCAAGATCCCACAAACATATTTGAACTTGTAGAAAAGGTTGAAGAAGAAATTGAAGTCTAAGTGCATCATATAGTGATACCTCTTCAAATGGTGGGGGTTTGTCTTCTCCTCCACCCAGAATGATCAAACTTCAGAGAAGAAGATGGTACATGAAAGGTCAAGGATGGACTTTAGTAGTCATCCATCCTAAACCCAAAGTGGATCAAATTAAATAATTGATAGGGGAAATTTAGGAAAATTAAGAAAAAATACACTTCCTCTATCAACAAGTAATAATGGAGGATCATTAAGTCCACCTTGTGAAAGATTATAGTGGATCCCCAAGAAATAATCCTTCTAGGCTCATGTGAAAGAGAAGCTAAGGATGAATAAGCATAAGGTTAGGAAACCCAAAAAGGGATCTGATATGAACACTTCATTTTGATAATTCCAAATGCAAATTAGGGGCCGACATAGGTATTGAGTTGATCAATCCAAAAGGTAAGTCTTTCTATGTAGCATATCAATTATAGTTCAGATATATTAATAATGTTGTAGAGTATGAAGCATTGGTTTGGGGAATCCTTTTCACACTAGAGAAAGCAATCACAACTCTTATAATTGAAGGAGATTCTTAGTTGGTCATATGAAAAGTGAAATTAGTATACACTTGCAATGATAAGAGGTTGCTTGCTTATAGAAAAAGAGTATTAGATTTAATGGATGATTTTGAAGCTTTGAACAAAAACTCCATTTTGAGGAGGGAAAATATGGTAGCAGATGCTCTTGCCATTTTAGCTAGTGCATTAAAACCAGTCAAGAGAACTAAATTGAAACAATTTTTAGTAGAATTAGTTATGGCTCCATCTATCCTAGACAATATCACAAACTTTCAAGTCATTCAAGATGATCAAAATATACTCAAATTTATCATGTGCAATGGCCACTTTAAAGGGCAAGAAATTGATGACATTCTAAATTAAAAACATGAGGATGATGAACTTGAGGATGAAGATGGGATCCTAAACTTGAAAACTAATACCATTCCTAAAGGAGTGATTGATTTGGAACACATTTTGATCAGGACAAATTAACACTTAACAAAAGAGTAGTCTAAGAAAATGGTATTGAAGAATTTGATTCATATAACTTAGATACTGATGAAGATCCTAGAATGGTAAGGATTGGAAAGGTGTACAATGCACAAGAAAGGGAAGACATGCTCAAATTACTTATAGAGTCTAAGGATGACATTTCTTGGAGTTATGAGGAGCTAAAGACATATGATCTCAATATTATTATGCATGACATTCCATTAAAACCTTATACAAAGCCTTTCTGGAAAAGACAAAGGCTTGTTAATCCTATTATTGAACAATTGATAATGTAGGAAGTTGAGAAGTTTCTTGATGCCAAGATCATTTTCCCCATTCACCATTCTACATAGGTGGCTAATTTGGTTCCTATACAAAAAATGACCAAAGAGATTCATCTTTCCATGGATTTTCATAATTTGACCCTCGCATCCCAAAAGGAAAATTATTTGTTTCCATCAATAGATGAAGTTCTACAAATTGTTAATGGTTTGAAGATGATATCTTTATTGGATAGATATTTAGGATATAATCAAATCATAGTCGATGAAGAAGATAGGCTGAAGATGGCATTCACAACTAAATGGGGATCTTTTGCCTACAGAAGAATACCTTTTGGACTAATTAATGTAGGGGCTACATTTCAAAGAGCCATGGATGAAGCTTTTAAGGGATTGATAACTTAGTGCATAGTCATCTATGTGAATTCTTTTACTATCTTTTCAAATAATCACAACACTCATATTGCTGATCTAAGACAAGTGTTCAACAAATGTCATAAATATGGAATATCCTTCAATCCCAAGAAATGTTTATCTAGACCAAAGGGAAGCTCATAGGACACATCATCTCTGAAGCTAGAATCTCCATTTATCCTAATAGAGTTGAAGCCATTCTAAATTTATCACCCCCTCACAGTCAAAAGGAGCATAAGTCTTTCTTCAAGAAGATAAATTTTGTGGGAAAATTCATAAATGGGTTTGCAGAGATAGTTGTCCCCTTAATGATTTAATCAAAAAAGGAGCTAAGATAGAATGGGTCCTAGAGACTAAGAAATCATTTGAGGATATCAAAGTGACCATTTTCATTGCCCTATTACTAGTAAGTCCCAACAATGGGCTACCTTTCAAAATATACTCTTTTGCATTAGAACATTTATGTGATGGGATCCTCACACAAAAGAAGGAAAAGGAAGATGAAAGGCCCATTATCTTTATGAGTTGTCCTCTAAAAAATGCTGAGTTAAATTATTCTAACCTTGACAAATAATCTTTTACTTTAATCAAAGTAGTAAAGAAGTTTTGTCATTACATACTGAGAAGCAAGGTATATGTGAGTGTGCCTGATCCAGTACTTAAGACATTGATGATGCAAAATGAGCTTGGTGAAAGAAAAGGGAAATGGATGGAAAGAATTTGATTTAGAGACTCAACCCATGAAGTTGGTTAGTGGCCAAGTATTATCAAAAATGATAGCGGATAACCAAATTAGAGATGAAGAGAAATTTTGGTTCAATAGTGAAAGAAATATGGACAATCAGAAAAGGATTGTAGTATCACAAGTGGATATTGGTCAAGATGTAATAATAGATGTTTGGTGCCAAGATATCATTTACTATCTCTTACAAAATTAGTATCCTAGTTGGATGAATAGTTCATAGCATAGGGGACTCAAAATGAAATGTGAATCCTACATGCTACATGATGA
The DNA here is from genome assembly GCA_028749045.1 of Cupressus sempervirens. NCBI lineage: Eukaryota > Viridiplantae > Streptophyta > Pinopsida > Cupressales > Cupressaceae > Cupressus > Cupressus sempervirens. The sequence goes on along the minus strand of CM053786.1, from coordinate 614,956,438 downwards.
AAAATTACACAAAAGAAACTATGAAGGGATTTATCTAAAATGCTTGGGATGAGAGGAAGTAAAGGAAGTTCAATAGAGGAAACTACTCATATGATTTTAAGATTGGGTTATTTCTAGACCACAATACTCAAAGATACTTTTGAGCATGTATGTACTTGTCATATTTGTCAGACTAGTGCTAACAGAGAAAGACATCCTACAATGCCATTACAAATAGTGTTTGAGATATGCCCCTTTGCAAAGTGGGATCTAGATTTTATTGGTTCAGTGAAACCATCATCATCAACTAGATATGCCTTTACTCTTATAGCTACTAATTACTGTATGCATTGGAGAGAACTAGAGACATTCAAAAATTGCACAGATATGTTGGTTATGGACTTCTTGGAAGAACACATCATTACTAAATTTGGAATGTCATTTTCTCTAGTGTGTGATAATGGATCAGCTTTCACATTAGTATTCCTAAATCAATGGGCATTTGAAAATCAAGTCATTATTAACTTCTCTTCAAAGTATTATCCACAAGAGAATGGCATAGTGGAATCTATGAACAAAAATTTGATGACGGTAATAAGACATTTGTTAAAGGAGAATCCCAAAGATTGGCATACACAATTCAAATATGCACTATGGATAGACTAAGTTAGGGTCAAGAATGCTTTGGGGAAATCACCATATTTTCTTGTCTACAAACAAGAACCAGTATTTCCACTTAAACTCAAAATTCCTATTTTGAAATTCATGAGTGCATATGTTGAAGATACTGATAGATTAAAAATCAGATTGATGAGTCATTTGGAAATGGACAAAAAATAGACAACTATTTAGGAGCATATGGAAAAACATCAAGCAGTCATCAATAAGTGGTTTGACAAGAGGGCCACAATAAAGTCTTTTAGAATATCTGCCCTTATTCTACTCTAGGACAAGGCAAGAAAAAGCCAGATAGCCACACAAAATTTCAATCTTAAGGATTTTTTCTTATTAGATTGTGGAAATTCTAGGAGAAAACACTTTTAGGTTGACCTCCTTATAGGGGGAATTAATTATATTGCTAGTCAATGGGTAATTTTTGAAGCATTACTTTGAGGCCTAATAAATACAACAATAAAAAAAGATTTCATTTCTACAAGTGTGTTTCTTTTCAATTGCGTGTTTGTTTTGAGTTGTGTGTTTGTTTTCAAATTTGCATTAGTTGAGGGTGTAGGTGCACTCAAGATTTAATCTTGAAATATCGTACTAACCATTCTTTGGTTCTAATTTTTGGGAAGAGGTACTTATTTGTCAAAACATTTTGATGATTTTGTTTCTTACCCCAACTAAGGAATAGATGTTTCTTCTAATAATAGGGGACTTCTAATCTTGAATTTAGAATTGCAAATCAATAAGTTCTCAATACTTTGCAAATTTAAAATTCAGTTATCTCAAGTGTTGTCAAACGAAGGTTGAAGGTAGCAAGGGATGATACAAACCCCACTAGTTCAAACATAAGGGTCTTCTTGAAGGAATTGCTAAGATCATTTTTTGGTGTGAGAGTTTCTAAAAAAAAGTTCTTAAGAGAGGAATGCAAGGGATGTTCACAAAAGATCAAATCTAAGAAATGACATTTCTTAGCCACATAGTCTAAGCATGGTTAGGATATAGAAAGAGAAAAAAAAGTGGTGTTAAGAATGAAGGATTCAAAAAAGTCTAAGAAAGGTAATCCAATAATAGGATATGCACTCTATATAAACTATCCAGTACAAAATATTTCTTCTCCAAAGAATCAAATGGTGACATTATGAGCTACATGAAGCAAGTATTCAAAATATTACCCAAGACTTCAAATGAAAAATTAACAACCCATCAAGAGTTCTTAGAACTAATTCTCTCATCTGGTCAAACAATGGATCAACAAATAGCCTTCATGAAGAATCCTAACAAATGAGTTGGATGGGGTGGAAAATGGTTTCCAATTTGTTAGAAATTTTGATAGATTTCATCCTAAGATGTCAAAGGAAATGAATAAATTGAGCACACACTAAACTTGGAGGTTTGAGATTATGAAGTTTTGACTATGAAATCACTTGAAATACACTTGGAGTGACTAGGATTTAGTTGGTGCTTGACACATATTAGAGGAATGTTTGCTGATGAAGAAATGCCTTCATCATTTCTTCCCTTTTGCTAGGGCTTTTTTTTGTTGTTTCACAACACACACCCCATTTCATCTAGAAATGGGTACCCCCTACTTTATTTTTGGCTTCTCAGATCCATGGTCTTGGGTTCGAGTCTTTTTAGGGCTTTTTGGTCAAATATGGGTCCTGGCTGGAAAAACTAGTTGTCAAAAATTAGAGTGAAGGAAGATGATGACCTATTTTGAAAAAAAAAAGAAGGCACACCAATGCACCTCAACTAGTGTGCTAGTGTACCAAAGTGTACTAGAGGAGGCATTTCACTTGTATAGATGTGCAAAGGCATAGTTGTGCACCTATGCAACACAAAAGTTGACAGGGCCTATAAATCCCCCCCACACCCTTCTCCTTGCCATTGTTCTTAATTTTCTCTTCTTCTCCAACTTCCAGTCGTAGTTCCACACCAAGTGAGGTGTACCTCCCTACATCCTACCATCTATAAAACATGAAAACAAACATCAAACAACACCAAAAAGAGTTGTGCATTAGTATACCTAGTTGGGTGTACTAATGCACACCTCTTTTGCATCTTTGTCCATAAAAATATAACAAAAACCTAAAAATAAACTAGTAGAAACTAAATTAGAATGCACATCAGTGTGCACCTTAAAAACTTCACTAAAACATTTTTTTTTTCCTAGGAGTTAAAATGTAGGGTACGCAACAGCGCACCCCACAAGATGCATTGTTGCACACCTTATCTTAAGAATTTTATTTTTAAAAAAATTTTGAAAATGGGTGCACCAAGCACACTTATTAGGTGTGTTAGGTGTGTAGAAATTCTCATTTTATGGTAAAATCAAGCTTTTTCATGTTTTTAGAGTAATTAGGTTTTTAGGGATTTTTTTATTGTGTCACCCCTCAAGTGTCATTAATCCATTTTTCTTCAATTTCAAGCTAAGAGATTATCTTTTGTATAGATTTAATGGTTTCTTCATTGTCCTCCCTCACTAATAAAATGGTCCCAAAGTCTATCATGTTCAAATTTCAAGGTGTTCTAACCAAATCAAGAATCTAGGATGATCATTTAGAAATACAAGATACTAAACTAGGTCACACTAATTTTGGAGCATACTTGACACTATGCAACAAACCAATGGAAAGATCTCATATGCTTTCCACTCTGATTCGCTTTGGACTAGTGAATGCAACATCACACCAGTGTTAGTGCAATCCTTAGAGTTGATTATGACACTCATAGAGCATTATGTTCCTAAAGAGAGGGTAGTGAAAATCATAACTAGAGAGATTGTCCTAGATTTATGACCCAACAATATTGAAAAGGTGTTCCACCTTCAAAGGGCTGATCAATTCATCTGATTGACCTATCACCAAGCCAAAAGATGGTATAGAGAACATGTTGATGAATCCTTTGAGATCATTTGGTGTCATACCTTATTGAGAAGACTCCCGTAGGACAAAAAGATGGTAAATTGGATATGACATGGGGCTACATGAAGGAAGACATTGGGTATTCAATTATACTTTTGACAAGAGTCTTGGGTTTGTGTGCATCAGGACATTTGAACATTTGGATGGTGCATTTTATTGAGAACATCAAGACAAAAAAGATGCCACATGATTGGGCCTCCATTCTCAATGAGAACTTAGGAGAATAGTTGGTGGTAGTAAATAATAACTAAAGATTTTATATGACTTCATATTTGGTATGCTTGCTAGCTGCTAGAGTGACAGATTATACAAGGCTATATAAAAGGGGTAGTATGCAAGATGCAATTACATGGCCAGACATAGTATATCCTTAGCTAGTAAAGAAAAATCTATCAAAGAAAAGCAAGGAGTACAGGATAGTGAATGATGCTTTCATCTTTGCAATAATCCAATTCATAGAAAGGGATTATGTGAAATGAATGTCACAAGAAGTAGTTGCCAAGGTATTAGAAGTTGGGGCTTATTACATATAATTTTGCATGTTCACATATTTGAGGTAGTAGGTACAAAAATCAATCCAAAGAAGCTCCCTAGATATCCCAGTGATAGACTTATTTTACTAGTGATTTCTTGACAACTCTTGTCTACATATGATAGAGTTAGAAAAAAACACAAATTATGTTGGGTATAGCCTATTGCAATAGGACCATTCGAGGATGGTTCACAGATAAGACATTCCATCTTCTGAATGTGAATGGGATCAATGTCCCTTGTAAGAGTATAATACTCTATAGCCATATTTTGACAATATTGAGAGAGTGCAATACTTAGTGAGTAAAACACTCCAATGTGAGGATGCAATTGAAGATCACTAGATGAATCCAATAGATGACTATGATGTCTGCATAAGGGATTATTGTAGGATGACTCTATATTTAGCAGAGAGATTTTTAAAGATAAATATCCCATTAAAGATTGTGCAACAAGACTTAGAGGAGTTTCTCAATCCATTATTCAATAGGGATGGGATTGGCAAAAAGCCTATTATGAACGCTCAGGTAGATAGAGAAGAAAACTTAGACATCAACCATAGGGTGAGGCACATCATTAAATTGACATAGTATTGGATCAAGAAACCATTCAAACTTGATGTAATTCCTCAAACAATATTTTTTCATGCTTAAGCCCACCTAGCCAAAGGTCAATAATCAAAGGTCACAATGCCTAGATTTATAGCCCAGTTACTAGTAAGACCCAAAATGGTGCACCAACTTGATAGACTAGTTGGGTATTATCAAGCTTAGAAAGAAAGAGGTAAAGGAAAAATGAAGAGGAATTCTCCTCAATAAGTCAAGCTAGAAGAGGGATAAATTCAAGCACCTTCATAGCAAGGAGAGGAAAATATACAAGGGCCAAAAAATGTAGGAATTGAACAAGCACCAAAGGATCCCCAACTACTGCCAGCTACACAAAGCTAGGAAGAAGTAGAAACTATGGTACAAGAGGTTTCTCTACCTTGAAAAGTAGAAAAAGCCTCCCCTTCCACACCTAAAAGAAGGAATATCAAGACTCCAATGAAAAGGAGGTAAAAAGTTACTAGGAAAGTGATTCTTTTCCCCTCAATTTCCAAACCAATTCTAGAAGAAGCAGAAGAAGAGGTGATGAGAAGGAAGAAGACAATCTACCTTTGAGCTAGAGAACTTGACTTGCAAGAGCTATAGATTTGGAAAGGATGAGAAGCTCAATGATCACATTTTCATCTATCTCTAATGAACCCATTCATACTACAATATCAAAAGATGAGATGCCACAATAGATAGATAAGTATGATGTGGAGGGCACTGATATCTTTTAAATGTAAAATTTTGACTTTATGCCCATAGGTATTGAGTTGGTCAGAGATAAAATAAGTGATACACCAACTAATCAACCTAAACAAGAGGAGTGGAGTTAGATGCCACCCAAATCACAAGATCCCAAGGTAGCACCATCATCCCAAGTGCAAGTCATGTTTTATGTTGATAAGGAATTGGCTATTCCCCTTCCTCCTAACAATCAAGAAGAGAAAGTCCAAGTGGGATAGGGGGAAGAGACACAACAAGTATCTACTAAGGAAATGTCAAAATAAGGGTAGATAAGTGAAATACCTCACCAAAATTCCCAAGACACGAAGGTGAGAAGTGTGGCCTCCACAGATATAGAGACTCCTAGTGTGGATCTCTTGCAAAACGAGAGGACTCTAGAAAGGAGAGATAAGGGAAATGACATTGTAGAACAAACTCCTTCATCTTCAAAAAGAAAATATTCATTATAAAATATCCCAAGGTAGCTAAGCAAAGAGATAATAAGTAATAAAAGCACCAATTCACTACAAAGGAGGAAGATGGGTTGGAATTGATTGAAGTCCTGAGGAAACCTAATTCACCTCCAAAAGATGCACATGCATTAGAATTCATTATGAGTGATCAAAACTAGGATTTGTTTTCTCACATGGCTATCCCTCCTCTACATTTGAATGTTGAAGAATTGACTCTATGAAACTATCAGATCAAGGAAGTCATGCTTGGAAAGCCTATCTTAGATACTACAAAACTAATGGTTACAATAGATATGAAGAAGGTATTTAGGAGCTTGGAGTAGGATAGGATGGAACTAATAAAGCTGCAAAGGAAAAATTAAATCCTAAATGGATATCTGAGTGAAGTGGTTGGTCCCTTAGACCCTAAGCATCTGAAAGAGACTTTGAATACAACAATTGATAGAAGAGATAGGGGTATAGCCCAATTGGATCCATTTTTAAGAGCTTCTAAATAGTGGAGAGAAAGTTTTGTGGAGAAAGGCCTAATGATTACACAAGGAAATCTAAATTTATTACATGTCATAAAAGATAATGTGGATAGGCTAGTAGCCATTTGAATCAAATTTTGGTCTGATGGACAAGGTACATACCTTGGGCAAGAATTTGCAAACATTACAGGCAATTAAAGGCCAAAGGTGTTGGATGCATACATAGTTGAGGAATTTGTTAAAATATATTATTGGATAGAGAAGATTGTAGATATTGATAAATTAATAGATACATTACACGCATATATTCTTAGGCTCAAGGACCAAGCCCAAGAGAAAATTTTGCAAGTCGAGAAACATTATAGTGATCATGTTTAGACATTTTTGAGGATGATACACAAGGGAAGCTAGTACTAGTAAAGGTAGTAGTTGAGAAATTTTGAAAGACTTCTGAAGAAGCTTCTAATGATGAAGATATCAAGAAAGCATTTAGAATAGAAGAAGCTTTATTAGAGCTTGATGTAAAATTCAAAGATTTTGCAAAACCTCGTATCGAAGTGGGCAACTATAGGTAGAAAGTGAAAGATAAATATAACACCTTAGATTTTCTAGATGTGGCTCAAGTCACTAAGATAATTGAGAAATTCAAGGGAAAATATCTAGACATAGCTCTAATATAAAGGGGAACAAAACTGAGATGCCAAAATTTTAATTTTGACACTTGGTGAATTTTTGCATTTTTTGGAGCCTATTTCTGAGGTGCGGTGTTGTGCCAAGTGCACAAGTGCACAAGTGTTATTTTTTAGTAAGTATTCTAGAAGATTTTGAAGAACTTAGAGGTGTGTCAATAATTAACTACCAGTTCTAAAATTAGATCTTTCCATTCATGAAAAACACATTCTGATGATAGTTTAACTCCTATGCACATCTAGTGAAGATGGAGCTTCTATTTTTGTCACTTCCAGACACTTCTACATCAATCGAAGGCTTTCTCTTTCTTATTTTCTCATGCTTTATTTGTTTTATGACATGTAAATGCTCATATATCTAATTAATAATATAAAAATGGATAGAGTCCTACTCAACACTAGTTAGATAGATAATTTGTACATAAGTAGATTTGTTTTATTAGTTTAAAAGCATATGATTACATAAAAATATCTCTCTCTCTCAACACAAATTGAGGAGAATATTTATTATAAATTTTGGATTGTAATATGTAATTGGGTCTATTGTTATTTTCCAATAATATATTCTTTTGGTGTTCACATTTGGAGTGTAGTGATTCTTGCCTAAGTGTGTTATATTTTGTGAATGTATGTTCATGGGATGTGATTGAGCTAAAAGTTTATTGCATTATTTCTAGTTGTCAAATCTTTTAATTCTAGTGTTTCCTATTGGTTTACAAATTCCACTAGCATACTTAGTTTAAGAAGAGATCATCGTATTGTTCTTGCATAAATTTTGGCTTGCATGAACACACTTTCCATGGCCTTATGATTTGATGAAAAGTAAAACATCTTATAGTTACTAAATTCCCATCGACGATTGCATCAATCGAATTGGGGAAGCACTGCTCCTATTTTCATTGGTTACCTAGTGATCTTTTCAAAAGTTTAACTCATAGACTTCTTGTTTCCATGGTTTATGTCCATTAGGATTTTACTTTTGTGTTATTTTCTTAAAGTTCTTTTTACCCTATATTTTTTATTTTCTTTGCTAATCCCTTGGTTAAATTATGAATTCATATAGTTGCATTTGTTAGATTGCATTCATCATAAAAATAGAAAATACAAAAAATATATATATTCTTTTATGTTGATTTTTTGAGAGAGCAAGCAGATTGTTCATCTTATACAAATAATTTCAGAACCAAAAAATGCCTCCTCATGAGCATTCACATTTATCTTCAACTGAGTAGATTCTAGTAGGTTGCAAGATCATCCAGAACCTTGGAATTGACCCTCAGATTAGCTTTTCAAGAGAGGCGTTTGAAAGGATTTGTTTCGTTTAGCATCATGCTAAATGACAGCTCAATAAAATGCTAGGCTATTAAAGTGCCATAAGAAATGAACATGAAATGGTAGGGATTTTCTCTTAAAATCATTGGCTTCAAGAATTCATAGGCTTAATCATGTCTAATGATTTCTACACAAACTAGGATTTCTCCAAGGGCTAGGGCTTTTGTTTCGTTATATCAAATTGCAATCTTTATATATATATATATATATATATATATATATATATATATATGTCTACCTATAGATCTTAATTTTCTAAAAATATCAATAAAAAATTTGTAGTTATGTTTAACATTGTATTTCATTATTCTATTGATTTCTTCAAGATTTTGGCATTTTAAAAAAAACTCTATAAATTTGAAAGAAATGGGATATAATATTTAACATTGAAGAAAAATAAAAATATTGTGGTTTAACAGTTAACATGTAATTAATTAAAGTAATGAAACATTAATTTTAAATCTATGCTAATAGTAGCGAGGTCAAAATTCCCAAAATACTTTAGGGATGCTTACACTTGTCCACCATCACTAGCCACAAATTATGATTATGTGCAAGAAACATAAATGATCATTGTTATGTTCATTTAACTTAGATCAACAAATCAAGATGAATTTTAGACAGACTTGGGGAACACTCAACCATTTTATAAGTGTCACCTAAAAAGAAGACACATGTCAAGTTTTAACTATAATAACTAGCATTGAAGAGAAATTTTTTTTGAAGATGTTATTATTATTTAATTCTTTTAAAATTAAAAACTTAGATTTGTAGGGGTTATTTTTAGTTTTTATTAATTTCATTTAAAATATCAAATAAATATCTTAAATTTGTAAAAACAATTTACATATAATATTTCAAATATCATAATATTGTTTATCTTATGATTAATACTAATTATTATTTTATTTACTAACTACAACAAAAAATGTTTGTTTATATAACTAATTAGTATTTGCTTAATTCCCAACTTCTAATCAATCAGTCGATCTGATTAAATTTCAAATTTCAATTAATTATAGTTCTATAAAATATCTATTATAATAAAAATGATGAAGGCAAGTTCTAAGCCATGGCACCATGCAATTGTTAATATTTATAATAAATTTAATTCATCTTAAGAACTATTTTTTAATTTTATACGTATTTAACTTAATAATTATTATATTAAATTTAAATTTAAAATGACAACCATTAAATCACAATAAATGAATGACATGCGGTGTATTTTTGGAAGTCAAATTAAATAAATGGGATTTTTGAAAATCCCTTCTAGAAATGTCATACATGTCCAGTGACTAGTGTGAGTGTGACTAATCACTTTCCATGTTGAGTTTGACATGGTATAAATCAGAGGGACCCATAGTGATGTGGCACCTACATCTAGATTTCTTCATGGGATTGAGTTGCTGGGGTTGGTAATTTGTTCATTTTATTTCTAGTAGATCTTGGTTTTTTTTCTCTTATAATTATATTATGCTTTGATGCCTGTTGCATGTAATCTTTGCCATTGGAACAAAATGTGTTGACAATTTTTTTCTTGGATAAAGTGTTTTGAAGCTATCTTGTCAATTATTAGAAAGAAACATATTGACAAACATTTTCTTGAAAAAAGTGTTTTAATGTCAACTTGGTTTATATAACAATGATATGTGTGTGTGAAGGTATGCAAAAATAATAATAGAAAGAGATAGAGTGTGATAAAATATAAAGGTATATATAAATGTAGGCATATTTTGCTATAGGTTGGTTGGTATAGGTACATTTTGATAAAATTTAAGAGTATCATACCCACATCTATTGCAAATAAGTTTGGTTGATATCTTAGTAACAAGAATTAAATTCATGCATTTTTAGATCTAATTTCTCAATTCATATTTTGTTTTTATTGATAGTGACTCATCTGATTGCAAAGCCTTTGCTATGATACTATCAATGAAGCTTTCTAGACAATGAGCCCATTTACAATGATAATTCTGGCAATGAGCCACCTTTTGTAAAATTCATCTTAATTGATGTTCTTATTTATGAGAATTAGATTCTTCATGATTTTTACCATCTTAGGTTTCCATGTAAAATTTTGGTGTTGAGTACGTATGTTTCATGTATTTGTATTCATGTTTACCTATATTTTAATTGAGTGATTGAAGATTAGAGTTGCCATTTTCAAATCTATGAAATTGATCAAAGGTTTCCACTACAACTAGTTTAACTTTTTTAGTTGTTTGGGACCTTTCAATAGAGAGAGAGAGGGGGGAGAGAAAATGTGAAGGATAGAGATAAAGATAGAAGGCTTATGAAGAGGGAGAAGAAAATAAATAGTCACATAGATGTGAGGGGAGGGAGAGGGAGGTTAGAGGGAGATACATGTAGCTATTGGTATATGTGCATACATAAAGAGAATGAGATAGAGTGATGCATAAAAGGAAAAGGAAAGAGATAAAATAGAGCTAGAGATTAGAGAGATAAATGTTTAGAGTGATAAGAGAGAGATAGAAATGGAGAAAAATGTAAAGAATTGATTAGAGGTAAAAAGAGATATAGGAAAAGGGAGTGAAAGAGGGATATAAGTATAAAGAGAGTTGGGGAAAGGGGTGAAAATGAATACAAGGTGTGTAAAAATACTTCCTACTACTAACCTAGTGGTGAAGAAAGTATAAAATATTTTTTATAGAGTGCTAACAAGAATTTTAGTCTATTTTTTGGCCAAAAAGGTGGAAGTCTTTTCCCTATTTTTTCAAATTGTCTCATTTGACCTTAAATTTTTAAGTACTTAAAGATTGAAAAATTCAATATCAAAATTTTTAGTACTTTGGAGTCTACATTTGAAATATGTAACTTATTCAAATACCCATATGACACAAGTTATGTTCAATATGAAATATTGAAAAACAATTTTTAAAAGTCACTTTTCCCTGACCATACCATACTCATGTACTACAAGCATAAATTGATCATATAAAAGTGTTTATCAAAATCCTATTGGGAGAAGGTTATGTTGCCTTCTGAATTAACAACTTTTTAATAACCTAGTGATAAGAATAGATTGACCTAGGGGTAGCTAATTCCCATGTTTGATGCACCTATTTAGACACCAGGGCCAACTATAAGGCTATTTAATCTCCTTCTTCTCTTCAGGCTCTAGAAGACCTAGGAAGGTGAACCTCAGATTCGTTATATGGTACCAGTATAAAGGCATATAACTCCATCTAGATAATAGATAAAACCCTTGAATCTTCTACAATTATGCAAAAATTCATGGATGTGAAATAACTAATAATAAGGTACATGAATCTAATAAACTAAGTGAGGGAAACTTATTTTGAGTTATTAAACATAAAGGGAAAAGATATTTGATTAAAGATTTTGAATGAACATAACCCAAGTATGTAACAACAAGAATGTATAATTTCTAAGTTGATCAATCCCTTGTCCATTGGGCATAAAATAAGTCAGAACATACACATTGATACCCGAAAAATACTCATTAATCTAGATATCTAATCTATCTATCTACCTTGAAAAAAAACACCTATCTTCAAATGAAATTCATACTTATAAAATCCTCCTATGATTCTTGTAGTTTTTTTAATGTGCATCAAGAAAATTTACTTAGTTTCTTGACCTAATAGAAAGACATATAGTGGCATACAACTTTGAAAACAAGCTGCAACTAGACAATATGCACTTTGGCCATATATCAACAAAAAACTACAAACCCATAGAAAAGAGACAAATTGAGATTGAAACTTCAAATAAAGATTTGTATTCATTTATTGAAATCAATACATCATAATGTATGCAAAAGACTCAGAGAAAGACACAATGAATGACTATATTAGCTAACTACTCAAAGAAATTGTAATGTTGTTGTTCATAACAAAGAAAATAGTAAGAATGGTATCACAGTTATAAATTGGAACCAACTATGATATCATAGAGTCAAAAAATTCTTCAACTCCAGAACCCTTATAAAGAGAAAAGAGAATGAATATATAGAGAAAAAGAAAGCTCCTAGATCTTAAATCTAATTTTGATATTGCCATGTGTCATGCTAAAACTATGCCTTCCTGATGTTGTTGAATTCATCTCCTTTCTCATCTACTAGCAGATGAAATATCACTACTGACTGATGCCAGAATGCCTAAAATTCATATCAAATCTTTTAACTTTATCTTTATAACGTATCAATTTATTTTTATTTTATATTCATTCCCCTATCACTGGGTGACACTCATCGATTCTCCCTTGATTGATCGCCTAGGTAGGACCCACATCTTCTTCACAACATTGAAAATCCATTTGAATTTTTACCTTATAATGTTACAAACATATTATATTATGTTGTATCTTAACATCTTAGCCTTCAAATTATTGTCTTGCGATCTTACGATGAATTTGACATTGTCATAACATCATAATGGTTCAAATCTCATCTTTCGATCATACAATAGCATGCTAGGTGTAGCATCATAGGACTTCAACTTTCATATTAATATCTCACACCATTGTCATAACATTTTTCATAACATCATATGTCTCCATATTTTTCTCTCTAAACTTATGATGAGAATCTAAAGTTGTGCCATGTGTCACCTTTTATTTGGGCATTTGAATGGTCAAAACTTGTGACTTTAACTTGCCTCCAGCTATCCCCACACAATGGGCCCCTTCATGAATGAACTATGAGTCTCAAAAGACCCTTTCCCTTTAATACACCTACAAATGTTTTGTGAACCTATTTAAAAACCCAAAAAATACATCCCACAATGTGTTAAAAATAATAGTCCACCAAGATAGCTTTTTTTTTTTGGGGGGGGGGGGGGGGGGGGAGTGGTTGGATCAGTTAGCTAACAATTAATGCATTCATATTTTTTAAACAAACTAAAAAATTCAACCAAAGTAAATAGAAACCATAATAAGATTCACATAGACAATTATAGTAGATATGTTAACTAGGGAAACACTTGATCAAGGGAAAACTTTGGTGGTAATGATGCCCACAAGGTGATGTACTAATATAAATATTCCTTGTTAGAGGATGGATCCTATGAGGAGTCTATTAAAATATTTAGTACATAGAGTCCCTATTAGGAGACTTTGAATCCCTTTTAGGAGATTCCAACCCTATTAGGAGCTGTGGTGCAATGTATGCAAGATGAGCCCACTGCCCAAACATGCAATTTCAATTACAAGAAGAGCTCACTACTCAAACATGAAATTTATTTTTATGTTCTTCTTTCCTTTTTCTTTTCAACCAAACCAATCATTTTTTGACCTTTTAGACTAGGTCACAAACCTTAGATCACTCTGTAAAATCTCAACAATGAAGTTTCCTTCACCTCTGCACTGCTCTGCTCAACTTTGCATTCTACTTTTTCTCTACTGACAATCTCCTTTCATAAACACAATTCATATTATACTTGATAAAGGAAAATTTCCTTCCTTTATACATAGTCCTCAAAACTATTCCCTGAATCAGCTATTAGACCTTCTTAATTAATTATTATAGGACCAATAAGAATATGTTACACTTAGTGATAACAATAATCTTCTGCCTTACAACTTGAATAAATTTATGTACATGTAATATTATGATGAGAAAAATTAGATATGTCATCATCAACATGTCTTCTTCATGTCCTTAACCTCAATCCTTGGAATATCAACTCTGCTAAGAGATATAAAAAGTTTACCTAAACATGGCTCTATAAACTCTATCTCAAGATAAACATCACCAAAAGTTACATAACTTCTTCTCGACTTATGCTTTCTTCTTTTGATGTTAACTACATGTACTAGATACTCATAAGTATCTCCCATAACCTTGAATAGTTATATTACTCAACTAGTCATCCATACCAACTTGATCTTTCTGCTATTCTTCTATCAAATACCACAAAAAACTTATATGTTGACATCAATGACAAACTTAGTCATGATTGTAACATATCATCATAGTAACATATCTACAATACTCCCCATTAGGAATATCATTAGCATTCATGCTTCCAACATAATGAATATTGGACTAACCCCCTGGGAGTGTTTCCAAATTATCTACCATATATCCATCAAATTTTACCATTGATCTTGACAATATAAAAAAGATAGCCTACAGGTTCATGAAGGAGAAATGTATGGAGGTTAATTGGTCATGTATGGTGACATTGAAGCACACACTTTCATCCTTTCTTCTGCTCCAACACTCCAACTATCATTACCCTCTTGTTTACATCTCTATCCACTATAAATTCACATAGACTCAAGAAAAACAATAGCAACATGCCATCAAATGATATCATCATAGAAAAGCAACAAGAAGAAAACAAAAACCTTTCCTTATGGCTATATAAGTTATAGAGAAAAAGAAATCCTTCCTTTCCACTTCATACACTTCTCATAACTTGATTAAGGGTACTATGTGACTATTGGAATTACAAGAGGAAAGCTAAACTTTTGGGGTGGGGGGAATCAATAGTTTAAACTTGGACCCATAAAACTTTCACCATACATTCATCACATGCATTCAATGAATGACCTAAAATAAAATATAAAGCATATGCATCTAAATCATATGACCATGTAAGAATTCACACACATAACACTATATATGATTACCTAGAAACCCTGCAAGTGAGAAGGTAAAAATGGGGTGGGGATGACACTCACAAATCTTCACTACTATAGTAATAAAGTGTATCCAATAAATTTTATAGTGTTTTCACCATGAAATGTGATCTATACCTATTAAAGGTTTGCCCTGTTGAAGGCTTACAAAGACTATTAGGTCTCACCTTGTTATAGGATTTCAACACCCTATTAGAAGTGTGCCTTGTTAGAGGACTTCAACTTACAACTAAGTAAGCACCCTATTAAAGGATTTCAAATAACCTATTAGGACTACTCTATTAAGAGATTTAACTAAAATCACCTGTTAAAATGTCTCAACATAGATCATCTCATTGGCACTTGCTTGCCTAATAATAGATCTCCTCTAAACAATATCTTCTTGATCCTTCATGATCAAGTGTCTCAATTTTGTATCCTTTACTCTATCCTCTATTCTCTCTAAATAATTCTACAATTCACTCTTTCATCATAACTTCTATGTCACCTTGAATGCTCTGCATGCAAACTATCTTTTTTGCTCCTTCAATTCCTTACATGCTCATTCTCCTCTTTGATAAAGTGTTTAGGGCTTCATCCTCCTTAAGAAGACTTAGGTGTCTTAGTGTTAGGTATGAATATATGGCTAAGATTCATCCATTTTACCACTTAAACCTTCCCTTTTTCTAATTGGTTGCATGTAATTGCATAGGGAATCCAAATACAAATTTCTCCTTATCTCCAAAATATCAATATATAATATTAATTTGGCTCAAAAAAGGTTAACATATTTTTTTTCCCCTTAGAAAAAAATTTGTCAAAATTGTGTCACTCGACATATAAAGTCTCTAATGTTCAGCATACACTGTTATTTATACTGTGACTCAGTACTTGCATTACTTGGCATCCACTATTTAATTAGCTCCTAAATCATTCAACATGGTCTATCTTCTTGGCACATGAGTGCCTTGGCACTAATTGCAACTTTTCATGGTCTAATATTTACATGTTGTTCTTAGCATGTATTACTAGTTCAACATTACTAACTAAATGACTTAAGTGTGTTGACACTCACTTGTCAAAACCAATCTGAGATCAAGAATCTCCCCCTTTGACATGAGTGTCAAAAACACTTGAATATACAATATTATCCTTAATATCTAGAGCATAACATATCCATGACTTGACTTATATACCAAATTTCAAAAATTTGTAATAACTTGTATACCTCAAAATTTTATAACTCCCCTTGAGTTAATGTGTCTAAGTTATATCCAAAATTTGTGCTTTTATCTAAGTAAATGTGTCTCTACTAATACACTTTGACTTTAATGCACTATGTTACTGATACTCTTTCATCTAATATGTTGTCCCTTAGCTGATATCTATCCTCATTTTCTGCTTTCTCCCAAAACTATATATCTCCCCCTTTATTCATGCTCCCCCATATTATATTTTCCCAAATTATATTTCTCCCCCTTTTTGACACTTATGTCAAATGGGCTATACACCTATGGTATGTTTGTCCAAAAAAGATTTATGGACATCAATTGTTATCCTTAGAGCTACATCCCAATTATCACATGTAACATCCAATGACTTAATTTGGATTGCAAGCTCAGCACCAAGGTGTACTAGACCATACAAAGTAGAAAGATTGGGGTCTTTCTTCAATAGAGTTTCAGCATAGCCTAGCTCCTTGTGCATTATCTCCATATGTGGGTGAGGGTAGCCTGAATACTTGTTATTTTGGCTCTAATGTTAGCTTCATCTATTGTTAAGATAGCTAGTTGACTTTGTGTCTAAAGAAATGTTCTAAAAAATTTCTCACTCTGAGCTAGATTTGTAGGTAGGCTTTGACCTGATGTGGATATTTTTCTCTCCAGACTCAAAATTTGACTTCTAGTATCTTGGGTGAAGAGTATAAGAGTGCATAGTTTTGTGTACAATGAGAATATATTCTCAAGTACCTTCTTCATGTCCTCAATCTTGGTTTCCAATGCAACTTGTTATAGTGCTATCTCACTAGTTATTTTCTCATTTACTGTGCTTTGAAACTTCTTTTTAGACCATTCTAATAGTTTTGTATTTGTATCAAGGTATTCATTACTAACCTTCTCCATTATATCTATCAATTTTTCTATTACTAGCTTTGTCTCTTTAGGAGGTGGTAGACTAAATGCATCTAAAAATATGTTCTTGATATCTTGAAGTGTTTGCTTCTGCCTATGTTCTCTCGTAAGCATTTCTTGAGGCTTTTTCCTTTCTAATGATTGTTGTAAAATGCCTACTTGCTCCAATGTCATAGTATGATAATCATACTTTGGAATAACAATTTATTCATCAAGGCTTAGGTCTCCATAATGTATTACCTTGTTAACCTTTGATGAGTTTGGGGTTGGCACTAAGATCTAGAATGGGTTAGCATCTTTGCTTGGCTTCTAAAGAGTTTGAGTAGGAGTAGTAGATGTTGTTAAGGCTACAAGTTCTTGGATGGTCACTTGTTCCTTCACTTTTTGTTTTGTCTCTTCAGGCTTGCCCTAGTCTATCAATATGACTTGGCTTGCACCTTGTTCTTGTGTTGTAGGTATAGATGAATCTTTCTATCCTATTTCTTCTTGTTGTCCTATAGTTATGTCTTGCTCTTCTACTTTCTTCTCAACTTTATCAACCTTAGTAGATGTATCTACTATCATTTGAATCAAAGGTTATACATCGGTAACTAAAGGGGTGATGGAAGTTGGTTATTGTGGATTCACCTTTTCCCTTGTGACATTAGTTATTACCTTTTTCAATTCTTCTACACTAACCAAAATAGGATTACCACATAGTTTTGCTTGCAAGGTAGATTGATCTAAAATCTTCTTTAAATCTTCTATAGTAAGAGGATTGATGTATTGAACTGATGGATTAGAGACATCCTTAATAATTATAGTTTCAGTGGTTTTGGTTGTGTCATGAGGAGGACTAACACTTGGAAATTGTTTGTCATGCATACTCTATTCTTCTTGCTATTACTCAACTATTGCCTTGTCATCATCTTGATTTTCTATCTCTCCTCCAACTATGTTATCTTTATCATCATCTTTACCCTTTGAGGGGTCATCTTCTCCTTTATTAACAATGGTTAACCCATAAATGAGTTTCCATATTTGTGTTGACTTCTTAACAAAATATTCAATATTCTTTTTGAGAATGATAAAGGCTATATATTTAGGTGTGAACCTAACTACATATTTCTTGATAGCCTTAGCAATTTTCCCCTTTTTCAATTCTAGCATTACATGGGCTAAAGCTTTCTCCCTAATTTGTCTTTCCACATTCAAACAATAATGTCATTTTTGCTCAACTAAGTCATATAGACTTTTAGGTATTGAGTTGGAAAATTCTAGTGGTATTGTCTTAAACTTTGACATCATGGCATATAATACCTTTTCCACTTGGGTTTTATCTTCTTTACCCAATTTATCAAAATCAATATGTCTAAAACCTTATAAATCAGCATTTTTTTTAACATTTTCACACAAGTTCTCAAGATTAGTGAGAGGATTATGACTCACCACCTTAAATTAGCTATTATCATCTAATTCTATCTTCTCTTCATCAAAAATTGGTTGAGCTACATACTTCCTTCTCTATATTTTCTTCTCATGTCCACCTTGCTCTATTTTCTTTAACTTTTCCTTAGCCTTTTGGGTAGTTGCATGTGTGGTGGCCCTTTTAGTAGGTATACTAAGCTTTGATTGACTTGGTTTTACAAGTTTCTTTTCCCTTGCCATGGGTGGTGCCTTTTCCTTCTTCTTCTTTGACTTAGTAGGAGTAGGTGCTTCCTAGGCTTCTTCTCCCTTGGCACATTTAATCTCCTCCTCTTCTCTATCTTCTCCCATGTCTTGAGTTAAAGCTAGATGTTCTTGAGCTTGTGTTTGTTCATCTTCTTCATCCTCTTCTTCTTTTACCTCTTCCTCCTTGGCACCTTCTCCAAATTTTTCTTTTAACTTCCTTACCAACTTGTCCTTTTTCTTTATTATGGAGGTAGTCTTTAGTTCCATGGCAATCTATGATTTCACCATCTCATAATTTCCAAAAACTTTAATAGTTTTATCTACTTCTTCTACAAGTAGAGTTGATATGGCTACTAAGGCTTCATCTACATTTACCTCATAACCTAAGGGTCTCAACCATCTTACCCTTGGTGTGGCAGCTTGCACAAATGTGTAGTCAGCATCAACAAGAAAATATGCATCATTATAATATTTTTCAACTAAGGAAACTGATATTCTAAGTCTCTGCTTCATTGAATTCTTGAAATCATCAAAGTAACTAGTCATTATGGATTCAAAGTTTTCTCCTAGTTACTCAATGTAATCACCTATATGCACTACAATTGATCTATTAGCATTCCATCCTAATTTTCCAAATGAGGAAAATGTGTTCTATACATAAAAGAGTATACAAACTAGTATAGAACCAAACTTGCATTGTGCACTCTTGGTTTTCCTTATTGCTCCAAGGTTCTCCATAAGTTGTTGTAACTCAAGTTCTGCTAGATCATATGTATGATTTTACTTAACAATTTTATATCCAACATCCATAGCTATGTAGGGTACACTATTCAATCTAATGGATTGATGGAATTTATGTGAGATTAGCCTTACAGAAAAATTAATGAGAGGATTTGTGATTGTATCTATAGTCATACCTCTCTTATTCCATACTACTCCAATAGTTTTCTCAATCACTTCCTTGGAATAACTTCTAAGTGTCTTGGGTCGATCTAGGGTTAGGTAGCCAGTAACCCTATGAATTATTTTCTTATTTATTTTGATTATTCCTCCTTCCATCCACAAGGAACCATTATGAATTCAGCTCAACGTAGTTTGTATCCAGTCAATTTTAAATACATTTAGAAAATATAAGGCTCATGTTAAACCCTTTGTCTCAACAATTTTGTATTCTTCCTTCAAAACACCATTGTCACACAATATATTGTAGGAACCTCTTATTTCCATGTCACCAATGCTTCCTATCTTGAAATTGTATCATTTCCTCACATCTTTCACCATTATCACATTTGGTAGGATCATAGAAAATGCACTAGAAGGGTTTTGTTTATAAGTGATGTCAGGAATGGCTTTAAATATAAGCTACTTAACTTCATTACTAACTAGCTAAACATTTAAAACTTCTTTCCCTTCAACATTTTTTGAACTTGATGCCATAGAGACAAGCTAGGGTTCATGAAAATTTAAACTCTACAGTTTAGCTTTTGATAAATACCTTAGAAAATCTGATGAATTCATAATAAATTGTTGTACAAATCTTCTATAATCATTGCTAACAAATTTTAGGTTGCTACTAGCTCTTCTTTTTCTGTCTTGATTTTGAAATGATGAAAAATGAGCTCAAATCAATCATATAACACTTGAAAACCTTGCATTTAATGCTAAGTGATTGCATAGCTATAAGCTCAACAATAGCTAATTTTAGGTTCATTTGGCATCCATTGACATCTTCATCACTCAGTAGCTACTACGAGCTCAACATCAAATACCTAGTCTGACAACTCAACATCAACTAGCATTCCACTTAGCTCATATAAGAAATTTTTCATATTCGGAAACAACATGAAAATTTTGAAGAGTTGTCTTGAATTTCTAATAACATCTTGCATCTTTATTCATGCTAACATATTCTTTTTAGTACTATCTCCTTTTGGAACTGGTGTATGATATGACCTTTAAATATGAGTCTCACATACCTCCTTTTTGTCTAGTTTGATTAAGTGTGATCACCTTACCCATTGACTGAAGTGATCCCTTCTCCATTTGATGTGATGCAAATATATTTCTTTTTCCATGTCTTGTTCATCTCATCTCTAATGTGTTCAACATCTGCCTTGCCTTTACCTTTATCAAATTCACAACTTGGTGCCTTTGACCTAGTTGGACAATATTTACTAAGGTGACTAGTCTTCAAATAGCTAAAACATGTAGTTTGACTTAACCATCTTTTTTAATTACCACTAAAGTGTGTGCTAAAACAATTCTCAAGAACATTCCATATTCTTGACAACAATGATAGCTACATCTTGTATTACAATCCTAATTGTAAGAGTTCCCATTGTTTCTTACCTTTGTTGACTTGTTTGATGACCACATGGATCTATATCTGCATTCAAAAGCTCTATGTCCATACTTATAACAATTGTAGTAATATCCTTCAAATCTTTGTGTATGCATGGTTCTAGTTCTGCATTCATGTGCCTGATGACCTTTCTTGTTGCACTTATAACAAAGAGTCATGTTCTTAGGCTTGACATTCTGATTTGTAATTTTTCTCTTGCACACATTAGCAATATGTCCTTTCTTATCACAATTATGACAAGTATGTTTAGAGTTCTTACCTTTGGCATTTCTTTCTTTTGCAACTTTGGGTGATTCTCCTTCTTCAATGCTTGTGTAGCCTAGTCCTAATGTATCATTATTAGATCTAAGGGATCTCAATAATTGCTCAAAGTATTTGATAGCTTCATTTGGCTTGTTGAAACTTTTAGCAAATCATTTTTCTCTCTTTAAGTCATTCTACAATTGTTCATTCTACAACTTCAATGTAGTTATCTCAATGTCCTTGGCAGTTAGTTCAAACTTGGCATTCATTATTTTACTTATAGTATTCAATTGTATGTTGGAAATCTTGATTAGCTCTGTTGACTTCTCTTCCAATCTATTGGCCAGAATTCTTTTATCTTCTTCAATCATAGCTTTATCTATCATAGCTTTCTTCTTTTGTTTAGTCACCTCACATAGTAGTATATGTCATTTTCAGAAATTATAGGGCAAAACAAAACCAACAATTTTTTTTTTGAAAAGTGAACTAAAGGATAATATATAGATCTATACTTTTTCATGAATATTCTATCGATCTTTGGAATATAACAACACATTTTTCTCAAGAATGTTAGAATGTTACTTTATTTGGTCATTGAGATGGAGATGATTAATCTTAGTTGATGCAATAGAATTTATTTTGTTCATAGTTTTGGACTTCAAGTTTCCAAGGAAGACCAATTAGTTTTGTATCATTCGTTGAAAATCTATGTTATAACATAAGAGTTAGATTTCGTTCACCAGATTGTGACAAAATAGATTGTGACAAAATAGATTCCTTGAATGAAAACATGGTTAATCTAGGGGACTATCTAACCAATGCCAGCCTTGAGGGGAAAGTGGAGCAGGGTATAGAGCACAGAACCAGCTAGGAAGATCCACAGAAAGAGACTGGAAACCAGGAAAGTTAGGGGGACCAGAAGCATTTCCTCCCCACGATCCAGGAGGAAGAGGCCAACCAGAAGGAAAGTGATGCTGCAAAAACCGTGCAGACAATGGAAAAGAAGGGACACTAGTCTGCCCACCAGGCTCTGTTCCTGGCCTTTGTTTCTCAGGCTTCAGGCCTTTTTGTCTCTGGCCTTTTGAGGCAGTTTTTTTTGTCTTTTCAGTTTTAAGTTGTTTTCTACTGTAAAACTTTGGGTTTCAGGTCCCCTGTAAAACCTGTTTTCCTAATAAAAAACATAAGAGTTAGATGATGTTATCATTTTGTTTCCACATCCTAAACTTGTAAGTAAATGTTGCCAATATGAATGTGAAGCATCAATACTTAGTTAAGATAGTTCCAAGAACTTAAAGAGTTAGAATGGGTAACATGCCTATTTATTCTAAATATTCTAATTTTTACTCACTTGAGAGATATTTTTCTCTATTTTTTATAAGGTAGTCTTAATTCGATTCATTACTATGCCAACTCTATCTTCTTTTATTTTATTTTATTTTTATAAATATTCATACCTTAAGGGAACTCTAACATGTTACAATTTAATTATACTCTACTAACCATGATCTTACCAACTAGATTATTGCATTGATTACTAATCATCAAATTTCCCAAAACTACTACAATATTTTATCATCTACTAACCCTTTATTCATCAATTAATATTCAAATTAAATAACCCTAATCCTAAAACTATCTAAGCTTATATAGAACTAACATTATTTACTATCTAATATGTACTACTCCTTACCATTAATTTAACTACTAACTAATTAATGCTTACCCCACTAACTTCACTACTTAACTACTTACACATGAATAATTAAATATCAATAACTTAAATTTTCAAAATTACCCACTAACTAATGATACTCCCCGCTTACCAATTTTCATACCTCTAAATGCTAACACATGCCTTTATATCATAATATTAGCCAAACATTATTAATTAGTCAATTTAATTAAAATTACTTTCACTACTATCCTACTTTACCTCTTACCATTTCTAAAATATAAAGTAACATATATAGTTATTTGGGTTAGCACTTAAAAATATAATTTTATCTACCTAAATTCCTACTTGTCTCATTCTTTTTTTCCTACAACTTTACCTCTAACATGAAAAGTCACATGTCAAAACCTATCCTTGGCATTCATATTAAATCCCTACACCTCTCTAGGTGAATTTCCAAGCCCTAGGCTCAAGTGCCTAGGGAATAGTTTGGGTCCTTCCATGGTGATATGATTTTAGTCCTATCACCTCCTTAGGTGCCTAGGGAATAGTTTGGGTAGCATTTACACAAGGTTGGATTTTTCTACCAAGGTGATGGTGAGTTCTACAAGGTGACTGACATATGTCAATGGGGCACCTTTTTCCCAAGTGCCTCAAATGTCTTCTAAAGATGGTCTACCTTTTATTAATTTGTTTTGGGGCTACCATTCTATTTCACCCTCAACCCCTTTTAACATCCCTCACTATTACCAAGTCCATATGTTTTGGGAGGGGGGATGGTCAAATCCTAAAGACCATTGACTTCACACATGTCAAAGGGATGTGGTAGTTTAGGGTGGTCGGCTAGGTCATCTTTTGGGTTTTTTTTTTTCTTTATTTTGCTAAGTGATTATGAATGTGTGATGTGCTTAGTGGTTTTTTCCACTTTTCTTAATTGAGTTGCACATATATCAATATTGTTTTTTTTTTTTTTTTTTTTTTAAACCAAGTACACATAGGTCCCCTCAAGGTTCATGTGATCATCAAACAATTTTTTAATTTTTATAAATTATTACCAACTATGCTTCATAAGTCTATTTAGGAGTCAAGATCTTAGGGAATATTCTCTAAGATTAATTTATTGGTCTATAATGCAAAGTGGAATATTTTTCCATTTCCCATACAATTTCTAGAGAAAAATGTGCATCTACAGACTTGTTTGTGCATGCATATTTGCATTTTAAGATCCTACTTAGTTATTTTTATTTGTTTATTTTTGTCTCTTACTAAAGGTTTTGTCACATGGTAATCAACTATAGTGTTGAGTATTAGTGTTAATAAAAATGTTTTAATTGATACCTCAAATTGAATACTTTATTAAACTATCAGAATCCATTTGAGACTTAAAACTTGAGAGTCAAATCTACTACCTTTTGGCAAGACAATAAATTTGAGTATTGTATTATACTTGTACAAGATCAACTATGAAGACAAATAGATCAATCCTTTCCTAACTAGAACAAATCCTTTAAATGAAATTTCCTATCGAACCAATAGATAATAAAATGTTTGTCCACATATGAAATGCACTTTTCTTGTATTATTTCATGATCAAAATAATGAACATGTTTCACCTATGCTTAGTCAATTCTATGAACATAATTACAAGGATCTATCTATTGGAGTGTTTTTTTTTTTTTACATTTCAACTATATCATCAGTGATTCATCTTTCTATTTCCTTACATAAGAAGACACATCACTAAACAATGATACACTTATATCTCCACAAATTCCAATTTTCCAACATGTATTCATGCATCACAATAATTTAATACAATGTGAAATTTCTCCATGACAATGAAATACACAAATGACACATTGTCTCCTTCATGTTCCATCCATGCAATGAGAAATACCAAGTTTCTCCAATGAATCCATTGAGCACAAAATCTACAAATACATTATTAAAGAAAACACAAGAACCATTGATGCAGAGGCTAGTGGGCTGCAACAATATTATCTTCCACTAGACTCCACATCTTAATGTCTTCACTCTTTGAACCCTCCCACTCATGCATCAATGCATTCTGAACATATGGTGTTGTGACTGTTCCAGTCTTCCAGCACTCCACTTGTCTCCAATAACATATCAACTAGGATCACTCTCAAAGGATCCACTACTACTTGAAACAAAAGGACTCTTCTATGTGTCCCCCTACAACTCTTTAATCCCTTTATAAAACTTCTCAACACATTCATGAAACAAATCCATAAAAATCTGCCCTATCACAGTCCTCTACACATACCCGTGAACAGTCATTCATAACTTCTTGATAAAAGCTTATTTTCTCAATCTAACCGTTGATATTTTGAGAAATTTGTTCCCCAACAACATATAAAAATCTGAGGCAAATCCAACGGTGGGTTTGGGAGATATGACCCCCGCACTGGACTACATTTTCTGGGACAGTTTTCCATTCATTTTCCAAACAGCACTTTGTCACAATCTGAGACCTCTTTATTCAATCTCTTGCATATCCTACATGAAAAAAATACCTACAAGAAGTATCATACATTTTTAACCCTCCTCCCACAAGAAACAACCATCTACATAAAGTGGGAGGGGATTTTACTCTTTAAAACAACAAAACAATCTTAAATCTGTCACGTGACAGCCTTATTACAGCAAACAAAATGACTTATTTCTCTTAAACTTTCACTATCCAAATGTTAATAAGTCATGATCAAAGCCTTCTAAATATTTAGGATTCAAATACAAAGCTTTTTGATGTCAAAAGACTTACAAACTTTAAAACAATCCAAATTGCATCAGTCACTGTTTGTGACAGTTATAATGTGACAGTGAAACACAGAATTTTATTGATTTTTTCAAGACTTTTACATTAATATCTCTGAACCCCTCCTTGGACACCAAATACATTGTATTTATAAACTCCTTTTCCACCATCTAACTGTCCAAACTTCAAAAACTGACCAAAAACTCCCTAATTGTCTATGACAGTTTTGAATAACCTTTAATTAAATTTTAAAAACAACTAGTTACTGCTTATTTCAGACTTCTAAGACTCAAACATTCATGAAACTTTTGAAACTAATGTAAATGGATGTTCCTATGCTCAAAAGACTTATAAATCCTTACTTAACCCTTGACTCCATCATAGTGCCCTATGTGGCCTATTACTAACATTTTGACAATTTGACATGTTTTCCCAATTACATTGTAATTATTTGCATTTGATATGCACTTTATGACTCTTTGATCCCATTTATCAACCTAGTAAATTCTAGGACTCTATCCCCATGACACTTCATTACATCACATTAATGACCCTTAGGTACATTCCTTGTCCTTTCATCATGCCATTAATGGCTTACAATTTTGAACTTTAACAAAATGAGTACAAAACATATTAAAAGGACCTTTACAAGGTCTTATTACATTTAATGACCCAATATTCTCATGTTGCCATCTTGTGACCTTAATGTCTTCTCATGCCTTCAACCTTGGCCTTGATGCTCCTGCATCAACCATGAAAGCTCACCTCCCATCCTAGGCTTCGATTAAGCCACCCACCAAGCAAGGGAAACAAGTCAAAATGGGATACAACGATAGAAAATTTAATAATGCATGAAAACATACAACACCACTCATAACAATCCCATCCAAGGTTTATGCCATATACATAACTCAAAAATCAAATTTCAATTGCATTTTTGCCCCTCAAGGCTATCATAAAATCTCCTCCTTCTTACACATACACTTATACCTCCAAAATAAACAAAAGGAATATGGTTTCAATGGACCCCATACTCCATGAAAGGAAAAACAACTCCTCATCATGAGGTAAACTTTCTCAACTACAATGTTAAGCCCAACTAACCTCTTCACCCAAGGCTTCTCTTCTCTCCCAAGGGTGAGTGAAGCCTTCACACCCATGAACAAATTTCAACATTCATGCAAAACAAGGAGATAAAGTAAGAAAACCAAGAAAATCTATGAAACACAATACACAATAACGACACAATACAAAGATTACAATGACAGTACATGATCCCATAACAACACTCCATACTTTTAGATTCATTATGCAATGCAAAGACAAAATGATTAGGGTTTGAGTACCAATCTTGGTCCAAGATAAAGGTAGTGATAGTTGATGAAAAGCTCCCTTGGCCTCCCTTCAAAACCATAACTATCTCTAAACATAGAGAGTGGGTGAACACCCCACTAGTTTGTCCAAGACTCTCTAAAAAGGCTTTGCCACTAACTATTTTGGCAAAAACACCAAGTCACTTCTTCTTACAAACTTGTCTCTCCCTAAGTTTTCTATATTTGACTTAGTGGAAACATGGGGAAGGACTCATGTGACAGCTCCATTTTCAAATTAGTGGAAGAAGGAATTGGTAAAGGGGGTCCCTAGGATGTCTAGTCACTTTCATGGTCAAAATTAGGTCCCTAACATGTTATATACTATCATATGGGTAGCTGATTTTCACATAAAAGACAATTTGTGACCACCTAATGACCCTTCAAAACCCTAGTCAAGTCTAAATTTCAATTTCCTTTTGATAATGACCCATCCTAGCCCTTGTCAAGTGGGTTTACTTAATATTTAACAAGGTAATTAGTTTTAGGATAAAATGCCACCATGACCAAAACCCTAAATGACATGTCATTAACACACAAAATCTGCAAGTGTCAAGTGACACATACATGTCCCTAATGAATCTTTTGAGATTGAAAATTTCACACAAAAACAAGCTTACATTTACAAAATAAAATACATCACAATGAGGCTTTTTAATCTTTCAAAGATTCACCTTGGCTAAACCATGTTCATATATGTTTGGACCTTATTTCCCCCAATAATTTCCATGGTTCCACTTCTTGTGCACTAAACTCAAGCTTCAGTAGTCCATTGAGGTCATATAAAATACA
This sequence comes from Cupressus sempervirens, assembly GCA_028749045.1. Taxonomy (NCBI): domain Eukaryota; kingdom Viridiplantae; phylum Streptophyta; class Pinopsida; order Cupressales; family Cupressaceae; genus Cupressus; species Cupressus sempervirens. The sequence continues at coordinate 614,928,452 of CM053786.1, read as the reverse complement.
CGTAATAAATGCATAAAATTCAAATGTTACATAATCCATATTAACATAATTCACTTAAATTTCTTTTCTTAATCATTTCAAATAAAACATTCAAAATTTTAAGATATCAAAATATGCACATCACATGTAATCATAAATCATCATAATCTATTTAACATTTTGCATCGCATTATAATCTATTTCTTATCATAATGATAAAATGTTGAATCTATATAGCTAATTTAGCCAACATGAAAATTAGTTTTCAGTTACATACCTTATACCAAAACCACCAAAATATAATCATCACAACCAATATACTTGATTCAATTAAATATAGTTTGATTACTAACACTATCTTGTTATCATTATGAGATGTTACATGATAAGCATATGTCTCTAAAATCACTAATGTCAAGAAATTAGGATGTTTTCATAATCATGTCTACATAGGTTCCAAATCAGTCATCAGGAAAACCCATTATATCTATTAGTCAGTATATTAAATATTCATCTTAATCATTCACTATAGCTTATCCACCTAATACTACTTGTACAAAAATTGAATTATTATATATACATCATATTGAGATCTATCAAGTAGACATTTATATAAATCAATAACAATTTATATCCATAATTATTATTAGTATTCACAAAGGTGAGTGTTAATTTATCTTTCACAATGGCCTTCTAAAACAACTATCCTAATAAATCATAACATATTATGAACTCATTAGCATAGTTTTCTAAGTTATAACATCTCGAGTCTTTATTCCATAGGGACTTAGCTTACCAACCTAATAAAATTTCAAATATGATGCTTATGACAATAATGACTACAATGTATATTAGTCTTAATAAGATCTTATGTCCAATGTTAATAAAAAGGATGCCAATCATGACATACCTAAATCCTAAAACCTACTTATCATCATTCTATCATAAGGTCTATGATAACAAATGATAATTTACATACCTTGCATGAGAGACAAAGACATGACATCTCACCTTCTTATGCTTGCTAGTTCTATGTTAAAAATGCTTTAGAATAATTGAGAGGGGGTGTTAATTAGTTATTAAAGGTCCAAAAGTCATAATAAAACTTTTTCACTAAATATAGTGAGCCCATTTAACTAATCATGCATCCAAGCTTAAATTTTCCTACTTAGCAAGTTACTGTAAAATCAACATGTTAGAATAAAACATGAAGAATCAACACATAACACAATGATTTACATAGAAACCCAATTTGAAAAAAACCACCAGTAACATGCTACTCAATTCTCACTCTTCTGAAGTGATGCCCTATGAAAGGCATGCCTTGTTAAAGGCTACAACACACTGTTAAATGTGACTTGGTTAAAAGATTTCAACCACCCTATTAGAAGTGGGCCTGGTTAGAGGACTTTAGAACATTCACTTGGAATTCCACCCTATTAAATAATTTACAAATGGTTGTTAGACCAACCTAAGTCCATAGGGTTTTACCCTAAGTGATAGAATTGTTAGAGAGTAACAATAAGGGTTTTCAATCTGATACAACTCATAACTTAACTTGTAGATTTTAGATCTTAGTTTAGCTCCCAAATTTTCCTGGCTTTCGGTCTCTATAGCTCTAACAACTTTTCCTCCTCTCAAGCTTTGTCTGCTTGAGTCTATGTGCTTGATATACTAGTACAATCTCCTTTATGGTCAAATATCAAAGCAGAGTCTTTGTACTCTATTCCTTCTTCTCTCTTGATGCCTTCACCTTGACATCCTACCAACCACTTCAACAACTTGGCAACTTAGAAACTCTTGCTTCTTGACCTAAAACTCCTTAAATAGAAGTCTAGAAAACTTTTCCCACTTGAATCTTTCCACTTTTAATTTTAGTTTGAATGGATTAGGTAAGATTCAATGAATCTACCTCTTATCTAGTTTCTTCTAGAAACATCATGAAGAATCCTCATGATGCCCAAAAATGGTTTACCTAAAATTTTGTGCCACCATCTCATCATCCTTATCCTCCATCTAGTACACAAAATATAAGGTAACAAAGTTGTTGGCTCAGATCTAGAAAATCTTTGACTTTTCCAACAATGCAATAACTCGGCACTACTAAAATCTTGATGCTAAGCACATACTATATTACTTAGCACCTTTTGTGCTTTACTGATGCTCAACATCTACTATGGATTCACTTAGCATCAACTAATTTTTTTTTATGCTTGGCACCTATTACTTGCTCAACACCTAAACTTGCTTGGATCCTTCTATTTCACTTGATACACACTTGATCTTGCATTTGCTTGGCACTTACTGATAATCTACTTGACATGAACTAGCTTGCTTAACATCCACTAATGAACTTAGTCAAGATTTGAAAATAGCCTTGTTACAACTTATCTTTCTAGAGTTTCTAAATGTGACCAACCTCCCTATCTTCAAGTATATCATCAATATATCATTTTACCATTGTCTTAACTGATCCTTGTACTTCATTCCAAAACCATAACTCAACCTTTCCTTAGGTGCTTTTGTTATGTCTTATTGATTAAATCCTCTCCATCAATCAACTAAGTGATAGTACTTTGACCTTATAAGTAATTGCCATTCTAGTAAATAGCAGGTTTGACATTAGTGACAAAACAATGATTGAAAACATGCTTTATCAACAATTTTCATCTTTATTGATGGGGACACAACCCAAGCACAGAATAGACACAACAGGAAAGGGAAATTTTATTGACTATAAAAATATGCTAGTACACTTAGTGCAGAAAAAAAGACTCCAAAATAATGCCTTATGGGCTTACAATAGCATAAATCTGGAGATAAATTCTTCTCCCAGTACCTTCTCTCAAACTCCACTCCGAACTGCCTTTTACAATGCCAAAAATGTTCTTAAATAGACCCCAAAGGGTTAAGGATTAGGAATACATTCTAGAAAGTGCTAGTAGGCATCCACTGACCAAATAGAAGGCTCTAGAAGTTGCATTAGAAGTCAGAAAAAAATTAGAAGAATCTAGAAACGGTAATCGAACTTTCGGGAGGCATAACTTTTGAACCGTAGCTTCGATTGACAAATCGTTTACATTTCCAAAAAGCTCTCAAAGTGCTCTATAGCCCTATGGACCAGCATCGCTCATCCCCCATTTTTTGGCCCTATTCAAGGTCATTTAATGCCCCTAACCTAAATTTGAAGTATTCTTAGGATGTCTCCAAAAACTGAAAAACTGCAATAACTTTCAAACTGTGGGGCCTTTTGACCTGATTCTTTTTCTAGAATTCTCTAAATTATAATTACAATCATTCGACCAATTTACACCTCCTAGTTCACCAAAATGATGGCTCAATTATATACTCTTATTTTTCTAGCATTTACACATATCCCAAGGTGTTTAACTACTCTAACCCAGAACACTAATAGTGGAATTGTGAGAGTTGGAACTTTTATTTGACCCAAATGGGTATCCAAAAATGAAAACACATGAAATAGAAACTAAGTCTAAGTAAATTTTTTGAATGACATAGGATTACCCTTATACCTCTGGATGCTCCTGCATCAGACACCCAGGGTAGATTGAAAAGTGACCCTGTCACTTTATGAATGGTAGAGGAAATCCCAAATGGGAAACCTCAGCTGCTGATATCCAAGTTGAGTCCTCAATCGGCCATCCTTTCCACTTGACCAAATACTCTTCATACTGCCTATGTTTGGTACTCCTACCCACACGATGATCTAGAATGTCTTCTATCTCCTCCTTCTTAAAAGTAGGAATTGGAAATGGCTCTAACATTGGCTCCTCATCTGCACCATCATCATGATACTCTATTAAATCTACAATGTTGAAAATAGGAGAAATGTGAATACCATCTGGCAACTCCACCTCATATGCATTTCCTAAGTAATGTTTCTTTAGAATTTTGCAAGGGCCAAATTTCTTCATTTTCAGCTTGTTGTAAGTACCGACTAGAAATCTTTCTTTTTGTAAGTGTACCATGACTAGATCCCCTACTTGGAATTCCTTATGTCTTCTCCTTTGATCAACCTATTGGAAATATTTAGGACTAACAAGGTTACTGAGAAGGGAGGGTTGAATCAGTAAGCCTTAAAGTCTTAAATCAATTTAGCATAATAACAAATTCACCATTCATTCATCTACTTTACTATAAGCATGAAAAGATTAACACACTGATTTGGTGACCCAGAAACCTTTCAATTAGAAAGTAAAACTGGGGTGGGGATGATGCCCATGAAACTTCAATACTGCAATATAAAGTTGGCCAATTAAGGCTTACAATGATCACTTCTGGTGATCTGCCCTGTTAGGAGCAAGTAGAATTGCTAGATCCACCTTGTTAGAGGATTTACAAACATACAATGAAGTATGCACTCTGTTAGGAGATTTATAAAAGACTTTTAAGTCTACCTTGTTAAAGGATTTACAAACTAATTCACCTATTAAGATGAAGTAGTGGATCTGCCTTCAACTGGTTTGCTGATTAGATCTTAAGTACTGATCACTTGACGTGATGGATATATCTTTGTTGCTCCTTGATAACCTTGCTGAATACTCTGCTGCTAATTCTCTTTCAATTCACATAATTACTTTCTTACTTCACTATATTGCAAATGGCACAATACATCACATTTATACCATTCCAATATTTACAACAACAAGGTCGGCTAAACACAAGTTGACAAAACATTACTGAGTCAGCCAGATAGTAGAAAACTCAGGTTCCTCAAACTCACTCGATGACCTTTTGACACTCGACATCCACTACAATACACTACATCATCATGTACTCGGCAAGATTAGAGGCACAATCCATACTAATCACTCTGAGTAGCTTGGAACTTGGTAACCACTGGTGACTCGGTAAACATTGTGTCACTCGATAGAAACTGATTCACTTGGTAAGCACAGAATACTTCTTTTACCTTTCTGTCTTGGTAATCACTAAAACCTTCATTTACCTTCCTGACTCAATAAATACTAAATTCTTCGTTTACCTTCCTAACTCGGTAAATACTAAATCCTTCGTTTACCTTCCTAACTTGGTAAACACTAAATCCTTCATTTACCTTCCTAACTCGGTAAACACTAAATCCTTTGTTTACCTTCCTGACTTGGTAAACACTAAATCCTTCGTTTACCTTCCTGACTCGGTAAACACTGCTAAACATACTTGGTAACCGACGAATGCTCGGTATGAACTATAAACTGAGTGATGAACTCGGTAAGCATTCAGAATCAAATAAGTGTTGTAACTAATGACAAATGTATCATTATTCCAACAATCTCCCCCTTTGGCATTAGTGACAAAAACACATATGAGCCAAAATTTATATACAAGATCTGACAAAACTGACTTGATTCTGTTGTGCATAATATACATGGGTTACCTTACATATAACTCCCCCATACAATATACACAAGGTTTTTACATGAGTTATATGACTTTATTCATATTTTCACCACTATCACTATCTCTTTATTACTTTATTACTTTCTTTCTGTCTGATTCTCCTCTATATATTACCTCTATATATTACTGTCTCCCCCTTTTTGACAATAATGCCAAAAAATAAAGAATGTATTTACATGGAGACACCAAAATGTGTGATAAACTCAGAGTGTACCTAAAGAATTAGTTGCAGAGTTTTATCCCAATTTTCTTGCAGGATTTTACATGTGGAGAGAGCTACTTGAACTTCTGCGAAAAGTTCAATCACATGGTCTACAATAGAGAAGTTATTGTCATGGATCAATTTTTTTGAATATGCAATGTGCTTCTGCATTATGTTCATGATGGGAAGGATCATGTTCTGGATTTCTAGGAGTGTAGACCTTATCCTTCCTTCCTCTTTGAGTAACTTTTTCTGCTTCTCTATCAAAAATTTGATCCTAAGGTGATGAGATGAGCTTGAACGGGGGTCAAGCTTTAGTGATTGGGCACTTATCTTCAAATCCTTATCTATCTTATTTAACTTCTCTCTTATTTCCTTTGTATACTCGGTAACATCACAAAGTTTTGCAAAAAGTGAAGTTACATTATTAAAAGAATTTTCAATGTTAGACAAAATTGAGGTTAATTCAACCTGTTTTATTGCTAAGTGTTGAGCAATGTTCTCAAGCACCTTATTTTCAAATTTCCTTTTTGCTTTTTCCATTAATTTTTCTTGTCCCGAGATATCCTCATTAAATTTATTCACTGCCTCTTCTAGCTATAACAAAATGTGTTGAGATGAATCCACATCAACACTTATAGCCTCAGTTATTATGTTTTTAGCACTTTCAATTATGTTGAATTCTCTATCCCTTTCATTCCTTAGCTGCATTTGTTGTGCCTTTTGCTCTAGATGCTGACTAGCCAATCTTAGTTCATTAACTGTAGCAGTTTCTAGATTTATCTTTGGAATGACAATTTCTTCATCCAAATCTATATCACTATCTAATACTTTGCCTATAAGTAGTAGTTTCAATGGTGTCTTTGGTTTATCTATTGTGCTTACCTCTTTTCCTTTTGAAGTAGATACAATGGTTGATGATGCAGGACTAGCAGTCAAAACTGGAATGGGACCAACTAAAGGTAAACTAAGAGAAGTGTTGGCTGTATCAAAACTTGATATACTTCTCAAAAATGATGTATTACTCAAAAATGGTGTACATACTGGCATATTTACAATTGGAGAACTAACTGGAGCCAATGTGGCTAAGGAAGAAAAAATTGATAAGAAACTTGGAAGACTTACTATACAAACTACAAGTGGAAGAGATACACTTGGTGAAGTAACTGCTGCAGTGGATGACTCATTAGCTAATGATGTGCTCTCAATAACTAAAGAAGTGAATGCCAGCTTGGTAGATGAAGTGCTTGGCACTTGCATTGCAAAAACCTAGAGCTGAGAGGAGACTAGAGGAGATTGAGCAATGGATGTCTCTGTTGTGCTCACAATCTTTCTTGAAGATCCTATCTCCATAATAGATTTTACAGTCTTTGGTGGAGAGTGAGGAAGGGACGCAATGATAGCTGCTGCAATTTTGACTGCATCATCCTCTTCCTCAACATCTTCTTCCTCCTTTTCTTCTTCTTCCTTCTCCTTCATTACTTGTTCAAGGTCTTCATCAATTACTTCCATGGAAATGGTGTTGCCACCATCTATATCCTCTTCATCATCACCATTTTCATCATCATCCTTGATCTCTATGGGTTCCTTAGTTGTCTTATGTAGTTTATATACATCACTCCAGACATCAGTTGCATTTTTAACAACTGGCTCAGTGCTTTTTAGCAATATGAGACATGTATTAAATCTCATATTCATTCTACCTTCATGATCCTTCAATGCCCTTTTGATTTTTGCATCTGTTAGGCTGGGGACCAATTCTCTTAATTTTTGTTCAAAAATGTCTTTAACTATTTGCTCGGTGTTCTCCCATCTCACCTTTATTTTATCAAACAGTTCAGCAGGAATTTGGGAAACAAATTGGTCTGGGGAGAATTTCTAGGTTCCCAACTTCTCCATTATCAGATCTTCAATTTCTTTTGGCTCAGTAGGAGTCCTGGTTTCATATTTCAATGCCTTGAAATTGTTAATTCCTGCACCAATCCTTAGTTGTTTCATCCTTCTTCAAATGTTAGAGGAGGTTTGTTGAACACAACTTCTTTCTTGCCTCTCCTGGTTCTCCTTGTGAACACCACCTAAGGTTTGGTAATGATTAGCCTACCTTTTTTCTTTGTTGGCTCTACTTCCTTTTCTAGCTCCTCTTCTTCTTCTTCCTTTTCTTCATCCTCACCGATGCCCTTGGTAAGCATAAGAGGTCCAGTATCAGTTTTCAGCTTTTCTATCTTACTTTTGCCTTTAGAGATTGCTTGAGGAAGCTTGATTTCAAGCTCTATTCTAACCTTTTCCTCTTCATAGGTTCCAAATGTAGGCAACTTGGGATCCACTAGTTCATTTACTAGTGCCTCAATGATATCTCTGGCATCATCAATATTTAGCTCATAGGGAAATGGTTTTACCCATGCCACTTGGGGTTTGACTGCTTGGATGCAGACTCTATCACAGTCAACCATGAAACAGACATCATCCTTATAATCTTCAACAAGTTTCAGAGGTATCCTGAACCTATTGTTCATCCTTTCCTTGAAATCTTCAAAATAATTATCCATTACCTTGTCAAAATTGATACCCATTTCTGCTATGAACTCATTTATTTGATACAAAATTGGAGTATCTTTCCTCCATACAACTGCACCTTTAGATGGAAAGAATTTTTGTACATAGAAAAATAAACAAACTAGCAAAGAACCAAATTTATAGGGGTTTTTCTTTTCAGTCATTATGTTATCCATGTTTTTATTCAATTGTTTTAATAGCACATCAGCTAGGTCAAAATCTATGTTTTTCTTCACAATCTTATATGCCAAATCTATAGCCTCACAGGGTACACTATTCAGCCTACTGGAACTATACAGTTTGTATGCAATAACACAAATACCAAATTTCAGCTCTACATCTGAGACATTGTTAAGCTTTAAACCTCTACCATCCCATATAGCTTGGGTTAACTTCTAAAGTTCATCCCGACCTAGGGTTTTGGTGGTTTTGGCTTTGGTCAACATTGGTAAACCAGTGATCTTGTGGATCATCTTCTTCATTATGAGGACAGGTTGCTCTAACCACAATTGTCCATTATGCACACGGCTTAAGATATACCTCAACCATTTCACTTGGAAACTTCTTGGCAGATGCGGGATATGGGTTACACCTTTGGTTTCCAAATGTTTAAACTCGGGTTTTAGGGTTCCATCCACGCATAACTCAGCCAGGGTACTATCCATATCTAGTGTCCCTATTTCTTGCATAGTACACTTGAAATGAGTACGAATATCATTGATAAGGAGTACCTTTGGAGGGATCTGCAATTGACCTCCATGCAGGTCGAGTGATTCAGCAATGGTAGGAATGATTTTGAAATTGGGCACCTTCCATTCGACTCCCTTCACAAGCATTTCAGAACCTCTCTTCGCCTTGCTGCCATTGGTGCTTGTGGATGCCATTACTGTTTGGTGAGTGAACAATTTCGTAACACAAATTCTTCACTGGAAAAATTGCTTCAAATCACTTGAACTCGCTTGGGTGCACTTGAAAATATATTTGATCTATGAACTCTAAATTCGCGGTGAAAAATGAGATCAAATTCAGCCTTTTTGATTGAAATTTTGTCATTAATGCTCGGGTACTAAGGTAGCTAAGAATTAGGGTTTTACAAATAGTCATCGACTTACTCAGTAAACCTTGCAACTTGGTGAACACAAAAACCTTTCTTATTTTCTGACCAAGCTCGGTAAGGTCTGAAAACCAATCTTACTTGATAGATGCAACACTACGAATTATGACTTGTATCTGCAATACTGATTTATCATTTCCATTCTTTCTTTTTGGAACTACTTAGGATATGGCTTGAAGATGCAGTCCCTTATCCTTCTTTATAAGTCTAATTAGGAATGGTGGAATCATCCACTTCTAGAGTGACATTTCCATCATTTGAATTTTCTTGCTCGGTAGACTTAGGAATCCACTGTTGTTTCATTTGCTTACGAATATTATCAGCTCTAGTTTTCTTTTCATCTTCAACCTTTCCTATATTCATGCAATTCTTGGCTATATGACCAAGTTCAGTACAAGTATAGCATCTTATGGTTGTATCTTTCTTCCTTAAGTGATGCCTTCTATAGTTTGCTCCTATGTGTCCATATTCTCCACAATAGTGACATCTGCACCAAGTATTGTAATCCCAATCAAATATTGCTTTGACAATTTTTTCTGCTGGATTGAATGATTTTGATCTACATTCAAATGCCTTGTGTCCTTGTTTCTTGCATTTGTGACATTTGCCTTCAAACTTTGGTTTCTCCTTGCATTCATTGGCTTTGTGACCATGCTGATTGCAATTGAAACATTTTCCATTGAATTTACCTTTACCATTACTCCAACATCTGTTAGATGTATGACCTATCTTGCCAAAATGATTACAAGTAGGTCTTTGATTCCTTTGGGTACCTTGTTCAGAAGATTCACCTTCTTCCTTGTATCCAAGACTAGCTTTACCTTTTTGCTTATAAAAATTTTGCTCATTTTGCTGATTCAATTGATTTATGTCTGCTTGAGATTTTGTCATCCTTTCATTGACTTATTTTTCAATATTTAGATCATTTTCCAAGCTTTCATTGATTTTCCTTTCAAATCTTAGGTCTCTTCTTAGACTTTCATTGATTTGTCTTTCAATATTTAATTCATTTCTCATTCTTTCACTTTGAGCTTTGAGAATCCTAATTTCTTCATTTGCATTGGATAGTTGATCTGTTAGATCTTCATGTTCAAGGGATTGATTTTGAGTTTTATTGTCCCTTCTTTCTATTTCTTCTTGCATCATGTTTCTTTGCTCCATAATTTCACAAAATCTTATTGATTGAGTTTCTTGTTCCAATCTTAGCATCCTTACTTCTTCTTACAAAGATCCATTCTTTTGTAGAGTTCTTTGATTGCCTTGTCTACCTCATTAGCTTCATTTGAACTACTTAATGGGATGAGATCTTCAATTTTTGTTTCAGCATACTGATGATCATTCATTTCTTTTGCAAGATCTTTCCTTCTTTTTAGGGATAGAGAAAGATGCTCTTTTGCTTCTTTGAGTTGTACCATGGACATTTCCAAATCTAGCTTTTCATTCTCAATAGTTTTGTCAAGTCTAAATATCTCCATTGTCCTTGATCTTTGCTCAAGCTGTTTAAACTTTATCCTGAGAACCACAATGCTCTGATACCAATAGTTGGAAATATTTAGGACTAACAAGGTTACTGAGAGGGGAGGGGTGAATCAATTTAGCATAATAACAAATTCACCATTCATTCATCTACTTTACTGTAAGCATGAAAAGATTAACACACTGATTTGGTGACCCAGAAACCTTTCAATTAGAAAGCAAAACTAGGGTGGGGATGATGCCCACGAAACTTCAATACTGCAATATAAAGTTGGCTAGTTAAGGCTTACAATGATCAGTTCTGGTGATCTGCCCTGTTAGGAGCAAGTAGGATTGCTAGATCCACCTTGTTAGAGGATTTAAAAACATACAATGAAGTATGCACTCTGTTAGGAGATTTACAAAAGACTTTTAAGTCTACCTTGTTAAAGGATTTACAAACTGATTCACCTGTTAAGATGAAGCAGTGGATCTGCTTGCAACTGGTTTATTGATTAGATCTTATGTACTAATCACTTGACGTGATGGATATATCTTTGTTGCTCCTTGATAACCTTGTTGAATACTCTGTTGCTGATTCTCTTTCAATTTGTATAATTACTTTCTTACTTCACTATATTGCAAATGGCACAATACATTACATATATACCATTCCAATATTTAAAGCAACAAGGTCAGCTAAACACAAGTTGACAAAACATTACTGAGTCAGCCAGATAGTAGAAAACTCAGGTTCCTCAAACTCACTCAGTGACCTTCTGACACTCGGCATCCACTGCAATACACTGCATCATCATGTACTTGGTAAGAGTAGAGGCACAGTCCATACTAATCACTCTGAGTAGCTTGGAACTTGGTAACCACTGGTGACTCAATAAACATTGTGTCACTCGGTAGAAACTGATTCACTTGGTAAGCACAGAATACTTCTTTTACCTTTCTGTCTTGGTAATCACTGAAACCTTCATTTACCTTCCTGAATCAGTAAATACTAAATCCTTCGTTTACCTTCCTAACTCGGTAAATACTAAATCCTTCGTTTACCTTCCTGACTCGATAAACACTAAATCCTTCATTTACCTTCCTGACTCGGTAAACACTAAATCCTTCATTTACCTTCCTGACTTGGTAAACACTAAATCCTTCGTTTACCTTCCTAACTCGGTAAACACTGCTGAACATACTTGGTAACCGACGAATGCTCGGTATGAACTGTACACTGAGTGATGAACTCGATAAGCATTCAGAATCAAATAAGTGTTGTAACTAATGACAAATGTATCATTATTCTAACATAGCCCTGGCTTTATACTCTTGATTCATCTTGGTAATGTGTGCCTAAACCTCCTCATGTAGATGCTTGATATGTTCAGCAAATTCTTCAGCATTAGCACTTGTCCTTTCCCCTTGCTCTATCTTCCTCAATTTTGGTGTAGTCCTTGGGCTACTTCCAAATAAAATTTGGAATGGTGATCTACCAGTACTCCTATTTACAGAGTTAATGTAAGTAAACTTCGCTTGTGGTAGAATCAAATCACATCCCTTGGGATTATCCCCAACTAAACATCTCAACAAATTGCCCAGACTTCTGTTTACCACTTCTATTTGGCCGTCAGTCCGTGGGTGATGTGTGGAACTGAATTTCAAGTCTGTTCTCAACTTTTTCCACAATGTTCTCCAGAAATACCCCAAAAATTTAGTATCTCTGTCAAAAATTATACTCCTTGGGAGACCATGTAGTCTTACCACCTCTCTGAAAAATAAGTCTGCAATATGGAAAACATCATGAGTTTTGTGGCATGGAATGAAATGTACCATTTTAGAGAACCTATCAACCACCACAAATGTTGAGTCATTACCCCTTTGTGTCCTCGGCAATCCAAGAACAAAATCCATACTTATGTCCTCCCATGGCTTTCATGGAATAGGAAATGTCTGATATAGCCCAGTATTGTGACTAGATCCCTTGGCAACTTGACAAATCTGACAACTTTGTACAAACTTCTTCACATCCTATGACATTTGAGGCCAAAAATAATGTTCTTTGAGAATGGAAATGGTCTTATCTCAACCAAAATGTCCTGCCATCCCTCCACTATGTTTCTCCTTTATCAAATTTTCCCTCATGGAACTCCTTGGAATGCACAATTGATTGCCCTTGAATAACATACCATCATGAATTAGATAGTCTAACCACTTAGTTCTATCTATAGAAACAGGCTCTTTACAAGCTTTTCATGCTTCAACAAAATCAAGATCCTCAGGGTATAGATTCTTGAGTTCATCAAACCCAACTACTTCAACCTGCATTAATGTCAACAACAACTATCTCCTACTTAGTGCATCTGCAACCTTGTTAGATTTTCCACTTCTATGCTTCAACACAAATGTATAGCTCTACAAGAACTCTACCCACTTCATATGCCTCTGATTCAATTTACCTTAGCCATTTAGGTACTGTAATGCCTAATGATCAGTATACAAAAAAAATTCCTTTGGCAATAATAATGCCTCCATTTCTTTAAGGCCTGAACTATTGCATAGAACTCTTGATCATAAATAGAATACTTCTTTTTTGCATCATTCAATTTTTCACTAAAATATGCAATAGGCTTACCTTCTTTGCTTCATACAGCCCCAATAGCACTGCCACTAGCATCACAATCAACCTGGAACACCTTTCTAAAATTTGGAATTGCCAACACAAGTTGTTTTGTCACCTTCTTCTTCAGCATTTCAAAACTTCTCGTAGCTGCCACAGTCCATTTGAACTCTTTTCTATCCCCTCTTATTTTGTCAGTCAGAGGTGCACATATGCCACTGAAATTCTTAATGAACTTTCTGTAAAAACTAACCAAACCATGGAATGATCTTACCTCAGTAGTAGACCTTGGAGTAGGCCATTCCAAGATGGCTTTTACCTTCTCTGGATCCATTTTGAGACCTTTAGGTGATATAACAAACCCCAAGCAGACTAACTCCCTTTTTGCAAAGATACACTTCTTTAGATTAATTAATAGTTTCTCTTCCCTTAACCTTTCAAGGACACTACAAATATGTAATAAATTTTCTTCCAAAGTCTTTCTGAAAATTAAAATATCATCCAAATAGACAATAACAAATTTTCCCAAGAACTTATTAAGTACCTCATTCATAAGCCGCATGAAGATGTTTGGGGAATTCATCAATCCAAAGGGCATGACTAACCACTCATAAAGGCCCTCCTTGGTCTTGAAGGCTATTTTCCACTCATCTCCTTCTTGTATCTATATCTAATGATAGCCACTCTTGAGATCTATCTTTGTGAAGTACTGAGCTCCACTCAAGCAGTCCATAAGATCATCATTCTTGGCAAAGGAAACCAATACTTGATGGCTATACTATTTATAGCTCAAGAGTCTGTACACATCCTCCACTCTCCATCCTTCTTTGGTGCTAGTACTGTAGGTACTACACATGGACTTAGGCTCTCCCAAATCAAGCCCTTCCTCAATAGCTCCTGAACCTATCTATTTAGCTCCTCAGTTTTAGTAGGAGTCATCCTGTGAGCATCTTTGTTAGGCAAAATAGCTCCTGGGATTAAATCTATATTATGATTGATTTCCCTTACTGATGGAAATCCTTTTGGAACATTATCAGAGATGATATCTCCAAACTCACCTAGTAAATCTAAAACTTCAAATGGTATTTCACTACTACCTTCTTTATCTTTCCTAGGGATCAAAGCATAGCACATACGCTAACATTTCATGCCATCTAAAAACTTCCTTCCATCAACAAGACAAATCTTAGCACTACTACATACCTTTTTGCCTTCCTTTTTCATGGGCTTTAGTTTGTGGTGAACTCCATCCTTTTTTAGAGAGTATGTGTTTGCATGACCATCGTGTACTGCATGCCTATCAAACTGCAACAGTCTTCCCAATAATAGATGGCAAACATCCATTGGAATAATATCACAGAGAACTTCATCATGGTAACTCCCAATTTTGAATTTCACTAAACATTGTTCACTTACCAAGACCTTATGATCATCCTTCATGCAAGCAATTTGATAGGGTTGGGGGTGTTTCTCCCTCTTGAGCTTCATCTTAGAGACCATCTCCTCTGATACCAATTTATCAGTGCTACCACCATCAATGATCACATCACAACATTTATCCTCACACTTGCACCTAGTATGGAATAAAATCCTCCTTTGTCCTAGTTCAATCTCACCACTTAGTAGGACCCTTTCATTCACTAAAGTCTCTCCTCTTTTTGCATCCTCTAAATGTGATGATTGTGCATGCTCATCCACATGAGATCTCCTAGCTTGACCCTCAGCTCTCCTATCTATCCTTCCTTGTCATTGAGGGCATTCAAAGGCATGATGACTTTCTTCATTGCAATAGAAATAGGTACCCAAAAGACTCCTCATCCTTGTCCATGACCTCTACTTCTTCCTCTCTAATTTTCAACCTCTTGATCACAGGAGCGGTTGAAACTCTCATTCCTCTGGTTCCTGCTAGTACCCACATCTTCATTTTTCTTTTGGGTTTCATTTCGGCCTCCAGATGACCCACCACTAAACCTTTCTCATTGACCACACCCTCTTTGTCTCCCTTCAAACCTCTTATTTAGCTTCTCTTCAACTCATAGTGTAAATTGGTATGCCTCTTCAACGCTAGTCATTCTTACCAGACTTAATTCCTCCTAGATGCTAGGTCGCAACCCACTAATATAACAAGTAACCTTCTCCTTATTTGCTTTTGCATGCCTTGCTCTAATCAAGAGTAGGTAAAACTCCTCCATATATTCTTGGACTGATTTTCCTTCTTGCTTTAACCCATGCATCTTCTTGAACAAATCAAGTTCATAATCAATAGGAATGAACTGCTTTTTCAATTTGTCCACCATACGATCCCACCTTGTTATCTTATCTTTTCCTCTTCTATTTTGTTCCAATTGAAACTCTTGCCACCAAATTTTGGCATGGCCTTTTAGTTTGGCCTTTGCAAACTTAACCCTATCTGGATCCTTGATATCCTCATACTCAAAGTACTCTTCCAGTTCATTGATCCAATCGATCAACTCATCTGGTTTCAAATTTCCTAAAAATACACCCACATCAATTGTAGGACTTTTTCCAAACTTAGTAATGGCCCTAAAAAGCCTCTCCTCTACCTGATTCAAAAATTCCCCATCAAATTCCCCTTCTAGTCCAATTTTTTCTTCTTCATTGTCATCCTCAATTTCATCACCTGCAGCAACATTTGTTCCTCTACGAAGCTCCTCCTGCAATGCTTGTACATGCCTTTGGAGGGCTCTAACCTCCTCAAGATTAATAGCTCCATCCCTTCCACCATGCTCTCTTTGTGGAGGCATCTTCTTAACTCAAACCCACAACTACACAATCCTTGTGCAAACTACCTCACAGTTGGTGCTCTATCTACACACTTAGGAAAACCTGCTCTGATACCACTTGATGGGGACATGACCCAAGAAAAGAATGGACACAACAGGAAAGAGAAAATTTTATTAACTATAAAAATATTCTAGTACACTTAGTGCAAATAAATAGACTCCAAAACATGCCTTATGGGCTTATAATAGCATAAATCTGGAGATAAATTCTTCTCCCAGTACCTTCTCTCAAACTCCACTATGAACTACCTTTTACAATGCCAGAAATGTTCTTAAATAGACTCCAGAGGGTTAAGGATTAGGAATACATTCTAGAAAGTTCTATTAGGCATCCACTAACCAAATAGAAGGCTCTAGAAGTCACATTAGAAGTCAGCACAAAATTAGAAGAATCCAAAAACGGTAATTGAACTTTCAGGAGGCATAACTTTTGAACTGTAGCTCCGATTGATGAACCGTTTACATTTTTGGAAAGCTCTCGAAGTACTCTATGGCCCTATGGACCAGCATCACTCATCCCCAATTTTTTGGCCCTATTCAAGGTCATTTAATTCCCCTAACCTTACTTTGAAGCACTCTTAGGATGTCTCCAGAAATTGAAATACTGTGATAACTTTCAAACCGTGGGGCCTTTTAGCCTGATTCTTTTTTTGAAATGCTCTAAATTACAATTACAATAATCTAACCAATTTACACCTTTTAGTTCACCAAAATTATGGCTCAATTACATACTCCTATTTTTGTGGCATTTACATGTATCGCAAGGTGTTCAAATACTCTAACCCAGAACACTAATAGTGCAATTGTGAGAGTTGGAACTTTTATTTGACCCAAATGGGTATCCAGAAATGAAAACACATGAAATAGAAACTAAGTTTAAGTACATTTTTTGGATGACATAGGATTACCCTTATACTTATAGATGCTCTTGCATCATTTATAAACAATCTCTCTTCTTCAGTAGTGATCTTTTCAATTAGATTCCAACAATCTCCCTCTTTGGTATTGATGGAAAACCAAACTAATCAACCAAGTTATCAAAATGCAAACTAGGTTAAAATAGTAAATTAAATGTCAAAAAGAAAACTTTATTCAAAACTATTATTTCTTTCAGCAACACAAACTAGCTTGTGACTCCCTCTAAATTTTGTAAGTAACTCCCTCTTTCAAGGTATTAGGAATATCTCTTTTGTTGATACAGTGTCTTTTATGTTGTTGTTCAACTATTTCTCCCTCTACATATCTACATATCTGATCAGTTTTTGTCTTCATCTTAACTGATATTTCTCCCTCTTACATTATTTCTCCCTATGTATGTATTGATTAGTTTTTGCTACTTCTCCCTTCACACATTTGATTTTGTAGATTTTATCGATTTAGATACTTCTCCCTCTTTGACAACAATGCCAAAGACATATTATTTCAACATCTTATCATGCAAATGTAGAATTTACATGAACTCCAATTTCTCCCTCTGTCACCTTTCTTGTGACTTTTTTGGAATTTTAGTATTTTAATTACTTCAAAAAAAAAACCTAAAGTAAGTATTCTCTGCATCAATTTATAACATTTCAACAATTAGTTTATTTGATGTAGGGTAGTCTTGTTATTGCTTAAATAGCCTTGGATAGGGGTATCACCCTTAACTTACCTCTAAGATATTTAAATGCATCTTTAGGTAATGCTTTTGCGAAGATGTCAACAATTTGTACCTTTGAGTTGACATATTTCATTTTCACTTTCTTGTCTTCCACCAATTCTCTTACATAGCGATACTTAATTGTAATGTGCTTTCTTTTAGCGTGCATCATAGGATTCTTTGATATATTGATGGCACTTGTGTTATTTCAATAGAGTATCATAGGTTCAATCATCTCTTCCTTCATACCTTGCAACAGATGTTTGATCCATACAATATTGGTGTAGTTGATAGTAGTAGCAACATACTTAGCTTCTATTGTGGACTATGAGGTACAACTTTTCTTTTTGCTAGTCCAAGTGACTAACCTTTTACCTAAGAAAAGTGCTCTTCCACTGGTGCTTTTTTTTTTCATCTATATGACCTCCCCAATCTGCATCAGTGTAGGCTTTCAACTCAAAATTTTCACTCCTCTTGTAGTATAAGCCAAAGTCATATATTCCTTTTAGGTACCTCAATATTCTTTTTACTGCCATAAGATGATTTTCTCTTAGGTTTTCAAAAAATCTTGCCACTATTCCAACAGTTAATGCAATGTTTGGTCTACTATACGCAACATATTGCAACTTTCCAATCATTGATCTATACATTGTCTGATTTACCTTAGCTGACTCAGCATTCTTGGATAACTTATGTCCTATTACCATTGGTATACTGACTAGTTTTGAATCTTCTAAGACAAATGTCTTTAGTATCTCCTTGATATATTTTGATTGGGTCGCAAATATGCCATGTTTTAGTTGATGTACTTGTAATCCAACAAAGAATTTGATTTCTCCAAACATTGACATTTCAAAATTGTGTTTTATTTGATCAAAAAAATCTTTGCAAAGGGCATCTTTTCCTACAAATATTATATCATCAAAAAAGATTTAGATATCAAAATGTCTTTACCTTTTTCTACCTTGATATACAAGTTGTTGTTATCATCTATTCTTTTAAATCCTATCTTTACAAGATATTTGTGAAGTCTCTCATACCATGCTCTAGGCACTTGTTTCAAACCATAGAGTGATTTATGCAGTTTGCAAACCATATCCTTCTTGTTGCCATCAACAAAACCCTTTGGTTATTCTATGTAGACTTCCTCTTCTAGTATACTATTAAGAAAAGTAGACTTTACATCCATTTGGTAAACTTTAAAACCTTTGTAGCTAGCATATGTAAGTAGTGTTTTTACTCCTTCCATCCTTGCAATAGGGGGAAATGTTTCCTCATAGTCCAATCCTTCTTCTTGTGCATAACCTTTGTAGACTAGTCTAGCCTTATTTCTTATGATCTCACCATTCTCATCTAGATTGTTCCTAAATACCCATTTTGTACCAATCACATTCTTATCAGCTAGTCTTGGAACTAAGGTCTAGGTTTTATTCTTCTCTATTTGATCTATCTCTTCTTCCGTAGCTTTATGCCAATTATTATCTTGTTGTACATCTTTCACTATTTTGGATTAAATCTTGCTCAACATACATGATTCATTTCTTAGTTTTTTCCTTGTCATTGGTCTAGCTTTCTTGTCACCAATGATTTGTTTTGTAGGGTTATGTCTTCTCACATACTTGGATAGCCTTGGTTATTTTCTCATTTCTAAGTTTGTTCTTTCAACTTTAGAGTCACTGTGCACATCTCTTTCTGGTATTTCATCATCTCTTCCATGTGTATTGATTTCAGAATTAGAATGTGTATTATCTTTATTTTCCAACTTAGCTTCTAAATGCAACTCGGCATTCACTAGTTGTGACTCAACTAATACTAAAACTTTTTGCTAATTCCCATCTTGATTGGTAGCTTCTTCTTCAGTAGGCATTCTTTCATAGAAGTATACAAAGGATCTATACTCTTTTGGTTTCTTGGTTTCATTAGATTGAACTTCTACATGTCCATCAAAATTTATATTTGCACTCTCCACAATTTTTTTAGTGTTAGTACTCAAACACTTATATGCTTTACTTCTAGTGGAGTATCCAAGGAATATGCCTTCATCACTTTTGCATCAAACTTTTCATTTCTAGTATCATTGAGAATATAACATCTACAACCAAATACTTTGAAATGATTTACATTGGGTGAGTAACCATACCATAATTCAAAAGGTATCGCATTTGTACCTTTCTTGACCTATACTAGATTCAAGGTGTAGATAGTTGTACTTATAGCTTCTCTTCAATACTTTAGAGCAACATTTTTCTCCATCATTAATGTTCTAGCATAGTCTATCACTAATCTATTCCTTCTCTCTACAATGCCTTTCTATGGGGGAGTTCTAGGTGTTGATGTTTGTCTCTTAATTCCTTTTTCATTGCAAAATGTCTCAAATTATTTTGATGTGAACTCTCCTCCTCTATCTAATCTTAGGCACTTCAGACTCTTTGTTGTTTTCTTCTCAACCCTCGCCAAATACCACTTAAATATTTGAAATGCATTAGATTTTTTCTTTAAGCACATGGCAATCATCATCCTAGAGTAATCATTCATAAGCAACATTATATATATATATATATATGTATGTATGTATGTATGTATGTATGTATGTATGTATGTATGTATGTCTTCTTTGTAGCTTTACACTTCTATTGGGCCACATAAATCTGTATGGAATAACTCTAGTACTTTTTTGGAAGTGTAGGTTTTTCTTTTGAAACTTGACTTGGTCATCTTTCCTAGTTGACACTATTTACACATTGTGTTTTTAGGTTTCTTTAGTTTAGGAAAACCTCTAACTTTCTTCATTTTGCTAATGCTAATTAGATTACAAAGTTGACATGACATAGCCTTTTATGCCATAGCCACACATCATCAATTCTCACAAAAAAATAGGATGCATCTTCCATATTTGAGTAAAACAAATTGCTCCTAGTTTGTTCTCCTTTTCCTATCAGATTTCCATTAGTATCATAGATTTTACTAGTTTTTTTTCCAAATTCTACTTTGCAACCTATATTGCCTAATTGTTATGCACTCAGCAGATTATAGTTCAATACTTCAACATAATATGCATTATCACATGAGATTTTCTCTATAAGTTTAATAGAACCTTTTCCTTTGATTGGAGATGGAGCATCATTTCTAAATCTAACACTATTTCCATCATACTGAGTAAAGGTAATAAACTTACTTTTGTCTCCTATCATGTGATGTGAGCATCCACTATCTATGATCCATTTTTCATTCTTGTTTACACAGGTTACCAGTGTTGTTGCCTCATCTTCATCTGAATCATCCTTCATGGCTACATAGACTACCTCATCATCATTTTTATCATAATCTTCTTCTTCAACAATGTAGCACTTTTTGCCTTTTTCTTTGTTCTATATACATCTTGTTTCAATATGTCCTACTTCATTGTAATTAAAACATATGATAGGAAGCTTACCTTGAATTTACCTTTTCCTTTGTGAAATCTTTTAGCCAGCAATGCTTCCAATTGTTCAACATCTTTTTCATTTGTGTTGTTGTCACTAGATGCCTACTTTACCTTTTTCTTCTTCTTCTTTGGTTTGACCTCCTTAGTGTCTTTTAATAGCTTGGCCTTGAAAGCAGATTCAAGATTCTCAAGTATGTAGTTATCAAAGTTTGACAACTCAAATGCAGTTAGTCTTCCCACTATACCTTTAAGAGTTAGTGTGTTTCTTGGTACACATCTTAATTCTTGTATAGCTGAAACTCTAATATCATAGATGGGGAGCAAAGTTCTTAAGAATTTTCTATTAAAGTGTCATCATCTAAATGACCACCCAAACTTCTTATTACACTTATTACTTCTTTCATTCTAGAGGCATATTGAGCAGTGTTCTCACCTTCCTCCATTTTCATGTCATCAAACTTTCCTTTGAGATTTTCTCTTTTTGCTCTTTGAACATTTTGATCTCCTCCATAAAAATCAATCAAGGCTTTCCACATTTTGAGCGCAAAATTACATCCCTTGATGTCATCAAATTTAGCATAGTTAAGGGCAAAGACAATCTCTAGCATTTCCTAATTGTGCTCCTTCTTTTTCTTCATATCTTCTATAATGGCTATATTTGGATCAACATGTTCTACTTTAATTGAGGTTTGTTCATGGTCACTTATTGATCCGAGGTGTAGTGTCATTAAACTTTTCCATGCAATGAAGTTATCTTTGTTGAGCTTGGGAACTTCTTTATTGGACATCTTGATCTTCCTACTTCTAGTACCTTTAAACTAAATCAGCAGATGGCTCTAATACCAATTTTTAGAAATCCTTTTGAATAATTGAGAGGGGAGGTTAATCATTTATTCAAGGTCCAAATGTCATAATAAAACTTTTTCAGTAAATATAGTGAGATCCTTTAATTAATCATGCATCCAAGCTTAAACTTTCCTACTTAGCAAGTTATAGTAAAATCAACATGCAAGAATAACACATGAAGAATAAACACATAACACAATGATTTATGTGGAAATACAATTTGGGAAAAACTACCAGTAACATGCTACTCAATTCTCACTCTTTTGAAGTGATGCCCTGTGAAAGTCATGTCCTATTAAAGGCTACAACACACTGTTAAATGTGACCTAGTTAAAGGATTTCAACCACCTTGTTAGAAGTTGGCCTAGTTAGAGGACTTTAGAATATTCACTTGGAATGTCACCCTATTAAAGGATTTACAAATGGCTATTAAACCAACCTAAGTCCATAGGATTTTACCCTAATTGATATAATAATTAGAGAGTAACAATAAGGGCTTTAATTCTGATACAACTCACAACTTAACTTGCAGATTTCAAATCTTAGTTTAGCTCTCAAATTTTCTTGGCTTTTAGTCTCTATAGCTCTAATAGTTTTTCCTCCTTTCAAGCTTTGTCTCCTTGAGTCTCCATGCTCGATGAACTAGTGCAATCTCCTCTGTGGTCACCTATCAAAGAAAAGTCTCTATACTCTATTCCTTCTCTCTTGATGCCTTCACCTTGACATCCTACCAACCACTTCAACAACTTGGCAACTCAAAAACTCTTGCTTCTTGACATATAATTGCTTAAATTTAAGTTTGAAAAATTTTTCCTACTCGAATCTTCTCGCTTTTAATTTCAATTTGAATAAATGAGGCAAGATTCAATGAATCTACCCCTTGTCTTGTTTATTCCAGAACCATCATGAAGAATCCTCCTAAATTTGCCCAAAAATGGTTTACCTAAAATTTTGTGCCACTACCTCATCATCCTTATCCTCCATCTAGTTCACAAAATTCAAGGTAAAAAACTTGTTGGCTCAAATTTGGTGAATCTTTGACTTTTTGTATAATGTAGCAGCTCGGCACTATTGAAATCTTGATGCTTAGCACATACTATATTACTCAACCTCTTCTATGTTTTACTGATGCTTGGCATCTATTATGGATTCACTTGATATCAACTAAGTTATTTTAATGCTCAACACCTGAACTTTCTTAGCTCCTTCTCTTTCACTCGACACACACTAGATTTTGCATTTGCTTGGCACTTACTGATAATCTACTCAGCATGAACTAGCTTGCTCGACATCCACTAATAAAGTTAGTCAAGCTTTGCAGATAACCCTATTACAAATTATCTTTCTAGAGTTTCTAAATGTGACCAACCTTTGTATCTTCAAGTATATTATCAATACATTGTTAGGAATAAGGTGTCTCAACCTTGTATAATTCCTATTCTTATTATTTGTTTTATAAAATGTATTTCTTGCAAATAATGTTGATGTGTCGACGTCTTGAATTGTGTGTAAGGAGATCATGGCTAAAATGATTATGATGGATTCCTATGACACGTAAGAGCTATGTTAGAAAGATTCAATGATAAGTGAAGACATGTGGAAACTAAGATATTTGAGTACGATACACTCTACCCAAATAGTGGGGTTGGGGTTCCTATTTTCTCAAAGAATGGTAAAACCCTAATATAGTTTATGTTTGGGAGTAGCCCTAAAGTGAAGCACATGTTATAAGTGTTTTTAGGGTTATGAAGAGAAGTGATGCATAAGAGTGTATTGTTGGTACTTTGAGTTGCCATTGGAGTCTTCTATTGTCACTGTTGAGCTTGCACTGCAAGTATATTGTAATATTTTGTTGAAGATAATATATTGTGTAGGTTCTGGAGGGGTGGGGTTGTTTTACCGAAAGGTTTTTCCCCACTGACAAATCTTTGTGTTATGAATTTCTTTCTTTGTTTATTTTTTGTATGCATGGTTGGCTACAATATTGTTGTTTACATGATATTGAATCTGTAAGTGTAGAAGATTTTAATAGGATTTGCATCATACCTTCCTTATGAGATTAGTTTAGGAAGTTGTTTCTGCACCTGAGTTTCCTTACATACATCATTTTACCATTGTCTTAAATGATCCTTGTAGTTCATTCCAAAACTATAACTTAACTTTTCCCTTAGGTGCTTTTGTTACATCTTATTGATTAAATCCTCTTCATCAATCAACTAAGTGATAGTACTTGGATCTTGTAAGCAATTGTCATTCTAGAAAATAGCAAGTTTGACATCAGTGACAAAACAATGATTGAAAACATTCTTTATCAAAAATCTGCCTCTTTGCAAATAATCTCTCTTCTTCAATAGTGATCTTTTCAATCAGATTCCAATAGTTCTAACCATATTCATGTTATTTAGAGTTTATAATATGGTACTAGGGAAGGAGTCTTAAAGTATAGCTTGTGATTCTTGTTCTATCTTGAGAATTCTAATTTCCTCAACTTGGACTCTATTCTTTTCTATTAGATATGCAACTACTGCATGAAATTCATTGGAATCACCATATGAAAATAGTAATCTCCTTCCTTCTCTATAAGGATTTCTTTAATTCCTCCCTTGCCTGATTCATTTGATGTAGTATGAGATGTATTTCAATCTTCTAGTTTTCAATAGTCTTTCCTAACTTGTAGACTTCTATTTCAAGATCTTTTCTCAAAGTTTCAAAGCTTCCCTTTTTTAGAACAAAGCTCTAATATCAATTCTTGGAATTACAAGAGGAAAGGTAAACTTCTAAGAGGGTGGGTGAATTATTAGTTTAAACATGGACCCATAAAACTTTCATTGTACATTCATCACATGCATTCAATGAATGAACTTAAATAACATATAAATAATATGCATCTAAATCATTAACCATGTAAGAATTTACACACATAACACTAGATATGATTACCCAGAAACCCTCCAAGTGAGAAGGTAAAACTAGGTGGGGATGACACCCATAAATCTTCACTACTATAGTAATAAAGTGTATCTAATGAAGCTTACAATGTTTTAACCATGAAACATAATCTACCTTGTTAAAGGATTCCAAAGGCTATTAGGTCTCACCTTATTAGAAGATTTCAACACCCTGTTAGAAGTGTGCCTTCTTAGAGGACTTCTAATGCAAGAGCATCCAGAGGTATAAGGGAAATCGTGTGTCACCCAAAAAAAATGTACTTAGACTTAGTTTATGTTTCATGTGTTTTCATTTTTGGATACCCATTTGGGTCAAACAAAGATTCCAACTCTCACAGCTTCACTATCAGTGTTCTAGGATAGAGTATTTGAATACCTTGGGATACGTGTAAATGCTAAAAAAGTAGGAGTATGTAATTGAGCCATCATTTTGGTGAACTAGAAGGTGTAAATTGGCCAGATGAATGTAATTGTAATTTAGAGCATTCTAGAAAAAGAACCAGGTCAAAAGGCCCAATGGTTTGAAAGTTATTGCAGTTTTTTAGTTTTTGGAGACCTCCTAAGAATGCTTCAAAGTTAGGTTAGGGGCATTAAATGACCTCAAATAGGGCCAAAAAATGGAGGATGAGTGAAGCTTGTCCATAGGGCTATAGAGTGCTTCGAGATCTTTCTGGAAATGTAAATGGTTCATCAATTGGAGCTACGATTCAAAAGTTATGCCTCCTGGAAGTTTGGTTACCATTTCTAGATACTTCTAATTTTGTGCCAACTTCTAATGCGACTTCTAGAGCCTTCTATTTGCTTGATGGATGCCAACTAGCACTTTCTAGAATTAATTCCTAATCTTTAACCCTTTGGGGTCTATTTAAGAACATTTTTGGCATTGTAAAAGGCAGTTCGGAGTGGAGTTTGAGAGAAAGTACTGGGAGAAGAATTTATCTCTAGAGTTATGCTATTGTAAGCTCATAGGGCATGTTTTGGAGTTTGTTTCTCTACTCTAAGTGTACTAGCATATTTTCATAGTTAATAAAATTTTCCCTTTCCTATTGTGTCCATTCTGTACTTGGGTTATGTCCCCATCAACTTCAACTTACAACTAAGTAAGCACCCTTTTAAAGGATTTCATATAGCTAGTTAGGACTACTCTGTTAAGAGATTTAACTAAAATTACCTGTTAAAATGTCTCAGCATAGATCTTGCTATTGGCACTTGCTTTCCTAATAACAAATTATCTCTATAAAATATATTCTTGATCCTTCATGATCAAATGTCTCAATGTTATATCCTTTAATCTATCTTTTATTCTTCTCTAACTAATTCTATAATTGACTCTTTCATCATAGCTTCTAAGTCACCTTGAATGCTCTACATGCAAACTATCTTGTTTGCTTCTTCAATTTCTTACACACTCATTCTCCTTTATAATAAAGAGTTTAGGGCTTCATCCTCCTTAAGATGGCTTAGGTGGCTTAGTGTTAGAAATGAATCTACGACTAAGATTCATCCATTCTATTGTTTAAACCTTCCCTTTTTCTAATTTATTGCATTTAATTTCATAGGGAATCCAAATATAGATTCATCCTTATCTCAAAAATATCAAAATATAATCTTAAGTCAGCTCAAAAATGGTTTACATATTTTTTTGTGCCCTTACAAAAAAATATGTCAAAACTATGTCACTTGGCATATTAAGTCTCTAATGCTCAGAATGCACTAATATTTATACTATGAATTATCACCTACATTACATAGCATCCATTATTTACTCAGGTCCTGAATCACTTGGCATGGTCTCTATTCTCGTCACTTGAGTGACTCGGCACATTAGTGACTTAGCACTCCTTACAAATTGGCATGGTCTAATATTTATGTGTTGTGCTCAACATGTATTACTAGTTTGGCATAAACTAAGTAAATGGCAATAGTGTTTTCACACTCACTTGTCAAAACCAATCATAGAAATCATTATTTAATATCTCATAATTGATTTCCTTGTAATTCAGAGAAAGAATAGGTTCAATATTTCCTATCAATGGTAACAATGGGATTATCATCAAAACTAGAGTCAACAAGTCCTATATGGACTGTCTCAGTAGCTTTATCAAAACAAGGACATTAGCCCATCCTCTACCAAATTTTTGAAAGATTTAACCATATTGGAAGTCTAAAGTCCATCTCTCCACAACTTTCAAGACCTTATAACTTTTGAGATGCAAATAGATATATATCTAGTTGATTTGTTATGTTCACACTCTCATTGTAAGAAAATATGGTAACTAAAATATCATACCATTATTCAAACATCCTCAATTTCCCTAGTCCATATCTTAGCAATCTAATGATATTAGTCGAGCCTCAAAGTAGGTCCACCTAAAAAAAAATTGAACTAAAACATCTAAAGTGTCATATTAATCCAATGAGATTTTGGCACTGATTGGATTCAAATTAAGCACTGAATCATCATTAAAAACTCATTTACCTATTTTTGACAAACTATGATTTCCTAATTTACAAGCCCAAAAGTCAGCTTTAAAAACAAGCAAACACTAGAATAAGCCCTAAAAACTTGCATGTTGATTATTTATTCTACATTCTTGCACCTTCTTTGATCTTATGTCATGAGCACACCTAGATCAAAATATATTGACCATAAAAGTTGCCTACTTGAAATTGCCTACAAACCAACATGTCAAAAAATAGGAAAGTGCATTTGGTTGAAAGTGCATTTCATGAATTTCTATTACTTTTGCATAACTCCTTATTCTAACTACAATGGTTCTAGGCCGTCTCAATTGTTGATACTGGCATGTGTTAGAGAATCCAACATCTTGAAGATTATCTCAATCATTTCAACATTGAATATGATTATACCTTGTTATCATTATCTTTGATTTTCTTGTCTCATTTTTAACATGAGATGTACAAACCAACACAAAATTTAGTTCTTGGGTAGCCACTAGGAATGATGCACCAAAAGAATATAAGTTTAGGAAGGTGCATACTTAGTGTTGTTGATTATTTCTTCATTCTTTAAATAAACTTTGACATGTCTCTTCAATGTTGGAAACCACTCAAGAAGGTGAAATATCATTTTGATAGTTTTGGTATCTATAACTAATCTTCTTATCTAGTGAGGTAACTAGTTCTTTAGAAATTGAAGAAGTTTAGTCACATTAATTAGTAGTCACTAAGAGCTCTATTGAATGGAGTTTTTGCACAATCAAATAAAATACTTCTGTTAGAAATAATAGTCCACCAAGATAAATGATTCACCCCAACCCCCTCTCATTTATCTCGGTGAAGCATGAATGTTGATGATATTCCTATGGGGAAGTATTGTAGATATGTTACATTCGTGATTGAGTTTATCATTGATGTTAACATAGTAATTTTCTATGGTATCTAATAGAAGAATAGTGAAAAGATCAAGTTGGTACAAATAGCTTTTTGAGTATTCTAACTATCTAAGGTTATCAAAGATACTTTTGAGTATCTAAAATATGCAGTTAACATTGGAAGAATAAATGATAAGTCTGGAATAAGTTATGTAAGTTTTGGTGATGTTTGTTCTAAGATAGAGTTTACAAAGGCATGTTCTAGTGAACTTGTTATATCTCTTAGAAAAATTGTTATTCTGATAATCAAGGTTGAGGATGTGAAGAAGACATGTTGGTGATAGCATGGCTAAGTTTTCTCATCATAATATTGCTTGTATGGAAAGATATTCAAGTTGCAAAGTAGAAGATTAATGATCTCGCTAAGTGTAATGTGTTCTTAATGTGGTCCTATAATGATTAATTGAGCTGGTCTAATAACCAACTTAGTGAATTGTTTCATGGAATTGGTATAAAGGAAGGAATTTTTCCTTTATTGAGTATGAAATGGAGAAGTAATTGTAAGTAGCATAGAGCAAAGTATGAAGTTTAGTGGAGTAGTGTGGAAGTTAAGGAAACTTCATTATCAAGGTTTTTTTGAGTGATTTGAGGTTTAATATTTGGGCCTAAGGTTCATGACTAGTCTACAATGTCTAACAATGATTGGCTTGGTTGATAGAACAAAGGAAAGAAAAACATAAAATTAAATTTCATGTTTGAGTAGTACGGTCTTCTTGTAGTTGAAATTGCATGTTTAGGCAGTGGGTTCATCTTGCAAACATTATACTAAAACTCCTAACAGAGTTGGCACAACCCCTAATAGGGTTGGTAGAACTCCTAATAGGATTGGAGTCTCCCAATAGGCACTCAAAGTCTCCTAATAGGGATTCATTTGTATTTAATGTTGTAATAGACTTGTAATAGGGTCCATCCTCTAACAAGGAACATTTATATTAGTACATCATCTTGTGGGCATCATACCCATTGGGGCTTTCCCTCTGATCAAGGGTTTCCCTAGTTAACATATCTAGTTTAATTTTCTATGTGCATCTTATTATTGTCTTTTTTTCTTTGGTTGAATGATTAAGGTTGTTTAAAGAAGATAAATGTCTTAAATATCAGATAACTGATTCAAGCCTCCCTGAGTTATCTTGGTGGACTATTATTTCTGAAAATTGGTATTAGAGTATTAGGTCCTTTAAGATAAAGTTTAACAACTTTGGGAGATCCATGATGAGCATGTTTAGGAAAGATAGTCCTACATCTTATAGAAAAAAATTTGACACATGAATGATTGAAATTCTTGGTGAGTTATTAAATTTGTGTAAAGAGTAGAGCATTGATTTTTTAGGTCCACAATCCTTTTATTATATACAAGGGAATAGTAGCACAAGAAAAGATAGATCCAGATCAAAAGAAGACATAATGATAAAGGAAGGTATTGATCTACTCGCAAAGAGAGAACCGAAAGATATGAAAACTTTTATTTGTTGGAGATGTAAAGAATTTGGTCATTTTCTAAGTAAATGTCCTAAGAGATTAAGAAAAGCTAGAAAGAATCTACTCTCTAATAAAGTTGAATAATTTAGAGAAAGTATGGAAAGATCCTTGAATGACTGTGTTAATGAGTCTAGATTGGTTGATGAAAAGCATGTGTCAGAAGAAATAATTTTGGAGACTATTATGCAAAGTGCAAATGTGAGAACAGATGAGAAATAAAAGATACAAGAGAGAATAGTTGATTAGAATTCGGATGATGATGTTGTTACTAAGCCAAGGAATGATGAGGTGTTTCTTGAGACTAACAATGATTTTCAGAATGAAGGATAGCCAAGGCTAGAACAAAGCCCAAAACCTTCATTAGAGCCAAGAGTTGAGATAGCAACTCCTACTTTAGTAAATTATATGATAATGAATCACCCATCTAAGAAAATCATTGAAAGCAAAGACAAAGGTGTGATGACAAGAAGTAGTCAATGAAGAACTATGTTTGATATCTCAAGTTGAACCTAAGAATGTAGATGAATAATGTAAATATGATCACTGGAAACAAGCTATGAAAGAGGAATTGGATCAAATATTAAAGAATAAGACATGGGAATTGGTCCCCATACTAGCAGGCAAGAATGTGATAGGAACTAAATAGTTATTCAGGAACAAGATGAACGAACATGGTGAAGTTGTAAGGAACAAAGAAAGATTGGTATGAAAAGGTTACTCAAAGCAAGAAGGGATAGACTATGATGAGACATATGCTCTGGTGGCTAGAATAGAAGCATTAAGATTATTCTTAGCCTATGTAGCACAAAAGAAATCAAAGTGTATCAGATTGATGTTAAGTTAGCATTTTTGAAGGGAGAACTTGAAGAAGAAATGTACATTGAGTATCTTTAAGGTTGTCCTTTGACAAATGACAAGGACATAGTATTCAAATTCAAGAAAGCATTGCATGGCTTGAAGCAAGCACCCAGAACCTAGTGTGCAAGGTTGGACAACCATTTGACATAGCATGGATATAGAAAAGTAGAGAAAATAGTAATTTGTATTGGAAAGAAACTAATAATGCTTTGATGATTTTGGTAGTATTTGTTGATGATGTCATATTTGGAGGAAATGATGATGAAAGTGACAAATTTTTTGAAGAGATGAAGAAATCATTTGAGATGAGTATGATAGGAGAAATGAAATATTTTCTAGGATTATATATTGTACAGAATAAAGAAGCAATATTTATATCTAGACAAAGTATTTGAACGATTTACTAAAAAGGTTTGGTTTGGAAACACGCAAACCCATTGGAGCACCTATGGTAATTGGACACAAGTTATCTACAATGGATGAGACACCTACTATTGAATAGAATAAGTATAGATCTATGATTGGAGGATTGCAATATCTGACTCACACAAGGCCAAATATAGAAAATGCAGTTGGAATTGTTGCAAGATTCCAAGCTGATCCCAGAGAAGCACATTATGTAGTAGTCAAAAAAATATTTAGATATATGAAAGGAATATCTAAGTTTGGATTATGGTATGATAGATCTAATGATTTTACTCTAAGTGCTTATACTAATGATGCTTGGGAAGGTAGCATGAATGAGAGAAAGAGCACCAGTGATGGAGCCTTCTTTCTTGGAGGAAGATTGGTTTCTCGATTAGTACTTCATAATGTATAGTAGAAGCATAATATGTTGTAGTAGCAAACAATTACAAAAAAAAAATTTAGATGAAGCAGATGCTAAAGGATATAAATATTATCAATAGTAACAATGGGATTATCATCAAAATCATACTAAACAAGTCATGTATGGACTGTCTCGATAGCTTTATCAAAACAAGGACATTAGCCCATCCTCTACCAAATTTTTGAAAGATTTAACGATATTGGAAGTTTAAAATGTGTCTCTCCATGACTTTCAAGACCTTCCTATAACTTTTGAGTTGTAAATAGATATATATCTAGTTGATTTGTTATGATCACACTCTCATTGTAAGATAATATGGTAACTAAAAAATCATACCATTATTCAAACATCCTTAATATCCCTAGTCCATATCTTAGCAATCTTGTGATACTAAAGTGTGAGATTGATCCAATGAGATTTTGGCACTAATTGGATTCAAAATCAAGCACTAAATCATCATTAAAAACTCATTTGCCTATTTTTCACAAACTATGATTTCCTAATTTAGAGGGTCAAAAGTCAACTTTAAAGACAAGCAAACACTTGACTGAGCCCTAAAAATTGGCATGTTGATTAGTTGTTCTACATTCTTGCACCCTATTAGATCTCATGTCATGAGGACACCTAGGTCAAAAAATATTGACCATAAAAGTTTCCTAATTGAAATTTCCTATAAACCAACATGTTCGAAAACAAGAAGGTGCATTTGGTTTCAACTTTTAAAATAGGTCAAACAGATACTTGGGGGCTTGAAAATAGGGGTGTTAGTTTTCTATCATAAGGGGATTACAATTTTATGGATTGGGCTCATGACAAATAATAGGGAACATCAGGAAATCACATGAAGTGAGGTACTCAAAACTTTTAGAATTGGAAACATCAGCAGAACAATGATTTTCACAAATGTAATGGCCCTAGGAAAGTATGTAGATGGATTGGTCAAGACTTAAAAATTAGCACACTTGAAGAATTTTTAGAGTGGAACATGATAATACAATTCATTTGGTCTTATCTATTATAGATTTAGAGATGTGATATCCCAAACAAGGATACTAATCAGTCTACATTTTGACACCAGTAAAACTTTATAAGTTGCAATCATAATCATCTTTTAAAACTGATCAAACGGGTTCATCATAGACTCAAATCTAGAACATAGAAAGTCCCTAACCTCTAGAATACAATGAAAAAATAATTTTATTAGAATTTTCAATGGGCTCAAAAGTTATAATCAATCAAACAAGAGCTCCCAGTATTCAGGGCAATTTGCATCAGCATGACAGAGATAAATAACCAACTTCAAGGGATTCAAAACCTAGTCAAAGCATGTCAAATTGAATTAAAAATTGGAACATAGGTTATCATATATGCATAATAAACACTCCCAAAGTAGTGAGTCGTGAATCATAACTAGGTGTGAGATATTCAAATGCAAATAAGGCTTCATATCACTATTTGACACTTAGGCAAAAATGCAGAACTAAACATAGCACAAAATAGAACTTTACATAATGACTCAAAATGATAGTATATCATTATAAGATGCATGTATATGTTGAATGCAACATTTTAGAAATTTAAAACACCTCTTAGGCCTCAAGATGACAGATGGGTGCATATGCAAGAAAAAGTTCTTATAGGGCTCAAAATGACTCAAAATTTTGAAATGGTACTCCAAACAAGAATGCAATTTTGAGTCCCATCAGGTTGCTAACACACTCAAAATTTATTATTATAGTTTTATTAATTGTTTTAACTGTTTTTTCATTCAACGTAGTTTTTTTTAAAATCTCTTGGGTACAACAATCATAATTTGACCTAGACTTATCATTTGTTTTTCAAGTTGTATAGAATTGTCTATATTTTAATACCAAATACTTAATTTTGTTTAAGAAAAAACCAAAAAATAATTAAAATAATATGAAATCATTTTTTTCAAGTTTATGCAACTATTTCAATAAAAAATTAAAATTTTTTAAAAAAAACTAACCCAAGTCTCTTCAACACATTCACATGTTTGAAGAATCTTTGTATTTATCCTTTATACCCCTATAGTAAAATTATTTCCTAATTTTGAAATTTTTCAGCTAAACCTCTTGTGATTATGTTTCCATGGCCTTGGATCTAGAAGAAGTTATCAATGAGTACATTCAAATCATCAAATGATGCCAAGAGGTTATGAAAAAACCTAGCTTGTGGGAAGCCAATTGGCTTGCCTATACAAACATTATTTTTCTTACCAACTCCATCAAAATAATCTTATATATGGGATACCTTAAGAGCATGTAGGGTTTCTAATCAAAAAAACTTACTCTAATTTATTTTAAACTAGAAAATTATTATAAAAGGTATGCAAATTCATTTACCATTTTCTATGTTTCTTGAGGCACTCTTGTCTTTTTAAGTGGCATATTAAAGGGACAAGTAAATACACCATAAAAAGCATCATGAATTT
This sequence comes from Cupressus sempervirens, assembly GCA_028749045.1. Taxonomy (NCBI): domain Eukaryota; kingdom Viridiplantae; phylum Streptophyta; class Pinopsida; order Cupressales; family Cupressaceae; genus Cupressus; species Cupressus sempervirens. Next base: position 614,894,428 of record CM053786.1, on the reverse strand, counting down.
GTTTTCAATGTTGTATACTTCACTTCAAATTGAAATAATAATAAAATTTCCATATTGGTACCTTTTATCTAAAATAATAGTGGTAAGTCATAGTAACTACCTAAAATAAGTTACAATCGTAGACTAGGCATGAACTCATTTAAAAAGCAAGAGAATTGTGAACCTCTAAGTTTCCTACACAACTCATCATTGATGTTTTTCCCTTAGAAGATATATTATATGCCCTTTTTAATGATGGAGATATATATGTATATCCAACTCACAAAAGTGCCAGGTTTCTACAAATCCTTGGTCTTGTTGAGAAGATAAATAATGTTGTTGATCTCCTCTTTAGAATGCTCTTATAGAGAATTGATGGTGATCTAGTCAATGTATTCATCATTTTTGAGAGCCAATTTCTATTACTTTTTCATAACTCCTTATTCCAAAAATGATTATATGTCTTCTCAATTGTTAATTCTTGCATGTGTTAGAGAACCCAACATCTTGAAGATTATGTCAATCATTTCAACATTGAATATGATTATACCTTGTCATCATTATCTTTGATTATCTTGTCTCATTTTCAATGTGAGATGTACAAACCAACACAAAATCAATTTCATGGGTAGCCATTAGGAAATATGACACAAAAAGGATATAAGTTTGGAGAAGGTGCATTCTTAGTGTTGTTGATTATTTCTTCATTCTTTAAATGAACTTTGACATGTCAATGTGTCCTATCTCAGTATCTTTTATCTCTTTAATGTTGGAAACCACTCAAAAAAGTGAAATACCATTTTGATAATTTTGGTATCTATAATTCATCTTCTTGTTTGGTGAGGTAACTAGTTCTTTATACAGTGAAGAAGTTCAGTCACATTAATTGGTAGTCACTAAGAGCTCTATTGAATGGAGTTTTTGTACAACCAAAGAAAATACTTTTGTTAGAAACAATAGTCCACCAAGATAACTAATTCACCTCCCCCACTCTCATTTATGTTGGTGAAGCATTAATTTTGATAATATTCCTATGGGGGAGTATTGTAGATATGTTTCATTTGTAATTGAGTTTGTCATTGATGTCAACATGGTAGTTTTCTATGGTATCTGACAAAAGAATAGTGAAAAGATCAAGTTGGTACAAATGGCTAGTTGAGTATTCTAACTACTTGAGATTATGGGAGATACTTCTAAGTATCTAATATTTGTAATTAACATTGGAAGAAGAAATGATAAGTCTAGAAGAAGTTATGTAAGTTTTGGTAATTTTTGTACTGAGATAGAGTTTGTAGAGGCATGTTCTAGTAAACTTACTATATCTCTTGGTAGAATTTTTAGTCTGACAATCAAGGTTGAGGATGTGAAGAAGACATTTTGGTGATGGAATGGCTAAGTTTTCTCATCATAATATTGTGTTGACACAAAGATATTCAAGTTGCAAGGCAGAAGATTAATGTGATTACTAAGTGTAATGCATTCTTAATGTGATCCTATAATGAATAATTGAGCAGGTCTAATAGCCAACTCAGTGAATTGTTTTATAGACTTGGTATAAAGGAAGGACATTTTCTTTTATCAAGTATGACATGGAGAAGTAATTATAAGCTATAGAGAGAGTGGAATGTGAAGTTCAGTAGAGTAGTGTGGAAGTAAAGGAAACTTCATTATCGAGGTTTTGTTGAGTGATTTGAGGTTTGATATTTGGGTTTGATGTTCATGACTAGTATAAAAGTTCTAAAAATGGTTGGTTTGGTTGATAGAGAAAAGGAAAGAAGAACATAAAATTAAATTTCATGTTTGAGTAGTGAGCTCTTCTTGTAGTTGAAATTGCATGTTTGGGTAGTGAGTTCATCTTGCATACATTGTTCTACAACTCCTAAAAGGGTTGGCACAACTCCTAATAGGGTTGGAATCTCCTAACAGGGATTCAAAGTCTCCTAATAGGGACTCATATGTACTAAGTATTGTAATAGACTCGTAATAGGGTTCATTCTCTAACAAGGAACATTTATATTAGTACATCATTTTGTGGGCATCATTCCCACTAGGGTTTTCTCTCTGATCAAGGGTTTCCCTAGTTAACATATCTAGTTTAATTGGCTATGTGCATCTTATTATGGTCTTTTTTTGATTTGGTTGAATTATTAAGGTTGTTTAAAGAAGATAAATATCTTAATTCTTGGATAAGTGATTCACCTCCTCCCTCTCAATTATCTTGGTGGACTTTTGTTTCTAACAATTGGTATCAAAGCATTAGGTCCTTGAAGATAAAGTTTAATAACTTTGGGAGATCCATGATGAGCATGTTTAAGAAAAATAGTCCTACATCTTACAAAAGAAATTTTGACACCTAAATGATGGAAATTCTTGGTGAGTTATCAAATTTGTGTAAAGAATAGAGCATTGAGTTTTTAGATCCACAATCCTTCTGTTGTATATAAGGGAATAGTAGCACAAGGAAAGATAGATCTAGATCAGAAGAAGACATAAAGATAAACAAAGGTATTGATAAACTTACAAAGAGAGAACCAAAAGGTATGAAAATGTTTATTTGTTCAACATGTAAAGAATTTGGACTTTTTTTTAGTAAATGTCCTAAGAGATTAAGAAAGTCTAGAAAAAATCTACTCTTTGATAAAGCCAAAGAATTTAGAGAAAGTATGGAAAGTTCCTTGAAAGACTGTGTTAATGAGTCTAGATTGGTTAGTGAAAAACATGTATCAAAAGAAGTAGTTTTAGAGACAATTATGGAAAGTGCAAATGTGAGAATAGAAGAGAAAATTGGGATACAAGAGAGAATAGTTGATGACAATTCAAATGATGATGTTGTTACTAAGCCAAGGAATGATGAGGTATTTCTAGAGACTAACAATGATTTGCAGAATGAAGGAGAGCCAAGGATGGAACAAAGCTCAGAACCTTCAATAGAGCCAAGAGTTGAGATGGAAACTCCTACATTAGGAAAGAATATGATAAAGAATCACCCATCCAAGTAGATCATTAGAAGAAAAGACAAAGGTGTGATGAAAAGAAGCAGTCAATGAAGAACTATGTTCGATATCTCAAGTTGAACCTAAGAATGTAGATGAAGCATGTAAAGATGATCATTGGAAACAAGCTATGAAAGAGGAATTGGATTAGATAGTAAAGAATGATACATGGGAATCGGTCCCTAGACCAACAAACAAGAATGTGATAGGAACTAAATGGGAATTTAGGAACAAGATGAATGAACAAGGTAAAGTTGTAAGGAAAAAAGAAAGATTAGTATGCAAAGGTTACTCACATTAAGAAGGGATAGATTATGATGAAACCCATGTTCTAATAGAAGTAGTAAGATTATTCTTAGCCTATGTAGTACAAAAGAAATCAAAGTTTTTTAGATGGATGTCAAGTCAACATTTCTAAATGGAGAACTTGAAGAAGAGATGTACATTGAGTATCCTGAAGGTTTTCTTTTGAAAAATGACAAGGACATAATTTTCAAGTTAAGGAAAGCATTGTATTACTTGAAGCAAGCACCCAGAACTTCATATGCAAGGCTAGACAACCATTTGACAAAGCTTGTATATTAAAAAGGTATGAAAAATAGTAATCTATATTGGAAAGAAACTGATGATGGTTTGATGATTTTGGTAATATTTTTTGATGATATCATATTTGGAGGAAATGATGATGAAAGTGACAAATCTGTTGAAGAGATGAAGAAACAATTTGAGACGAGTATGATAGGAGAAATGAAATATTTTCTAGGATTATAGATTGTATAGAATAAAGAAGGAATCTTTATTTCTTAGACAAAGTACTTGAAGGATTTATTAAAAAGGTTTGGTTTGGAAATATGAAAACCCATTGAAACACCTATGGTAATTCGACACAAGTTATCTACAAAGGATGAGACACCTACTATTGAGTAGAAGAAGTGCAGATCTATGATTGGAGGATTGTAATATCTGACTCACACAAGGCCTAATATAGAAAATGCAGTTGGATTTGTTGCAAGATTCCAAGCTAATCCTAGACAAGCACATTATGTAGCAGCCAAAAGGATATTTATATATCTGAAAGGAACATCTAAGTTTGGATTATGATATGATAGATCTAATGGTTGTACTCTAATTGTGTATACTACTGATGCTTTGGTAGGTAGTATGAATGATAGAAAGAGCACTAGTGGTGGAGCCTTCTTTCTTTGAGGAAGATTGGTTTCTTGGTTAGTATATCATAAAGTAAAGTAAAAGCATAATATGTTGTAGCAGCAAAAAATTGCAATCAAATTTCTTGAATGAAGTAGATGCTAAAGGATATAAGGATAGGAATCAATGAAACTATTGCTATACATTGTGACAACACAAGCATTGTAAATATGTCTAAGAATCTAGTGTTGCATTTGAGGACTAAGCACATTTCTATGAATTAATCACATGTTGAGAGAGAAAGTTGTAGAAAATGAAATTAGATTAGAGTATATGAGTACTAAAGAGTAGATTGTAGATATATTGACTATGCCTCTTCCCAAAGAGACTTGTGAGTATTTATGAGGTATGCTTTGGGTTATTTCCCTTCCTACATTAGAGTAGAAGATGCAAGAGTGCATCAGCCTAGTGTAACAGAGCATCATTTTTTCCTAGACTAAATGCTAATGTTTCCTATATAGAGGAGTATCTGTGATGGATAGAGTCATCTAAGACTCTTGTTTGGACTAAATTTTGATGCTTCTTATATGGGGAGTATCTATGATGGATAGAGTAGTATAGGACTCTTGTTGAATGTTGTGTTGAATAGTGTCTTTGGACACTTAAGCTAAGTAAGAATTAGTTGTTATAGGGTTTGATGCAGTAAAGTTGGTTATTGGAACCTTTAACATTGATCTCAATGGGGAGAATTTTGGCATGAAAAATAGCATGTAAAGCATGATACTTAGAAGAAGTATAGCATGGAATGATAGTTTGATAGAAAGCACATTGAGGTATATCAATGGGGCAGAATGATTGATATAGAGAAAAAGATGAATAGTCTTTTGTTGGTATTCTTGGAACTAGATGTTTTTCATCTATGTTGCCATAAATGATAAAGGGGGAGATTGTAACATATCATCATAGTAACATATCCATAATACTCCCCCAGAGGAATATCATCAGCATTCATGCTTCCAATAGTCTGGCAACAACTTTGATATATCAAATCTTGAGGAATATGTGTGCATGGATTGACTTGCCCAAGGACAAAAATGATATGTGTAGGGTCATTACTACAATCTAGATCATGGGAACTAACTTACAAATGCATGAAAGAAATGAAAAAGTTTATTTTTGTGTGATTTTGTAGTGATCCCTTGATGGGGTTGTGCACAAATATGGGGAACCAAAAAAAATTCAAATTCCCTTTTTGGTGCTTGAAAAGAACATGTATTATATAGCATGCATGTGCTATGGCTTGGATTTTTCAAACCTAAACTAAACCATAGTGTGTATGAATTATAGTGTGACCTATAGTGTTTATGCACTATGGGACTTGCACATTATGTTCAATATAAAATCACAATTTCCCTTAAAAAATATTATTTACACACTTGATATGCATTCATAAACTTACTATGGATAATTATACTTGCATTGTAGTACATTTTTTTAAGAATGTAATGAAGAGATTGTGTTCCATGCATAGATTAAAATTCTATGGACCTTGCATGATATAAACTTTTGTTGAAGCTAGAAAATTATAACCTCATAATTAACTTTGAAGATTATTTTTAAAAATTTTCCAATGAAGAATCATCTTTGGATATTTTTGAATATTTGTAGGATCTAGAAGTGGAATTTTGACCACCTTTGAAATAGTTGATTGACAAGGAGTGCAAAAAAGTGACCACCTATTCCACCAAGTGAATCCTTGTGTCTAGGAATGTGGGGAGATTGATTTTTTATTCATCATTGCTTCCTCTACATCACAAAGAACTAGTTGAAAACTAAAATATTTCCTTCATTCACTAAGATATAGTCTTCACATCATAATTAGGATCATAAATTGGTGTGTATTCAAAAGTTTACTAGGGATAACACCAAAATCATACCTTAAAAATTCTTCACCTCTCCTACTTCTCTAATTGTAAATCCACAACAAAAACAAAATGGAAAAAGACTCCCCACTTCCAAATGTGTTTTATCTCAATGTTTTCCAAATATTTCTAATATTTATGGATGACTCATTTCTATTGGAACTATAATTGGAAAAATTGTTATGTTGTCATTGTTATCAAACATTACTAGTAAGGCATTTTCTTATAGTATAGAGTGGCATATCAGTTGATTGATGGAGAGGATTTGAAAAGAGAGATGACAAGATCAAATAGTAATGTTTTTGAGTAAAGAGGAGTAAGTATGATGGAACTATAAAGGGAACTTGATCGATTAGTAGTTGACAAGGTAATGTGTCATTTGGTCATTGTATTAAGTGAAGAAGAAAGATGATTTTAAGTATAGAAGAGATGATTGATAGAAGTCAAGAAATTGAGTAAACCATGACTTTGACTAAGTAACAAGTTACTAGTTCAATGAAGTAGTTAAGCATTACTCAAAACAATATTAAGAAACTTAAGTATTAGCCAAGTGATGGTAATGTCTGAGAAAGATGAAGAAAATTATAGTAATGATCAAACACAAAGTTGTATGAGTGAACCATTTTAAGCCAAGAAAGGTAGATGAGTAGTAATTGAGCTACCTAATGGTGACCAAGTTGAATAAGATAGTGACAACCAAGTGTCATCAAATTAATAGAGTGTGAAAGAATCAAGATTTGAGGCTGACATAGAAAAATTTATGGAATAGTCGAAACATGTCAAAGATGAGGATTGATGAGTTGGCATATTTAATGCATGAATTGAGTTTGTTAAGCAATCTAAGGCAAAGATTCAATGAGAAGTTTCTAGATGTTTCAAGGAAAGAAGTAGAAGGACAAAATGAAGAAAAAATTCAATGAATCTAATCAAACCCTAAAATCTATAGTTATGTTTAAATAGAAAAAGGTTAGACCTATCCATTTAAGGATGTATAAGAGATTATTTTAGTTGTTGTTGGCTAGAAAGTTTGTGAAGAACTCATGAAGAATAGAGTTGCAAAGGAAAAGTAAAAAGTTGGTGAAAGTGAGATTTCTTTAAGTGTTTCCAAGCAGATCAAAGACGAAGAATGTGATGAAGACTATTAAATGAACTAGGAATGAGCTAAATGGAGATCTGAATAGGCAAAGTGAGTTGTATTTTATCATATCAATATAGTTGTTACTTTCTAACCATCATGGTAGTAAAATCCTTTAATCAAGGTTGACCTAATAGTCTTATTATAAATCCTTTAATCAAGGTGATATTCAGATGGGATATTCTAAAGATCTCTATTAAGGCCACTCCTAATAGGATGATTAAATCCTTTAATAGGTTCACACTAACAATGTATTTTATAACCTTTAATAGGGTTGGCTCTTAACCAAGCTTACTTTATAAGAGTGAAAAAGTGGTGGCATATTACTTGGTGATATTTTCCAGATTGGGTTTCCATGTTAAATCTTGGTGTCGTACTTGTGTGAATTTCATTTTCATGTTTTATGCTATTTACTCTTATCTACAATCTAACCAATACTAAATAGAGAGCCAAGTCTTTCTATGAATAAGTTGGATTTCTATTGAATTTCTATATTGGCCAAGTGGATTTATGAGTTTAATAAAGTTATTTAAAGTTTCTAAATGTTGAATTGGTACATATGGACCTAAGGATAACTAATTCACCCCCACCTCTCTCAATTATTCTAATCATTCTAACAATTAGTATTAGAGTTATGGGTCATGTAAGGGAATTTATAAGAGACTTAAGCTAAAGATCAAGATTTACAAAAGAGAGGTACCCAAGCTAAACAAAAATAATTTCCCAACATGGCAACATCTGATGAGATTGTATCTATCTGGAGTTGGAGATTATGCACTATACTACTTGGACAATCAATACATAAAAGAACTTAGACCCATGACAATTGAGAAAATATAAGAAAATTAGGAGAACAGTCAAATAATGGTAGATTTGAAATCTTCCCTAAGTTATGTTGAGTTTGATGATGTAAAGGATTGCACTACTACAAAGAAAATGTAGAATAAGTTGGCAAAAATTCATAGAGGAGACAAAAAATGTGTTAATGTTCAAAGCTAAAAGTTTGAGAATCAAGCTTGATGAAATGAAAATTAAATAAGGAGAAATTGTTTCTCAATATTGTGGCTAAATAAAAGAGGTGGTGAATGCAATTAGAATTGATTGATCATACATACATGAAGAGAATGTGATCAGCAAGGTATTAAGAACTTTACTTCCTATTTATGTCATTAGAGTATCTTCAATACAAGGACTAAGATGTACACCTGGTAATGACTTGATGTTGGATAGTCTAATTGGTAGATTAATTATATTTGAATTGATAAATTTTGATAGTTATACACCTTCTAGTTTTGAATGTTCTTTCAAGTATCAACTAACCCTTGATGGATCTAGAATAAGAAAATCTTCAAAAAGTAAGCATGTGGATAGTGATAATGAATCTGATGATGACCATGATGGCTTTGGAGCATTATTGGCAAGAAGCCTACCAAGAGGAAAAGGAAAATACAAAGGTAAACTTTCTATAATCTATTTTGCATGCAATAAATTTGGTCATATTGCTGCAAGCTATCCTAATAGAGATGAAAAGGACAAACAAAAATAAAATAGATACCAAGAAATGAGAGACAACATAGACAACCAAGGTGAAAAAGACTACAAAGGAAATGGTAAGAAATCTTGTTTAATTATTGAAGAAGATGGTTCTAAAATTGAGTCTGATGAACATGATGAATAAGTTGTTTATGTTGCAATCAAAGATGAATCTAAAAAAGATGAAAACATTGAGTAAACTACTCTTATTTCACACATGAGTAAGAATGATAAATGGATAATTAATAGTGGTTCCTCATATCATATGATTGGTGATAAAATTATGTTTGAAAAGATAGAATACTATAATGGAAGTTGTGTTAATTTTGTAAATGATGCACCATGTTATGTGAAAGGTAAAGGATCTATTATATTTTATGAAAATATTAGATGTGACAATGAAAATTGGATTGATGGACTAAAATATAATCTATTGAGTGTGGCATCACTAAATAGTTCAAGCTACCAAGTTGAATTTTAAAATAAGAAGACAAAAATCTATGATGCTACTAGTAAATTGAATGGAAGTGGAGAGAAGACAAGAGGTAACTTGTTCTATCTAGACCTATCTACAAATACATGTTAACTTTAAAGATGTTTGGCTATGGCATAAGAGGCTATGTCATTTGAACTTTCATAACATGGTAACCATTACTAAGATGGAAAGAGTAAGAGGATAATGGGAAGAGTAAGAGGATAAAGTCATGGGAAAACAATGTCAAATGGGAAAAATGATAGTCAAGGTTCAGCAATAAGACCCATTATTCTGAGGATGTTTTGGAGTTGGTTCATACTAATTGATGTGATCCTATTGTAGTGTAAAGTTATTTTGGTGACAAGTATTTTATCCTATTTTTCAATTATTTCTCTAGAGTGATGATTATAATATTTCTTAAAGAAAATTATGATGCTTTTCAAACATTTAAGTGGTATTTTCCTAGACTTGAAAAGGAAATAAGTAAAAGTCCAAAATGCTTGAGATCATATACAGGAGGTGAATTCATATCAGAGGAGTTCAATACATTTTGCAATAACAAAGGAATCAAAAGACAAATTTCTACATCAAGGACTCCACCACAAAATGGGATAGTTGAAAGAAGCAATAGATCAATTATCAATTATGGACTATGTAATAACATTGATGATAAAAAAGAATGTTTCACAAAATTATTGGAGAGAAGGTGTAAGTTCTAATGTTTATACACTAGATAAAGCTCAAGTCAAGAAAGGTACAAATAAAATCCCTTTTGAACTATGGTATGGATATGCACCTAATGTCAAATATTTGGAAGTATTTGGAAGAATGTCTTATACATTAAAAGATGCAAGGAATGATAAAGGTATATTCTTAGGATATTCTACTAAAAGTAAGGCATACAATTGGTTGAATACTAACACTAAAAAATTGTGGAAAGTGCAAATGTTAGAGCTAATGAATTTGTAGAAAAGAATGAAGAAGGATACAAGAAGGAAATTGAAGATTACAAATACTTTGTATTCTTCTATGAAGGAGAACCAAGCACCATACATGAACAATAGAAGGAGGTTGTTGAACATCAAATAGAGGAAGTCACACAAAGAGGAGACCAAACACCAATCAGAGGAAGTCAAGTTACATAAGGAAATAGTTGGAGGAAATGAAACAAGTTGGACCAACTGTGCTACAATAAGGAGAAATAAGATATGAAATTGTCTTAGAAAAATATGTGAGAAGACACCACACACCTGATCAAATCATTGGAGACAAATATTTAGGAGTCATGACAAGAAACAAGTTGAGGAGTGATACATGTTTACTATGTGAGTTTGAGCCAAGAGTTCTTAAAGATGCATTGGAGAATGAAGATTGAATTATAGAAATGAATGAGGAGATTTATCAAATAGAGAAGAACAAAACATGGACATCAGTACCAAGGCCAAAGGTCAAAAATGTGATTAGAACCAAGTGGGTATTCACAAACAAGTTAAATGAGAAAGGTGAAGTCACAAGGAACAAAGCAAGATTGGTTTGCAAGGGATATGCACAAGAGGAAGGAATTGACTATGGAGAGGAATTTTTCTTTGTTCCAAGGTTGGAAGGAGTAAGAACATTACCTGCATATGTTTCTTAAAAAGGTTTCAAGGTATACCAAATAAATGGCATTCTTCATTTTTTAATGGAATCATGGAAGGAGAAGCCTACATTGAACAACCTAAAGAATTTGTTGAACATGGTATGTGAGTTTCACAAAGCATTTTATGGTTTTAAATAAACCCCTAGAGCATGGTATGAAAGGTTACATACATATTTGGCAAAAATTTGTTTTGCAAGAATAATGACAATAGAAATCTATATTTGAAAAGTGAATCTAAGAATAACATATTGACAACTAAAATATTTGTTGATGATATCATATTTGGAGGACATAATTTATTGTGAAAGGGTAAAATAGCAAACCTATGTCACCATTTTGTAAAGGAAAATGCTATCAAAAGTATAATTTTTCACCTTCAATGACATATAGTTGATATTATTATTTTGAATTTGGAAATAAGTAGAAATAGATAAATTTTAGGATTTTAATTTGTAATAATTATTTGGAATAAGAATTGATATATTTTCCCAATTTTTATAGATAATTCTTTAGGTATTGAAAAATGTTGAAAATTAGGGGTCTAGTTCCCACCACAAAACTATATGCATATAAACTTATTTCCCTTTGATCTCAAACTATGTTATAGATAACATATATATCTAGAACAATCAAAAATAAAAATTGTTTAAGAACTATTTTTTGTCTTTTATAAGGATTTAAATTTCAACTCACCTGAAATCAATAGTTTTCATCTGCCACCACATTTTTCAAAACAAATCTATTCTAACCAAGAGAAAACTTATACATTCTAGAAGAGAACTCTCTCCTTTAGAACATCATATAATTTTTAGAAAATTTATTATACGATTTAATATTTTTTTCTTTCTCATAATCAACATATTTTCGAGTATTAAAATACGTGGTAGTGGAATTTTTTTAATTTCAATATACTATATCTAGTTAAAACACTATAAACTCTACATAAGAATATTTTTGACTCTGAGCTCTATAAAATGGTGTTTATATGTTATTAAAAATATATCATAAAAAATATTAATAGTTATTGAAATGCCACTTTTCTAAAATAATTTTATTTCTTTAGTAATTGGATACAAACTAGTATAAAACATGCATTTAATAGACATGTCCAATTGGAAAATGTAAGACCATATATAGCTTAGCTATAATGAATTTATCTAGATCATATGTTTTTTTTTAAATGACTTTTAGATAAAAATACTCAAATTCAGTCATTCTGATAAGTCAACCTAAAAGGTGACATAACTTCATACTTTTACCTGAAAATAATTTTCTAATGAGATGAAGAAAGAATTTGAGATGTCAGCATTTGAAGAGATTAAATTTGTTGTTAGTTTGAAAGTCTATCAAATGAAAGGAGGTACATATATTAGATAATAAAATTATACCAAAGCAATAGTCAAAACCTTTGAAATGCAAGATTCAAGACCAGTTGGAATACCTATGCTTACTAGACATAAACTTTCAAAAAATGGTGATTCTATTGAAGTAAATTAGACATTGTACAAGTCAATGATTGAAAAAATTGTAATATATTGTTCATAGCATACCTGACATTGCATTAGGTATTATAATTTTTGCGAGGTTTTTTGTCAATCCTAAGGAGAATCACTTGATGTTTGTGATAAGATTTTGAGATATCCGATAGGAACATAATACTATGATTTTGGTATAAGAAGAATGACAAGTTTGAGCTAAAAGTTTACAAAGAAGTTGATTGGGCTAGAAACATTGATGATGGAAAGAAAAATAGTGGAGGAGCTTTCTTCCTAGGAAAGGAATCAATTTCATGGATAAGTAAAAAAAAAATTGTATTTCTCAATGCATAGGAAAAGTTGCATATGTTTTAGTACAAGTCAATTACTCAAACATAGTATGGCTCAAGAAATTGTTGGAAGGTGTGAAGGAAGAGATTACTAAACCTATGGTGATATATTATGATAACAAAAGTTTTATAAACAAGTCCAAGAATCATGCAATGCACACAAAGAATAGTAAAATATCAACTAAGTAGCATTACTTAAGGGAATTAGTCCTAGACAAAGAAGTAAGATTGGAATATCTGAATACAAAAGAATAGATTCACTAAGGCATTACCTAAGGATTCATTTGTGTATCTAAGAGGTAAGTTAGGGGTCATTTGCTAACCAAAGCTAATAAAGTTGCATGTAGATATGTGGTGATAGATTCTATGACAAAGATAATTCAAAATTTAGTCAATACAGAAGTAAAAGAGGAGATGTATGTGTGATGTCTTTGGCATTATTGTCAAAGAGGGAGAAGTTTGTTAAGTTACCATCATGAGAGATTTTTCAAAGAGGGAGCCAATGTAATTGGTATTACAATGAAAAATCTCAATTGGTATCATACAGGGAGAAGTGTAAAGAAGTGGAAAGAGGCAAGAATATCAAAGATTGTATGAATGAGAATTAGAATGAAACTAAGGATATTAATGAAGATTTGATACTCATAAACATTTTTTCCATTGCATGGTAACTAAATTTGTTGTTATCAGTGATAAAGAGGGAGATTGCTAGAACTGCGATTGGAACAATTATTATATTATCATTTATGTCAAACCTTACTGGTAAAATATTTTCTAATATTTTAGAGTGTCATATTAGTTGATTGATGAAGAAGATTTAAAAAGATAGATGACAAGATGAACCAATAAATTTTTTGAGTAAAGAGGAGCAAGTATGATGGAACTAGAAAGGGAACTTGATTAATTAGTATTTGATGAGATAATTTTTTATTTGATCATTATATTAAGTGAAGAAGAAAGATGATTTTAAGTATGGAAGAGATGATTGATAGAAGTCAAGAAGTTGAGTAAAGCATGAGTTTGACTAAGTGAGAAGTTACTAGGTCAATGAAGAAATTAAGCATTGTATATGAGCAATGTTAGTATGCTAATAGAAACTAAATTTAAATAAAGCTTCTACAAACTAAAAAAAATTCATAAACTTCAAGATAGACTAAGATGAGCTCTCAATTGAGAATATGAGCCATTAATGGGCTCTCTCAATGAGAAGCTCTCTTGTTGAGTGGCTTTGTCTAAATAGATAGGATGTATGCTCAAGCTTATGCTTCAAAAAGGGCTTCAAATGGAGTTGGAATTTGGGTGTGAGTGTATGGTTTTGATGTAAAATGGCTTCTTAAAATGGCATTATGATTTTACTTCATGGATTGTGTTAAAATGGCTTGGGAGAGGATTTCTTAAATAGGCAAAGGGCTTGAGGGATCAAGGGCTAGGATGCAAGGATGGAAAAAAGCTTATGGAAGGTTTAGATTGAATGAGAGGAGAGCACATGGATTGTGCTTCCTTACAGCCAATCAGGAAATGACACGTGTCACAAGGTCATTAGTTAGAGCAAGAGGGGTTGAGGGGTCAACAAAGGAGGCTCAAAGCTCATAAAGACCCTCATAATGGTTTGTAAGAGCAATGAATAGGCTTGTAAGAGTCATTTATGGCTTTGTGGGCTTCATAAAGTTTTATGGTTGGGATATTTTGAAGGGAGTTGAGATTGTTGACTTTGCTTGGCTTAGGAAAGTGTTAAGCTTGACTTAAGAATGTGCAAATGATTAAGGCTTGGATTAGGCTTGGGTTAAGATTAGATTAGGGATGTTAGAGATGGGCAAGTGGATGGCATTAAATGAGGGTGGGTGAAGGAGGAGATATTTGTAAGCTTTGGCTTGGGTTAGCAAGTCTTAACCCATGTTTAGGGAATGTGACAAGGTTAGGGGGGGATTAGGATTAGGGTCAAAGATAAGGATTGACATCTTCTAGAAGAGTCTAGGCTTTGGATGAGGATGAAGACTTTCTAGAAGAGTCTAGAACTTCTTAGGATGGGGATAAATTAGATTTTTAGGAAATAAATACAATTTTATTTATTTTAAGGGTTTGGGTTGAGGAGATATTTATTAAAACTTTTTTAATAAACATGAGGATTAATATTTAATCTTAATTAAATATTTTGAGTTGAGATTAGGGGTAGGAAATGATGGGATTAGCCTTTAATCAAAATTAAAGAAGGATTAGAAGACTTTGGAAGAGGTTAGTGGTCTTAAGGAAATTGGCCAAGTTTTGGGCAAAAAATAAATAAATTATTTATTTTGAGATTTTTGGTCAATTTATTAATCAAATAATTAATAAATAAGGAAATAATGTTTAAATAAGATTTAAACTTTTTGGGAGGGGTTTCTTAATTAAATATTTTTAATTAAGATAAAGAGATTTAATGGCATAAAAATTAATTAATTAAATAATTAATTAATAAATGATGATGTCATCAAGAATTTTTCAGAAAATAAAAATACTTTATTTTCTAAAGGTTTTTAGGTGTCTACATTTTGCCCCTCTTTGATGTGATGTCGCCAGTGGCATGGCATCAAAGATAAGAAAATAAGATGCCCAAGGCTAGAATTATTTATTTTGAGATTTTTGGTCAATTTATTAATTAAATAATTAATAAATAAGGAAATAATGTTTAAATAAGATTTAAAAATTTTTGGGAGGGATTCCTTAATTAAATATTTTTAATTAAGATAAAGAGATTAAATGGCATAAAAATTAATTAATTAATTGATTAATTAATTATGATGTCATTAGGAATTTTTCAGAAAATAAAAATACTTTATTTTCTAAAGGTTTTTAGGTGTCTACACTTTTCCCCTCTTTGATGTGATGCCGCCAATGGCATGGCATCAAAGATAAGAAAATAAGATGCCCAAGGCTAGAGCAGAAGAGGAGAGAATGGACTGCAAGATGCCCCCTCAAGAAGGTGGTGGGGAGAGAAAGCGAGGCTCGACAACTTCTTGAAAAGTCCAAGAATCCAAGATGAGCAAGAAGACTCAGATTTTCTTAAGAGAAGAGATTTGGTTAGCGCAAGCTCTCACTACGGGAGAATGATAAAGGGAGAATCAGAGGCACAAGGGGAAGCAAGCTTAAGATCTTAGGGATTGCAGAGGATGAAGGAGTGGAGTGCTATAAAAGGAATCTAGGATGGGGAGATGGATGAGGGGGTTAAAAAGCTAATGCAATAGGATTTCAAAGAGTTAGATTGGCGGAAGATGGGTTTCAGAGATCCCTAGGACTAGGATTGTGGATCTCGAAAGATGAGGCTTGGTGGATTGATTTGGATTGGTGAATCCCTAAGACTAGGATTGTGGATCCCTAAAGCTAAAGGTGAGGAGTGATTCAAAGAGATACTGATGCATAAGCTGGGGTAGGAGAGATAGATGTTGGATATGGATGGGGGATAATGGAGATGAAGGAAAACCATTGAAGCTTTTTGAGCGGGGGGGATACTTCAAAGAGAAGTACCACCACGTAGTTGAGCACTAGATTTTCTATAGGACTATTGGTTAATTGCCAAGGTTACCAAGAACATCAAGGCCTTTTCACTAACTATCTAGAAGACTGACGGACTTACTCAAAACAAACACACAAGGATTGCCCCAGCATCACACATGAATCTTGAAAGAATCAGAGTGGAACTGACACTGGGTAACCCACAAGCAGAAAAGAAAAACAAACAAAAGACTTGATCAAGATCTTATGCCCAAATTGCCCCATTCGTAGTATACCATGATATGGAAGATCGTGGCAACTTTGAGGAGGGAACAAAAAGATTATTTAGAAAAGATACTTCAAGACCCAAAAGGGAAGATTCCAAATCAAAAGAAAGTGAAAATCCAAAAGAGAAACATTTGCCAACGAGATGGGTAGGACGAGGTACTAATGGACCAAGATCAGACATGAGGAAAGCTATATCGTATAAGGATCTATCAAAGAGCACCTAAGCTGGTGGATCTAGATGAGTAATGTGTCTGGCAAGCTAAACTAAGAAGGATAACACTTTGGTGACAGGAGATCTAGCTAAAGGATGCATTGGAATAGCTAACCAAGGGTTGTGTGATGTGTGCAAGATGCTGATCAAGGAGGAACTGACATGAAAACTGGATAGATACAATGGTACTAATCTAAAGAGGATGTACAAGCTGACGGACCAAGTATTTACAAGCTGAAGCTGACCAAGATAGTTACAAGCAGGCAAAAGCTCAGGATGATAGTATAGCAGGATGGTTCAATGTTGTGCAAGATGCGAAAGCTAAGGGTGGGGTGATAGCGAAAGATATGGATTTGGAAAGATGCATCCAATGATGATGAGAGATTTTGTGACCAAGGATAGCTAGAGGAGTAGGATGAGATGGCTGCATAGGATGGTAGATAGCTAGGATTATGATGGATATAAAGAGATGACATTGGGTTTGCATGAGGATAGCCTAGAGCTAGATACCAATGATAAGGGAGGATAGATAAGACAAGATCTCCAAGGAATACAGTGCCCCCAATCAGAAGATAACATGTGAAAGGAGGTCTTATGATGGATGTGATAGGATTGAAGCTACAATGGAAAAAGCTAAAGGGGCTAGGGAGATGGATGATAGCTAGGATGGTTGGCTGAAGCTGTAGGAGATAAGTGGATGGTGTGAGATGGAAGATGGAGGGTGGAGGATAGGTGGATAGATTGGAAGATGGAGTTGGATGTCAAGAGATGACCAAAAGCATGAGGGTGATAGGCTAAGCTGAGGATGGCAAGATTATGCATGATGCTTGTTTGCCAAGTTTTCATCATGGTACTTGTCCAAGGTGCTTGAATTGCCAAGTTTTCACCAGTGGACGCTTTTTTTCTTTTTTTTTTTTGACTTTTTGACTTTGTACTTAGCTAGAATGATTTTGGCTTTCTTTAGCTATTTTGGCTTTTTTGGGATTTTTCACTGGCTGTTGGAATGTTCAATTTTGTTGCTAACTATTGGTACATCGGATGTGTGATTTATGTAATAGATTGGATTAGATGGGATTAATGGTAGGAGATGGAGGGATGAAAAGGCTGGAAAGGAGCATGAGATGGGGATGCTTGCAAGAGCAACATTGGAACATGTTGGGACGGGTGTGAAAAGAGCATATGGGGGATAGATGGTAGATGCAGGCATGATGGAGGATTTGTGGAAGCGTGCTTGGGGATATAGACACCTAAGATGGAGTTAGGAGATGGGGGACATGAGTCACTGGATGGGGGATTAGCAATGGTGGATGCCTTTATGCATTGGGTTTCAACTTTTTTCTTTGGGATCCACATGGTTTTGGTTTTTCCTTTCATAGGCATTTGCATTATTTTGCATTCTTTGATTGGATTTTTCCTTTTTGGAGTATGTCTTTTAGAATAGACATATGATTGCCTAGGATGTGGATTTTTAGCTTTATCCATTTTGAAGTTGGCATTTACATTGTTGTGGTAAGCTTTGGGAAGATGGTTAGGAGAAGCTTTGTGAGATGGAGAGGATATAGGAGAGCATGTATGGGGATGATGATGGATGATGTGCCTCGATATGTGCCTTTGTTGATCTTGCATAGGAATGGAGGGAATGAGATTTGAATGATGGTTGATAGGAGGATGGAGGATGGTAGATTTTGGGACATAGGGACCCAAAATGGATTTAGCAGATGAAGGGGGGATATGGTAGGTTGTTTTAGTTTGAAAAGATGGTGGAGGGGGGATGACATAATATTTCTTGAAGGAGTGATGGGAGGCTGGCATGGGGGGTTTGGAGATAGGCTTGGTTTGGGGGTGTGGTGTACCAACACCTTTAGATGGTGAGCCTTTGGATACATATCCAAGACCATGAAATCCTAGATTTTTTTGTGCAATAACAGGCTTTTTGATTCCTTGATCTTGTGGTTCTAAACCTTGACTTTGATAATGCCATCGATTGAGCATTTCAACTAGCTGAGGATACTTTTTTCTTGTAGAAAATGGTGGAAGTGCTTTATCAAATGTATTGCAATAGGGAGATACTATTCTTAATTCTTCTGCTAAGAGGAGGCCACTATGGATGAATGTAAGTGAACCAAGAGGGTATATTATAGATGGTGAAATAGCTTGGATAGGTGGTAAGATGGAAGCATGGAGTGGAGGAGATGGTAGGATAGGATCTTGATTTAGCTGATCGGATGAAAAGATATCCTGCAGTAGAGGAGGTATGGCTTGAGGTTTTGGAGATGGAGGGGATAGTGACTGCACTATGGATGGAAGACATAGTACGATGATATCTTCATTTATGCTTTGGGGGATGTCAACATGCTTTTGGGCAGGATCTTGATAGGATTGGTTTGGAGTGGATGGTGCATAGGAGGTGAAGCGATGGACTCTTTAAAGGTAGCAGATGGATAGATGGGAGATTTAGTAGTGGAGATGGGTGAGTAGAAGATGGATGCATAAGGGTCATTATGGGAGATTTGGGAAATTCTTGGAGGTGATGTGGATAGGATTTGGAGGGTTTTGATAGATGGTGGGATTTTGATGCTTGCAGGAAGTGGAAGGATTTTAAACAATTTGATGGATGGTATGGGGATGATAGCTATGGGAAATGGAGGTGATATTATAGATGGGGAAGCTTCATTACTGACTACTTCACATGGTTGGATTAGATGACATGGCTTATCAACTGCTGGAGGTGTCGTTTCTTGTATTTCCTCTAGGAGATTCCTTGGAGACTTTTGTGTCAGAGGTGGAGGTGGATTGACAAGAATAGCTAGTGTGATGGGGGTGGAAGATTGGAAGCTTGGTTGATTGGGTGATGGAGGAGAAGCTAGGATATCAGATGGCAAAACTAGATAGTTTGGAAGAATGCGTGGATTTTGTGGGATGCTTGGGGGAATGTTTCTAAGGCTTTCAATATACCTGTCATAGTCAACAATATTTTCATCATCATTGGAATAAGAGGTGATCGGAGCAAGGACAATACGACCGAACACATCATGATAGGTTTGGGATTTCATGTTTTGATGATGAGTCGGATGGGGATGGGGTCTTGCATATGGATGAACACGGAAGGTCATGGTTGGATTTGGATTAAGCACAGATTTTGGATTGGCTAATGAAGGATTTCCTAGGGAGATTCAAAGCTGTATGATAGACCTAAGGAGGATTGGCTAGAGATATTTGGTTTTCCTGTGGATGGAAGACTTCAAGGGCATGCTGTCAAAAAGTGAGAGTTTTTCTTTCCTATGTGCTGGATTGGTGGAGATTGTGTCAACTTAAGGATAGACTGATGATCCTATGGGCATGACACGAGATTGACCACTTGTGGATCCCAACCTTTAGCTCAAGGTGATGAGGGATAACAAGTGACAAAGCTAGATTACCCTAGACAAAGCTCTGTCAAAGGGATAACCTTGGTGAGGCTTGTGGATTGGTCGGATTGATTGGATAGAAAATTCTAGTAGAATGACAACAACTCTCTAAAGGCTTGCGTGTGATTTTGTTTTGGGTTGCTAGCTAGCTAGGGGGGATGATTTGGAGAGACTTTGGATTTGGGATTGTTCTAAAGAAAAGAACTAGATAGATTTGGTTGCAGCGGGGGAGCTTGGATGATTTTTTGATGAGGCAGTGACTACGCTAAGTATGCCTTGAGCTAGGAGATTTTTTCTTTTTGGGGATTTTGACCAAAGTTGGCAAACATCATTCAAAAGCTATGAACAAATAAACAAAAAAAAATTTGGACCAAGCACGTCAAACACACCAACATCCTAGAAAGCTACCTACAAGGATGAAATTTGTTATAGCTAGGGAGTCCTTGATATATGCAAGGTACATGAGGCCCAAATTCATAGATGAAACCAAAAAGATGTCACACAGTCGAGAGGAGCGGTAATCCACTTCTCCTCTTTCACTTCTCAAGGGTATAAAGTTCCTTGAGGCTTAGCCCGAGTGACAAAATCTTGATTCCAAGAGAGGTGTCTTTGGATTCAGCTCCCGATTTTTATACTTCGCCAGAATGCTGGAGTTGAGGTCATCCCAAGGGGTGATGAAATTCCCAAGCAGGCCTCCTAAAAAGTGTAAAACAAGACCACATACATGATCTCGGGCTTTAAAAGACATGTGTTTATTCTAATTGATGATTTAGATTTTGTAAGCTATGATTGAAGACACTTGTGATTATGGAATACAATGTTCATTCCAATTTGACAGCATCGTCAGCATAATGAAAGTCGAGAGATCGTCAACATAAGAAATGCGAGTGCCATTGAAAATGCGTCCAAACCATGCAATGTTCATTGATTTTTAGGCATTCAAGATTGAGTGTGAGTTTTTTTTAAGCCCAAAACAAAGATGTGTGAAACTCGATTGCCAAGCGCATGCCCAAAGGCCCTCCACGTCAAGATTTGTCCAATTTTTATGCCCAAATGAAGTGTGAGTGAGATTAATGCGCATTCAAGGAATTTTCTAACTTAGAAAAGCCACTAAAGACCCAAGTGAGTGGAGTTTGATCTTTGTGGAGCACTTAACACCCTCTTAGGTAGACCCATCCCCATAGATGGCACTGAGATTGCAACCAATGGTTAAGTTGATGGCTGATTAAAGAGGGTGAGTCCAACTACAAACTTACTCAAAGCGTCTTTATTAGTTTTTATAACTTAGAAGATTTCAAAAATGTGGATTCTTTTTATGCCCCAAAAGATGATTATTTGATCTATGGCATTCAAGATTGGATTTTTTTTTTTAATCATGCATTCATAAAAAAAAAAATTGATTTTAATCCATGGCACTCAAGAGTGATTTTAGCAACATGCATTCAAAGAAAAGTGATTAAACATTCAAGTTTTTTCCTTTGAGCATTCAAGATTGAGATTTTGTGTGTTATTTTAAGAACTTTGAAGTGCTTTGTTTTAACCTTAGATCATGCAAGATTGTTTTGGACTCAAAAGTGAAAATGACTCTTTGGACTTTGCTTTTCATTCAAGATTTTGTGTTCTAGTTTGCATGTTTTAAGCCCAAAAAATGATATTCCTAGATTGTTTTGATGCATGAAAAACCTAAGAAACATTCAAGATTTTGCAACAAGACATTTGTTTGGAACAAATAACAAAGCTTTTAGGACAATTTTTGGCAACCATTTAGGACTCTTAGTTTTCATGAGATTTTTAAAAGAACTTTAAAATATTTGCAAATGAGGTTCATTTTATCCTTGATTGATGCTTTGAGTTTGATTTAGATTTTAGTGTGCACTTAGTGTTGATTTTGAACCTTTTGAAATGGAAACTTGAAGTTCTTTGTAAATTCCCAAAAATGAAGTGTTCCTAACTTTGCATGAATGCATCTAAAACCTTGATGTTGCAAGGATGCAAATGATTGGATTGGTTTAGTTTCACTTGTTAAAAGATTTTTTCTTTTTTGCAAATTTTTTATTTTTTAATGGATTTAAGTATGATTTGGGGGTTCATTTTAAGCACTAAAAAGAAGTGTGTATGATTTTTCTTCCTTAAAATAAAAATGGCCAAGATCTCCCACAAGAAGAAGAAGAAGAAGAAGTAGATGGAATAAGAAGAATTCCAAGTTCTTTGTCCACCTATAAGCTTGAAAAATATGCGAATGCTATGAGATAGATTATGAGTTCCTTTGTCTTTTTCATGCTCATGTGGACCTACAAAACCAATTTATACAATCCTACCAATCACAAAAACAAGAAAAATTAGCAAAAATTAGAAAATGACATACAAAACTTGACTAAAAAAGTTAATGAAGATGACCCATGCGAGGTCCCACCAGGCATGCCAAAATGTATATGAGCAATGTTAGTATGCTAATAGAAAACAAATTTAAATAAAGCTTCTACAAACTAAACAAAATTCATAAACTTCAAGATAGACTAAGATGAGCTCTCAATTGAGAATATGAGCCATTAATAGGCTCTCTCAATGAGAAGTTCTCTTGTTGAGTGGCTTTGTCTAAATAGATAGGATGTATGCTCAAGCTTATGCTTCAAAAAGGGCTTCAAATGGAGTTGGAATTTGGGTGTGAATGTATGGTTTTGATGTAAAATGGCTTCTTAAAATGGCATTATGAATTTACTTCATGGATTGTGTTAAAATGGCTTGGGAGAGGATTCCTTAAATAGGCAAAGGGCTCGAAGGATCAAGGGCTACGATGCAAGGATGGAAAAAAGCTTATGAAAGGTTTAGATTGAATGAGAGGAGAGCACATGGATTATGCTTCCTTATAGCCAATCAGAGAGTGACACATGTCACAAGGTCATTAGTTAGAGCAAGAGGGGTCGAGGGGTCAACAAAGGAGGCTCAAAGCTCATAAAGACCCTCATAATGGTTTGTAAGAGTAATGAATGGGCTTGTAAGAGTCATTTATGGCTTTGTGGGCTTCATAAAATTTTATGGTTGGGATATTTTGGAGGGAGTCGAGATTGTTGACTTTGCTTGGCTTAGGAAAATGTTAAGCTTGACTTAAGAATGTGCAAATGATTAAGGCTTGGATTAGGCTTGGGTTAAGATTAGATTAGGGATGTTAGATATGGGCAAGTGGATGGTATTAAATGAGGGTGGGTGAAGGAGGAGATATTTGTAAGCTTTGGCTTGGGTTAGCAAGTCTTAACCCATGTTTAGGGAATGTGACAAGGTTAGGGGGGGGATTAGGATTAGGGTCAAAGATAAGGATTGACATCTTCTAGAAGAGTCTAGGCTTTGGATGAGGATGAAGACTTTCTAGAAGAGTCTAGAACTTCTTAGGATGGGGATAAATTAGATTTTTAGGAAATAAATAAAGTTTTATTTATTTCAAGGGTTTGGGTTGAGGAGATATTTATTAAAACTTTTTTAATAAACATAAGGATTAATATTTAATCTTAATTAAATATTTTGAGTTGATATTAGGGGTAGGAAATGATGGGATTAGCCTTTAATCAAAATTAAAGAAGGATTAGAAGACTTTGGAAGTGGTTAGTGGTCTTAAGGAAATTGGCCAAGTTTTGGGCAAAAAATAAATAAATTATTTATTTTGAGATTTTTGGTCAATTTATTAATTAAATAATTAATAAATAAGGAAATAATGTTTAAATAAGATTTAAACATTTTTGGGAGGGATTCCTTAATTAAATATTTTTAATTAAGATAAAGAGATTTAATGGGATAAAAATTAATTAATTAATTAATGATGATGTCATCATAAATTTTTCAAAAAATAAAAATACTTTATTTTTTAAAGGTTTTTAGGTGTCTACAAGCATTGCCAAGAAGAAGATTAAGGAACATAAGTGTTAGCTGAGTGATGGTAATGGTCAAACAAGATGAAGAAAATTATAGTAATGATCAAGCACAAAGTTGAACAGGAAAGCCAATATAAGCCGAGCAAGGGAGATCAGTAGTGATTGAGCTACCTAGTGGTGACCAACCTAAAGACCATAGTGATGACAAAGTGTCATCAAATTAATAGTTTGTGAAAGAATCAAGATTTGAGCCTTACATAAATGAATTTATGAAATACTCAAAATATGTTAAAGATAAGGATTGATGAGGTAGCATATTTAATGCATGAATTGAGTTTTTAAGCTATCTAAGGAGAAGATTCAATGAGAATTTTTTAGAAATTTCAAGGAAAGAAGTAGAAGGACAAAACATTGAAAAGATTCAATGAATTTGATCAAACCCTAAGATATAAAATTATGTATAAGCCAAAAAAGGTTAAACCTATATATTTAAGGAGGAATAAGTGATTATTTATAGTTCATGTTCACTCACTAATTTGTGAAGAACAAGGTTGCAAAGGAAAATTTAGAAGTTAGTGGAAGTGAGATGCTTAAAGTGTTTCCAAGTAGATCAGAGATGGAGAATGTGATGAAGACTAGTCAATGAAACAAGAATGAGTTGAATCAAGGTCTAAAATTACAAAGTTCTTTTTGTTTTATCATATCAACCTAGTTATTACTTTCTAAACATTGTGGAAATAAAATCCCTTAATCAAGGTCGACCTAACAATTATATTGTAAATCATTTAATCAAGGTGACATTCTGATGAGATGTCTTAAAGACCTCTAATAAGGCCACTCCTAAAACAATTATTAAACCATTTAATAGGGTCACACCTAAAAATGTGTTTTATAACCTTTAACATGGTTGGCTCTTAATTGAACTCATTTCAGAAGAGTGAAAAAGTGGGAGCATGTTAGTGTTTTTTTCCAATTGGGTTTCCATGATACATTTTGGTGTCATACTTGTGTGAATGTTGTTTCCACATTTCATGCCATTTACTATTACATGTTTCTTCAATTTGGCTAACACTAAACAAAGAGCTAAGTGTTGATATGAATAAGTTAGATTATTGATCAATTGTTATATTGGCCAAGTGGATCTATGAGTTTGATGAAGTTTTTTGAAATTGTTAAAATTTCAATTGGTACATCTAGACCTAAGGATAATTTACTCACCCCCACCCCCAAAAAAAATTACTCTAATAATTCTAACACTTTGTTGGTTTCATAATATTTTAAAGTAGATGAGAATGTTAAGTTTTTTAATTCAAAATTTCTTCCTCTACATCAAAAGAACTACATGAGAACTAACAACTTCTCTTCATTCAGATTACAAAGTGAGAGCATTTAAAGTACAAGTTTAGTTTCCATGTCATCATTAGGACAAATGAATAATGTGAATTCAAAATTTTATAATGGATAATAGAAGAGCCATACTGGTGTAGGAGTACCTAGTCTTAAAGATATTGGAGATGATCTCTAGAAATATTTTAATTATTTAATGTAATTCCATATGTTTTTATGTGATATTCCATGTAATGGAATCAATGGTAATGCCCAAAGGCAATAAATGTAAAGTTGTTGGGAAAGTGCAAAACTATAAGTTGTAATATTTCAAAAAGTGCAAAAATGGTTAACAAATTTGGAGTGATTCTTAGTTGTTTTTTTGATTGGTTTTCTACTTTTTGTGTTGGTTCTAGGTATTTTACAGCAATTTATGGCCTAGAAACCATGTAAAATCTATATATTTAGATATTTGGATTAATAACCTTACTTTTGGTTTTGGTTTGGAGTGATTATGTGGAGAAACGAATAACTTATGAGCATTTTGGTAAAAGTGCTTGTTTGCAAATTTGGGACTTCCTGACAATAATCATGTTTAAGAGCTTGGTACTGACACATATGGAAGAGTTATGAACTCTAAATTGATTCATTGTAAATTTATGTGAATATAGTTTTATTTACATTTATTTTGAGCTATTTTCATTGAGATTTGTGTAAGTTATACATTTCATAGTGAAAACTATTTTTTTTAAATCTTCAATAGAGTAGCAGACATATATTTGCATAGATGTAACAGTTTATGAATTTGAAGATTTAATGTATTACATATTTAGAAACTAGACCCAATATTTATTATTATTAAAAAAAATTGGGATCAATTATTTTTGCATTCTAAATGATATGGGATGCCCTAGGAAGGATTACTAGTTTTATTTCTAGTTTGTGATAGAGAAAATGTGTCTTGATACAAAGAAGATAACTTGTAATTTTTTTATTGAATGGGTATCAGATTTAGATATGCATTAAAAGGGAGAATTAGGAACAATTCCTCCAAAGGGTTTGGAAAGAAACATTAAGGATTTAAATTTAGGAATAAAGGAATCATATATAGAAATTAGGATATGTGAATGGAGAAGAATTGATGTTTTTGTGTTGGAAAATGTTTTGTTTTTCCTCATGAGATGCCTCTATATAATGAAATTATTTCATATATTTTGAAAGGATCAGCATATATCCCACTGATTGGCTTATTTTTAAGATGCTTCACATCAGATTAGTATCAAAGCTTGAAGACCTTGAGTGTGTGGGTAGAGTGGCAAAGGAGGAAATCCACTCATGTACCTTGAAGATTTGGTTTTGATTTGTTAATGATTTTTTGGTTGCATGTGCTCATCCATCTTGCTACATAAAGAAGGTGTTATGTTGGTGTGTTGACAGATATGGAAATTCTATAAAGGGTCATGAGAAGGTCCAAGTGAATGCCAAGAGACTAGGGAGAGAGGCAAAGAGGAGAACTCCTAGGTGAGGAACATGGAGAGTTATTTTTGGTGAGTTTGAAGCAGCATGCTAATGGTGGAACTTTGACTAATAAGGCACAATGGAAGTTGCAGCCATTAATGCTCCACTAATAGGAGTATTTGAGAAGGTTATTTTGAGGGCAATCCTATGTCCTTAAAGAAAGATATGATGGTTATAAAGGCATGAAGAGGAAAAGGTAAAGAAGAGGATTTTTGGTCTAGTCCTTTTTCTTGTAGGCTATTGGTTTCATTTTTCCAAGGGACTTGGAAAATTTTCAAGCTCGAGAGTATGGTGCATGAGTACCTAGTCTTAAAGATATTGGAGATGATCCCTAGAAATATTTTAATTATTTAATATAATTCCATATTTTTTTATGTTATATTCCATGTAATGGAATCAATGATAATTCTTAAAGGAAATAAATGTAAAATTGTCAAGAATGTGCAAAACTATAAGTTGTAAGATTGCAAAAACTGCAAAACTATTGTAAAATGTGAAAAAATGGTTAAGATAAGGTAAAAAGTTGGTTTGGATGTTGTAAACCACCAATGAGACTATAAAAACCTATGAGTGGTTGAAAAAATCATAATGGAAGTAAATATTTACATTTGAAACAAATTTGGAGTGATTCTAAGTTGGTGTTTTGTTTAGTTTTTCAGTTTTTGGGTTGGTTCTAGGTCCTATACAGCCATCTATAGCTAAAAAACCATGTAAAATATATATATATATGGATATTAGGATTAATAACCTTCCTTTGCATTTTTTTTTAGTGATTATGTGGAGACATGAATAACTTATGAACATTTTGGTAAAAGTACTTGTTTGCAGATTTGGGACTCCCTAACAACAGTCATGTTGAAGCACTTGGTACTGACACAGATGGAAGATTTATGTACTCTAAATTAATTCATTGAAATATATATGAATATAGTTTTATTTCCATTTTTTTTAAATTTTTTTCATTGACATTTGTGTAAGTTATACATTTCTTAGTGAAAACTAGTTTTTTAAAATCTTCAATGGAGTAGTAGGCATATATTTGCACCAATGTAATGATTTGTGAATTTTAATATTCAATGTCTTACATATTTGGAAACTATACTCAACAATAGTTATTATTAAATTAGTTCTAGAATACTTAGTTTTGTATTGTGAAATACATGGGATGCCCTAGGAAGGGTTACCAGTTTTGTTTCTAGTTTATGAAAGAGAAAATGGGTCTTGATACAAAGACCATAACTCATAATGTGTTTATTGGATGGGTATAAAATTTGGATATGACTTAAAAGGGATAATTTGGAACAATTCATCCAAATGGTTTGGAAATAAATGTGATTAAAAGTTAGGAATAAAGGAATCATAAATAGAAATCAAGATATGTGAATGGAGAAGACTTGATGTTTTTGTGTTGGAAAATGCTTTGTTTTTCCTCATGAGATGCCTCTATACAGTGAAATTATTTCATATATTTTGAATGGATCAGCATGTATCCCACTGATTGGTTAATATTTAAGATTCTATGCATCATATACTCCTAACATTCTTCACCTCTCTATCTTCTCTAATTACAATTCCACCGTAAGAAAAAGGCCAAAAACTCCTCACTTCAAAATGTTATTTATCTCAAATTATGCTCAACGTCTTTTCCATTTTATGGATAACTCATTTCTTAGTTTTACAATAGTTTAAATTAGTATTTTAATCTATATTTGGTTTTGTGTCTTTGGAATGCTATTTTATTATTCTTTTTTTAAGGCAAGAAGATAGACATAGTCAAAAAGTAGTGTGCATAAATTTGGAGGAGTTGGAAGTGACATTGTAGCTACTTTTGAGACAATTTATTGAAAAGGAGCATGAAAAGGTGACTATCAGTGCCACCAAGTGAATCCTTGTGTCTAGGAGGATAGGAGATTAAGTTTTTTTATTAGACATTTCTTCATCTACATCAAAAGGAACTAGTTAAAAACTAAAAGCTTCTTTTCATTCACATTGCAAACTAAAAGCATGCCAAGAATGAATTTAGTCTTCACAACATCATTAGGATAACCAATTGATGTGCATTTACAATTTTACTAGGGCTATACAAAATTTGAACCTCTAAATTTATTCACCTCTTCCTCTTCTTTAACTACAAATACACCATAGATAATCACTAGAGCCATTCAATATCTTAAAGTAGTGTTTTGTATTCATTCATGTCTATGGCTTTGGAACACTAGTTTACTAGTAGAGAATATGTTGACTTATATGGATACAAATAGAGCCTCTTGTTTCATTCATGTCTACCAAAAACATATAGAGATAATGAAATTTTTCTTTTTATATTTATTGGTATGATGGACACCTCAACAATTATCATTCCAAGAAGACAATGACTTATATGGAGATAGGTAGAGCCTATTGTTTCATGTGTGTCTCTTAAAAATATAGAGAGAGTGAGAGTCTTCATTTATATTTTTTGGTATAAAGGACACCTTAGAGAGAAGGGGGTGGGGGGGGGGGAGAGAGAGAGAGAGAGAGAGAGAGAGAGAGAGAGAGAGAGAGAGAGAGAGAGAGAGAGAGTCTTCATTTTATATTTTTTGTCACCATTCCAAGAATAAAATGACTTATATGAAGATAGGTAGAGATGATTGTTGCATGTGCATCTATGAAAAGTACACACACAAAGGAATGTTTGAGTTAGTCTCGTTAATTTCACTACAAAAATTACCTTACTTGCAAAGACAAAAAATTAATATGTAATTGTATGAATAGTAGTTATCAAGTTGATCAAAAATTTGTAGTGGATTGCAAGTGGGATCATAAAGATGTTTAATAATTTAGTATTCCTTTACTTAGATAGAATTTGGTTCATCTACACAACCAGAGCATGTTTGAGAACTAATTGTCTCCATTTGAAATTAGGTCTCTAGAAAGGATTATATTTGTTAGTGAAGGAGATATACCCACTAGATCTATAATAACTTTATATTCACTAGGTTTTCTATTTCTCTTCAAGTAGGATACTCTTTCTGAAATTGATCAAAACATTCCTCTTTTAATGCGTCAAAATCTCTAAGAACACAAGAAAAATATTAGGTCAAATAGAAATAATAAAATAGAACTTGAGGAATTAATTACAAGGATGAAAGATTAAGCAACAACAAACTCCTTATAGATCTACCCTTGTTGAATCACTCCAATATATTGTATTTCACATAGTATCAATGAGTTAGAAAACCAATAGGTGGTCAATCAAGATGGAAGACTAAGAAAAAATTTATGCATACAAAATTTCTTAGGAGAAAGATAAACAAAATAAAATAATGAAATCTAACTTGTGTACACTATTTACTAAACCAAGAACCACTCGACCCATACATAATGGTTGTTGGGGGTTTTTATGTTGGAGAATTCCATTGACTATATTATTATCAAATCCTAGGATGCACTCCAAAAGACCTTTGTAGAAGCTTTTCTAAATAGCTCTTTTAATGAAAGATTATCAAGAATGAAGGTTATACTATCCATTTTCATTTCATGACACCACATTGAAATCTATTACCTATTGAAATCTATTGACCTTCTTGAATTCAATTACAACCTATAGACTCCAGAAGACTTTTGTAGAAGCTTTTCTAAATAGCTCTTTTAATGAAAGATTATCAAGAATGAAGGTTATACTATCCATTTTCATTTCATGACACCACATTGAAATCTATTACCTATAGATCCTCATTTTAGACCCCTCTCATTGAGACCTTTCACTAGATTAGAGTTTTTACATGTCACTATCTCTTTTTTGTGAAGGACAATGTTGAGGTGGAGACCTTAGAATATATCAGCTTGTTGGCTTAGACCCTTATACATCACAATAGGCTACTAACTAGACCAAAGCTTGTAATGTCAGTATCCCATCTATTATGAAGGAGGTTGTTGAGGTGGAGACCTTAGAATATGTTAGTTTGTTGATTCAAACCCTTATACATGACATTAGGCTTCTAGCTAGACTAGAGTCTTTTCATGTCACTATCCCTACTGTTAAGAAGGAGGTTAATGAGTTGGAGACCTTAGAATATATTAGCTCATTGACTGAGACCCTTATACATCACACAAGGCCTCTAGCTAGATTAGATTTTGCACATGTCACTATCCCTTCTATTGTAAAGGAGGGTGTTGAGGTTGAGACCTTATATATATTATCTTATTGACTCAAACCCTTATACATTGCACTAGGCATCTAGCTAGTATTGATTTTAGACATCATTATCCATTTTTTTGTAGAGGAGGGTGTTGAGGTGGAGACCTTAGAATCCATTAGCTCATTGACCTAGACCCCTATACATCCACTAGGCCTCTAGCTAGATAGAGTTTAGGCATGTCGCTATCCCTTATGTTGTGGAGGGTGTTGTAGTGGAGACCTTAGAATCTATAAGTGTGTTGACTCAAACCCTTGTACCTAATAGTAGGCCTCTTGTTAGACCAAAGTTTTCATATGTCACTATCTCTTCTATTATAAATGAGGGTTTTGAGGTGGAGACTATAGAATATATTATCTCACCGAATCAAGCCCTCAAACATAATGCTAGGCCTCTAGCTAGACCAGAGTTTACACATTTTAGTATGTTTTTTGTTGTAAAGGATGGTGTTGAGGTGGAGACCTTAGAATATATTAGCTCATTAATTTAGACCTTTATATGACTACATGGACAACCACCTAATTATGAATTTTATTAATAATGGACCTTTAGTCTATCCCTTTGGAGCTTTGAATTTGGTTTTCATCATAATTATGTTCAATTGATTGTCTAGATAGCCCCTCGGTGGCTCTCTTCTTATCAAACTTTCTAAGGCTCTCCTTTTGTGTATTTTTTGGGTTTCCCTTGATCCACTTCCCCTTATACCTTCATGTGGGATTCTTAGTTGATCTAGGTTTAGGTTGGTTGTTGTCTAAGCATCTTCCCAATGAGAAGAAAGTCCTACTTTACATTTTTATCACTATTCAAGATAGCATGTTTCCTGTGGATTTAATCCCATTCCACTAGTTATCCAGCATTGTGAACTTCATTAGAAAATATTCTAAAGGAGAGAGTAAAAATGGCATCTTCAGATATATGTCTAGTTGATTCATGAAACAAGACCAAGAGAAGCAAAGATATAAAGCTAAGAAACTCTCAGATCAAAGATCTGAAGTCAAAATTAACTTTTTTGTAGTGAGACAAGATTTCATGTTGATAGATGCTCATCCTCTAAAAGTGGGAATTTTTTGATTTGTTTCCAAAGCTAAGATGACCCATTCTCTATTCAAAATATTTCATGTGTTTGGTGGAACCCAAGTGCATTTTTATGAAGAAGTTAACTCGAGCCCTTGATATGCATCACCAAATGATGAATCCATAGTCAGCAATTTTTTTTGAGGATATATAAGGAGAAGTGGTGAAGGTAAAGGAAAATGTTTTGGAATTATTATCTCTTTAGAAAGTGGAGGTCTTGATGGTGTTTTTCCATCTAATAGAAGAAAACAAGGCCTTCTTTCTTGAACATAGGGAGGAAATTTATTTTAAGAAATGCATACAAGGATATTCCATGGAGATGCCAAAAAGATGCTTCTTGTGAAGTAAGGTACAAGCCTATGTCCCTGATACAAAGGAAATCAAATATTCATGACTAATCTAGAGAATCCATTTTGTGGCTTTCCCAAAATTAAGTTGTGAAATTAAGAAAGAAAGCCTTATGTGGAAAAGAGGGAAATGAAGTGCCCAAGGTGTTGAAGGAGTATTGCTCACACTATGATCCCAAATCAAAGAAAGAGGCAATCTTGTATAAAGATAAGTCTAAGATATCCTTCCCCACACATAAGAAGTTATGGTGAGAACCCTTGTTCCAAATTCTAAAGTAAAGAAGGGAGTTTCCATTAGGCCTAATTCAACTAATTTGGTAAGTAGCTGATCTCTCTTCTATTAGAGATTTAAAGTGAATGATATGATTTTTGCATTTATGAATTTCATATGGGTGGAAATGGCAAGTTTTAGATAGTTGTTAACCATCAAATTTATTACAAATTTGACCATTATGACTATTACTTGTGATTTATTTCACTTTTGTGGCATCAACATTTGGATTCTTGTATCTATATGATCTTTTTTTCCCAAGCATAGCTCTTTGTTGTTTTAATGGTAATTTATCAAGTAGTTTATCCCCTTTATGAAATTGTAAATTAATGGAAATTAAAGCTATAGGGTATGATCATCTAATTGGTCAAGAAAGTGAATTCAAGAGCTTCTTAGATACCTCATTAAATTTTTATGATTTAGGCAACCTCAATATAAGGCTCAACCCTCAACTAATTTACCCAATAACCTAGAAATTGAAGGAAAATAGATTAGCTAAAGCTATTAGATTCTCCATGGTTGTGCAATTGCCAAAACTAGTAAAGGAATGTATCAAAAGGTACAATCTAGAGACAAAGAAAACATTGCTACCTGATTAGTCCATTCTACAATCTATAAACAAAGTATTGATGTAGTCTACATTTGGCATTCTAACAAAAGAAGAATACTATGATATCAATTTCTCATCCTTTGTATTGATGTTCAATGAAAAGAAGACTCTAAGAAAAGAATAAATTTAGAGAACTTGGTTCTAAACACCTCATTCTAGAAAGAGTAAAATGCTAAAGACTCCTTTTGGAACCGATTTAAAAAAAGAGATCATGAACATCTTGGCACTATTGCTAGATTGAAAGGAAAAGAGGAAATATTAGATTTCATAAAATACCACTTCTTCTTGGTGCATGTCATATGTGCTAATGGACTACTTACTAATTGGGTTAAGATTATATGTCAAGAGCTTTCTTCTTGATTAGGTTCAACTAAGGCATTTGGGTAGTTCTATATTTTTTTATACCTAATATATGCATTAGCCACACATCACCTGTGGATGCATCTTCCCAGTATCGAAGACTGTGATGAAAACATGAAGGTGTATGAGTTCATGCCCCATCTACAAGTGCAGAGGAGATGTGAAGAATATGTAAAGATTAATTATGCCTTTATAATGAGGTTGTATTAGGAATTGCAAGGGTTTCCTAAGTGTAGGTTCTCACCTAAGGCTATATTAGTGATGAACCAATTCTAATAGTGTTTCATCTAGTTCTCATCTTTCTCCTACAAGAGGATTGGTGCATTTGATGGTTTCCCAAAGAGGATTCCTAGATATCTTGAAGACAAGGTTTTTCTTGTTGAATAATGTAGAAAAATACTAGAGGTGAACATCTTGTGTTCCAATTGTCAAGAAGATAACTAGGATTTCCTTTCCAATAGTCATATGACCTTGTTCATGTAAATCTTGTTGATCCTAGATTCATTTTTGAGTTTCCAAACACACTTAAGTAATTTACTTAGTTCATGCCAAACAAGTAGTACATGTTGAGTACAACATGCATATTATAGGGTATGTCAAGTTTATAGTGAGTATCGAGTCACTCAAGTGCTCAGTAGATAGTATATACCAATTTATTTACGAGCCAAGTAGTGCATGTCGAGTGATATAGATGTCGAGTCATAGCATAGAGATCAATGTATGTCAAGAATTAGAGACTTTAGATGTCAAGTGACACAGTTTTGACATAATTATTTGTAATGGCACAAAAAACTATGTGAACCATTTTTGAGCTGACTTAAAGATGAATTTAGGATATTTTGGAGATAAAGATGAATCTTAAGTTGGATTTCCAATGAAAATATATGTATCCAATTAGAAAAAGGGAAGGTTTAAGCAAAAAAATAGATGAAACATAGTCATTGATTCATACCTAACCCTAAGTCACATAAGCCTTCTTAAGGAGGACAAACTCTCTAGAGTGTGAAAAATGTGAATGAAGGAGAGTATAGAGAAGTTTTCATGCAAAAATAGAGCATTCATGGTGGCTAATGAGTTATGGTCTAAGATTGAATTGTAGAATTAGTTAAAGGAGAATAGAGGAAGAGAAGAGAATACAACAAAGAGACATTTGATCAAGAAGGATCAAGAAGACATCAGTTTAGAGGTGATCTATCATCATGAAATCAACTGCTAATTGTAGGATCATTGCTGAATCATTCTAGTAGGTGAATCAATCAAATATCTTAACACAGTATTCCTAACAAGCTATATTGAAATCCTCTAACAAGGTGCTTACTTAATTGTGAGTTGAAGTCCTTTAGCAAGTCACACTTCTAATAGGGTGTTGAAATTATTTAATAGAGTGGGACATATCAGTCTTTGTAAGCCTTTAATAGGGTAGACCTTTCATAGGGTAGATCATGTCTCATGATCAAAACATTGTAACCTTCATTGGATACACTACTCATGCTAACTACGGGATCATTGCTAAATCATTCTAGTAGGTGAATCAATCAAATCTCTTAACACAATAGTCCTAACAAGCTATATTGAAATCCTCTAACAAGGTGCTTACTTAATTGTGAGTTGAAGTCCTTTAGCGAGTCACACTTCTAACAAGGTGCTGAAATTATTTAATAGGGTGGGACCTAAGAGTCTTTGTAAGCCTTTAATAGGGTAGATCATGTCTCATGATCAAAACATTGTAACCTTCATTGGATTAACTTTATTACTATAGTAGTGAAGATTTGTGGGTGTCATCCCCACCCTAGTTTTACCTTCTCATCAAAGGGCTTTTGGATAATCATATCTAGTGTCATACATGTGTGAATGTTTACTTTCTTACATGTTTTAGATGTACATTCTTTATATGTTATTTCAGTTTACTCATTGAATGCATGAGATGGATGTGTGGTGAAATTTTTATTGGTCAAAGTTTAAAATACTAATTCACCCCTACCCCCTCCCTCTCAGTAGTTTACCTTTCCTATTGTAATTCCAAAAATTGGTATCAATGCCTAGTTCTCTAGAAGAGAAGTTTTGCATCTTTGATGAAAGATCTTGGAAATGGAAGTCCACAAGTTGGTAAAGACCATTGAGAATCAAGAGATTGAAATACATCTCATTCTACATGAATTGAATCAAGCAAGAGAAGATTTAAAGAAATTTTTGAAGAGAATGAGGGAAATTGCTATTGAGGATAATAGCACACAATACAAAGAGATAGACACTACTAATTTGTTCACTGATGGAGGCTCAAATCAATTTGATTTAGTAGTTGTAGATCTAATGGAAAATAATATAGCCCAAGCAAAGGAAATTAGAAATCTCAAGTTAAAGAAAGAATCACAAGCCATACTACTATGTGAGGTGATCGAATAGAAGAAGAAAGCTATAGAAGACAAAGCCATGATTGAAGAAGACAAAATATTTTTGAGCAATAGACTGGAAGAGAAATCATCATAACTAACCAAGATTTTTAATATGCAATTGGATACTCTAAGTCATATGATGAATGCCAACTATGAGCTAAATGTCAAGGACATTGAGATAACAACATTGAAGTTGTAGAATGAGCAATTGCAAAGTGACCTAGAAGGGGAAAAGGAATTTGTTGAAAGTTTTAGTAAGCTTAATGAAGCCATCAAATACTTTAAGAAATTATTAATATCCCCTAGATCTAATAATGACACATCTGGACTAGGATTGACAAGTACTGAAGAAGGAGATTCATCCAAAAATGTTTAGGAAAGGAGCAACAAAGGTAAGAACTCCAAACTTACTTGTCATAATTATGGTAAGAAAGAACATACTGCTAATGTGTGCAATAGCAAGACTACAAATTAGAATGTCAACTATAAGAGCATGGTTCACTATCACAGGTGCAAAAAACAAGGTCATCAGGCACATGAATGTAGAACCAAGACCATGAACACACAAAGATTTGAAGGATATTACTACAACTATTAGAAAGATGGACATAGAGCTTTTGATTGTAGATCCAAACCCGTGTGGTCATCTAACAAGCAAACAAAGGTAAGTAACAATAGAAAATCTTATAACTTAGATTATAATACAAGGTATAGTTGTCATTATTGTCAAGAATATGAACATGTTCCTAAGAATTGTATTAGGACACACTTTAGAGGTGATTACAAGAGGTGGTTGAGTCAAACCACATGTTTTAGCTATTTGAAGACTGGTCACATCAATAGATATTTCCCAACAAGGTCAAAGGCACCAAGTTGTGAGTTTAATAAAGGAAAAGGTAAGGAAAATGTTGATAATATCAAAAATAAAATGAACAAGACATGGAAGAAAAAGGATGGTTGCATCACATCAAATGGACAAGGGATCACTTCACCCAATGGGTCAAGTGATCACACCTCATCAAACTAAGCAATCAAGAGGCATGTGGGACTAATATTTAAAGGTTATATCATACATCTGTTCCAAAATGATTTAGTACTAAAAAAATCACATTAGTATAAACAAAGATGCAAAATTTTATTAGGAATCTAAGAAAAATCTTTAAGTTTTTCATGTTACTACCAAGCATGAAAATTTTCTTGTATGTGATGAATGAAATGCTAGAAGATGTCTAGCCAATAGACTGGCTATTTGGTTCCAAGCTTATAATGGATGCCAAGAAAATAGAATGTTAATGGATGTTGAGTGAGCTTGAAATTGGTTTATGCTAAGCTTACAGGTTTATAAGCACTCAACATTAATTGCAGAGTTTTAAAGGGTATTTTATCAATTTTCAGCACATTTCACATCATTTCAAAATTGACAAAGAGTGAGAAGAGAAAGAGGTGATTTGGAAATCTAGCAAAAGTGATTCAAGAAGATTTGAGCAGTGATTCTACATTATTTCATTAGATCTTACAAGGCATTTATCAAGAGCTAAGCTAAGCAATTTATATTTTTGTAAACCCTAGTTTCAGACTATGGCATCTAGTTCAAAGAATGTAGAGGGTAAGGAGTTTTTGAATGTTTATCTAGTTAGTAATGAAGTTAAGCAACCCATATTCAAGGATCTTCCTAATATTGCTTTCAAATAAGACCCCTCTGGTGCGTTATCCATAATGCCACCAAATGTTTTAATAGTGTAAGATGTTAGGAAATGCTATAATTGTAAAATTGGTAGCATTAGTGATATGGAGATTAGGAAAGCATATGACAGACTCTTTGATAATGGTGTACTAAAGGAAGAATTCAAAATGATAGAGAAGAAAGGGTTAACACAAGCCCTAGATTTCCCAAATGTGTTTAAGGTAGAATAGATTAGGATAGTGCTTAGGTGAAATCATGATAGTTTGTTATGGCTAGATAATGGACCTATTGAGATAACCAAAAGGATAATCCATAGATTAATAGAGTGTTTAACCCTAGATCAACCTAAGACATTGAGGAGTGATTCAAAAGAAGTTATTAAGAAAAATATCAGAGTTGTATAGAACAAGAGATGCATAGCTATTAACACAATTACTTGTCCTTTGATAGAGTTTGTAGTAAGGGTTATTTCACACAAGTTTTACCAATCTAGTAGATTAAATAGTATGCCCTATATAGTAGTTGATGTGGGATATAAAATTATCAAGAAATATCACACATATGATCTAGTAGAGTTACAACTAAAGCAATTGGTTGATAACCTTGGAGCAATAAGAAAGACTAAGAGTGCACAATGTAGATTTGGTTCTATTTTGATATGCATATTCTTTTATGTTCAAAACACTTTTCCCACATTTGGCATAGTTTCTTGGAAGAAAAACATGTCAGTGGCAATACATATTGATGAATATATTGAACAATTGGGTGAGAATTTTGAATCAATGATGACTAGCTATTTTGAGGACTTTAAACAATCAGTGAGGAAAAGACTAGGAATTCTAGTATCTTTAGTGGAGAAACATTATGATGATTTTTTTTTCTAATAGATGTTGATTGCACTTTTTTTGAAGTAGCAACACCAAGGTTGAGACAGTTGAGGCCATTTGGATATGAAATAAATGTGGATGAAGCCTCTACAGCTATCAAAACTTTACTAGCAAGATAAATTGACAAAAATGACAAGGCCTTTGGAAAATATGAAATGGAAAAGTGCAACATCACCATGGAACTAAAAACTACCTCAGTTATTAAGAAGAAGGATAAGTTGGTGAAGAAATTAAAAGCTAAATTTTGTGAAGGTTCCAAGTAGGAACAAAAAGAAGAAGAAGAGGAAGAAGAGAAAGAAGACATCCAAATAGAAGAACCACTTGTATTTACTCAGGGTATGGGTGAAGATCAGCTAGAAGAGGAGATAGAAGTTGTTGAAGGTACTAAGGGAGAAGAAGCTAAGGAAGAACCTACACCCATAGAACACAACAAGAGGAAGGCTAAAGTCAAACCACTGGCAAGAACCAAGAAGAGTTAGGCCAAACCAATTGCACCTACTAACAAGGATAGTGCACATGTGACTACGCAAAAGACAAAGGAAAATATCAAACTAGCAAAGTAGGGAGGACAAGTGTAGAAAAGATATAGAAGGAAATATGTTACACAAGCTAAATTAGATGAGGAGAAAATAAAATCAGATGACAATAGCCAAATCAAAGTGGTGAATCACAATCCTCTATCAAATCTTGAAAATCTATGTAAAAATGTCAAGAATAGTGCAAACTTATCAGGATTTGCACATGTTTATTTTTATAATCTTGGTAAAGTGAAGAAAAATAAAGTGGAGGAATCTCTATATTCCATGATGTCAAAATTCAAGAGTACCCCACTATAGATTTCCAACTCAATGCCTAAGAGTTGATATGAGAGATTTGAGCAGAAATGGCACTATTGTCTAAACTTGGAGAGACAAATAGGAGAGACTTCACTTGCACAAGTGATGCCTAACCTTAGTAAGGCACAAATTTCTAAGGTTATGAAGAAATATTCAATTAGGTTTATACCTAAATATAGAGCATTTTGCATTTTGCAAAATAGCATTGAAGATGTTGTTAAGAAGTCCACACAAATGTGGAAAGTAACATATGGGCTCACCATAGTAAAATAAGGTGAACAAGAGCCTATTGATGTGAAATATTATGAGGAAGATGATAAAATGAAGGTACTATTGAGGGAGAAATAGAAATTGAAGAAGATGACAAGGCAATAGCTGAGGTAGAATAGCAAGAAGAATAGAGTGTGCAAGAAACACAATTTCCTAATGTCACCCCTCAACATGTAACAAGTGAGAATACTAAAATAGACATAGCTAAGGATGTTTCTAATCTATCTACTTAGAAAATAAATCCCCTTATAGAGGAAGATCTCAAGAATATACTAGATCAGTCTATACTATAGGCAAAGCTATGAGATAATCCTATATTGATGAGTGTAGAAGAACTATAGAAAATAGTGACTAAAACAATAAGGGAGGAGGTGAAAACACAAATACCACCTACTATTACCCCTTAAGTAACTAATGAAAAACCTTTGGACAAAGTACCTAAAGATACATTAGAGAAGCTTAATACACTTGTAAAGGACACATTGGAAGCACAAGGTACTACAAAAGCACAGAATGGAATACACAAAGTGGAATAGGTCAAATAATCTTATTTGCACCTATAGCATAAGAACAAGGTGCATCACAAGGCATTGTGGAAATAAAAGATAAGCCTAAAGAGGTAGAGATGACATCAAAGCTGAAGGAGCAAGTAGCTATTCAAGCCCTAGTAGCCTTATCAACATCTGGTACTCCTTCAAGTCATACTCTTTAGAAGCTGAGGGGATAGATGCAACACCATTATAGATCTTAGTGATGAGCCCAAGTTCATCAAAGGCTGAAGAATTAATCCAATATGGATATGTAAACTTTGATAAAGAGATTATCTTTCCAAAGTATGAATGTGCTAGAATGACCATAGAGTAGATGGGCATACTCTAGGAAACCCTAACTAGAAAGAAACATCAAGAAATGCTTAGAATGGAGAATAGGCCTTACAAGATATCAAAGACATCCTTTTAGATGTATTTAGTCAACCTACTCCATATGGTACCAAGACACTAATTGAACAACTAACACATTTAGTGGAGAAGGTTAGTGATGCAAACCTAGACACAAATGCTAAATTGTTAGAGTGGTTAGAAAAGAAATTCTAGAGCAAAGTAAATAAAAATATATTAGGTGACATAGCACTAACATAAGTTGCATTGGCAACTAAACTAGAAAGTGTGAAGAAGGTACTAGAGCATATCTTCTCATTGTACACAAACTTATGCAATCCAACAATATTCACACAAGAGACTAGACATCACATTTTGAGTTTGGAAAGTCAGATTAGTTCATCAGGTGCAAAACTACCTATGACACTAACTTAGAGTGAGAAGCACTTCAAAATATTGCTACAAACCAAGTGTGAGTTAGCTGCATTGTCAGTAGATGAAGCTAATATAAGGGCTAAACTAATTAGCATCCAGACAACATTGACCCCCCATATGGATATTTTGCACAAGGAACTAGGTTATGTTAAAACTCTTATGAAGAAAGACCCAAATCTTTCAACATTAGACAACCTAGTCCTCTATGCATAAATTGTTGATCTCTGATACTCACACACACTTTGACAGTCTTTACTTGAGAGATCATCCCAAAATGAACATTGAATTATTCGTTCAAGTAATCTAATTAGT
The DNA here is from genome assembly GCA_028749045.1 of Cupressus sempervirens. Classification (NCBI taxonomy): domain Eukaryota; kingdom Viridiplantae; phylum Streptophyta; class Pinopsida; order Cupressales; family Cupressaceae; genus Cupressus; species Cupressus sempervirens. The sequence continues at coordinate 614,853,165 of CM053786.1, read as the reverse complement.
GCAACTTGTTGCCTTCTAACTAGAAGGATTTTTCCTTGTTGTTAGATCGAGAAGCAAGAAAATAGACCTTTTAATACCAAGGATTTATGAAGCTAAATGAAAGTATAATTAGTCTAGATGAGAGATGCAATTATTAATCTAATGACAAATAAATAAAATAAAATTATATGATTGCATTTTAATCTATATGATATTGAAGCTAAATAATGAAAGCTAGGAGAATATTTAAGCAAATGAGTACTCAATTCAGTAGTAATTTGATGCAATTCAATTTTTTTCAACCTTTTCTCTAAAATGAGGAATTGAGAGATTCTTAAATATAATCTAGGAGTTGATCAATGGTCAATATCAATTTGGATGGATGGTCAAGATTAAAAATGAGATTCAATTAGAATGGAAAGTTTCCTTATGAAAAGAAAGTTAATTGATTTCTTTTGAGTGGAATAAGGAATTAATTGATTTAATTCCTTTTCTAATTTCAGTCAACTGAGATTTTCCATTTATAAACTAAAGAAAGAATATTGGAGAAGATATTTGATTTAAGGAAAATAAATATGACCTCATAATTGAGTATTCTAAATTGAATAATTAAGTTCAACAATTAGAATGAGAATATTTAATTCCTTTATACATTAGCTAAAGAAGTAATTTAATTTAATTAAAGTATAAACACTTATAATTAAATTAAATGTAATCAATAGGTTTAATGTAGCTAATTTGAGTCAATACTTAGGAATTAAATAAACAGTATGATTAATGTAGATTAGGGTTTTCTGCATTTGACACTTAGGTCAAGTAGTGAGTATTAGAATTAGAATTGCCTAGTAAAATAGGACTTAGAAATGATTGAATAGACTAGAATTGGTTTAGCATGGCAATGTGCCAATTTTGGGGTATTACATTTTCCCCTCTTTAAATGAATGTGTGGGTAGCATGTTTGATTCAAAGAAATCAAAAGTATGATGCATAGATCAAGAAATGAGATTGGTTCTAAAATTGATGATACAAAGACCAATTGATAAGCTTTTAAAGGTTATCTCTAGAATGGAGATTAAACTTAGGGAATCTAATAGAACACCTAGATCCCAAGACTAATAAACTTTTAAATATTATCTCTAAAATAGAGCTTAATCTTAAGGGATCCAGATGGAATAGCTAGATACCTAGATTGACAAAATTTTATAGATTATCTCTAGAATGGAGCTTAATCTTAAGAAATCCAAATAGAATAGCTAGATACCTAGATTGAAAAGCTTTTAAAGATTATCTCTAGAAAGGAGCTTAATCTTAGGGAATCTAGATAGAACATCTAGTTACCAAGATGATAATCTTTTAAAGATTATCTCTAGAACTAAGCTTAATCTTAAGAAATCTAGATAGAACACCTAGATACTAAGATGATAAGCCTTTAAACATTATCTCTAGAATGGAACTTAATCTTAAGGGATCCAAATAGGACACCTAGCTATTGAAATTATAAGCTTTTAAATATTATCTCTAGAATAGAGGTTAATCTTAAGGAATCTAGATAGAACACCTAGATACTGAAGTGATAAGCTTTTAAAGATTATCTCTAGAATGCAGCTTAACCTTAAGGGATCCAGATAGAAAAATTAGATATTGAGATGATAAGATTTTAAAGATTGTCTCTAGAATGGACCTTAATCTTAAGGAATCCAAATAGAACACCTAGATACCAAGATGATAAGCTTTTAAAGATTATCTCCAAAATGGAGCTTAACTTTAAGGAATCTAGATAGAACACCTAGATACCTAGTCCATAAAATATAACAAGATCCAACCATGAGTCATAGAATCATCTCCAAAATGAGGCTTGGTCCTTAGGAGTCATGGTTTAGATTGTCTCAATACCTATCCATCAAACTTTGACTCTGATAAATTGCTATAAGATGTGATCAGCTAACAAAAAGGTGAGATAGATGAAAAATAATGCCAAATAGAGGGGAAAAAGATGCCCTTACTAATGAGATGCCTCGAGTGATGAGGACATAAGATTCAAGTTGAGTTGAAATTCAAATCCAATGATGTAATCATCCTACCACCTTGGGAGTGAAATCAAAAGATGACACACCAAAAATATGATATAGAGTGGTATAGTGAGGAATACAAGAGTAATATGATATCTAGAAGAATAAAGAAGAGATTAGAATGATCAAAAGAAAATTTGGAGTCAATTTGGAGTGATTTTGAGCTCCAAAAGACCAAGTTTGAACAAAGGTTGTCCAAAGTTGACATGAGTTTACTTGAGTTAACTTCTTCTAGAATTTTGAAAAAAATTAAGGAAATGTGATTTGAAAAGATTCCAAGATTCACATAGTATTAGAAAAATGGACTGCACAAGCATTAAATCACATTGGTCCCAAAAAATTTTAATGCATTTTTTAGCTATTTAAGTGTGTTAGATTTTAAATTTGATCCCAAAAAATGGGTTCAAAGTAACCAAAGTAGCCAAGAGGGTGATTAATCAAGCATTTGTGCAGTCATGAAGAACATGATGCTTTGAAGAAGCCAATAATTCCTCATTACAAAGGATGCAAGTAGATCTACAAGTGAGCCATGTTCTTATGCAATGCAACTGTATACTAGATGTAACCTTAAACTAGATGCAACCTTAGGTTTGGTTACCAAGCTTCGACAATTATCATCACTAAGCATATAGGAAAACCCTAGATGTCATACAATCCCTACTTACATTGCAATCATATGAATATGAATAGGACATCTATTCTAGTTTTTTTGGGATTAAATATAAAGCATTCGAGGCACAAGAAGCTAGAATGACTAGAACATTTGTCCCTTTTAATGTAGAAAGAGAACATAAGCATTAAAACATAAACACTAGGATGACTAGAATGCTTCTTGCATATAGACACACCAAACACATGAGAGATCCTTCTTATGCTAAGTAATTAGCAAGTATTATATTTGCAATGACCCTTGCATTCATATCCTGAGACAAAAATGTGCTGAGTATACTCCCAGTGAACCATACATTCACTTTATAGGACAAGTAACAGTATTTACTGTAGCATGAAGAGTTCACTCCAACAATAAAGGAGAAGAACTAAACACACTAATTTATCCATATAGAGGGAGTCAAGATACACATGGCCACCTAATACAAGATGGAGGCTCTTATAGTGGAAACCCCTCTTATATGGATGCTTCAAATTATTTGAAATTAAACAACAAATAGAAAGCAAAGAAAAGATCATACCCCAGTCTTTGCTTCTCTAGTCAAAAAGGACATCATTGAGTTGCTCAAAGAGACATGATAAAGAAAAAGTGAAACAAACAAAGAAAATCTTAGCATATCCCAAAAAAATTCATTACTTTTGAGTTCATTATTTTTATGTTATAAGATTGATGTTAGGTGTCAACATTTGAAACATGTTTGAAAGAAATCTCTTCATTAAGGTGACAATAATAGACAAACATAGTTAGAACAACTAGTGACTAAAGTCAAGGAGGAATCTTCAGTATGAAGATCCTTAGTAGCAAACTATGCAACAATAGGTAGATGCAATTAGAACAACTGGTGACTATCATGAAAGAGATCTGCCTTGAGAGGAATCTCAAAAAGTGACATGAGCGATAGTAGGTAGAAATAGTTAGAAAAATTGGTGACTATTACTTAAGAGATCTTCTGCAAGAGAAATGACATTTTTTCCTATTTTTCAATTTTTTTTGTTATTACCAAGGTACCTATTGCTAGGTTTTCACCAAGATAATAGATTTCTTTAGGACTATTTGCAATTTTTAGATTTTTTTAGGATATTTTCAAATTTTTAGAATTTTTTTAGAAATTACTAGCTATCAAAAAGGATTACCTTGATTTTTTTCTAGTGTCTAACGAGGTGTAGGATTAGTAGCAAGTTGGTGGATAAGTGGAGATGGATAGGTAAGGAATATGAAGTGGTGAATGTTAACCCTCAAGGAAAGTCTTCACAAGATTACCCAAGCTAGGGGAAAAAAATAACAATATGAGCTCATGGTGTAATGAAGTGTGTCACATAAGTAATCCAAGAAAATGACCATGTCCAGAGATTGCTAAGAACTGAGTTTTCTTTTTTCTTTTGTTGATCAAGATCAAAGGGTTAACTGAATAGGATAGCAAATTTTGTTATGGAGCTTATGACTGAATGACTTTGGGAATGAGGACATCTAGAGGATAAGAAAGATCATGGTAGGATGTCATGGATGAAAGAATTATGCATGATGCATGTTTACCAAGTTTTCATCATGGTATTTATCCAAGGTGCCACAAGAAATGGTTTTCACCATAGGATGAATTTATTTTTCTTTACTTTTGCTACCAAGGAAACTATTTCCAAGTTTTCACCAAGGAATTTTTTTATATTTTTTCTTTTTTCTTTTTTTTGGATTTTTTAGAAAGAGCTTAAGCTTTCTTAAGTTAGATAGCACACCTATAAGAAAGATAAGTCTTGACAAGCCAAGGCCATAGCAAGGTATGCTCAAAGATGTTGATAAGGTAATGGAAGGGAAATGATAGGAAGATGAGAGGTAGATGGAGGATAAGGTTGTTGGTTTTGGAAGACTAAAACAAGTAAGGATAGCAAGTAGGTGTAAGATTTAGATGATTTCATGAGGGTGGATGAGATATTAGAAAATATCAACATTGACACACACATTGAAGGGTGATGGAATAATGGGGAAATCATGGACAAAATAGATTGAGGCTTAGATATATGAGGTAGTAGAGCCATTTTGGAGATGGGTGGAGTAGAAGGTTTTAAAACCCTTTTAGGAAGATGTTGGGAAGAAGATGAAGTGGAAGCCTTTGGAAGCTTGAATGTCAACTTTGATTTGTTTCCAATATTCAAGTCCTTCAAAAGAGACTTGGGAATCCATATAGCTTTTGATTTTTCATTAGATGCTTTGGAATGCATTTCTTCAATAATAGATTTAAGAACCCACACTTTCCTTGGTTGAGTTCTTTGAATAGTGGATCTTTGCGGTCTCATTTGTGTATTTTCCTTCTTGACACTCACATGTTAATTAGATGAGACATAGTGAACTTTTGAGGATGGATTCATGCACTTGTGTTTGAGTTGATTGTCTAAATTACTTCTAAAGTACTTGGGACTTGTGGATGAATGAGGCCAATATGACTGGTTTAGATGGAAAGGTGAATATGAAGAGTTTGAGTATGTGTATCTTTGTTGATCTTGGGGTAGCGTAGGAAGAATGTGTAATGAGATGAGAGTGGAAGTAGGAGATAGGAACATAGGGTCCCAATATGGATGGAAAACTTGAAGGTATTATCTTACATGGGTAGGGACCAAGGATACATTTAGAAAATGTGAATGGATCATAAGTAGGGATATTCACATCTTTAGAGTGAGCAACATGACCAAAGCCATCAATAGATTTATGATTAACTATTATAGGAGCAATACCTTTGATAGGAGTATTTAAAGCTTCAAAATATTTTTTAAGTGAATGTAGCAAGGTAGAACAAAAGGGTGAGGGAATACTTTTCTCTTCAAAAGGAATTTTAGGTAGCATAGGAAAATCATCCTTCTCTTGGTCTTTAATAATATCGTTAAGGATGGTGGAAGGAATATCTTTATCTTGCTTAGTAGAGGTGCATGGCATGGGAGAAAAAGGACTATGTGGCTCTTGAGATGGAGGAACAAGATCTTGGAAGATTTGAAAGGGGATGAAGGAATCTTGGTCTTGATCAATCCTTATTTTGTCATCATTTAAAGTAGTCCTCTTGACATGAAACAATTTCTAAGGATGAGGGAATATCTAAATCTGTATTCAAACCTATTTCTAGAGTTTTCAAATAGGCTCTTGAAGATCAAAAGTAAAGTTACTTGGAATGGACTTCATAGGCATAGTAGGGCATGAAGAAGTATGATCTATGAAGGTAGTGAAAAGACTTGCATCCCAATATTAGTTGGCTTGAGTTTCTTTCAAAGGCAGTCCTTGAGGGTACACATAGTCAACAAGGGTAGTAGCGAGTTCTTTGTTTGGTGAATATGTGTTCAAAAGTTTGGACACCTTAGAAGGTGGTTGTATGTTGGAAGAGATAAGTGTCACAATTAAACCATTACTAGACTTGGTTTCATGATTTTGATCCTTCTTGAGAGTATAATATCTAGTAGATGAAAGCTTAGATTTTTGAATTATGTCATTGTCAAAGAGATCTTGGATCTTTTTTTTAAGCTCCCTACAATTTGAATTTTTATGTAAATTATGTCTATGATAGGCACAATAGTTACTCATATAGGAAACTTTCACCAAAGTGACCTTAGGAAAAATAATGATTTTTTCTTCAAGAAGTTCTTCCAAGGTTAAATCCTAAGATTTTCCCAAAGATGTGAAATCACACTTTGGTTTAAACTCCTACGGTTTGTTTTTAAAGATGCTTAGATTTATTGGTGTTGTTGCACTATTTTCCTAGGATTTGATCTCAACATCATAAGAATTTGATGGCTCATTGTTATTAGAAAAAATAGAATAAACTTTCAAGGAGCAAGTGTTTGATGATGTTTTTGTTGATCAAATAAGTAAGATTGACAAATGAGTGTCAACATACTTAACCATTTTCACTACACATGTCGAGTTACAGATAGTGCCAAGTAGACCAAAAGATAGTATGTGCCAAGTAAGTCACAACAGGTGTTGAGCAATGCAAAAAACTAATAGGTGTTGAGTAATGCAAGAAACACAGAGGATGCCAAGCAATCTAGAATAGATGGTGTCAAGCATCAATATTACTTCATGTGCCAAGCAACATAGGATTAGCATAAGAGTTTGTGTCAATACAAACCATGATGTGAAATGGTTATGCATGACTCATGATAGGATAAAAGGATAAGATCAAATCCTCACAACCACCTATGCAATCCCCATGCATCCAATTAGAAAATTAGAGACTGCATGTAGCCAATGGGTGAATTTCAAGGTTTTGAGTGGGAACACTTGAATCAAGGATGCATAATGAACCACTAATCTTTATAAGGGAGTCTTGAAACCATTAAAAAATGCAAGAGTGAAGTGGAATTGTGAGAAGGAAAAGAAGAGCCTATTGTTAAGGTCATTGCAGAATATTGGTGTCAAAGATTTAGTGGAAAGGATGGAAAATTTACACATATAGTTGATCATAATAGAACAAGGAACACAATCATTAGATTAGATCTAGTAGAGATCAAAGATAGACAAGTAGATCAAGTACCTGAGATCAGCATTAGAGATTGCATTAGATCAGGTGTATTATTGTAATACTCTCTCACAATTGTATTCGAAATTTGAAAATCCTATTGAGTTAGGTGGGTTTAATAGCCTTATGTAAATCCTTTAATAGGGTGGAATTCTAATTTGAATGTTCTTAAGACCTCTAACAAGGCACACTCCTAACCGGGTGTAAAAATCCTTTAATAGGGTCACATTTAATAGTGTGTTGTAGCCTTTAATAGGCTAGGCCTTTAACAAGGAAAACCATCCAAAGTGGTTGAAATCAATTGCTACAGTAATTTCATGGGTATCATCCCCACCCCAGTTTTACCTTCTTATTCTTGGAGAGTTTCTATGTCACCAAAATCTCAAGTTTTATGCGGTGATGCATGTTTGTTTCTCATGATTGTTTAATGTTTATATGCATGCATGTTAATTTTAGTTATATGTTATTAAGGGTTTAAAAGTGGTTAAAAGGCCAGTACTTTTGATTCACAACCCCTCCTTAGAAGCACTCTTCCCATTAAGACATTCCAACAATTGGTATCAAAGCTCACTTCTCTCAAAAAGAAGCCTAACAACTTGGAGGAAAAGATCTGAAGATGGAAGTTTTCAAACTTGGGAAGATCGTTGAGAACCAAGTGATAGATGTACATCTAGCTCTACACAAGGTAGAGGAAGCTAGAGAGGAATTAAGAAAATCCTTAAAAAGAAGGAAGGAAATAGCTATAGCAAAAAATGATATTCACTACAAGGAGATTGAAACCACACAAGTATTTTCCAAAGGAGATTCCAAAGAATTTGATGCAACAATAGCAGAACTAATGGAGAAAAATGGAGTTCAAGCAGAAGAGATAACAACTCTTAAGATAGAGCATGAATCATAGGCCATGATGAAATGTGAAATCATTGAACAAAAGAAAAGAGAAATTGAGGATAGAGTCATGATGGAAGATGAGAAAAGAAATCTTGCAAATAGACTTGAAGAAAAATGTACTGAATTAACAAGGATCTTAAACATGCAGATGGATACACTTGCACAACTAATGAACCTTCATCATGAACTCAATATGAAAGATATTGAGATCTCTACTTTGAGGATGAAGAATGAACAACTAAAAAATGAATTGAAGAGAGAAAAAGAAATAGTAGAGAATCTCAACAAGTCAAGTGAAGCTATCAAGTACTTTGAATAGTTTCTAGAATCCCCAAGATCAGCCCATGATACATCAAGACTTGGATACAACAGCACTGAATTTGGTGAATCATCAAAGAGTGTTGAGCAAAGAAGTGTGAAAGGTAAGGATTCTAAACCCACTTGTCATTATTGTAATAAAAATGGGCATACTGCTAATGTGTGTAGGAGTAGAAGGATCAATCAGCCAAACACACCTAAAAGAAAGGGTTACTGTCACAAGTGCAACATGCAAGGTCATATGACACAAGACTATAGGTCTAAAGTCATAAGGAGTATGGACATAGAGCCTTTGAATGTAGATCAAAGCCTATGTGGACACCAAATCAGCATGTAAGAAGGGACAACTATGTACACCATTACAATTAGTTCTACAATACAAGGCAAAGCTATAAGTATTGTCAAGAGTATGGACATATACCCTAGAATTGCATCAGAATACATTTCAAGGGGAACTATAAAATATGGTTGAACCAAACTACTTGCTTCAGTTGCTTGAAAACTGGACATGTCAGCAAGAATTGTCCAACAAAGGCCAAGGCACCCAAGACTAAAGTAAATAAGGGCAAAGAAAAAAATGATGAGGAGGCACACATCAAAATAGATGTAAAGAAGACATGGCAGAAAAAGGATGGATCAAGTACATCCAATGGAAGGGTCACTTCACCCAAGAGGTCAAGTGATCATACCTCATCCAACTAATCACAAGATGAGCCTATGAGGCTGATACATATAAGGAAGTATCATACATCAGCCCTAAATAGAGATGAAGCATTGCAAAGTATAAATCTACATGAGATAAGATACTAAGATAAAACTTGAATGATGATGCTGAGCTATCTTTGGTTGCCAAGTGAAACTAATTTGGATGTCGAGTCAAGAAGTCAAGTGGAAGTTGAGTAAAAACTATAGTGGTGGCTAAGTTATCAACAAAGTGAGTAGATGCCGAGTGAGAATAGTTGTTGAGTGGATGCCGAGTTGAAAACCTTTGGAAGTCGAGTGACAGATTAAGGTACAAAAATGCATTAAATGCAAGGTTTTTAAGTCACTTAAAGGTGAAAATCGATTCATTTTGAGCCATTCAAATGAAAAGCAATTACCAGAAGCACAACTGAGTAATTTTTAAGCTTTCAACTAGTGATTTGCAGTGATTTAGCATCTACCCAAATGATTTAATTGTTCAACTAGGTATTTCCTTCAGATACTAAGTTTGTGAAGTTTATTTTAAAATGTCAAAACCCTAGTTTAGTTAAAAATGGCATCTAGTTCAAAGTCCATGAAACAGAAAGAGAGCCATGAAATTTATCTTGTTAGTAACGAGGTTAAGCAACCTGAATTTAGGCCAATCCCAGAAGTTGCATATAAAAATGATCTTGCTGGTGCCCTATCTAACATTCCTAAAAAAGTTGTTATGGTTCAAGATGTGTGAAAGTGTTATAACTACAAAATAGGAGCCATAGGAGACTTGGAAATCTTTAACGCCTTTGAAAAACTCTATGATAATGGTATATTGAAGGATGAATTTTCAATCATAGAGAAGAAGGGTTTAACTAGAGCCCTAGTTTTTCCAATCATATTCAAAACTAAGTGGACACGCATAATACTTAGCAAAATTCATGATGGATCATTCTTGTTAGAGCAAGGACTAGTTAAAATTACCAAGAAGATGGTTCATAGGGTTATAGGATTTCCAACCCTAGATCGGCCCAAGACACTAAGAAGTGAAAAGAAGGAAATAATAGATAAGAACACAGGTGCAAAATGGAATAACAAGGGAATGACAATTGACACAGTAAAAGACCCCCTATTAGATTTTTCTATGAGGATCATATCACACAAATTTTATCATTCTAATAGATTGAATAACATGCCTTGTATAGCTATTGATGTTGCATACAAACTGATAAAGAAGGATCGTGAGTATGATCTTGCAGAGCTCATGTTGCAGCAAATTAATGAAAATCTTGGAGCTATTAGAAAGTCCAAGGGAGCATGGTGCAGGAGCACATTAAATACAAGAACATGAGAAAGTTAAGATTCATTATTTGTGATATTAAATAAATTTGATTCATTTATATTGTATTTGGGTCAAGTTGTAAAGGCTATGAAGCCATTTTGTCAAAAATGTAAAAGTTGCATAAAAAGTTGTAAAATGCAACATTGAGAAAGTTGCTAACAATAAAAGAAAGATGTAAAAAGGTCTATGGTTGGTCTTGGGGGTAGTTAGGAAGGTTTCTAACTGTCAAATGGATATAAATACCATTGTATGGTCGAACCAAATCAATTTGGAGAAGAGGAAATACTTTGATACATTTTTGGTGCATTTTATTGTTGTGGTTTTGATTGGTTTTTTTTAGTTTTAGAGTAGTTTCAAGGCCTTGTACATCTATGTATGGCCTGGAAACCATGTAATATAGTAATGGATATATAGTATGATGAATCCTTCTTCTCATGCTTTTGGTTTGGTTCAATTTTATGAAGAAATGAATAAGTTATGGCTATTTTGGTGAAAGTGGATGTTTGCAAATTTGAGATTTGTTGAATATAGTCATGTTGCAGCGTGTGGTGTGGACATATTTTGGAGACTCAAGATCTCTAATGATATTCAACTGGTTTGAATCATTTTCATTTAGATTTGGGAAAGTTATGAAGATTTGAGTGGAAACTGGTTTTTAAATGCCTTCAATGGTGTTGCAGAAAAAGATTTGATATTATACAATGATTTATGAATGAGAAAAGAAAATAACTTATATATTTGGAAACTAGACTTAGAAATGGATACTACAGAATTGATTTGATATTATTTAAATTTATTTTGAGAAAGTTATTTGATTCCCTAGGAAGGGTTAATGGTTTGGCTCCTGATTTATGACAGAAAATATGGGTCTTGGTTCAGAGTACATAATTTATAATCTTCTTATTGGATTGGTCTCACCTTTGGATATGTTTTATAATTACTAATTTGGAACAATTCCTGCAAATGGTTTTTCAAGAAGATATTTAGAACTGAATTTATGAACAATTCAATCAGAAATAGAAATCTGATTGTGTGAGTGAAGATGTTTTCTTTATTGGTGTATAATGTTAGGGTTCTTTGTTGTAATCTTTGAGATGTTTTGGTTCCTTGAGGGTGTAACAGCCTGTTGTGAATCTCTTGAGTTGAACTAAGATTCCTTGAAGATAAATACAGAGGGCTCTGCATCAGAGCACAATGCAAATTTGGGTCAGTGCTAGTTTATATGTTCTTCTATATGATGAAGGAATTCCCTTCATTTGGCAAAGTCAACTGGAGTCAGAACAAAAGAATTGTTGATCAAATAAATGATTTTATTAAACAAATGGGAGATAGCTTTGATAATTAAATGTCTATCTATTTTGATGATTTCAAGAATGCAATGAAGAAAAGAATGAGGATACCTATTTCAATGGTGGAAAAAAATGTAAATGATATATGCTTTCTTGTTGATATTGACTACACTTATATCCAAGTAGTCCTTCCAAGAGTAAGATGGCTTAGACCATTGGGATATGAGCTTGATGTTGATCAATCTTTTGCAACTATTATAGCATTACTTGTAGAGGAAATGGAAAAAATTTCCAAGGCATTTGGAACATATGACACTGTCAAATCAAGAGTGGTTATAGAACACAAGACAGCTACAGTAGTGAAGAAGAAGGACAAGCTGGTGAAAAAGATAAGGAAAAAATTTGGTGTTGAAGAAACAAGTGCAGCAGGAGAAGTAGAGGGGATTAGTGATGATGAAGAAGAAGGTGATGATGAGAAAGATGAGGATGAGCTAGAACAAAGGCCACTTGAATTGTCACAAGGCAAAGGTGAAGACAAAGAGGAAGAAGGAGCCAAGGAAGCACCCATCAAAGGCAAGGTCATCAAAAGGAAGGCAATGACACCTCCTACTTCTCAGCCTACATTAAAGAATCCAACAACCAGAGCTACAACAAGGGCCACCACACAAAATCCCAAAGAGAAAGCTAAAAGGAAGAAGCAAATAACCAAGAAGGCACAGGAAGAGCCAAGGAAAAGGAAAAGATATGTGGCTCAACCTGATACTAATGAAGAAGATCACTCTGAAAAAGTAAGTCATCCTCCTAAGTCTTCAATTGATACATTATGTGAAAAGATTAAGAATGGAGACTTAAGTGAAATGAAAAAGATTGATTTCAATAAGTTCAATAAAGAGGAACAAAATAGAATAGAAGAAATAGTCTATGTAATGATGGCACAATTCAAATATACACCTCTTGAACTAGATGGACAATTGCCAAAGGAATTGTCAAAAAATGTAGAAGATAGATGGCATTTCTGTTTGAAAATGGAGAAGGAGATGAGGGAATCAACCCTAGTAAGCATACTGACTGATTTGACAAGGGAATAGATAACTAAAGCAGTCAAAAGGCATAACACTAGGTTTAAACCTAAGTATGGGGCATTCTCCATTCTCTAAAACAAAATTTAAGAATTTGTATAGAAAACCACAAGATCGTGGAAGAATTTATATAAGAAAACTAAAGATGTCCTTGAAGAGGAGTACAAAGAAGAAGCTACTGCTAAGCTAGAAGAGAGAAGAAAGAGGGGAGAAGAGAAGATAGAAGTAGAGAAAAAGGTTGAAGAGGAGGAAGGAAAAGATGAAGATAGGGGTACTGATGAGCAACAACGTGTGCAAGACACACAACTTCCACCTCCTAGTCCTCCTCACTCTACTATCACACCTATAGAAATCATAAAGATTAAGGATGTTTTTGACACCTCAAGTCAAAACATCAATCCATTAACTATAGAAGATCTGACTAAGATCCTTGACCAAACAAATCTTCAAGCATAATTGTGTACAAGTCCCATATTGGTCAATGTAGATGATCTCCAAAAGGTAGTAGATAAACTCAAAGAAGCCAAGGTTTCACCATAAGAACTACCTCAGATCACTAAAACTACTGGATTTCCATTTCTACTACCTCCATCACTACCAAGAATAGCCATGCAAGTTCATTAGGATCTGAGCACAATAGCAGGGGAAGTCATAGGTACATCAGTATAGATAACAAGTACACCCCTAGCAGCAGTGACACAAGAAGAGGATAAGGAAGAAACACAAGATAAGGAGGAGTCTGCAATACAAACTTTGGTTGAATTTCCAAAAATAGGAACTCCTACCAAACCTATTTAGTAGCCGAGTACTGAACAGTTGACCTTACAAGTTAGTACACCAAGCTCAAGTTCTACTAGGGTAGCCAAGACCATTGATTATGGCATTCCTAAGCTTGATGAAGAAATCCAAATACCCTTTATGATTCAAGCACTTTAACTAAAGAAAAGATGAATGAAATATAGAGTGCATTAGATAAGAGAAGGAGGAAAGATGCATCGAGGAAAGACTACAAATACAAGTAGGCAATGAATGAGATCAAAGATATATTCATGGATGCATTCAGCCTACAAACTCCAAATTCAAACAAGCCAATCCTTGAGCAACCATTTGATATAGTTGACCAAGTAAATAATGAACACTATAATACAAATGTAAAACTCATGGAATGGTTAGAGAAGAAGTTTCTATGCCAAGTCAACCAAAAGATAGCCAACAACATTATTTTGGGATAGGTTGACCTAGCCAAGAAATTGGATAAGGTAAAGGTTGTACTAGGGAACATCTTTTCACTTTATAGCAAATTGTGTGATTTTTCTAGGTTCACACAAGAAATAAATCCAAAAATTTTGAACCTTGAGAGCAAAATTAAGCTCTCCAGTATGCAACTACCCTCAAATCTTGCATAGAGTGAGAAGAAATTTGCTCAAATGCTTCACACTCAGAGGGAATTAGTTACATTATCAACAGAAGAGGCCACTATTAAAGAAAAATTGATGCAAATACAAGCCTCAATCACCCCTCACTTGGGGATATTACATAAGGAGAAAATGTATCTAGAAATAGTCCTCAAGAAGGATCCAAATATTTCTATGCATGAAGAACTTGTTGATCTAGCAGCAGAGCTTCCAATCCAACACAAGTCATTGGATATTGCATTGAATAACTGGGATCCAGCTCTCAAAATAATCCTTGAGGTAAATTAAACATTTTTGGCCAAGCATGGTATTACCATCTAGGAGCCTTTGACATAAGTGTCAAAAAGGGAGAGATAATATTCTAAGGGGGAGATATATTAAAGGAGGAAAAATGCATATAGCATGAAGATAAGGAGATAACAAGTTTAGAAGTTAAGAACAGGTTAAAGAACAAAGTACATTAGGCACAATGGCACAAGACATTAGAATTAATGACATAATCAACTTAGGGGGAGTCATAAGTTAAGTTTTTTTGACAATCATGTCAAAGGGGGAGATTTTTGATCAAATAAGTAAGATTGACAAATGAGTGTCAACATACTTAACCATTTTCACTACACATGCCAAGTTAAAGATAGTGCCGAGTAGACCAAAAGATAGTATGTGCTGAGCAAGTCACAATAGGTGCCAAGCAATGCAAAAAACTAATAGGTGCTGAGTAACACAGGAAACACAAAGGATGCCAAGCAATCCAAAATAGATGGTGTCGAGCATCAATATTACTTCATGTGCTGAGCAACGTAGGATTAGCATAAGAGTTTGTGTCAATAAAAAACCATGATGTGAAATAGTTATGCATGACTCATGATAGGATAAAAGGATAAGATCAAATCCTCACAACCACCTATGCAATCCCCATGTAGCCAATCAGAAAATTAGAGACTACATGTAGCCACGGGTGAATTTCAAGGGTTTGAGCAGGAACACTTGAATCAAGGATGCATAATGAACCACTAATCTTTATAAGGGAGTCTTGACACCATTAAACAATGTGAGAGTGAAGTGGAATTATAAGAAGAAGGAAAAGCAGAGCCTATTGTTAAGGTCATTGTAGAATATTGGTGTCAAAGATTTAGTGGAAAGGATGACAAATTTACACATCTAGTTGATCATAACAAAACAAGAAACACAATCAGAAAATTAGATCTAGCAAAGATCAGAGATAGATGAGCAGATCAAGTACCTAAGATCAGCATTAGAGATTGCATTAGATCAGGTGTATTATTCTAATACTCTCTCACAATTGTATTAGAAATTTGAAAATCCTATTGAGCTAGGTGGGTTTAACAACCTTATGTAAATCTTTTAATAGGGTGGCATTCTAAGTTGAATGTTCTTAAGTCCTCTAACAAGGCACACACCTAACAAGGTGTAAAAATCCTTTAATAGGGTCACATTTAACAGTGTGTTGTAGCTTTTAACAGGGTAGGCCTTTAACAAGGCAAACCATCAAAAGTGGTTGAAATCAATTGTTGCAGTAATTTTGTGGGTATCATCCCCACCCCAATTTTAATTTCTTATTCTTGGAGGGTTTTTGGGTCACCAAAATCTCAAGTGTTATGTGGTGATGCATGTTTGTTTCTAATGATTGTTTAATGTTTATATGCATGAATGTTAATTTTAGTTATATGTTATTAAGGGTTTTAAAGTGGTTAAAAGGCCAGTACTTCTAATTCACCCCACCTCTCAGAAGAACTCTTCCCATTAAGACATTCCAACAGTGTTTTCCTCATCTTTTAGTCTTTTAAGTTGAGCACTTATTGTTTCGATCTTTTCTTCATATTTGTCATTAGAATCCCTTCTTCCTCACTAGCAGTGTTAGACTGAGTGTATTTATTGCTAGCCATTTTGATGTACTATGTTTCAGGTAGTGACAGCCAAGTTTTAGAACACAAGCCCACTGTAGATAGAGGAATAACATGATTTGTATAGCCACAAACAATGAAGAAAAGAAAAATCCTAGACAAGGACAACACAAGAACACAGCCTCAAAGTGAGATAAGAGTGTTGAATACTTGGGTACAAGTCATATGAGTAATGGCTAGAATAGCCAAGAATTATGACTATCATGACACAAAGTACAACAAACACAAAAGGACAAAAAAAGATTACAAAGTGAGGAGACTAGTTCATGCATAAATCACAAGTTTTCAACTAAGCAAGAGATCATTGTTTTGACATTGTTTGTAGACAAACAAGAGGTACAATGTTGTAGATAATAGACCAAACTTAGAACACAAATAATTCTAACAGACAGTTTTGGTAATTGCAAGGCAAGATCCCACGTGAAGATTCCTAGGGAACCATGTGAGAAAGTATAGAGAATCAGGCAAAGACCTAGAACATCAAATTTTCCAAAATTTTCTCATGCAAGGACTTGTTTAAAGTCATGTGAGGATGTACTAAACTGTCACAAAAATAAGATTCTAACACAAAAGGAAAAATTTGTAAAACCTTTTGTGAAGATTTGTATAGGGTTGCACAAAAACATAGATAGTGTTGTGCAAAGAAGTGTCAACCAAAAGGTTCTCATGCAAAATTTTAATTGGGCACAAAAACAAGGAATAGATTGACCAAAGTGACTAGATTTTAAAGATATTTTAAAGGTTTTGGACTATTATGGATAGATTTTTGGTTGTTTGGATAGACTTCAAATAGATAGCAAGGTTGGTTTTCAAGTTGTTAGATAGTATTTGGTTTTGAGCAAGACAAGTTTTTTTTTGTTTTCAAAAAGACATAGGAAGCAAGCAGTAGTTGCATACAATCCAACCAAGGACAAGGAAACTCGGATGGATGGGGGAGTCTCAACTTCTTCTTTTTTTTTTGATAGGTTTAAAAAAATTTAAGACTCGATAACAAATATACTTGATCCCTATAACCAAAAATGGTAGAGGAAGAAAAACCTTTGTCCCACAACTTATGTGCATGCATACACCTCACACTACTGTGTCATCCCAGTAGAGGGTGCTCATGTTTTTGGTGTATTCTAAGGGCTCAATAACATATATGCTAAAGGAACACCCTTGTGGAAAGGGTCAAGCACATATACCACCTTCCAACACCCAGGTACATGCCTATAGTGAGTTCTACAAGAGAGATTCTTCTGCCTCCTTGCACAAAGATTATGCTCCCTTTTAGAGGTGAATTGGGTAGCAACTAACTAAGAATTTTTTACTTAGCTTTTGTTAATATTAATCCATGGTGGCTCTGCAACTAGAGTTGAGACCAACAGCCCACACCAGCATCTAAGAGTGCACACACTTGACTAGCAAGACTGGGGCTGGCACTGGCTAGTGCAATAGATAGAGCCTCCTCTTGATATATGATATCAAGAATCAAGAGGAAGAAATTAATATGGCTTTGGAGTCTTTTACTCTACAAAGCTTCTTTGTTAGAGTGAGTTGGAATCTTTGGTGAAAGGAGTGCACTCAGTTGGGTCGTTCCCAAAAGTTGGATTGCTCTGGCAAGCCCTCTAAGGGTTGACTCAAATTGGTGGTTCAAGTCTAAGGGTCTGAGTTTCTAATTTCCCTCAAGGGGAAAGAGCATACTCCTCTACCTCATCACCTTGCTCAAACATGAAGACATGTTAATCACCGAGTTATCTTAGTTGATCTAGACTTATCTTTTTTTAGGATTTTGATTCCCTAAAGGAAATCATCATCTCTTCATAGAAGAGGACTTGTACTAGAGAACCACTAACTTTCTTGCCTCCATCGAATGTCATCTTTTAGAGGCTTTTAGGGTTTTTATTTACCCTTGGTCATGACCTCCAAGTGGTAAAGAACATACTCCCCCATTCCCCTATCTTGTACCCTACAAAGTTCACAAGCCCTAATTATACTATGTGAGGAAAACAAGAAAAAGACATGACATTTAAAGAGGGTTTGAAATTGATCTTTGGCATGCATTTCTTTCATCCTAAAATCACACAATCAATACATATTTGAAGCATTTATATAAGGTTTCTTTGTCAAAATGACTTGCAAACCACTGTTATGCTACAGGAAACTAGAAATCTAAAAGAAAAATGCTTCAGAGAAAAATATTAGTCATATAGAAGATTAACTATGGGAAAATAAAATTTAACTTTTTTTGTTCTTTTTTATACCCATAAAATAGCTTAGAAAAGGTCAAAACCTATGAAAACATAAAATGTCCTACAAACCACTATTAAACTATTAAAAATTAGAAATTAAGAGTGAAAATGCTTCAAAAACCACTATTACTTAGATCATCATGATAAATAGAATTTGAAAGTTGGATATTGTAATTGCTAATGCAAAATTTCATGCAAAATCCTACACAAGCTTGTGTGAGAAAATAGTGTGTACCATGCAAGAAACCATGCAATTATACACTTTTTTTGTGTGAAATCCTACATAGGCCCACATGATAAAATTTATGTACAACACGAGAAAGAATGCAATTATGCACTTTTTTGTGCGAGGAAATGCAAAGAAAGCGGCAAAATCTTCAAATCTTTGCACAAAAATTAGATTTCTTACACAAAATTTGGAAATTTGTATAGACATGTACAATAGAAACATTAAAATAATAGAAAACAAAGTAGATGAGGCCAAAAAAATTGATTTCTTGGCCCCACAGTGAGTGTTAGAGATGTATGCTTGAATTGTGGGCCTTTGATCCTCACACACACTTCAACATAGTCTTTACCTAAGAGATCATCCCTAAATAAACATTGAATTGTTTGTCCAAGTAATCCGATCAGTGTGACCTATTGCCTTCTAACTAGAAGGATTTTTCCTTGCTCTTAGACTAAGAATCAAGCAACCAGACCTTTTAGTATGAATAATTTATGCAGCTAAATAAAAGTGCAATTATTCTAGATGAGAGATGCAATTATTAATCTAATGACAAATAAAGAAAATTAAACTATATGATTACATTTTAATCTATATGATATTAAAGTTAAACAATGAAAGCTATGAGAATATTTAAGTAAATGAGTTTGTAATTTGATAGTAATTCAATACAATTCAAAAAAAATCAGCCTCTTCTCTAAAATGAGGAATTGAGGCATTCTTAAATAGAATCTAAGAGTTGATCAATGGTCCAGATCAATTTCGATGGATGGTCAAGATTAGAAATGAGATTCAGTTAGAATGGAAAGTTTCCTTATGAAAAGGAAGTTGACTGATTTCTTTTAAGTGGAATAAGGAATAAACTGATTTAATTCCTTTTCTAATTTTAGTCAACTAAGAGTTTCCATTTCTAAACTGAAAAGGGACTATTGCAGAAGATATTTGATTTAAGGAAATTAAATGTGACCTCATAATTGAGTATAATAAAAAATTGAATAATTAAATTCAACAATTAGAATGAGAATATTTAATTAAATCAAAGATATTTTATTCCTTTGTACATTAGCTAAAGAAGTGATTTAATTTAATTAAAGTATAAACACTTATAATTAAATTTAATTTAATCAATAGGTTTAATGTAGCTAATTTGAGTCAATACTTAGGAATTAAATAAAGAGTGTGATGAATGTAGATTAGGATTTTTTCCATTCGACACTTAGGTCAAGTAGCAAGTATCAAAATCAAAATTTCCTAATAATGATTGAATATACTAGAATTGGTTTAGCATGGCAATGTGTCAATTTTGGGTTATTACAAGTCTAGCTTGCTACTGAGCTGGCAATCCAAATCAAGTCTTTGGATGTAGCATGTGCAAACTGGGATGCAACTCTCAAAATTATCTTAGATTTCCATAAATCTTTTTTAGAAAAACACACTATAAGTGTATAGTCCTTTGATATAAGTGTCAAAAAGGGGGAGAGTGAGAAATGGGAAGAGTAAACAAAGTGGGGGGAATAAAAATAAGAGAAATGAGAGAAGATAGAGAAGAATGGGGGAAAGTATGAAAGGGACAAAGAAAAGATAGAATAAGCTAAGGCAAAGCAAGCACAAAACAATATGAAGTTAAAGAGTATTAGTTGAGGCACATTTACTCATCAAGAGTACAAATTTTTGGATAGAGAATAGACATGTCAACTTAGGGGAAGTTATCACATTTTGAGGTATATAAGTTGTTACAAAATTTTGAAATTTTAAATTTTTGTACATAAGCTAAGTTAGAGATATGATATGCTTGTAAGTTTAAGGATATTAATGTATAATCAAGTGTTTTTGACATGCATGTCAGAGGTGGAGATTGTTGATCTCAATTTGGTTTTGACAAATGAGTGTCCACACACTTAAGTCATTTACTTAGTTCATGTTGAACAAGTAGTACATGTCGAGCACAACATGTATACTATAGATCATGTCAAGTTCACAATGAGTGTCGAGCCACTCATGTACCAAGTCAATCAAGTTCTAAGAAGAAAGTGTATGCTAAGTGATTCAGAAGTCAAGTAAGCAATGTGCATTTAGTGATATAGATGCCAAGTCATAGCATAGAGATCAATGTATGTCGAGCATCTGAGACTTCAAATGCTGAGTGACATAGTTTTGACATAATTGTTTGTAATGACATAAACAACTATGTAAACCATTCTTTAGCCAAATTAAAAATGAATTATGATATTTTGTAGATAAAGACAAATCTTAAGTTGGATCCCCAATGCAAATACATGCAGCCAATTAGAAAAAGGGAACATTTAAGTGGGAAAATGGATGAATCATAGTTGTTGATTCATACCTAACCCTAAGTCACCTAAGCCTTCTTAAGGAGGACAAACCCTAAACTCTCTAGAGTGTGAAGAAGGTGAATGAAGAAGAGTATAGAGAAGTTTGCATGCACAAATAGAGCATTCATGGTGGCTAAGGAGTTATGATCTAATATTGCATTATAGAATCAGTTAAAGGGGAATAGAGGACAAGAAGAGCATATAACGAAGAGATATCTGATCAAGAAGGATTGGGAAGACATCAGTTTAGAGGTGATTTGTCATCAAAAAATCAAGTGCTAATCACAAGATTATTTCTGAATCATTCTAGTAGGTGAATCAATCAAATCCCTTAATAGAGTAGTCCTAATAGGTTGCATTGAAATCCTCTAACAAGGTGCTAACCTAATTGTGAGTTAAAATCCTTTAGCAAGGCACACTTGTTATAGGGTGTTGAAATCTTTTAATAGGGTGAGACTTAATAGTCTTTGTAAGTCTTTAATAGGGAAAGCCTTTCACAAGGTAGATCAAGTCTCATGATCAAAACATTATAACCTTCATTGGATAAACTTTATTACTACAGTAGTGAAGATTTGTGGGTGTCATCCCCACCCCAGTTTGAGCAAATGATGTCTCCTAAATGCATCCCTCAAGCTACAAACAAGTTAAATTCCTTTCCTACTACCACCCAAAGAAAGGTGACACCCCTAGTGGCAAGGAAACTCTTTGATCCTACATCCCTATAGTCAATAATCAATGTCCTTTCAACTCAGTCATGGTTGGAAGAGACTATTGATCAAAAGAAGAGAAGTTGTGAGGAATTTTCCCCATCAAAAGACCTCATTGTACAAGAAACTTCTTCTCAACCACCATCAAAGAAGGTGAAGAAGCAAAAGACTATAGCAGAATTTGCTACGTATTCTTCTATTGGTCATATGCTAGTAGAAATTATAGAACCTTAGAAGGAGGGGAAGTTTCATTATTTGACTAAAAGTGATTTCCAAATTAGAACTATTGACATAGGTATTCTTGTGCACATTTCCATGGCCAACATATGGAAATCAAAAAACAAGAAAATTGAGGATAGACTGGAAGAAATAAGGGCAGAGAAAGAGGTACTAAAGGCCTCAAAAAAAGAGCTTTTTGGTGTTTTAAAAAAAACTATAGGTTTTGAAAACCTATACCAAGATGCAAAAGATAAATAAAAGCCTAAGGATTAACTAATTCCTATATATAGTAGAAATTATCTCAGACTTGGACCAATCTTCAACAAAGCACACAAGGGCTTTCTACTCTTTTGGATCTATAGAGCCAAGATAGGTGCACCTAGGGATTAAGAAGGCCTCTTCTTTGACTTTCTTCTTCAATATTTTCTCACTAATATTATTCTCTTTAGATCTATCTCTTATTTCAAATAAATGGTCAATAATCTTCTTGATATCATAAACAACTTATGTGTTATAGGAGCTAACCATAAACTCCAAGAAAGCTCTTACAACAAGGGAATGACTAGCAATTTAGTTCTTTATTACATAAATGGAAAATTTATTTTGATTTATATTTGCATTGTGCAACCACATGAATACATCAATTTGTATCTGAGTTAATGACAACCACTTATCCGTTGTTATACAAAGTCAAACTAGTAACCCTAGACCTATTTAATTGACTTAGAATTAAAATTATCATTTTTTAACCTTGAATTTAATTATTATGATATCCCTCCCATATATCTAGAAACCCTAGCAATTCATGAAAGCACGCACTTAATTCCTTGAACCAAAAGAAATCATTGAAAAAATAAACAACTCATCTAAGCTACATTAAATTGAAAGAACCTTGCTCATTTCAATCTCAAAATAACAGATACATGAAAATAGAGACAAAATTCAAGACACAGATATTGAAAACTTCTCTTTTGGATTAATTTTCCTTGAAAACCATACATTACTGGTATAAACTAAAAATATAACTTAAACTTGAAAATTTTAATCATTCAATGTTCACTATATTCTCAGACTTGCAAAATTGAATACAACATATAATTGATACAAATTTTGTACCAACTTTAATAGAAAAAAATCTAAAATTCTACAAACTTTGAACCCTC
Organism: Cupressus sempervirens; assembly: GCA_028749045.1. Lineage (NCBI taxonomy): Eukaryota > Viridiplantae > Streptophyta > Pinopsida > Cupressales > Cupressaceae > Cupressus > Cupressus sempervirens. Next base: position 614,830,139 of record CM053786.1, on the reverse strand, counting down.
ACTCCACATCTTGGAAATTCTTTTTATAAGAAAAGATTGCAAAAATATTAAAATGGGAGAACACATGAAAAAATTTGATTTGGAAGTAAATACAAAGATACTTTTTGATATTCCTATTTTACAAAACATTCTTTGTATTCAAACAAAATTAGGGAAATAGTTTTACAACTAGCAAGTGGCACTTTCTACAAGTGTCTTCAACATAATTCTATTTGTATCCTAACTATCTATCTCTTTCCTTGCCTTTTTCTTCACTTTGTATCTTCTAAAATCTTGTTGTAGTTCTTTAACTACTTCATGTTGGCAAAGCCTTGATTTCTCCAACTGCTTCTCATATATATATATATATATATATATTTCCCTTTTGGTGGGCCATTCAGTGCCTTTAACTTCATCTAAGTCTCTTACTTCTTTATTCCACCTGGCATCTGTAATGGCCTTTGATTCTATTCAAAATAAAATGCATCTATTTCAACTTTAAACAATGAATCAATTAAATAAATAAAGGGAACATCATTTTCAACCTCAAAAACTAATGTTGTGCCTACTTGTGTTAGTATTCAACTAAAAGAATCTAACCATTCTTTCCAATCTTCAATATATTATCACCATCCAAAATTGGTGGGATACAAGGCTCAATCCCTTGTGACATTTTTTTCATCCTACCTTGTATCATCTACAATTTACCAGTAAAGAAGCCTATTACTTATTTTACTATTTGTAGACCTTCGTTAACTTTGATTATCTTATATGGTAGATCTAGCTTCTTTTCCATTAACATGATTATCCTCTCTAAGAACTGTATATATGGCACCCATAAATTAAAATTCGGTGATAGTCATTCAAGTGCTTCATTGCAAACATGCTCAACATCTTGTAAAGAAATATAAAGCACATGAGCCTGTTGATAAATTTTCTTTAGAGTCTCTACTCTATGGCCTATCATGCCTATCAATATAATTACCCTCACTTCACCACCTTTCTATGTAGATTGTGTGTTAATGCTCATCCATCTTAGCTTAGGTTCCTCTTTCTCAAACTTTACAATCTGAGTAGATGCTTCTTGTATAATAATCGTTGGTTGGTTAGTGATGGCATGTGCCCTATTTTTCTCTACATTATCTAGTTGCTCCCTAAAGGATGCAACTTAAGCCTCTACCTCCTAAGATTTGGCCTCCAGCTCCTCTACCTTCTACTTGTAGATATAACTCTTTCTAAGTTCCTCTTTATAGAGCTTTCTGGCATCTATGTAATCATGAAATGTCCTTGCCAATTATGTCTCTATCTCTTCTACCTTGGCTTCATTCATGAAGGAGAAATGCTTCATGGACTTGGATATTTTTGAACTAGATGTTCTTTGTAGAGTCCATTCTATTTTATTACCTTCAGTAGTGTTCTACACATCCATCAACTTTGGGTTATTAGTCTCAAGAGCCATACTCTACACTATTAGGAATTTTGAATCAATGTTGAAGCTTGATCCCCTCTATAAACTAATAGCTCCAAAAGCCTCATAAGAGATGGAGTTCTCTTGCCTCCTTATTTGGTCAAGCATAAAAGCTTGTTCTAGATCCCATCCTAGTACTACAAACATGCCACTTATTTGGACTAAGTACCTTGCCCCTGTAGGATTCCTCACCTCACTCTCTAGGTCATAGGCATGAAGCTTCAATTTCTCCTAGTTTAAGCTTTAGGGCTAGTTCACTCTACTTCACTTTGTAGAGGAAACTTTTAAACTCATAAAATTTAAGCAAGTCGTCATCTTCTGTGAATTTTTTTTCTTGGATGATTCTATCATCCAACCTAGCTACTACTAGCTCAAGGTCTTTTAGAGAATTCTCTCCTACATTCAACCTGTCTTAAATGTAACTTTTCCTTAAATCAATAAAGTACTAATTTTTTAGACATAAATTTGAAATGTCCTCTATTTTACCTTTTTAGGTATATGGACTACTTTCTGCCTTGTGTTACCCTTGGTAACCTATGATGCTTTAGCAGGCTCTTGCTCTTCAATCTCTAGGGTTAGATTTGGCTCAAAGATAATAGGGTTTACCCTTTCCTCCTCTCCTATTGATCCTATAGGAATTTGTACCATGATCTCTGCATGATCATCCACCATCTTCATTATTATTTTTGGATAACAAATATCCATATAAAAACCCTTGAAGTAGGCTCTTTTTAGCTCATTCTCAACTCTTAAAACATCATCAAACTTAGCTAACCTATATGCAACTTCCCCCTCAACTATAATATTTATAATTAGGTCCTCTTGGGGATACTCCCTAGTATTTGGAAATATATGTATCCCCTTATTTTTTTAAGATATTCTTCATATAGCCCTCTAGGTCATACATCTTATAAGGGTAGTGGATAGATTTAAATGGTGGAGGAAAGAATGAATTTGATATAAGGGTTCTTTTCCAATGGAAAAGTCTCATATTATAAAGCATCTACACAAAAAATTCCCTTATGCACTTTAGGCCCTAGGTATTCCATGTTTACCATGAAAAATTTCCACATGAATTCAATGATGGCCAATTTAAGTGGTATGTATTTTAGTAGGATATGGGGCGGCTAGGGGCAACCATAGATTCTCATAATGGAAAAGGTTGGAAGCAAAAAAATATCACCACAATTGTGATCTAACTTTTTATTCTCAGGGAGAAGGGTTAGTCTCAATAAAATTTTCAAAATCTCTAGATCCCTAAAGAAACTTGGTTCTAGCACTTTCATAATCACATAACTAAAGTTATTGAAAAAAGAAACACAATTAGAGTAGTGATACAATCTATCCCATACCTATGTCCATAGCTAGACTAGTAGCTCTCCATTTGCATCAAATGTTTGATCAAAAAAAATTGGGCTAATATACACCACATTCTTATTTAGAATCAAGTGTATCAACAAAAAATAATGGTGGAATTTGAAATTCTCCATCTCTCCTCTCTATTCTAGCCCAATGTCCAATGGTTTGCTCATCACACCATCTAATCCAAAGGCTTTAATGAAAGAGGCATGATCCAGTGTGCATATAATGGTCCCATCATGCCTATGAAATGATTTAGTGGCTAGATTATAGGATTTAATGAGGGCCTTTACTAGATCAACATCCACAAATACTTATGGAAAAATGACCTTTGCCAGATTGTTCTTCCATGGATTACATACAGGAATCTTTTCAAACCTTTTATTATAGAAATATTTGAAAAGTTCATACCTAGTGACACCAAGACAAGTATCATCTTTTCAAAGAGCATATTGGTCTCTAAAGTCATGGTCATTTGCAAAGATGTTGTTTGAGGAGTCAGGAAACAACTTTATCCATTTGTCTACGTACTTATTGGGTTTCTTCTATCAAGTTTTTACTCATTTGGAAGTAGAAGTATCCATAACTCCCATTTCTTTATCTTGAATCTCTTCAAATTATTTTTCAATTATCTTGACTAATAATTAGGAATCTAGAAAAACCCTACAATTAGCACTAAGAACTATAAATCCTTCACATTGAAAAGTCTACAATTTTTGGAAATCATCTTTTTCTACAAATGGTAATCTATTTCAGGCCTAGAGAATATATTTATGCTATGTGTACCTCATCAAAAATATCTATGCATTGAATTCCTACATGTACAAGCCTTAAACTTATTTTTTCCTATCACCTCAAGGGAGTGTCAACATAACTATCTAGCTTTGCATTCTCTATACTTTTCTCAAATTTCATTGGTTGATAACTTCTATCATTTTTCCAACTCAAAAAAGGGAAAAAAGTTTTTTCATGTCTTATTTTAGGTCTTACAATCTTATGATTCACTTTAAGTTTCAAACCTTTCGTATCCTCTGAAGGAAGAAAATTAATGTTTACGATCTTATGATTAACCATGCTTCATATCTTCAAAAGGCCCTCTTAATCTTATTAGCTCATGAATAACAGCTTGTTATAAGTTCATAACTCTTGAATTTTATGTCATCTTTTAGAGTCACTAAATTACACTTAGAATTTTATAAACCCTTTCATAGCATCACTACATTACACATAAACTCCTACTATCTTACAATCACAACTCAACGTAGTATCGGACCTTGCCTTTTCTCACTTTAGGATCTCTCAATCATGGTAATCTAAGCTTCTTCTTAACTTTTGAAGTTTTCTCTTATGTAATGCCCCACCAAGGGATCTAAAAGAATTAACCTAAAGTTTTACTAAGTTTGCCAAAGAAATTTTTTTTTTAATCGTGGAAAATAAAACATTCACATCAAACACATAGTAGTGGAAACAATAACATACATACAACTAAAAGCATACATAACATGTTACATTCCTTAGGGATCCCAAGATGTTGAGTCACATTTAATCTAATTAATACTAAGTCTAAAAACTACCACATCCACATGAAATAATAATTAAAGGTCCACAGTCCATAATATACATTTCTTTTGAATGCCTCTTGGCAATTAAATTTGGAATGCTCAATCATCCACTATAAATGTCATAGGGTATGAAAAGCTTATAAAGAATATACATATGCAAAGATAAAAATACATCAACCTTATTGAATCTATGATAAAAAGTACAATAAAGTAAATGAAACCAATAATATACATGATATATCCATCCATCAATAAAGATATAACAATCATCATAAAAGATAACCATCCATCATAAAAAACAATTAACTAAGTGCATGGTTCCTCCCAACTATCAATAGCATCATTAGGCCATCATGGCCCCTAGCTACCCCCCTATGCATAACATCCAAAGCCACTGAAGAGATCATCAGTACTATCATAATAGGGATGTCACTCCTAAACATGCTACAACATATGTATAAAGAAATCTAACATGCTACAACATAAGCATAAAGAAATCTAACATGCAATAATAAAGCATAAGATGATCCTACAAAATAGATAATATCATCTATCACATGTTAATCATCAATATAAAGAAATATACTAGTAAATAACATCCATCATAATGATCCAAGTACAGAATGAAGATAAATGCCAATAAAGAATGCTCCAGCCACGATGACTACAGATGAATCTCAAAGGTAAGAGTGAAAAAGCACTACCACCTAACCACGTGGAACCTAAATGACCCACTCCCACCATGCTAAAGAGATAGTCTCAAGTCCCAAATAGGATATCAAAAAACATAACACAAATACTCTCTAAGTGTAGGAGTCCTAAAAGTATACTAACTCAAAGGTTCCAACATAAATTGACATCTAGACCCAAAGGCACAACAAAGACATGTAGGAACCTACTATGTAAGCGAGAAAGTGTCATCGCACAAATCATGCTAGAGTTACCCTGGTAGTCTCTTAATAGACCTCAGCCCCCTAGTGATCCCTATGCGCCACTAGTATCCTCTTGTACTGACAAGACATACTATAGAATGCAAGGTCATAACCAAGCATTCTTTATACTCCCATCCTAGTATGTACTAGCACTCGAGGCATGGGCAAGAATCATACAATTATCTTATTAGGTTCATTTTAATCCCCATTTATTGTAAAAAATTTTATTTATTAAAAAACCTACAATGAGTTACTTGGAAGCCACTTCCTAACACTACATATAGATAACATACCCTAGGCTCATGAAATCACAAATCACATGATCACCTCAGCCCTATACAAGTGACTAGAAAGAATCATAAAGAAAATCAAAATAACCACATTAATTCTCTATGAGAAACTGAAAAGTATCAAATGATAGATCACAATATCCATCGGTTCTCAATGAGCAACTAGAATAAATCACAATACCCATCAGTTCTCAACAAGCAACTAGAAAGTATCTCAAAGTAATATTGATCAAAGACCCCAAATGGTCAAGTCAAAACATGTCACAACATGACATCATCAAGATCTAAACAAACACTTCAATCCCAACAAGGTGATTGGAAAGTAACCCAAGTATAATTGATCAATGACTCAAAAATGGTTAAGTCAAGTGTCTCATACACATACACCTCAGTTTCACACAAGAAGATTGATGAGCATCAACGAATAGTAAATACAACATCTCATAGAGCATACCATCACATTTCCATGGTTGGGTCTTAAAAAGATCAAGATCAAATAACATCAGCATGACATCACATCTCATAACCCTCGAGCCTCTAGTAGATGTCCTATGACTAGTCAACAATCCAGTCAACCCCAAAACCCCAAAACATACATAGCATAACGAAACAAGATATAAACACATATTTTTGTTTGCTTTTGCAATCACATGGCTATGCCAAATATAAGGTTTCAGTTTTTGTTTCAAGTAAACCTCAAGTGTATAAGATTCTTCATTTAACCTCCAACTCAATCCAATTATCTCTTCGAATAAAACATAGAATTATCCCCCATTATTTAAAAACAATTTTCTAAAATAATTAGAAGAGAATTATTTACTTATTTAAATCATTTGCATTATTTTACTAAAATCAATGTTACTAATGATTAAGTAAAACTCCCTTAATTCTAAGATGTGTCTCCCATTATCCAAATCATTAGATTAAGACCTATCAACCTTTAGTTAAATTTTACAATTTCCTTAAAATCGGTATTCTCAATAATCAAATCAATTAGCAGTCTATTGCATAACTTAATTATCAATTAAATTTAATTAATTTAATTAATTAATAATTACATAATTTAATTAATAACTCAATGGTTATTATCAAGCGAGAAGACTCTCTTTTACCCTATAATTATCAAGTATATATAGTTGAATCAATTAAAGTTTAACCCCCATAATATCTTAATCAATTTTTCTAAAATCAACTAATGTAAAATTTTCAATAACTTAAATCATTAAGATTATAATTTAATAATCTCTCAATGATTTAATTCTAAAATCATCATCACGATAAAATGAGTTCATCTCCATTAAACACTTCACATTAAATTTAGTCTCCATTAAATTAAAATTATTCATTGATATCCAATAAATCAATTTGCAATTCTAAAGAACCCAATAATATCAATAACAATAACTAAAAACTTGAATCTATAACATTCCCTATTAATTAGCCTTAATTTAATTAAGCTAATTATTAAATTCTAAATATAACACTATATTATTATTTAATTATCTATTAAATAATAAATAGAATCTTTAACAAAACTAATAAATATTAATAAGTTAACAATTAATATTTGTAAACTTTTAATAGTATATATTTATTTATTTATTTATTTATTTATTTATAAATGCAAAACTACTAATAAAGATTATTAAACTTTACCATTTTAAAACTATTTTAAAAAAATACATATCATGCAATTTAAATTCACACTAGCTTTTAAAGTTGTTAACATAAATAAAGGGCTACATGTAATTAGGCAAGGTTGTGTGGCTATCACTGCACATCGCAAGTACGGTGTAGTGCAGCAACCCATGAACGTTGATGGGTAAGAAGAGAGTGGGGGTAGGGGGTGGTAAGCCCGCCCCTCCCCAAATATTATTATTTATTTATTTATTTTTAATTAAAAATTTTATTAAAACATTTTCGTATAAACGTTTCTTCTAGGGTCATTTTAGAATTTGACAAAACAATACCATTTAAATATATATATATATATATATATATATAAATTAATTTTTTTTAAAAATTAATATACTATGCAATATAGTCTGATAAGAGATCCACTATCAACTATTCAAATTTTCTAAAGATTTCATTCACAAAATCAAACCCTTCCCCAATTTAATTTCTCAATTCCAAATTAATTCAGCCCAAATCTCGATTTCATTTTAAATTTTTGATTATACTAAGGAAAGGTTGCAATGATATTTTAATTCCCCAATCCAAATGATACAACATGCATATCCAAATTTCCACAATATAGAACATTCACCACAAGAATTATCCAATTACTCATCTAGCAGACACAATGAAGACGGGAAGAGAGAGCATAATAGAGTATATGAAATAATCACAAGTGCCTACCTAGACACTGATGCTAATTTACTATACCTCATACAATTGCAGAGAAAAAAACTCCTTCCTTCTCCCATATTCGCAATTCCTCCAAGAACCGAACCCCCCAAGTGACTAGGAGTGCCTATAGAAGCATATGAGTATGTAGAAGCCTATGAGCTTGTAGAAGCCTATGAGGATCTAGAAGCATATGAGCATGTAGAAGCATATGAGCTTATCGAAGCATAGGAGCTTGTTGATACACACTAGGAGAGCCTGTATATAAAGGCCTCTAAGATGCATCTAGAATGTGTCTAGAAAGAACTAGGAGATAAGCATGACAACTAAGCACATATCTTCCATGATAAGAAGATAAACATGAGGTATCTAGAATGTTGTAGACACCATGTGCTCAAATAATGTGCTACTCCTATGTTTAGACAACATGTGCATAATTAGAGTGCAAACACCTGTGTTGTCAACATGACAACTCACAAGAGTTTGCATACTCCTATGTGAATCAGTATTAAAGTAATGCACATTACTTAATTAATTAAATTTCTTTATTTAATATTCACTTGACTCCTTTTTAAATTAATTTATTAATTTTAAATCTCATGCACTTATTATGTGGTCATGAAATTTTAATAAATTAATTTCTTTTCCACTTTTAAATTTATTTTCAAAACTTAATTGATAAAAATATTTATTAACTTAAATAATAATATTATTTAGCATTTATTTTAAAATAAACTCTAAAATATCATTATTAAATTAAATAAATATTATCGCGTTCTAAATATAAACTTATAACTTTTACCTTCAAATTTAATTCTTTTTATTTAATTAATTTCCCAACTAATTAAATAAAATTAAATATTAAAATATCATATTAATTCTCCATTAAATTAAATCATCAATTAAATCTTTTTAATTAGACTTAGTTAATAGAAAATACACCAAAGACTCATAAAGTAAAATACCAAAACCCATCATAGCAAAACACATACAAAATCAAACCAAGGGGTTATAATCATGAATTACATCATCTAACACATTTGGAAGGTATTTAACTCAGATACTTGTCCTAATTTTCAATTCGATCAAATAGCTTAAAGGTTTAGGATTTGGACTCAAGAATTTATCTCCTCTCTCTTACCATTGACATAATGTGATAAGGTATACTCATCCTAGCAATTTAGAGAAGTCAATACCTGGTACTTGCACCCTACATAAAATACATGCATGTACAAGCACAATATGTACTAGCCTAAATAGGCAATGGCAGGAAGTGGTGCATTCTATAGATCCTGACTAGTAGATGACTACGACTCCCTTCCTTAACCACATCAAAAATTCCATACATAAAGAAAGCAAACATAGACACCATATACATGATATATAGGGTAAGTATCCATAAGAAAACACGTATGATAATAAACCATCTAACTATCATCATCAATGACTGAAATCACTAAATAATCATCATGCATACATGAAATATAGACTGCCAAATGATCTCATCATATAATAAATTGAATGTAAAATAGTATCTAATAATCACAAAACAATATTACTGATCATAAGCATTAAAACTACCCTAAAAGAGTTTTGCAACAATAGAAAAGTGTAAACTATGGTAGGCACTACATCTTAACTATTGCATTTCTTTATGATAACTTTAGATCTTTTGCTTTCACTTTAACTTAACCCATATGACCATATGCTTGGCACTACTTTGTAACTTCAAAAGTCTTAATGTTTTTCCCTTGTGATCTTATGGTCCTCTATTCTTTGTATCTTTGGGAGACTTCAATTGCCATGTGTTTAATTTCTTTATGTGCATGCACCTTGCCCCACTTCATAATATTGTGACACTTAATACCCTTACCACTTTATGTCTTATAATCTTATGATCTCGTTTCTTTTGTATGGTCGAGGGTTCTCTTATAAGCCTTTACACTTACATGCTCTTTAGTTCATCATAAGATCATATCACTTATTTTAAACCATAAGAAGCTTATGATGACACTATGTTGGGACAATCATAAGATCAAAACCTTCATAATATACTCCCATGATTCTAAAATTACATTGGATATCATAACATCAAGAGACCTATTTTTTACCTTTATGATCCTTCACTAGCCTTAAGTTCATAACATTGGAAGAGGGGAAACTTAGACTTATAACTAGATGCTTAAAACCCCAATCATAAGATTGTAACAAAAGATGGAAATTTTGAAATCACATGTGATCTTCTACTTAAGCTTAAAACCTAGGCTAAAAGTCAAATTTGATCACAAATTTAGAAAATATCTCAATGATACGGTAAAAACATAATCCTTAGGATATTAGAATATCCTATGCTAGGGAAAAATTCAATAGGTTAGGGTTTTTATTGGAAAATTGATAACAAATATATGAAAAACCCTAACTTCATAACATATTTCAAAATATTTTTATAATAAAATTTTTAATGGTGGCACAGTGAAAATAAGGGCTAGTAGTGGTTCTATTTGGGGATGATGGACAACTTTATCCATGCAAGAATTTAAAATTTTTGCAATAATCAGACCATGCACATGATAATAATAATGACAACATCTTAGAGAGCAATGTTGAGATTGGGAAACACCACAAATATATACAAAGTGACAACACATATATACAAGGATTTACAAAATGTACAAGCTTAGCTACTACTCATGAAAAGAAAAGTACCTTCAGCAAAAGTACTTCTTCAAGAATTGTCCATGAACTGGCAATTCAAGAATGTAACCTAATAGTTCTTTTAAGATATAAGAATCCTCACCCCATGAAGAATAAATTGGATAAGGGCCTAACCAAATAGGATCAAATTTTCCATGTTTACCTTTATCCTCAATTCTTGCATTCCATATTAAAACTAAGTCTTTAGAGTCAAATTTCTTTGTCACTGCTTTCCTATCATATAAATGCTTAAATTGCAAGTGCAACTTTATATTCCTAGTAGAGGCTTCTTTCCTAGTTTCTGTCAGTCTTACCAATTCATCCATTCTCTCTTACATATCATCTATAATATCATCATCATACATCTGAATGTAATTTTAAGAATTTTCTTGAGGAAATAATTCAATACCAAGATCAAGAAGCTCAATAGATAGCACAAGAGAGAAAAATGATGATCAAATGAGAATAGATACCATATGATTTGATGAATACATAATAGAAGAGCTTTATATATAAAGAAAACTAGAATGAGTAAGAGTTAGCAAAGAGATAATCATCACAACTAAGCACATCTCCACCAAGAGTGGATTATCCTCCATTATGCATAAATGTACATGAAACAATGAGAGGATAAGAATACAAAGGTGTATCTAATAAAGAGATATAGTAAACAACAGGTGCTCAATTAGAGTGAAAACAACTATGTTGTCTACATGACAACTCATATGAATATGCAAACTCCTAGGTGCCTACATAACAACTAATATTCTAAAGCATTAACCTAAGTAAAGTTAAGTAAAGTGTAAATGGTAGATATGTATTTACACCAACACCCCCCCTTAAGTGCAACTTAGGGGAATGCACTTAAGCTCACAAAAGCTAGATGAAAATGCATGATGGATCTAGGCTTCTAGGCCATGTTAGGTACCCATGTACAAATTGCAAGTGAAAAAAATATGTAATGCAATCTCTCATAAAGAAGAGAAAGAGGGAAAACCACATGAGAAAAAACCCCCTCCAAAAAGAGAGATAAGTACAAAAAAGGAAAATGAGAGAGAAGAAAACCTCATGTAAGGAAAAGATCCCTTCCATAAGAAAGAAGAGAGAAGTCAAGTGACTCCCCTTAGTGAAATTTTACACACTCCCAAGAGATCTTGCAAATGGGTATACTTGACCTTAGTGAAGGGTTTGGTGGAGATTTCTACAACCTACTCTACTATAGGACAATACCCCAACTCAATGACCTACTCATGTATCAGCTCTCTAATGTAGTGCATAGGAACCTCAATGTGTTTGGTCCACTAATTTTGAATTTGATGTTTTGAGATCTCAATAGCACTCTAATTATAACAATGAATGATTGTAGACTATGGAAAGTTGAACCCAAACTCCTTCAAGATATGTCATAGCCATATAGCCTCTATAGCTATAGTAATAGCCCCTTGATACTCAACCTCAGTCAAAGAAAGAGCAATAGTATTTTGCTTCTTACTCTACCAACAAATGGGGCTAGAACCAAGATGAAACATGTAACCTAAAGTAGACTTGTGGGAATCAAGATCTCCTACATAATTTGAGTCTGTGTATCTAACCAATTGAAGTCTAGTACTACTACATAGTGTATCCCATGTGTATGTGTACCCTATATGTAGTGCAAGATGCATTAGGCAACCTTCCAGTGAAGCTCATGTGGCTCTTGCATGAAGTGAGAAACCATGCCAACTGCAAAAGCTATGTCAAGGCATGTATGTGTCAAGTAAATGAGACTCCCAACCAACTATCTATATAATGTAGCATCAACAAGTGGAGTGGAACACTTGGCCTCTAACTTAACACTTGAAAGAAAGGGAGTTTGTGCAGACTTACAATCACTCATATGAAAGAGAGAAAGTAAATCAAGAGCATACTTGGGTTCAGAAAGTGTGATCCTAGCTGAAGACTGTGTGATCTAAATACCAAGGAAATAATGAAGTAAACCCAAGTCTATCATAGAAAATCTATCCTACAAAGAAGTCTTGACATTGGCAATGATGGATGAAGTACTTTTGGTGACGATCAAGTTTGAGTCATCCCTCCAAAGAATGTAGACATTCAAATCTAAATGACACCTAGTGAATCCTACTAAGAGTAGGAAGGAATCCATCTTGGCATACCAATCCCTAGGAACTTGCTTAGGCCATAGATAGACTTCCTCAAACTATAAACCATTGTAAAATCATGTATGAATCCTTGAGGTTCTTCCATATATATCTCTTCAAGAAGATCCTCATTAAGGAAAGCACTCTTCACATCCATCTAATGTACAACCTAACCATGAGCTATAGTAATAGCTACTATCAAATGAATGAAGATCATCTTAGCTACTAGTGCAAAGGTCTCACTATAGTCAATAGCAAGAACCTATGAGAATACTTTGGCAAAAAGTCTAGCCTTATACTTATCCACACTTCCATTTGCTACAAACTTGGTTCAATAGATCCACTTACACCGAACCAACTTCCTTCCCTTAGGAAAAGGAACCAAGTCCCAAGTTTTTTTATTCATTAAATGGCCTTGTCCCATTTAAGAACCCTTCATACTTCATTAAATGACTATGGATCAAAAGCAATGGCAATATATGCAAGTGGAAATTATTTGTATTGTGCCCTCGTCCTCCTAGTATCTGAAGGATTCCCCACCAATGAACCTATTGAATCAAGTTTTTGTTGTGCCCAATGAGGTCTAGTGTAAGAAGAAGAAGGAATATCCTCATCTATTTGTGGACCCTATGAATTTGGTGTCTTACAAGCCAAAGTTGAAGGAATATCATCCTCCAAGTAACTATCATCACTGTCATCACTTTCCATGAAGGAAGAAGGAGGAGTTGAAGGAGCCAAACTTGGACAAGTTTCTTCAAAGAAAATATTCATCTCAAAGAAAATTTCACATTTCTCTGGATCCATGATTTTGTATGCCTTAAGATGGTTAGGATATCCAACAAATATACAAGGTTTACTTTATGGTTATAATGCCTTCCTTTTTTTGTGGAGGTATCCTTGCCCATGCTAGACAATCAAAAACTTTAAAGTGTTTTACACTTGGTTTTCTTCCACACCAAGCCTCAAAAGGTGTAATTCCATCCAAGGCCTTATGGGGACTTCTATTTTGGATGTAATTTACACAACACATAGCTTCTGCCAAAAAAATGTGATCAAGAAACTTATGTTGTAGCGTACAAGTGGTCATTTCCTTAAGGGTTCTATTCTTCCTTTTAGAAACACTATTTTGTTGTGGCAGTTGATAAATACCCTCATGAGTACAAAAGTCTATAAGCCTTGAGTTTTCATACTCCCTTCCATTATCTATTTGAAGAATCTTGGTGGCTTTCCCTAATTTCTTCTCAACTTGAGCTTTTAAGGTGATAAACTCATTAAACACTTCACTCTTATGAGCAAGAAAGAAGACCCAAGTGTATCATGAAAAATAATCAATGAACGTGAGAACATATCAAGCCTTTCCAAATGATGGTACTAGAAATGGGCCAAATACATCACTATGGACCAATTCAAGAACAATAGTAGCTCTCCAATACTTCCCCTTGTAAAACTTCTCTTTGGGATGTTTCCTGCTTCACAACCTATAAATACACCCTTTGAATACTTGACTTGAGGTAGACCTATAACCATATCCTTGTTGCTAAGTTGTTGAAGGAAGTGGTAATTAAGATGTCCAAACCTCTCATTCCATAGTTTACTTTGTGAATTTGAGTGGGTAAACAAGGCAATGAAAGTAGACTTAGGCACAAAATGAGAAAAGGAATAAAGTCTTTTATCATGATTAGCCTTTCCAATTGCCACCATAGAATCATCCTTTAGATTTTTCACCATAACTGAATCAAGAAGGAAGTCCACTTTGTTGCCACATCTATAGTGAGTGATTTGGTAGATCAAAAGGAGGTTGGTGCTAAGGTTGGGAACATGAAGAACATCCTTGAAAACTCCATTGTCCAACTCAACATTCCCTTTTCCTTCAACTTCTACTTGTGTGTCAATTCCCACATAAATGTAAGGTACATGTGATGGTTTCAAAGAGGAAAAATTCTCCCTTGAATTACCCATATGATGTGTAGCTCCTGAATCAAGAACCCATTCCCTATAATTGATTGTGCTTGCTACCAAATCTTGTACCTTAAACTCATCAATTTTCATATCCTTAAACTCATATTCATCATGACCATTCTTCTTACAATAGGCACAAGTTTTCTTCCTTTTTTTAAAGTTTTTCCCCTTCTTATTATTGTTGGAAAAAAAATTTCCTTGTTGTGAGGAAGATTATTGTGTGGAGGAATATTGATGTGTAGAGGTAGATTGTTGTGTGTTATCTTGTGGCTTAGCCTTCCACTACTTTTTCTTCTTGTTATAATTTTTACCACTGTGATTCCCTTGATTCCCCTTATTAACCACCAAGTCTTTGGACTTAGAAGACTGGAGAATTTCCATACTCAGTAACTTTTCATGTTCTAAGACCAACATTCTTGAAAAGGACTCGAATGAAGGCTTAGTGAAGGCACTTCCCATTGTTATACCAACATCTGATTTACACTAGCAAGCTCTAATCTCAACCTGCAAAAAAAAATACTCTCCAATAGTTATGCAATGAAACTCCTATAGCTCTAATACCACGTAAGAATTTTCCTATGGAAATAATTCAAAAGCAAGATCAAAAAGCTTAGTAGATAGCACAAGAGAGAAAAATGATGATCAAATGAAAATGGATATTAGATGATTGGATGAATACATCATAGAAGAGCCTTGTATATAAAGGCAGCTAGAATGATTAGGAGTTAGCAAAGAGATAATCATCACAACTAAGAACATGTCAACCAAGAGTGGATTATCCTCCATTGTGCATGAATTTGCATGCAACAATGAGAGGATAAGAATACAAAGGTGTATCTCATAATGAGATGTAGTAAACAACATGTGCTCAAGTGAAATGCAAACAACTGTCTTGCCTACATGAAAACTCCTAGGTGTCTACATGACAAATAATATGCTAAAGCATCAACTTGATTAAACTTAAGTAAAGTGTAAATAGTAAATACTTACTTACACCAATAGTAATTGTATAGGTCCATTAAGTTATTATGAGGCATTTTAACTTAGATTACATATACCAAGTCAAAAGGTGAAACACCTATTTCCTTCTTGGTAATCACTTTTTCAACCCATGCTGCTAAATGCAACTTGGAATTGTGTTCTTTTTTACTTTCATCCAAAGTCCTCTTAATGACTTTCAACAATATTTTATTTGTAGATTTAGCTTGTCCATTTCCTTGTGGATGATATAAGGTTGATGTTGATCTTATAGTACCATACTTGTCACAAAACTTGATAAATTCTTCTGACCTAAAGCACATGGCATTATCAGTCACAATTCTCTCAAGACATCCAAATCTAGTTATTTATTTACTACTTTAGTAGTAGCATTCCTAGTAGGAATAGCCTCTATCAATTTTGTAAATTAGTCTATTGCAACCAATATCCATGAGTAACCAGCAATAGATTTGGTTAAAATTTCACCTATGAAATCCATTCCCCATTGTTGAAAAGGTGCCTATACCTCCACTAATTTCAAAGGAGTACTCCTAGAAAATTTTATCTTTCTAAAAAATCTCTAGCAAGAGTCACACTTTCTAACCAAAATATTTTCATCTTTGAATAGACTAGGCCACTAGAAACCAGCTTGTATTGTCCTATGGGTAGTGGTCTTCACCATGTAGTGGCCTCCACATACTCCTGAATGCATATCAGTGAGTATTTTCTCTGATTCTTTGGGATCAATGCAGTTAAAAAGTACCCCCTACAAAATTTCTCCACCACAAATTTCCATTAACAATAACATATCTAATGGCATGTAACTTAACAGTTCTCCTTTCATTATCTATCAGATGGGGTGGGGCTTCCATATGTTGTAAGTAATGTATCACATTTTTTTACTAGTCACATTAATCCATATCACATGTATTTGATTTGAGATCTTCACATACTAAATTTATCTTATTAGCATCTAAGTTAGACTGAGCCATCAATTTTTCTAACCCTTGGCCTCTTACCAATTTTGTGATTTGGATTTCAAAGTTAAACTCTTGGATCCTATTTGTCCATCTACATCTTCTCCCTAAAACTTCCTATTGTGAAAAAATGTCCTTCACTATAGTACTTGGTAAAAATGAAATAACAATACCATGAACTAAATAGCATCTAAAATATTTTATAGCTTTGACTAGAGCATAAACCTTTTTTTCATTTATTTCATACTTGAATTCTACAAGCTAGAGGGATTTGCTAAAAAATGCAATTGGTTGCTCATAGCATTCTTCATCTTTTCGAAGCAAAATTGTTGCTATGTTATGGAATGAGGCAAGGGAGAATATATGCATGGGCTTTGCATAATATGGTGTCTTAAGAATTGGTGCATTTTTTATAGTATTTTTAATTTCTTAGAAAGTGACAGTAGGCTCACCTTCCAAACTAATGATTGCTCCTTTCTTGAGCATCTTGGATAATGGTCTACTGATCTCAGCAAAATTAGTTACAAATATCCTTAAGAAATTTACATGTCCAAAAAAAGACTATATCTCTTTGACATTTTTGGACTTAAGAACTTTTTCAATTCCTGCCACTCTTTTGATATCAATTTTAACTCCTTCTTTAGATACTATGTGACCAAGCAATTTCCCTTCTATCACTCCAAAAGTACATTTCTTTGGGTTTAATGAAACCCCATACTCCAAGGATTTTCTAAATGTCTACAATGGTCCTTAGCCTTTTTTAAGTATGTTGTCAGATCATCTTGGTAAACAACCTTGAATTTATCAATGTATTCCTTAAATGCTACATCCATAGCTCTCTGAAATGTTGCTTCTACATTTATCAAACCAAAGGGCATCCTAACATATACATAAGTTCCCCAAGCAGTTGTAATTTTTTTTTTGAATTTCTCTTTCTCGTCAACTAGTACCTGATTATATATTGAGAAATCATCCATCATAGACATTATCTCTAAACCAGTGACTTATTTCAACATGGCTTCCATATTGGGCAATGCATAGTTGTCTTTCAAAGATGCAATATTTAAGTTCCTAAAGTCAACACACAATTGAATATCACCATTATTTTTTCTGATTAACACTAGTGTAATTGGTTTGATTATTCCCCCATCCCTAAGCTTCATAGGTTCTTCCTATATTTATGGGGCTAATGTGGAATTGACAAGCCATTTATTTTACCTAAATGGATTTACATTCTCTTTAATGGGTATTACATGTTGAAAAATATCTTCCTTGTAAGCCTTAAGGTCATCATAGGACCATGTGAACACATGCCTAGATTTATTAACAAATCAATCAATGACTTCTTGATTGCAGGGGATAAAGTTTTACCGATGTATACTTTTTTGGGAGATTCAATTGTGCCAAGGTTTATTTCTTCACACTCTTGTGGCTTCTCATCTTTGATATTTGAATGCACCCTATCTTGATTATCAAAGACACTTTCTAGTACCACTAATCCTTTGGATACCTTCTTGGTCTTTAGCTACAAAAATTATTGATCAAAAATGGTTTCCTTTCCATCTTCTATTTCAAAAAATGCACTACAATCCAACTCTTGACCATGGTACTTATCCTTGTTGAGAAGGAAGTTCAAGATGTCTTTTTCATCTTCATACACTTGCCAATTTTCTACATTGTTAGGGATAGAAGGCATGTTATGCATCTCAATTATAGACACACCAGTAAATGATATATCACTTGGCTTAATCACTACATTAGCCAACAAGTTAGCTATCTTATTTTTGCTTCTATCCATCCAAGAAATGCCAAAAGTGTCAAATACTTCAATTTGGTCCCAAAAAACATTCATATATTGTTTTGGCCTCTTATTAGTCACAAATAACATGTAGTTTCTTAGTTTCATGATTTGTTGCCACTTCTAATCCCAGTAAAAGGGCCTCATACTCTACAATATTATTAGTAAATATGAAATTTAGATATTATTATTAAAATTATTATTTTCTAGAGATATGAAAAAAAACTCCAGTCCTTGATTCATCTTTAGAATTTGCCCCATCAAAGTACATGGTCCAAAGGCTTTGGGAATCTATACAATTTGTTACCTCTCATGCAATCAATGGGGCTAGCTTCTCAATTTCCTAAATAATAAGTTCAGCTCTAAAAGCATTAACCTTAGTGTCTAGGAAACATGTAGCATCTCTATCAATGTTTTTCTCAAGCATATGTGTGACTCCTAGTTCTCTATCAATTTTGATGGCCTTGTCTCCTATGTGGAATATAGCATATGAAAAATCACATTGTAGGCTACCTCCCATTCCAGCACTCCATTTTCTTGAGATCAATATCCCATATTGTGGAGGAATATCTACTACTAGGAAAGTGATAGTCAGTTCAACATCAAGGTAAGAAATTAACTTAAAAGGAAAAGCATTAATTATACCTATGACAAGAACTTCTCTTATATCCATAGCCCTATATATACCTTTCTTGGTATCCACTTTCAAACCTAAGGCTTCCATAATTTTAAAAGGAATGATAGTATTTGAAGCCCCTAAGTTAATCATACAACTTTTTAATGTAACTCAATTGTCTTCTTTCTCTTTTATTATAAGTGGTGCATGTTGCATTACTAATTATTCCCATTCAAAAACATTACTACTCCCTATTCCACCTAACCAAGATAAGGCCTTATTTTTGTGTTCCTCTATCCTACACATCTCAAATAAAGGAATTTTAACAGTGATTTGTGACAACATTGTAATCATATAAATAGGATCATATATAATAAGCTTAAAAGAATTACCTCTATCTACTACTGCTTGAACAGTAGGTTCCTCCACTTGTTTGGTAACATTAGAATTTCTTTTCTTTTCTTGTACATTTACCCTGATTGTTTCAACTACTTGAAATTGCATTTTCTTTTTTAGTCCCCACTTTTTATTCCTACTATCCTTGATTTTAACTGTAAGTGGATTGTCCTTTTTATTCTCATCATCCATTTTATGAGTAATATGATTAATGAAAATACTAGATGGCTTACCAATGACATTGTTAATAGTTTTTTTTTTCTCAGATTGTAAGTACTATGCACTTAGGCTATCATTTCTATATTTATTTGGTCAATCTCTTCATTGGATGGTTTTCTTAAGTTCATGTTCTCATATTGTACATCTTGTCTTCATCTTGATCTTCATTATTTGAAAACACTTTCTAATGATGCATTTGATACATATTTCTTAGATTTGTAATATTATTCTCAGAATCTTCTAAATTAGATCCCTCACCATTATCACAAAAGTTTATCATGTTACATCCTACATCCTTATGATTATTTTCTTCATCTCCTTCTTCATTTTGTGCTTGTTTACAGAAAATGACTGAGAAACTGCACAATAGTTAGGATAATGAGAGGATTGGCACACAATGCTCCAAGGCACATCATCCATCATGTTTACAAAAAAATTTTGCAGTAGATCTAGTGTACCCTTATCTTTTTTACATTGGGTAGGATTAGGAATAGGCTTTCCATCTTCCACTGTGTGGTATAGGGATAATTTTGCATCCTAGGCTACTTGTAATTATTGTTAAATTGAGTTTTCTCACTAATACTTGGCTTATTAGCATGCTATGCTAGTGGATTCAATTTCTTAAGTAGATTCAAGATTTGGCCCATTATATCATCCTTAGGATTCTTAGTTATAATAGATTTTTCAAGTTCTTTCTTATTTCCCCTTGGAATGAATAGTCTTGGGTCATCCCTTCTCCCTAACTTACTAGATGTTTTTCTATTATTTTCAATATTCATAGCCATCTTGTAGGCGTCCCTCAATGTTATAGGATCCTTATCTCTTAGATTATATGCCATCTTACTATTAAAAGCATTGAAATAAGTTGTGAAACACACATCTTCCCCTAATCTCATCACTTGAAACAACCTATACATCCCCTTTTGGAATATCACATTGAAATCAAATGTAAACTCATTTGGGTTCTTCTTTATGTTGTTAAATTCATTCAATATAAAACTTGCATTGGTGTTGTCACCATATTTCTCTTTGAAAATTTTCTCTAAAACATTCCATGAGCCAATACTATCATTAGGTAGTCTTCTAAACAAGTCACTAGCATCTTTAGTAAGAGAATGAATAAACAATTTCATCACAAAATCTTCATGTCCTACCTCATAGTCATTAATCACGTAAATAAACTTTAAGACATGTTCTTCACCAATCATAGCATTGTTGCCTAAGAATTTAATAACTTTGTTTCTCAAATTATTTGAAATAGGATTAGGAAAACCAAGAATGCCTATGAAAGACATTTTCTTATATTTCTACATGTAGATAGGTCTTCTTTGAAAACCTATAATATTTTATGTGCTCAATCTAGCTCCTTAGGTTTGTATAGGGATTTGGGCTTACTAGATAGTAGATATTTGACTAGTGGTAGTGGTTGAAGATGAAGTAGGTGTAGATTTAGATGTGTTTTGATTAGTCACTATTGGTCCACAAGTAGGAACTAAGGGCATAGCTTGTGAGGATAAGCTTGGCCAAGATGCTAAGGTAGAAGTAGATTTAATAAAATGTATTTTTCTTCTAGTCTTAGTGGCATGGGCCTCATTTTCAACTTTCTGAAGTTCTTTGGCTAGATCCTCTCTTTTTTTCTTAGCTTTCTCTAAGTTTAAATCAAGTTTAGACATGGTAGATTTGTTAGAAAGAACTTGGGGCTCATTAGTATGAATCCCTATTACCTTTTTCTTTCCTTTATTAGGATTTTTCATAGTTAGGTCTATGACTTTAGGTTCAATAGGCTTGTAAGGTTGGATTTGGGAGATGACAAGTGTAAGAATTTGCCCAAGGGAAAAATTCACCCAGGAACTAAGAACTCAAACACAAGCACATAGTAGACCAAAAATGGATATGATCAATTAATCAGAGTATGTCCGAATACATTGCTCTGTTCAGAATGTGATGTTCAACACACTAGGAGTGCCTATATATAAAGGCCTCTTAGGAAGAACCTAGAATGTCTCTAGAAACAACCAGGAGATAAGACAACTAAGCACCTTATCCAACATTCTAGATGAATGGATAAGAATGACAAAGTGTCATATGTGTGTAGAAGATTTTTGTGTTGTAGACAACATGTGTTTAAAAGAGGTATAGACCCCTTGTGATGTCATCATAACAACTCACAAGAGTGCACAAACTCCTAAGTGTCTCACAAATAAAATAATGCAAAATAATTAAATAATGCATTAACCTAAGTAAACTTAAGTAAGTGTAATAAGTAAATACTTATTTACATCAACACCCCCCCCTTAAGTGCAGCTTAGGGGAATGCCCTTAAGCTTACGAACTAGAATGAAGATGCATAATGGATCCCAGCTACTAGGCCATGTTAGGTACCCATGTACATAATGAAGATGCAAATCTCTCATAAAGAGGGGAAAGAGGGAAAACCTCAAGGGAAAAACCCTCCCACAAAAAGAGAGGTAAATATGGATGCATGGATGGATGGAGTAATCAAGACCCCCCCATTATGACATACATCCATGTATATACAAGAAAGAATGGAGAAGGACAAAAACTCCTATGAGGAAAAAGTCCCCCCCCCAAAAAAGAGAAGGAGAGAAGGTAGCCCCCCCCCCCCCCCCCCCCCACTTAAAAGTAGTGTTCCTATCACTAAAAAATGCTCTGATGTAGAAGCTAATCCATGACCTCTATATGATGTTCCTCCCCTTTGGAAGAAACAAAGGCAAGGGTACTTGCAAGCTACATCCGCTAGATGGAGAATAAATCTCTATGATGACTGGTATCTCTAAAATTTGTTCAAAAGTCCTTATGTCAATACTAATGATGGCTTCCTCCAAAACTGCTAAAGAGAAGAGCAGATCGAACAAGGAAGGAGGTAGAACCTGTCTCAAGAAACCAACAGTCTTCTCAAATGTGAAAGAGATCTCTTGTAGATGTTGTAAAGAAGAATCCACAATCATTCCAACCTGGAAGGATTGATCATGTAGAGCATGGAGTTGAGGGTCAGAGTGGGCCCTCACAACAATTGTAGAAGACTCCTCAGCAAAGAGAAGTGAGAAATCATCATAAAAGTCTCCCATATCTATTGTGTGTGACTCCAAGAACAAAATTGAAATGTCTAGCAAGAACTCATCGCCTAGAAGACCATGAGTACCCTACAGTGATAAAGTACATGAGTCTATCACTATGAAAAAGGATGAAGTATCCACCTCAAATAGAAGATGAATGTCATCAAGAATATCTCCCACATCTTCAATGTGAGACTCTTGGAACAACTGTGCAATGTCTGAAAGGAAGTCTTCACATGAAGGTAGAGTAGGAAGACATAAAGTATCCTATTGCACTAATTTTGAAGCATCTGTGGCTGAAATAGGATCAGTAGGAGCAACAAGAGCTGGAGGTGTGATCTCATCTGAAGAGGAGTCAGCTGCAACTGGTGGAAGAAGATCTTCTAGGAATGGAGGAATAGTTGGATCTCCATAATTCTCCCAAAGATACATCTGAAAAACATATGGATCAGATGAATTAATTTTGATCAAATTTTTCAAAACTTTATATTCCATACATAATTACAGAGTACTCCAAATGATGTCATGGTGATAAAAAGTAAACTCAAGATCTAGTGCATAGGGCAGTACATTGTGCTGACAAAGATATCTGATAGCAAGTTGACTCCATTCATGATAGTTGTGTGGGGTCAATTCAATCAAATCTTCCTCTTCCATGATGGACCAATCAATGAATCCTCCAAAATATCAAGGACAATCAAAGAAACCCCCCCCCCCCCTAATGTATGATTTGAGCACTCTATAACCACTTGCCAATTTAGGGTCTATTTATGAAAGTAGTATTTCTATCAATAGAATCTATAATGTGATTGCAGATCTGGAAAGTAGATTTAAAAAAAACACTTTCAAAAAATATGGAACCTGATTTGGAGTCCAGATGAGCCCGTACCAAGCATTTTAAGTGACAAAATTCAAGATTTTAGAGTTGCAAAAAAATTCAGAAACAGAGTGTAGACGCTCAAAAATGGTTCACATCTACAACCTCATCACTTCTTCATACTAATTTGTCCCATTTTCTCATTCTACTAACTTTGATCTTTTGGCCAGATTGACCATATTTTGTCATTTATATCCCCTTTCACATCAATTTCATATCAACTCAAAATCATATCAAATCAACTCGAAATCATATCAAATCAACTTAGAATCACCCCAAATCAACTCAAAATCACTCAAAATCAGTCCTAATCAACCCAAAACATATCAAACATCCCAAATCAATCATCATTTATCCACTCCTAGGCATTTTTGTGGCTTTCAATGCCTTGGAAACCTATCAACTTATCAATCTTATCAATCTGACCTTAGTACTGTCATGGCTCTCAGTACTAGGTCAAAATATCATTCATGTCATTCAATATTTGATGTTGTTGAGGCTTTCAATTTTATATCATGGCATCATCAACCATTTTAATAATATTGACAGTGTTTGTCAGTGTTATTATGATCAAACCTTATCAATCAATTTCAATCCTGTAGCATTTACAATGTCGGTTAAATGTTACATATCAATTAATTCATGTCATGTGTCCTTGGCATGTTATCAATTTTGATCTATCAATTAATTTGACCATGGCTTTGGTCTACCTTTTCATCATCTTATTCGATATCCATCATCATCACATTTTCATCAAAGGATACGGTCGCATTCATTTAATCAATTTGGCCAATCATCTACTAATTTTCTCTATAGGATTAAATAACCCATAATTTAATTCTATTATTCTCACTAATTATTCTTCCTGATTATCATCCTCAATTAATTAATTTTATTAATTAATTGATTCATTATCTGCAAACCATGGAAATTTACAATTTCCTAAGTTCCATTTTCCATCATTAATTCCATTTTCTACTAATTCTTATTTTGTGGAATTAAAAGATTTTTAATTCAAATATTCCATAAAATATTTCATCATCATGACACTTGGATGTGAGACCTCATGAATTCTCCTTTGATACTTGGCTAATATTTTTCATAATCAAATATTATTACCTCTTACGTATGTCCCTATTTGGCTTATTTGTCATAGATTCTTGGCTTTAAGTGGGTTGAGGAATCTTATGATGCGTCATAGATTCTCTTCCAAATTTGACTTTCGTGTGTCATAGAATCTTACTTTTGGCATATTCTGTCATATGTGTCATAGGAATTATTATTACCTCTTACGCATGTCCCTATTTGGCTTATTCGTCATAGATTCTTGGCTTTAAGTGGGTTGAGGAATCTTATGACGTGTCATAGATTCTCTTCCAAATTTGACTCTCGTGTGTTATAGAATCTTATTTTTGGCATATTCTATCATATGCAACATAGTAATTATTATTACCTCTTATGCATGTCCCTATTTGGCTTATTCGTCATATATTCTTAGCTTTAAGTGGGTTGAGGAATCTTATGACACGTCATAGATTCTCTTCCAAATTTGACTCTCGTGTGTTATAGAATCTTACTTTTGGCATATTTTGTCATATGCGTCATAGAAATCTCTTGCCACATCGCATATCTGTGGGTGAAAAATCCAATGCTCTCACCCTCCATGAAAATTATAAAATGGACACTCTTCCTCTCATTTCGGATCTGAAGACTTAAGTTTTGAAATCCAAATGTTTGAATCCTCAAATCTCTACTTCTTTGCATGTTGCATTCTTGCTCTCACATTAAAATCACACTTCAAGTATTCTCATGGCATGATCCACATCATAGGCTTTGGCTTCAATCTTGTGTGCACTATAGGCAAATTGGAGCTACAATCATTTGGAGAAGAAAGAAGAACATGAGAGCTACAAACAGAAAAGGGAGTTTTAAATTATGTTTGATTTCTTTTGATTAGTTTGGCTTTCATGGTAGACTAGAGGGTGCTAATACATGTTGATTGGGTTTGTGATTTTCTCATAGTGTGCTATGCATTTAACCCATTTTTTTGGTCCTACATTTGGTGAACCCGACATGAACATGCATATCTAACTTGGGGTTTCTTGTTTTGTGCTTGTAGGTGCAAGGAAGGAGCTCACTTGGAAGGGTATAATGACTATCTGCTCTTATTTTTCACACCTATATTAATTAGGGGGTCTAGTAAAATTCTTATATGTTGTTGTTTCATGCATTCTATTAGCTTGCTGTCCTAGGGAGCACTATGCTCTGTTAGGGCGCACTTGGGACCCCTAGGAGCAGTTGTAGGAGCCCAAAATACACCAAAGCCTCTTTCTATTGTTTCCAACTTACCAACTATGCTCATCTGGGCCCCAACTATTTCATTGACATAGTCTACACTGTTTAGGCACACTTGGGAGTGTAGCTTTGAAAATTCCAATTTCTGGGTCTTGACTAGGCACCCATTTCTCCACACTCTGCACCTAACTTCCCAACTGCACCCTAAAACTAAAAACTACACCCAACTGGGCCCCAACTACATCATTGATGTAGTCTGCACCATTTGGGTGCACTTGGGGATGTTCAAAGCCATTTTGGCCTTCTGGGGAGCAATTTGCACTGTCGGAGCACAACTAGGTTCACAGTAAGCACATGCACCAATCAAAATCTGCATTTCAAGCTCCTATCATTCTCTAGGACATATATTAGGTGATTTTGTGTTACTAATGATCTATTTTTAGCATGTGGTGATCATTGGATGAAGATATGATCGTAACAAACTACTGATGTGTGCTTTGCAGGACGTTGTCGAAGACTTTGTGTGTCTTTCAAAACTATGTGTGTGGATTTCCTAGATTAGATAACATTTCATTTGGTTCTTAAAAAGAACCTTTTTCTTTTTTGCCTGACGTGTCTATGGTGTTAGATCCCTAGGAGTTGCATTAGATGTATCCTCTCCCCTCGCCATTCGTGGATTTTGGGTGTAAGAGAAATTTGTGTAACTTCTATAGGAGGCCTGCGTTGGACCAAGATACTCGATATTGGGTATGCCAAAGGATGACCTCAGAGCGGTAACAGGCCAAAGCCAGGTCAACATTCCAGCTGCTATATAAAATTTGATTACAGTGAAAGCTATGACATCGATATTTCTATGTGATAGCTCTCCTCTAGTACCCTTTTGGTGCGTCAAACCTCGATTCTCGAGGCTGGGAGACCTTCTGCGGAAGTTTATCATTAACTTGCCGAACGAAATTCCCTTACTAAAAACCATATTTTAGTGGCCAAAATCCTTTTTATCCACTGGCTCAAGGGGTCACCCATGCTCATGAAGACATCCTACATTCTCATGGTCCTTAGTAGAGGCAACAGTCCCTTGGGAAGTCATGCCCCTTCGAAAGCGAATCTTGGTAGCCCTGAGAAGTGAGTGCGCTGTAAGGGGGAGCTTGTGGTGCCAAGATCCTAGGTTTTTTGCTCTCGATAAGCATGGCTAAACTTTAGTTCAAGTAGGAATTCAATGGATACAGTCCTAAAAACCTAGGTTGTGGTGTGTTTGTTAACTTTTACAATAGATATTCTTGTCTTAATATGTCTTGCGTGTGTGTAAAACATAATCAAGATAAAAGCCAAACTTTTAAATTTACACCTTGGATATCATTTGAACTTGTCAAAACCTCACACATTGCCAAAAAATTTCAACTTTTACCAAACTTTGCAAACTTTGATTCAACAAACTCGAACCTTGGAAAACATGGTAACTTGTGCTCCTAAACATGCTTGGCAAAACGTAGATCTCACATTTGCATAGATTTCACTTGCATTCACCCTAGTCCAAGCTTCATTCTTACATAATATAGACTTCATATTGCACCTTTTAGTCCTCATTTAGTATCTATTACTTTTCATGTTGCATCCATTTAGGTTCAATTTTACTTCCCTTAGTTTTTGCATTCCCATCTCAGAAATAGCACTTTGCATTCACCACCTTACATCTTTGCATACCTATTCATCATCTTGACCACTTTATCCATCATTTTGGGTGTCCTAATCATCATTTTGAGCATCCAAACTGGCCCTAACACTGTCCTCTACCATTTACCTCTTTGTGACATCAATCCTGAAACCATAGCTTCCAGAATTGCCTCAATTTTAGCCCAGCTTACCAACTACGCCTAGAAACTACCAACTGCGCCCAACTGGGCCCCAACTACATCATTGACATATTTTTCTCTATCTAGGCACACTTGGTGGTCTTGAGATCCAATTTTGGATTCCAGATGACATTTTGGGGCTTCAACAGTGTCTTTAGGTACTTGGTTAGCTCCCCTTGCACTGGCTTGCCCAGATCTCCATTCTACAGCACCTAATCATCATCACCTTCACTTAATAAATAATTCTATACATCAGAACCTTCATTTTTCATCTCCCAAACTATCTTAACATCAACCCCAGCATCCTAGCTTCTTGGCATGTTAGTTTGGTATCCATACTCTCCATAATCAGCAAACATTCTTTCTAGCTTACCAACTGTGCCGAGAAACTACCAATTGTGCCCAAACTAGATCCAAGTGCATCATTGACATATTTGGTACTATTAGGGTGCACTTGGAATTTTTAGAGCACACTTGGGTACCTCCATGACCATTTTGGGCCTCCGAACTGCACTTTAGGACCCCAAAACTGCATCTAGGAGCCTCTAGACCTCCCTATTCTGCACTTGACCCAAAATTGCATCTTGCACCCAAAATCCCCTTTTGAATCATAATCATTGTCTGTATCACATATCTACTTGGCATCACCATCATTTTGAGTCCTCAAAATGTCATTTTGAACCCCCAGAACCTTTGAATTTAGTCAAAAATCTAGACAAAGTATAAGTCTTAGAGAATCTCCTCGTGTTGACAGATAATGGATCTTGACTAGCCTTTTTATCTTTTCTTATCATTTTGTTTGGTCAAAATATATCTATTTCTTGATATATTTGACCTTTTTCATCTTTTATCAATTTGGTCTTTTTGTCTCTTATCAGTTTTTTGGTCAAGATCCAAAGTCCTTTATCACAAGGTTAAACTCTTAGGCAAAATACTTTCTAAGGTTTTATCTAAGTTCAAAACTCTCCATATACCCTTGTCATAGCATAATCATACCTCTAGCATCCCCAAACATCATTTTGACCTACCCTAGTGGTATATCCCTTTCATATTGCATTGATCAAAATCCTTAACATCATTTTCACTACCAAACCCTATCAAATTGTCCATTAACCAAATTTCCTTCTTGAGCATTTATCCTCATTTTTCATGTCCCAAACGTCATTACCAACCCTAGAACATCATCCTTTGCATGATATACCTTGCATAAATCAACCTTTAGCATCCTTAGGAACTCCAAAACATAACCCTAATTGTCATTCGACATACCTTAGAGTCATTTTCATCCCCTCTAGTCAAACTTCAAAACATCACCTTGCATTTACATTTGCATAACATCCCTAGGAAATTTACACTTTTCACATCAAAACTATAATTCATCTAGCATTTCCTCACATTTCATAACATTCCTAAACAATTAAAAATCCCAAAAACACTCATATTTTGCATACCCACCACCCTTTGCACTCTTAGGTATCATGCCAGCACTTACTAGGAGACAAGCAGCTCAGAGACCCAAGGAACTCTATCAACCTTTTTTTTCTGAGGCACAAGCATGATTAAAACCTCATCCAAGACAAAGAAAGAGCAATAAAATCCAACAAACCTTTGACAAAGACCAAATCAAGGAATCACAACCATTACTAGCGGACCCCTTGAACATGTATCCTCAAGATCCTCAAGCTATGGCACAACAAACCTTGAACAATACACCTACCATGAGATTTCCTTCAAACACTTCCCCCACACATGGGATTGTTCAATGGAGTCCTAACTTTGAACCTATATTCATGCCAATGCCACCAGGAGGAGGAAGCGTACCAACCTCACCTAAAGATGAACAATCACATTCCTTTGAATTCAGCCAACCTAACACATCAAACATACAACAAGGTATTGTACACCTAAGTGATGACTCTAATACTGATTATGGCATCACTGATGAAGAAATGGCTAGGGCATGTCAGGACAAAATTTTTTGCAAGAACTTCAAACATTTGGCAGCTCAAGAAATTGTCAAATTTAATCCAAACTTGGAAGGTCCTAGGTCCAAAAATCAAACCAACACAACAATTGAAAACATCCAACCCATGATAAATTTGGACTTAGACAATGGAAAACAACCTTTGGAGTTTTCAAACATGATAATGGAACCTATAAGGTCCCATCAAGAACCAACAATTGAAATCCTCCAAAGTACATTTGAACACATCAATGTTAACCCCTTGTTTGATGAAATACCACCAATCCCTAAACACCCCAAAAGGACATTAAGACTTAATTTTAGTCACATGATGCAACAACAAGATGAACCTAAAGGGACCCATGCTCTAGGGATGCCAAACATACCTTCTTTGGAGGCAAATCAACAAAGTACACCTTTGCTCCTAACTTTACCCAGTGCTACGACATCAAACACTATAGAACCTCTCATAAGTACACCATGTGAAACATCAAGCACAACCATCCCTATGGACACACAAAGGAAAAGTCTTATTGACATTACACCCATTCCCAATAGAAATGTATCTCATAGTCAAGTCAATATGATGTCACAAGCAGGAACATCTAAAACACAAAGGTACCAAAACAACAATACAAACATGACATTCAATTCTCAAGGACTTAGTCAACCCCCACGACAACAAAAACCTACAATGGTACAAGGACTCAACACTTCCAAGGCACAACCAAGTCTACATCTTCTTGACACACATCCCACATATCAACAACAACAACCACAAGTGGGGCAAACATCCAACATTCCTTACACGCAATCCCATGTGGACCCACTTGACTTACACACGATTTATCAAAAAAAATTCCAACAACAACAAATGATGTTTGCTAAAAAACAAGAGCAACTCAAGAAACAGTTAGAATACCAAAGACGCCTTGAGTAACAAATCGCATACCAACAACATTTGTTACAACAACAACATGTGCCACAATAACCTCAACAAATACCTCTAGAACAACAAGCATGCACATGGTCCCACATACAACCAACAGAGGTATCCCAACAACAACCACAACACATGGCACAACAACAACACATGGTGCCACAATCATAGTCAATCCCACAAAAAATTCCACATCAAATACCACAATGAGTTCCCCAACAATAGGGACCTTTCTATCTTCAAGGTGCCAACATATCTCCACCACCTAGCGACACTTCATCAGACTCATCAGACACAGAAATTTTAGAACCAAGTAGACATAGTTCTCGCCACAGCAAACGGTCTACTCACAAACACAAAAGACTTGAAGGAAAGACCATCATGAAAAACCCTAATGAAGAACTATTACAACAATTCAAACAACTTTCTAAACAAGTCAAGGCATTGGGAGTCCAAAAAAAATAGGCTCTATATATAGAAAGGGACCTACATCCTAACCCATTCGATAAAAGTCTATATATGCCTCCATTCCCAAAACACTTTGAAGCTCCAAGGTTTGAAAAATACCGAGGAAAAGGAAACCCTATTGATCACATCTGAGAATTTTGTGCTTCATGTACCAAACTCAATGATGAGCCCACTTACCTTATGAGATTATTCCCTCATTCTCTAGGTGGGCCTACACTTGAATGGTACTCCAAACTTCCTAGCAATATCAAATCTTGGTCAAAGCTAGCAGACAAGTTTATCTCCCACTTTGCCTTTAACATTACAAATGAGGTGACACTTTCTGATTTGTGCTCAACTAAACAGAAGATATGAGAATCATTCATCACATTCTTACTACATTGGAGAAGCTTAGTTAGTCAATGTCCACTAGACATTCCTGAAGAACAACAAGTAAACTTGTGCATTGAAAACTTAGTCCTGGATTTAATGTATGAACTCAAAATCTAGAGTCCAAGCACCATTTCTAAACTAATGAAAAAAGGGGCTAGTATTGAAGATGCTCTTATCCATAAGGGAATCCTCAAGATAAACAAAGAAAACACAAACACCAACTCATCTAATGACAAGGCAAAAATTTTCTCAAAAACCAAGAATGTGATTAATGATGGCATTGTGGATGCCCACACAATTAGCACAGCACAACCTCAATTGACTTTGAAAGGTTTAAACCATACAAATTCACAAACCTCTAATCAAACATTAGCTCCACAATAGAGAACTGAGACTCCCATGAAAGATAAACCTCAAAGACATCCTAGAACCAAAGATAGGAAATTCACACCATTGGGAATACCACTTGAGACTACATTACAATAGTTACTGAGGAATAACTTCCTATAGCTACCCCCAATCAAAGATGAACCATTAACTAAAGCAGATTGGTGGGATGACAAAAAGTATTGTGATTACCATCGCAGCAAAGGACACAAGACTTCATCATGCTTCCAACTAAAACATGCAATAAAAGACCTTATTAATGATGGTGTCATCACAGTTGATCCATCATTGTTAGCATCCAACTTTGATCACACTATTTTCAAAGATCCTTTGGGTAATCATGACAAAGAGAAACCCTCAAATTCAAACTCAAACTCGCAAGGTAATGTAAATTACACACGTACTGGCCATGACTACACCATCAATTACTTTAATGAGTTTGACTTTCGCATATCCACATTCACATTGAAGGCTGAAAACCCTCATTGTGTTGTCACTACATGTCATAGCAAGATCACCCTACCTGGAGCCCCAGTTAGGCCTACTACTTCTACTAGACCTATACCCCCATCTAGACCTACTGCTCCTACTTCAACTAATTATAACCTTGCTGAACAACTCAGCAAAACTCCTACACAAATATCTATTTTGGACCTCCTACGTGCATCCCCCCAACACCTAAAGATCTTGGAGCAAGCCCTTAAAGAGTCAATAGTCCTAGATAACATGGATGTTGCCCAATTCCAAGCCATGGTTGGGAACCTATCTGCATCACAACATATCACATTTTCACCCCGAGATATTCCTAAGGAAAAATCTAACCACAATGATCCCCTCCACCTAGAAGTCTTTGTCCACAATGTTAAAGTCAGACGTGTCTTGATAGATGGAGGAGCGGGACTGAATATTTGTACACTTAAAGTAGTCAAAGGTTTGGGGTATTCTAAAAATGATGTGGATCCCTCTCAAAGGATCACAATCAAAGCCTATGATGATGGTGAGCGTTTCTCTACAGGGGTTATCATCTTACCTATCAAAGTTGGTCCAGCTACTGAAAACACTTTATTCCAAGTTCTAGATATAGAAATGAATTGCAATATGATACTAGGTTTGCCATGGATCCATGCTATGAAAGCAGTTCCTTCTACATATCACCAATGCCTAAAGTTATCCTATAATAATATAGAGGTAACCATCCCTGGTGATCCAGATCCCTTCCAGTTTTGTGCCAATCTTAGAGGAACCACTACATACCAGGTCTCGACAAACCATGTAGTAAATCCACTAGAGTCCTCCAAGTATGTTGATCCTTCCACACTCACACCCGTATCCAAAGGAAAGCTTAAAATACAAGACCAACGTTGTGGTGATTACTCCATGTCTCATGCCTTTCACATTGGGAAACTTCCTTTATCCCCCAAGTCATATGGTAAACCTTAGCTTATACAAAACAAGCCTAAGTTTGCACTTCAAAACAGACCTCTTATGTCATTCACTAGTGGAGGCAGGCTACATGAAGAACATGTCTATGAAAATACCTCTACATGGATGGAAAAGGCTAAAGCAGAACAAGAAATTACTCCTATATCCCCCAACAGGTATGGACTTGGATTCACCATCATGCAAAAAAAGGGATATGATGGATGTAGTGGCCTAGGACTTCAAAAACAAGGCATTGTTCAACCCATCACTGCATTAGGACAACCTCATAGCTTGGGACTTGGATTCAAACCATTTGTTTTTGGTCTTCCTAATACTGAGTCATCCTCATCTGAGGAGGTGAACACTTCAAACAATGACAAGGCATCTAAGAATAACCAACCTGGACCCACCCAATCTATATCTAATGTTGAAAATCTTGATACCTCCTTTGGTCTTGATCATATGTTTGCAGATCCAGATAGCTTACCCATTGAAGATAAATATGTTAATCCACCTGTCACTCAAAACAATTCTTCACCTTGGATTGAAACATTCTAGGATCCAAGCCCTCTTTCTTCTAAACATGATCTCGATGACATCACTAAAGCAAATATCCATATATATGCCTTGGACCAAAGCTTATTCAATACCAATGATGGCATTTCCTTAGTTTTCCCTGAACTTATTGATTCGAACCAACAAGGACCACCAATGTTTGATCAGTTTGAAAATGATGATGCCATCGCAGAATTCTTTGAGCTCCGTGAAGATGTACCAGGAGGTGATCACAAGTCTAGATTTTCCATTAATCTAAACATCATGGCATATTTTTGGGAGTCAACTCCATCTTCCAGTCGCAAAATTGAGAAAATAACCAAAAAAGACACAAATAGGTCTCTTGGTGAAAACTGAAAGGCGCCATTAGACCATGAAAAAGTAAAAATAAGGGATGTATAAGAGGGTGAAAACCTCTCTGAGGTGCCTGAGGATGGAATATTGGACACACTCCCATTAAAGGAAAAATCAGCATTACTTGTAGAGATGATAGAAGAGATTAATTTGGGAACTCCTAACAACCCCAAAATCATACACTTTGTGGCCTCATTATCATCAGAAGAGAAGGATGAATTTATTAGATTTTTTCTAGAGAGGCAAATCAACTTTGCTTGGTCTTACGTAGATATGCCCGGATTAGATCCTAAACTAGTCCTTCATCACTTACCACTAAAACTAGGAATGAAACCAGTAAAGCAAAAGTTGAGGAAAATGCATCCCCAAGTTACTCTCCTTGTCAAAGCTGAATTAAAGAAACTATTGGATGTTGGCTTCATAAGACCCATTGATTATGCAGAGTGGATATCTAATCTAGTACTAGTAAGAAAACACTCTGGGGGCATCTAGACATGCACTAATTTTCGTGATCTTAACAAGGCATGTCCCAAGGATGATTTTCCTTTACCAAACATAGATATCATTGTAGACATGATAGCTGGGTATGAGATGTTATCACTAATGGATGGATTTTCTAGCTATAATCAGATAAGAATCACCCTTGAAGATCAACACAAGACAGCTTTCACATGTCCTTGGGGAACTTACTACTAGAATGTCATGCCATTTGGTCTTAAAAATGCTGGGGGCAACATGTCAAAGAGCAATGACTACAATCTTCCATGATTTCATGCACATCCTCATGGAAGACTGTGTTGATGACTTACTTTGCAAATCCTATAAAAGGAAAGAACACTTGGGCATCCTAGATTAGATATTCACCAGAATGGAAAGCTATAAGCTTTGTCTAAATCCAAAAAAGTGTGTATTTGGAGTTGTCTCTGGAAAGCTCCTAGGCTATATTGTTTCTCAATGAGGCATTGAAGTGGATCCTGAGAAAGTAAAAGCAATACTTGACATGCCTCCTCCAAAAAATTTAAAAACCCTAAGAGGGCTACAAGGAAGATTGTAGTATATTCGTAGATTCATTGCACAATTGGCTGATAAGTGTCACTCCTTTCAACACCTCTTATGTAAAGGAGTATCCTTTCAATGGAATAAGAAATGCCAAGAATCTTTCCAACAACTCAAGGATTATCTTCTACATCCAGCAGTTTTAATGGCTCCTATTCCAAGAAAACTGTTTATCTTATATATATCTGCTACAGATATAGCATTAGGCACTCTCTTAGCATAAAATGATGAACAAGGAAGAGAGCGAGCCATATATTACATTAGTAGAACACTTGTGGGCTATGAGCTAAATTATTCACTAATTGAATGAGCCTACCTTGTTATTGTCTTTGCAACCCAAAAGCTTAGACATTACATGCTCCATCAGAAAACAATGCTCATCTCTAAGATTGACCCACTGAAATACCTCCTCAATAAGGCTGCTCTCACAAGATGCTTAGCCAAATGGGTCATGGTCCTTAGTAAATTTGACATAGAATATGTAGACAGAAAAGCAATCAAAGGGCAAGTGATAGTAGATCAATTAGCAGAAGCGCCTATGTCAGATGGTCATCCCATGATAATAGACTTTCTAGATGAAGCCATATTTCACATGGATGTAGCTAAAAAATGGAAGCTTTATTTTGATGGATCACATACACAAAATGGTTCAGGAGCTAGCATTATGTTTATCACTCCTCAAGGAGACATAATCCCCAAGTCATATAGGATTGCATTCCACTGTACAAACAACATAGAAGAATATGAGGCACTAATCACAGGGCTCAAGATAGCTATCCAATGGAACATTCAACATTTACAAGTCTTTGGGGATTTCCAGTTGGTCATCCACCAAGTCAATGATGACTATGAAACCAAAGATGATAAACTAATGCCCTACAAGCAGATGGCAGACTTCCTTAAGTCTAAATTTGTTACTATATTTTTTCATTAACTACCAAGAATACACAACAAGCAAGCTAATGCTATGGCTACCATTTCTTCCATGATTGATATGCCTCAAAATGTGGCACGCTGTGAATTCCTTGTTGAGCAACTTTTGATTCCAGCATTCGAGCTCTCCCAATCTGAGTTTGTGTGTGAACTTGTTGGTCCCAACTCTCCTTGGTATCAAGATATTTATGATTACCTACATGCCCAAATCCTACCACTCAACTTTTTTGGATACAATTGATAATTGCATGATCGTCTTTGATGTTACACAAATGTCATATCAGTCATCAGACAGTGTTAACCGAGCTCACTCGGTCATCAAAGAAAAGTAGCAGACAGTGTTAACCGAGCTCACTCAATCATCGAAGAAAAGTAGCAGATAGTGTTAACCGAGCTCACTCGGTCATCGAAGAAAAGTAGCAGACAGTGTTAACCGAGCTCACTCGGTCATCAAAAGAAAGTCGGAGAAATCGGTGTTTACCGAGTTCACTCGGCGACTGAAGGATTTCATGAAATTCTCTGTATTAACTGAGCTCAGTCGGTTAACACAGGAATTATTTTCTGTGTAGTATTTACTGAGTTAAGTCGGTCAGTGAAGGATTTCACGAAATTCTCTGTATTAACCGAGCTCAGTCGGTTAACACAGGAATTATTTTCTGTGCAGTATTTACCGAGTTAAGTCGGTCAACGAAGGATTTCTCAAAGGTTAAGTAATTAAATTTAATTACTTTATGTAATGTATGAAGCCGACTTATAGCACAATTATTTATAATTGTAACTTGTATTTGAGCCGACTTGATAATCTGAAAGGTATATATGAAGGATCAAGTTGTGAATTCAAGCATGGAAGTATGAATGTGAAAAAGCTAGCAGATATGATTGAATATCTAATATGCGAATTATAAGGAAGGTCAGAGCAAATTTTTGAAGGATCAGAGATGCAGAGTTGCATTTGATCAGAGAGGATCTAGAGGAACAGAACAGAGATCTGTATCAGCAAAGATAAGTTGTATTTATTTTAGATCACTCATTGTTACTTTCTAACAATTGTAACAGTGTTTTCAAATCTCTTAACAGAGTGGGTTTAACAGCCTTTTGTAAAATCCTCTAACAAGGTGGCAATTCAGTTGAATTGATCTAAAGACCTCTAGCAAGGCCACTCCTAGCAGGGTGATTAAATCCTCTAACAAGGTCGCACCTAACAGTGTGTTTTGTAACCTTTAACAAGGTTGGCTCCTAACAGGGCTCACTTCAGAAGAGTGAAAAATAGTAACTAGTTACATTGGTGGTTTTTCCCATATTGGGTTTCCACGTTAAATCTGGTGTCTCTTGTCTCTTGTTTCTTGTGTTTTCAGATTGATTATATGAGTATCAGCAATGAGTATTTCCTTTGACATCTTAAGGGACTTGTGGGAAAAGTTTTTGTAGTAACTGATTCACCCCTCCCCTCTCAGTTACTCCATTCTCATTTCCAACAATTGGTATCAGAGCTTATTGGTGCTTGCAGGAAAAGATTTCAAGGATCTAAGCCAAAGATCAAGATGTCTTACAAGAGAGAAATTCCAAGACTCAACAAAAATAACTTGTCTACATGGCAAGGATTGATGAAACTTCATTTGGCTACTATTGGTGATACAGGACTGAAATATCTTGATGAAAAATACAAAGAACCTTCTGGCACATTATCTGTCAATGATATTGCTGAAAAGAAGACTCATAACAATATGATGATAGACATTGCATCTGCACTAAGCTATGAAGAATTTGATGATATCAAGGATTGCCAAACCACTTTTGACATGTGGAACAAGCTGAAAGAAATCTATGGAGGAGATGACAATGTGAAAAGAGCAAAAGCAGAAAGTCTAAGAGGACAATTTGACCAAATGAGAATGAGAGAGGATGAAAACATTGCAAAATATGTTGATAGAATCAAAGCATGTGTCAGTGCAATCAGGGCATCTGGAGGTGATATCAAAGAAGAGACGGTTATAAGCAAAGTTCTCAGAACCTTGCTTCCCATCTATGCAATCAGAGTTTCTGCAATTCAAGAAAGAAGGTGTGAAGCAAATCATAATATCAATTTGGAGGCTATAGTTGGAAGACTAACTGCATTTGAACTAGACAATTTTGACAACTATGTTCCAGCTTCCAAAAACACTGAATCAGCATTTGAGGCCAAACTTTCACTCAAAGATAGAGGCAAAAAGAAATCAGAGTTAGAAAGTGATGATGAATCAGACCAAAGTTCAGACAGTGATCTTGAAGTAATTGAAGCTCTACTGGCAAAGAAATACTCCAGAGGCAGAGGAAAATATAAAGGTAAAGTTCCTCTAATCTGTTTTTCATGTGAAGAAATTGGTCATATTGCAGCTAGGTGCCCAAACAAGCAGAACAATGATGAAAAGAAGGGTCATAAATGGAATAGAAAGAAAGATTACAAATCATTCAAGAACAAAGGTAAGAAATCATGTTTCATGGCTGAAAATTCTAAGGATTCTGATAATAGTGAAGATGAAATTTTTTATATTGCTGTGAAAGATGATTCTGATAGTGATGAGGAAGATAAAATGGCTCTTATCTCTCATATAAGTATGAATGATACATGGATTATAGACAGTGGTTGCTCTCATCATATGACTGGTGATAAAACTAAGTTTGATCAGTTTGAAGATTATGATGGTGGCAGTGTAAGGTTTGGTAATAATGAACCTCGTTTCATAAAAGGAAGAGGAAGAATCTCTCTAACCAAAGAACTTATATGCAACAATGCCTATTGGGTTGAAGGTCTTAAACATAACTTGCTAAGTGTGGCACAGTTACTCAATATCGGATTTAAGGTGGAATTCATGCATGGAAAGGCAAGACTGTTGAATGAGCAAGGAAAGCTGATAGGATGTGGCACACAGACCGAGACATAGGAAGTTTTTACCGATCTAAAAGAATCCGAGTCACTTTCAGACTCTACCAAGCAAGTATCTACCAAGTCTGAATCTACCGAGCCAGAACAGCAAGAATCTGAAGTACAAAGGGACAACAATGAAACTCATTCAAGAAGTAAAGAACCTGTGTTAGCTAAATATGTCAGAAGGCATCATACTCCAGATCAGATCATTGGAGACAAATCTGAAGGGACTCTGACAAGAAGTAAGTTAAAAGGCACTTGTTTACTTGCTGAATTTGAACCCAAAAATATCAAAGATGCATTGGCAAATGATAGTTGGATTGAAGCTATGAATGAAGAAATAGAACAGATAGAGAAAAACAAAACATGGACTCTTGTATCTAGACCCAAAGATAAGAATGTGATTGGAACAAAATGGGTATTCAGAAATAAACTAAATGAAGATGGCAAGGTATCAAGAAACAAAGCTAGACTAGTATGCAAAGGATATGCTCAAGAAGAAGGTATAGACTATGGAGAAACCTTTGCTCCTGTTGCAAGATTGGAAGGTATAAGAACCTTACTTGCATATGCTGCTCACAAAGGATTCAAAGTTTATCAGATGGATGTCAAGTCAGCATTTTTCAATGGAATACTGGATGAAGAAGTTTACATTGAACAACCTGAAGGTTTTGTTGATCCAGATAAGAAGAACATGGTCTGCAAATTACACAAGGCGTTGTATGGTCTAAAACAAGCTCCTAGAGCATGGTATGAAAGATTGCATAACTATCTTATTCAGATTGGTTTTCAAAGGACTAATGATAACAGTAGCTTGTATATAAAAGAAGGTCCAGATAATAAGATTGTTTTGGCAAAAATATTTGTAGATGACACTGTTTTCATAGGCAATGATGATCTATGCAAAGAATTTTCAGAACAAATGAACAAGGAGTTTGAGATGTCTATGTTTGGTGAGATTAAATTCTTTGTAGGTCTTCAAATCCAACAAAGTAAGAATGGCATCTTCATCACACAGTCAAAATACATCAAGGAGATATTAAAAAAATTTGGTATGGAGGATTGTAAACCAGTTGGAACCCCTATGTGTACTGGATTGAAACTTACCAAGGAAGATGAATCCAAAGAAGTGGATCAAACACTGTATAGATCTATGATTGGAAAGTTGCAGTATGTAGTACATACTAGGCCAGATATTGCCCTTGCAGTCGGTATTGTAGCAAGATTTTCAGCAAAACCAAGAGAAACTCATATAATGGCAATCAAAAGAATAATGAGATATTTGAAAGGAACTGAAGATTATGGGCTATGGTATAAATTTGGAGGTAATTTGGATTTGAAAGTATTTACTGATGCTGATTGGGCAGGAAACCTTGATGACAGGAAAAGCACAAGTGGAGGAGCATTCTTTCTTGGAAAGAGATTGGTTTCTTGGACAAGCAAAAAGCTGAATTGTACATCCCAATCTACAGCAGAGGCAGAGTATGTTGCTGCAGCAGTAAATTGTTCAAATATTGTTTGGCTTAAGCAGTTATTGCAAGGAATGAGGATGGAAATCAAAGAACCAGTTGTTATGTTCTGTGACAATACTAGTGCAATCAATATATCAAAGAATCCAGTGATGCATTCTAAGACCAAGCATATTGCAATCAAATATCATTTTGTCAGAGAATTGGTACAAGACAAGGAGATCAGATTAGAATATGTCAATTCAAAGGAACAAATTGCTGACATATTCACAAAGCCACTACCTAAGGATGCATTCTTGTATCTCAGAGGTAAGTTAGGGGTTACACCCCTATCCAAAATTCACTAAAAACAAGTTTTAGTGATGCATCAACGCATACCAAAATGAAAATCTATCTGTTGATGCAGTCAAATCTGGAAGCTTTGCATATGAATCAGTACTAAAGGTACATTACAATTCATTTAAGTTCTATTGTCTTTGCCATTTGTTGTCAAAGAGGGAGAGATTTACTTTACTGTCATATCTTTCTGAAATTTGTGTGAAAAAGAAAGTTCTTATGTAATTCCTTCACAGAGGGAGATTACTGAAAGAGGGAGAGTCTATCATCTTAGAGGGAGAATTGTTTTGATGACACATTGTGCTGATAAGGACTTGTTTTCAAATTTCATTCTGCTATGACATGTTGTGTTGCCATCAATGCCAAAGAGGGAGATTGTTGGATACAATTGATAATTTCATGATTGTCTTTGATGTTACACAAATGTCATATCAGTCATCAGACAGTGTTAACCGAGCT
This sequence comes from Cupressus sempervirens, assembly GCA_028749045.1. Lineage (NCBI taxonomy): Eukaryota > Viridiplantae > Streptophyta > Pinopsida > Cupressales > Cupressaceae > Cupressus > Cupressus sempervirens. Next base: position 614,788,707 of record CM053786.1, on the reverse strand, counting down.
CACTCGGTCATCAAAGAAAAGTAGCAGACAGTGTTAACCGAGCTCACTTGGTCATCGAAGAAAAGTAGCAGATAGTGTTAACCGAGCTCACTCAGTCATCGAAGAAAAGTAGCAGACAGTGTTAACCGATTTCACTCGGTCATCAAAAGAAAGTCGGAGAAATCGGTGTTTACCGAGTTCACTCGGCGACTGAAAGATTTCACGAAATTCTTTGTATTAACCGAGCTCAGTCGGTTAACACAGGAATTATTTTCTGTGTAGTATTTACCGAGTTAAGTCAGTCAGTGAAGGATTTCACGAAATTCTCTGTATTAACCGAGCTCAGTCGGTTAACACAGGAATTATTTTCTGTGCAGTATTTACCGAGTTAAGTCGGTCAACGAAGGATTTCTCGAAGGTTAAGTAATTAAATTTAATTACTTTATGTAATGTATGAAGCTGACTTATAGCACAATTATTTATAATTGTAACTTGTATTTGAGCCGACTTGATAATCTGAAAGGTATATATGAAGGATCAAGTTGTGAATTCAAGCATGGAAGTATGAATGTGAAAAAGCTAGCAGATATGATTGAATATCTAATATGCGAATTATAAGGAAGGTCAGAGCAAATTTCTGAAGGATCAGAGATGCAGAGTTGCATTTGATCAGAGAGGATCTAGAGGAACAGAACAGAGATCTGTATCAGCAAAGATAAGTTGTATTTATTTCAGATCACTCATTGTTACTTTCTAACAATTGTAACAGTGTTTTCAAATCTCTTAACAGAGTGGGTTTAACAGCCTTTTGTAAAATCCTCTAACAAGGTGGCAATTCAGTTGAATTGATCTAAAGACCTCTAGCAAGGCCACTCCTAGCAGGGTGATTAAATCCTCTAACAAGGTCACACCTAACAGTGTGTTTTGTAACCTTTAACAAGGTTGGCTCCTAACAGGGCTCACTTCAGAAGAGTGAAAAACAGTAACTAGTTACATTGGTGGTTTTTCCCATATTGGGTTTCCACGTTAAATCTGGTGTCTCTTGTCTCTTGTTTCTTGTGTTTTCAGATTGATTATATGAGTATCAGCAATGAGTATTTCCTTTGACATCTTAAGGGACTTGTGGGAAAAGTTTTTGTAGTAACTGATTCACCCCTCCCCTCTCAGTTACTCCATTCTCATTTCCAACAAACTTATCCAAAAATGATCGTCAAGCCTTTATCCATCAAGCCGCTAGATATGTCATCATCGGTGACACCCTTTACAAAAGATCTTTTGACCAAACCCTTCTTAGATGCCTTGACTCGCAAGAAGCTAAAATTGCCTTGCATGAGGTTCATGAAGGTATATGTGGAGGCCATTTCAATGGTCTAAGTCTAGCCAAGAAGCTTATCAAAGCCAGGTATTATTGGCCCACCATGGAACAGGATGCCCATGACTTTGCCAAAACATGTCATGAGTGTCAGATACATAGCAATCTAATCCATGCACCAGCACAAGAATTGTAGCCAGTCATATCACCATGGCCCTTTTTATAGTGGGCATTTGATCTTATTAGAGCTATTTCTCCTCCATCCTTTGATGGTCACAAGTTCATTATCATGGCAACAGAATATTTTACCAAGTGGGTTGAAGCTATCCCCTTGACCTTCACCACTGGCAAGCAAATCTCCAGGTTTATTCTAAACTATATCATATGTCGGTATGGAATTCCCTTGGCTATTATTATTGACCATGGTACTCCATTTCAAAACAAAGATGTAGACAAGCTTTGTGATAAGTACAACATATACCATGGATATTCTAGTATTTACCATCCACAAGGCAATGGCCAAGCAGAAGCATCTAACAAGACCATTGTTAAGATTCTCCAAAAGACTGTCAATAATTTGGGCCAAGACTGGCACCTCCAGCTAAATCCAGCTCTTTTGGCATATCAAACAAGTGTCCATGCTCCTACTAGTGCAACACCATACTCTCTTGTCTATGGCACTGAGGCCATACTTCCCATTGAAGTTGAAATTCCATCATTAAGAGTATCCCTACAAGATGTTGTTGATGATGAAAACTACCAAATATCTAGACTTCATGAGCTGGAGATGCTTGATGAACGAAGATGAGCTGCCTTGACACACTTGCAAGCTTACCAAAATTGACTCAAATAGAGCTATAACAAGAAAGTACGAGGTCATCATTTTGAGGTAGGTGATCTGGTCCTAAAGATGAATTACAAGACACAACATCATAGAGAAAAACAAGGCAAATTTGAGCCAAATTGGGAAGGACCTTATATAGTTACTGCATCTTTTGGATCTAGAGTATATCAACTTGCAACTCCAGAGGGTGAACCATTGCCCATGTCCATCAACAGCATGCATCTTCGCAAGTACTACACTTGATTCTATCTAAAAGTCCTAAAAAATACCAAAAAAATTTAAAAATGTCATGAAAAGAAAAAAAGAAAAAAAAGGATGCCTTGATGAAAACCTGGCAAACAGGCATCTTAGCATGAAAATTTGAGTCAAGAGAAAAATTCTGTCCAAAAATGAAAACCTAGCAAACAGGCGCCATGTGTAATCAGTTATTGCTCCTCCATCTATCATGATTCCATCTGGTCTTTTCCCCCTCTATCATTCTTTGATCATATCCTTCATATTGCAAGACATCCTTGGTTCCTTATCATGGCACATGAACTAGTTAATGTCCTTCGTTACCTTGCTTAAGCATCACCAATCTACACACACACTCTATCATTGGCCTCTATACATAATTTGCATCTTATCTCGAGGCATAGTACCTACATGGTGTGTAAGTTTGAATTTGAACTAGGGGCATACCCCTAAGTGCCTTTTATCCATTAGATCCATCACATAATGGATTGGAGCTAACACTTGTATATGCTTATACGATCCTGAAAAAATCCCTAAAAATCATAAAATGTCCTGAGAAAATCTATAAAAATCACATAATGTCCTAAAAAAATCCTTAAAATTTCAAATACAATCCTAAGAAAATCAATAAAAATCACATAATGTCCTGAAAAAATCCTAAACATTCAAATATGATCCTGAAAAAATCACTAAAAATCATAACATCTCCTTAAAAAATCACTAAAAATCATAACATCTCCTGAAAAAAGCACTAAAAATCATAAAATGTCCTGAAATAAACCCTAAAAATTGTAAAATGACCTAAAGAAATCAGTTACACAAAAAAAATCAAATATCTCCACAAAACCCTAAAAATCACAAAACTCGTCAAAAATTTGCAATAAACCTTGCACATTTTCACTATGGATAACCACCCCTTTTGCATAAACACTTGCACTTTGTAGACTGAAAATCAAAGCGCTATGCTTCAATGCCAATCACAATATCTGTGCAACATGAACCAACAATCAATCCAACCAGTCACTATGAACTTATCAACTAAATCCACAACCAGAACTATCACATTATCAACATGTCGAACACTATCTACACACCTAAAACATTAACAAGAACGTAATAATGGACAAGAATAGCTATTGGCTCATGCTGTTTAGTGAGTGATTTATTTTTACTTTGTTTTTTCTTTGATCATGTCCCTATGCTACTCAATGATATAAATTGATCTATGAGAGTGGCCAGGATGGTTCATGGTCATCTTTTTCCATTTTTGTCTGTTACAATGTACCTTTTGAGAGTCTGGGGCATGTACATATGCCTCAGGAAGGACAAGGTCATTCTCTGTTTGCATCGTGCTTGTTTATGCAAAAGGCTTGCATTTGTGCTCTGGCCCTTTATGCCATGATGCATTGCATTCCATTTGCCATATCAAAATAAAGCTCCATTTGACATATAGTGAACTTTCTAGAAGCAAAAGTCTTTCCATCATACTAACATCTCCTCATCTCATCTTTTTTCTTCATCTCATTCTCCATCACCTTGATCATGTCTTCTAATTCACCAAATCATCTTCATCTTGCATTCATGCATTCTTGCATCATCCTACACTGTCAATCACCTTTCTGTGGCTTTCCACCTAGTTCAACCTCATTCTGACATTTGTCTCATCATCTTTGACCAAATATGACCATTTTTGATGATTTCCCTCATGTTATGACATCTTTCCATCATTTTGGGCATGCACGCACAGTTTCGGGTCATTCCGTCAGTTGTTATGGTTTTGTCTTCTTGTTGTCAATAAATTGACTTATCATATGCTTATCTTAGTCAATTTCTCAAGGGTGTACCCATATATATCATCCCTACTAGGGCATGTTGTGGCTTTCTCATCAGTTATTCTTTGATACAATGCTCTAAATCGCATTGCATCAAAGAGGGGCAAAATGTAGACGCTCAAAAATGGTTCACATCTATGACCTCATCACTTCTTCATACTAATTTGTCCCATTTTCTCATTCTACTAACTTTGATCTTTTGGCCAAATTGACCATATTTTGTCATTTATATCCCCTTTCACATCAATTTAATATCAACTCAGAATCATATCAAATCAACTTGGAATCATATCAAATCAACTCGAAATCATATCAAATCAACTCAGAATCACCCCAAATCAACTTGAAATCACTCAAAATCAGTCCTTATCAACCCAAAACATATCAAACATCCTAAATCAATCATCATTTATCCACTCCTAGGCATTGTTGTGGCTTTCAGTGCCTTGGAAACCTATCAACTTATCAATCTTATTAATCTGACCTTAGTACTGTCATGGCTCTCAGTACTAGGTCAAAATATCATTCATGTCATTCAATATTTGATGTTGTTGAGGCTTTCAATGTCAAATCATGGCATCATCAACCATTTTAATAATATTGACAGTGTTCGTCAGTGTTATTATGATCAAACCTTATCAATCAATTTCAATCTTGTAGCATTTATAATGTTGGTTAAATGTTACATATCAATTAATTCATGTCATGTGTCCTTGGCATGTTATCAATTTTGATCTATCAATTAATTTGACCATGGCTTTGGTCTACCTTTTCATCATCTTATTCAATATCCATCATCGTCACATTTTCATCAAAGGATACGGTCGCATTCAGTTAATCAATTTGGCCAATCATCTACTAATTTTCTCTATAGGATTAAATAACCCATAATTTAGTTCTATTATTCTCACTAATTATTTTTCTTGATTATCATCCTGAATTAATTAATTTTATTAATTATTTGATTCAATATCTATAAACCATGGAAATTTACAATTTTCTAAGTTCCATTTTCTATCATTAATTCCATTTTCTACTAATTCTTATTTTGTGGAATAAAAGGATTTTTAATTCAAATATTCCATAAAATATTTCATCATCATGACACTTGGATGTGACACCTCGTGGATTCTCCTTTGACACTTGGCTGAGATTTGTCATAATCAAATATTATTACCTCTTACCCATGTCCCTATTTGGCTTATTTGTCATAGATTCTTGGCTTTAAGTGGGTTGAGGAATCTTATGACACGTCATAGATTCTCTTCCAAATTTGACTCTCATGTGTCATAGAATCTTACTTTTGGCATATTCTGTCATATGCGTCATAGGAATTATTATTACCTCTTATGCATGTCCCTATTTGGCTTATTCATCATAGATTCTTAGCTTTAGGTGGGTTGAAGAATCTTATGACACGTCATAGATTCTCTTCCAAATTTGATTCTCGTGTGTCATAGAATCTTACTTTTGGCATATTCTGTCATATGCATCATAGGAATCTCTTGCCACATCGCATATCTATGGGTGACAAATCCAATGCTCTCACCCTCCATGAAAATTATAAAATGAACACTCTTCCTCTCATTTCAGATCTGAAGACTTAAGTTTTGAAAATCCAAATCTTTGAATCCTTGAATCTCTACTTCTTTGCATGTTCCATTCTTGCTCTCACATTAAAATCACACTTCAAGTATTCTCATGGCATGATCCACATCATAGGCTTTGGCTTCAATCTTGTGTGCACTATAGGAAAATTGGAGCTACAATCATTTGGAGAAGAAAGAAGAACATGGGAGCTACAAACAGAAAAGGGAGTTTTAAATTATGTTTGATTTCTTTTGATTAGTTTGGCTTTCATGGTAGTCTAGAGGGTGCTAATACATGTTGATTGGCTTTGTGATTTTCTCATAGTGTGTTATGCATTTAACCCATTTTTCTAGTCCTACATAGAGATCTCAAACCACCTACACCAATGTGTAGATCATGAAATCCTACCCCAAAACAAAAAAAGTTGCTTGCAAAAAGGAGTCCGTATGAGGAAGATATCGTTGTTTGAAAATCATTGCTACTGTTATTTTTTTTGAATCACCACTACACCTCCAAAAAATAAATGGCTCTAGATTTTGCCTCAGATGTCTAATTTGGATCAAACAAAATCTTATTTGGGGGTTTTTGGACCTTTTGAATGTGATGCAAATATCAGATTTGCACCAAGAAGCTTCAATCTTCACCTACAAAAAATCTCTCCTATGGTCTCGTGGCCAAAAAAATTCTAGAAAATAATGCAGATCTAAAAAAATAGCAGAGATACAGATGAAAAAAATTTAGATCTAAAAATTAAATGCACAGATCTAAAATGACCGTACCAATTTTGCAAATCGGTTCTTTGGGTGTCAATTTGCAAAAAAAATTTGCCTCACAATCGACTTTGGCCTAGGGTAGGCAGCTTTGTAGCTGATTTTCACCAAATCAGCATTCTGGATGCCATGGTGAGGTCAGATCTAATGTTGGACACTCCTAATTTCTATGATACTCCAGAGTCGAGCTGCGTTGATGAAGCAAGATGATGGTCTCGAATGGCTATGTGATGAGAAAGTCTCCAAGTTGCTTTGATACCATGTAAGAATTTTCTTAAGGGAAAAATTCATCCAAGAACTAAGAACTCAAACACAAGCACAGAGTAGACCAAAAATGGATATGATCAATTAATCAGAGTATGTTCAAATACATTGCTCTGTTTAGAATGTGATGTTCAACACACTAGGAGTGCCTGTATATAAAGGCCTCTTAGGAAGCACCTAGAATATCTCTAGAAACAACCAGGAGATAAGACAACTAAGCACCTTATCCAACATTCTAGATGAATGGATAAGAATGACAAAGTTTCATATGTGTGTAGAAGATTCTTGTGTTGTAGACAACATGTGCTTAAAAGAGGTGCAGACCCCTTGTGATGTCATTATAACAACTCACAAGAGTGCACAAACTCCTAAGTGTCTCACAAATAAAATAATGCAAAATAATTAAATAATGCATTAACCTAAGTAAACTTAGTAAGTGTAATAAGTAAATACTTATTTACACCAACAACAGGCCCTTCCTTTTCTTTTAGGAGGTATTCTTGTTCTTAAACTTTGGATCTCAAAACTTCCACATCCACAAAAACATCTTAATGTAGTTTAGAAGATCTTTCTTCTAATTTCTTATTTTGCTTCTGTAAGGCAACCATTCTTCTAAGCAAGTTGTCTTTCTCAATAAGAGTGTTCATAGTAATTTGTTCCTTCTCCTTCTCCAAATGTATGTTTTTGACCTCTTCCTCAACAACCTTTTCTCTAAGAATCTCCACTTCAGTAAGAAAATCATCAAGATTTGTGGCTTTTATTTTTTATTCTACAAGGTCACTAAGATCAATGAGGTTTCTCTTAATGAAAGGAATATGGCAAGGCTGAGATCTACTTGATTGAACACTTCTGGGTTTCCATGCATGACTGGTTTCTCCCTTCTTCTTAGGCCAATTCTTCTTACCACCCTTTGGTAACTCTATATACAAAGGGATATATGGGTTTTCCCTTACATATTCTCCCATACTCTTCTTTCTATCAGCCATTCTTCACTTTATTATGAGCACTAGTTAACAAAATCTAAGATTGATTCACCACTTGCTAAGAGAAAAGCTTTGTATAATGGCTAAAAGACAAGAAAATTCACAAGAAAAGTATTTCTAAAAATAGATCTAATAGAGGGACCCAATCTAGATGGTTTTAATATAGTATACTTTGATAAATTAAACTCTATATGAAAAATAACGCACTATGCAAGCCCACCCTATGTCACACAGCTTCCATGGTACTGGGATTTTTTTCTAGATTCTCAAGGTTTGTCACTCAAAAGTGACCAATATCAAAACATGGGATTACAAAATAATAGGGATATGACTATATATATGACTTACAAAAGAGATTCCAGCACTTCAGAGTTAGTTTCTTTCATAGGCTCCCAAGCATGGTCACCATTTTGTTGGTGTTTTAAAACAAACTATAGGTTGTGAAAAACTTATACCAAGATGTAGAAGATAAAGAAAAGCCTAAGGATTAGCTAATACCCATATTCAGAAAAAAAATATCTCAGACTTAGATCAATCTTCAACAAATCACACAAGGGCATTCTACTCTTTTGGCTCTGCAGGGCCAAGGCAGGTGCACCTTAGGACCCTTGATTATGAAAAGCCCATGCATATTTTTTCCTTTGCATCTTTCCATACTATTATTGTTGTCCTATAAAAAAATGAAGATGGACATGAACAACCTATAGCATTTTTTAGTAAATCCCTACAACCTATTGAACTAAAATATGAAGTCAATGAGAGACAGGCTTATGCTTTAGCTAAGGATATTAAGGCTTTTATGTGTTACCTAGTGGGTGTTTTTGTTATTTCCTTTGTACCAAGTGTAGTAGTGAAGAATATTTTTTCTCAATAAGAGGTGTCTAGTAGAAGGTGTAGGTGGATCAACAAAATTTAGGAATTCAATATAGATATTCAAATTACCAAATTGGTGAGAGGACAAGGATTAGCTAAACTAATGGTTTAGTCAAATCTAGATGCTAATCAAAATAATGTTGTAAACAAATATTTTGTTTTTGATGCATGTGATATGCATTAGTATGATTGGTATAAAGATGTAATATACTACTTACAGTATATGTAGGTCCCACCACACTTGATAGATAATCAAAGGAGGACTAGTAAGTTACATTCAGTTAGATACATCATTGTCAGTGGCAAGTTATAGTGGAGAAATTTTGAAGGTATACTTTTGAAATGCATTGATCAAGAGGAATCTAAAAGAGTACTAAGTAAGATGCATTTAGGGGTATGTGGTGGGAATTATATGAAAAAGACTACTACCCACAAGGTCATGAGAGTGGGATTTTGGTGGCCTAACTTATTTAAAGATGTGCAGATCCTAATTAGAAATTGTGTTCCTTACCAAAGATTTGCTAGAATGTTAAAGTTCTCTGGAAACACACTTTTGAAATTAGTTGAGGTCTAGGCACCTTTTCAAAAATGGGGAGTGGATTTTATAGGAGAAATATCACCCAAGTCCAATAGTGGCTACTCATGGATATTAATTGCAATTGATTATTTTACCAAATGGGTAGAAGTTATGCCTATAAAAAATACTACTAGTAAGGTGGTAAATGATTTCCTTCTGAATAATATCATGACAAGGTTTGGATGTCTTGAAAAATTAGTGACTGATAATGTTAAGTGTTTTAGGTCTAATGAATTTTATTAATTTTTGTGATAAATATAGCATTTCTAGGTAAACTTCATCATCGTATCACCCCAAAGGAAATGGAAAAGCTAAGTCTAAAAAAAAGAGCTTATTGAAGATCATAAAGATAACTTTGGAAGATAACAAGAAAGCATGGGATTTAAAATTATAGTTGGCAATCTAGGTTGATAGATTGACAATGAAAAAGGAAATTGGTGTTGTACCATTTGACCTAGTCTATGGAATTTAGGCTAGAATGCCTTAGAACAACCTAATAGTCCTATATAATTATATTTAAATATATGATGAATATATCATAGATGATATGAAAGAAAGAATGGATGGATTAGTTGGATTGACTGAAACCAAAAAGGAGGCCTCTGCAAGAAATGTAAAGTTGTAGTTTTAGACTAAGCCTCTATATGATAAGAAGGTAGTTGCTAGAAAGTTTCAACTAGATGACCTTGACCTAGTGTGGAATGCAAGGTTGATGATAAAGGAAAGCATGGAAAATTTGATCTTATATGGATTGGCCCTTATCTGGTTGACTCTACATGGGGTGAAGATTTGTACTTTATCCTGAAATTATCAAGAAGCTTTCTTGAATTGCTAGTTTATGGATAATTCTTGAAAAAATACTTTTGTTAAAGATATTTGTTTTCGATGAATAGTAGTTAGGTTTGTATATCCTTGTACATTTTTGTAATTATCTATGCATATGTAAATAATCCTTGTATATATTTATATGTTTCTATGTAATCTCACGAAAGTTGTCTTAGGTTGTCATGAGTGTGGTCTGCTTTACCAAGAGAATATGAATTCTTGCATGGATATAAGTATCCATCATCCCTAAATGGAGCCACTAATAGCCCTCATTTTCACTATACTAAAATTTTGATCCTCATTATGAAAATTATTTGAAATTATGTTGCATTATTAGGTTTTTTTGTCTCATGTATTTCAATTTTTAAAAGAACCCTAGCCAAATTATTTTACCAAAGTTCAAATAGTGAAAATATTTCCCTAGAGTTTTATTTGGGTATCTTAAGGTTGTATTATTATCTTTTCATTAAAAATTTCAACCAAAATTGCAACCTTTTTGCCCTTATCCTAAGTGTTTTTAGATGAGAGATTGTATATTTTAAAAAACCCTAGAGCTCCAATCTTATGATCATGGCCTTGGAATCTAGTCACAAGATTACATTTTCCTTCTCCCAATGTTATGACACAAGGTTTAGTGGAGGATCATAGAGTGATCTTTTATGTTACCCAATGTTAAGATATGTTACTATCATAGTATTGTGAAAGAAATGGAGGAATTAACACCAATGTGATATGTGGCTTATCATAGGATTGTAGAACAATAAGAGTATAATTAAGAAGATGGATGGTGTTGGTCCTATGATGAAGAGATAGTCATGGCATCATAATGATTTTTTTAGGTATTTTGATGTTATGCTAAATGCCTTAGCTATGAGCTTGGGGAAGAGGATTTTAAGGATCATGATGCTATAGGAATTGTGATCATAATATCATAATGAGACAAATGACAAAGCAAGCTAGCAGTTCAAGTTAGAAATGTGATGAGTGTTCTATCTTGATTGGTTAGATAATGAAAAGTATACAAGGTGGATGCCACATTAAGCTAGTGGGATTGAAGATGTCTTTACATATGTCTACAATCTAATAGAACCCATTCTACAATCTTACCATAGACGGTGCTCTATAAGATCTTAAGAGTAGCAAAAGGGTGTTGTAATGCTATGATAGGAAGTGCATTAGGAGATAATAGAGGTAAAGGTTGATGTCAAAAATGTTATGATGAAGGAAGGTGATAGTCTCTCATAGCATCATAGGGGTAAAGCAGATGACCACCAAATTCATGAAGTAGTCAGTTGAGCCATAATCATAGGATCATAAGCCAAGGAGAAATAGGATAAGATGCTATGTTGTGTAGTATAGACCACCTATCATAAGATTGTAAAGATTTTAAAAGAAAGCTCTAATGCTACAATAACTATTGTATCATAAGATTGTAGAGACTTTTTCCAAGCCTTACGACAATGTGATAATGGTTTTGATTTCAAGAGATCATAATATCAAAGGGCATTTCTTCCTTGCCTAAGATATTATGAGGGTTTTGACTCTGGGGTCAATTGTAGGATCATAAACCTAAGTTGACATTATGTATTCCATTTTTTGAGTTGGAAATGATTCAAGAGATTCATTAGTTCAAAATTTCTAATAAGAAGGTTCAAGAGATTCAAGTAGTAGACATGGAAGTTGCAGAAACCTCCACTTCCAAGGGAGGAAAAATATGATAGAAAAAACCAAAGTGGTTTGTTGAAAGAATAGTTAAAATTATTTCCATACAATAGATGATCATTCTTTTGTTGACCTATACACATTATGTAGAGATGTTATATTCCCTAGGGTCATGGGTTCTAAGATTATTAAGTATTTGTATCATAACAGAGAGAAGAAGATCCCTATTTGCAACCCTTGGAAGAAGAACTTGGGAAAATTAATATTTCTAGAGGTATTCTATAGTGCCTCTCACATTTGACTTCTATAAGTCATCTTGATGGATGCAACCTTGTTGATCTTTTGTTGTGATGGATCATGATTATGACCATGAGTGGTCTACATTGTTGAGATGATTTGATTTATGTTTCTATATCAATTTCTTTGATTATGCTTATGACTAATTTGTAAGTTTATGATGTGATTTATGGTTCACTGAGGCTTGTGCCATTGGTTACTAGGATCGATGTGGTATCATGATGTTATTATATGATTACCTTGAGAGGTGTGTAGAGATTGCACTGTGTACTAGTACCTTGCTATACTAAACTAAGTTCTTGTAGTAGTGGTTAGTCATGTTTTTTACTATGTTTGCTTATGTGTTTTAAGTGCCTTTTTATGTTGTTTAAACAACCATTATTAAATTCTTAAATAGTTAGAAATGGATTTTCTATGTTGGATTCATTAGTTATGTGTTATGGATATTTACTTATGTTATGTTTTACTTTTGAGAAGACCTAAGGGTTAGATGTCCTGCCTTGATTTTAGTATCATAGATTTAGACTACTATGTTGTTCATTTGATCATATTTGCATGATGATATCATTATGAGATGACAATGTGTTTTATGATGATATCTAGTTATCCGATATTTGCACATATCATTGATTATGTTAGGTGATGGATTTAATGCTATGGATATTAACTTCTTTCCTACATTGTTACGCTTTATGCAACCATGAGTGATGTAAATAGATTATTTTGAAATTATTAAATAAATGGTTAAATTGATTTAATGCATTAAATAGATTATTTTGATATTATTAAATAATTGGTTAAATTAGGTGATTTAATGCATTTATTTCTTTAGCTATGTTATTATATGCAATTGCACTGGATCATGTTGGTTAGTGTGTAGGATTTATATCCCTGGTAGTGGCACATCAAGTTAATGATTTAGCTATTCATATTTTACCAATGTCATCCCTGCATGGTCAATGTATCCTTATTTTAATTTTTTAATTGAATCTTTAGTGATTATTAAATCTGAACTCATCTACATTATGTGATTAGACTAGTGAGTGTGTCTATGTATTTAGAGGTTCGCTTTGTCACGAAAGTTGTTAAGGAAATTTCTATGTTTTTGGTTTTTTTGGGATTTTTAATTGATTTATTTTAATTTCCAACAGATACACCATAGATTAATTCCTATTTCTAGGAATAGCCATTTTTTGTTTAGGTTAATTCAAGGTTTAACTAGGTTGGCTAGATATTTTCCATAATCGATTATTCACTCGAAAAGTGAATAAGTATCTTAAAAGGAATTTAATTCCTCACTTCTCACTTTTGAATTAGAAAGTTGGAGAGTAAAATCCAAAATCCTCTTCATGAGGATTTATTTTTTTTCTTATTGTGCAAGCTAGGGGCACAGGATCGTCATGAGCTTAAGCTCATTGGATCCAGCTCAGGGAGACTTTAGATTGCAATGATTTTCAGCCACTTCTACAAGCTTTTTATTTTCTAGTTTATATTTTTGTTTTTCCCTTTTGGCTTCGAGCTAGGGCTCTCTTGTTCTATTATTTTTGCTTCATTTTTTCTTCTATTTTTGTTAGCCATTTGGTTGGAGGTTGAGAACTATTGTTCCCCTCCTTTTTTGTTTGCTAGTTCTACCCGGTTGGTTAGGTATGAGAATTTCACTATTTTTTGAGATGAGGGTTTGGGGTATTGTGCCATTATGCTAGCCATTTTTGTATTCAGTGTCCAAACTTATTTATTTTTAGATGTTTGAGGTTTTTGTGTCCAAAGGCCAAATGCATGTTAATTTTGAAAAATTTCCAAAATTTGGGGTTTTTACCTCATTTTATGCACCATCCTATTTTCTCAGGTTTTCTTGGCATGAGTTGGGTCGTGGACCTAGATTATCCATTTGGATATCATTCAAACTTTTTTTGCACTTTAGTTTGCATTGGGATGCATGTCACATCTATACTCCTAACTTTGTGTTCAGTTGAGTGATTTTTATACTTAGTGTTATGGTTTCTTTTGGACCTTTGGTATTGTTTCATGGACACGAGGATTCATGTAGAATCCATGCTCCCAGATTGAGGTCAATTGAGTGAGTTCATGATATTTGGTCTTGTTACATCATTGGGATTTGTGTAGAATCCACACTTCCAGATTGAGGTTAATTGAGTGTTTTCATGATGTATGGTTTTATTAGCTTAGGGATTCGAGTAGAATCCATCCTCTCAAGTTGTTGTTTGGTTAAGTGATATTTTGCATTATGTTCTCATCTAGTCCTTATGTTATGATCTTTGTGATGGTGGTGTGCCACACATGAGTACATGCATGTACATTTGTCAAAGGACTTGTGGATCTCAACCTTCCATGGTACTTTCAAATGTTATGATCATTGGGGGTTGGGTTTGGAATATGCAGGCCCATGGGTACTTATCATTGGATGAACATGGGTAGGGTAGGGTAGCATATGGAGTGGGTTTATATCTTACATTTTAGTGTTCATGGAATCGGAGGTTGGCAGAGTGAGCTTTATATAAGTGATAACTAAATAAAACACTAGGTCATAATAAAACTAAAGATAATAAAATGCATGTGTGAGAGCCTTACCATTGAGGAAGTTGTATCCACATGATCTGAGCTTGGAGCATCTCTAATGCCAAGTGACTCTCCATGATGTTAGCCCCTACATAGTAGCCCATTGAGATGTCTGACCTATATTTTATGCATTGTTTATGTCTTGGATCTAGTCATCATCCTACTTGGTGTGTGTGTTAGGCTTAGATGTTTGTTTCACATGCATTTTTCGTTGGATCGTTATCTCCATTAACATAGTGGGTGTGGACCTATGGGTGTCACATTTTTGGGAGGCATAGATAGCTTCACCATTGCTAGGGACTAGTGTACAGAGAAGGTCTTTTGTCCTAGTGCGACTATTGCTAGATGTCAACACTTGGTACTTCAAATTCTGAAGTATGCTTTTTAATGATTTATGATGTCATTGGGATGCTTGTATATCATGGTTAGATGATGTTATTTACTAATGCATTTTTTTACTTTGATGATTAGCATGTCATAGATGATGTTATCTACTTTGTAGGATTATGTTATGCTTTCTACTAGCATGTTTGATTTCCTTATGCTTATGATTGTAGCATGTTTAGTAGTGACATCCCTATTACAATAGTACTAACAATATAATAGGTGGCTTGGGATATTATGCATAGGGGATGGCTAGGATCCATGATGGTCTTGTGATGCTATTGATGGTTGGGAGGAACCATGTACTTAGTTTTTTTGTACATTACAATGTTATTTCTGTATATTGCAATGTTACTTCTATTCACTGCAATGTTGCTTTCAGTACATTCTTAATTGCTATGGTTTAGATGGATAGATGTTCCTCTTTCTTGTTTTTTATGCACCCAAGTGTTCATTCCTCAATTTATGTAGATCCAATACTCCCTAGTGTGGACATTTTCATGTTTTTATGCTTTTTATTCTTGCTTCATTGTCGCACTGATGTGTTTTCTTGTGTGGAAAGGTAGTTCCTCACACAAGAATGTACTTACTCATGCAAGAATGTACTTCTTCATGCAAGGAAGAAAAATTTTATGCATCTTGGTGTGAATCCTCATGTGATTCAATCTAAATCCTCACATGGTGCCATGCACATCCTAGCACAGAGAAATGCACTTTCTCATGTGCAGTGCTACAAGATCTTGCATGAGACTCGAGACCAGTGCACTTCCTCAGGCGAGAAATAGGGAGCAGTTAAGCTTGGCTAAGAAAGTTTTGAAAGTTGGTTTTGGACACCTTATTGGATTTCACACCTTTCTAGTTCAAAATAGTCTTTCTACGGGGTTTAAGTATAAGTTGATGTATATTTGATTCTTTATACTTAACATATATTTTAATGTATGCAACAAATATTTTGAGATAGGTTTCAGACCTCTCTTAGATAAGATAAAGATTCTAGGAAATTTAAGGGCTTCAAGATTTTAGACTTAGCCAAATTTTAGGGTTCTACATTTATACCCCAGTCTGGTGTTTTTTTAATGAGTGGTCATTTCTTCGAGCCCTCATCATGTGCGTGGTCATTGTTGGCCTCTATTTTGTGTGTGTCTATTTGGTAGTGGCAAATGGAAATTCATTGGTTTCTAGGATTGTGGAAAAGTCTTCCATTATGATCTTTGTGATCCCTATATGATGCTTTCATGTGCATTCATACTTGTAAAAAAAGAAAATCTTGACTTGAATTAAATCCTTGTTCCAAGGATCTTTGGGCGGGGGCATTAGATGTTTGTTTTGTGTGCATTTGTGGTTGGATCATTATCTCCATTAGCATGGTAGGTGTGGACCTATGGGTGCCACATGGTTGGGAGGCATAGCTACCTTCACCACTACTAGGGACTAGTGTACAAAGATAGTCTTTTATCCTAGCATGATTGTTGCTAGATGTTAACACTTGGTACTTCAGATTCTAAAGTATGCTTTCTTGTGATTTATGCTATCATTTAGATGCTTGTATATCATGGTTAGATGATGTTATTTACTGATGCATTTCCTTACTTTGATGACTAGCATGTAATAGGTGATGTTATCTACTTTGTAGGATTATCTCATTCTTTCTACTAGCATGTTAGATTTCCTTATGCTTATGATTGTAGCATGTTTAGTAGTGATGTCCCTATTATGATGGTACCAATAATCTAATTAGTGGCTTGGGATGTTACATGTGGGTGATGGCTAGGATCCATGATGGTCTTATAATACTATTAACAGTTGGGAAGAATCGTGTACTTAGTTGTTTTGTTCATTGTGATGTTTTTTTTGTACATTGTGATGTTACTTTTGTTTGCTGAAATGTCACTTTTACTATGTTTTTTATTTCTATGGTTTCAGATGGATAGATGCTCCTCTTTCTTGTTATTTATGCACTCAAGTGTTCATTCCTTGATTTACATGGATCTGGTACTCCCCGATGTGGAGTTTTTCATGTTTTTATGCTTTTTATTCTTAAGATATATAAGTCAACATATATTTAATTCCTTATACTTAAGATATATTTTAATATATGTAACAAATCTTTTGAGATAAGTTTTAGACCTCCCTGAGATAAGATAAAGATTTTGGGAAATTTCAAGGCTTCAGGATATTAGACTTAACCAAATTTCACGATTCCATTTATACCCTAGCCTAGTGTTTTGTTAATGACTGGTCATTTCTTCAAGTCCTCATCATGTGCATGGTCATTTTTGGCCTCTATTTGTGTATATCTATTTGGTAGTGGTGTTTAGAGATTCATTGGTAGCCAAGATTATATTGAAGTCTTTTTTTGTGATCCTTGTGATCCCTATATGATGTTTTCATGATCGTTCATACTTGTTAAAAAAAAAAATCTTGTCTTGAATTCAATCCTTGTTCCAAGGATCTCTAAGCTAGGCATTACATCTTCACTAATGTGGATTTGGTGAAAGCCCTAATCAAGCCATATAATTAAGCCATCAAATAATTCCATAGGAAAGATGGAACTATTTTGTGTACTTCGGACCATGTCTCATTCATTGAAGTATCTGGATTGGATGGTGTTATGAGTGAGCCAGTAGATTTGGAGGATCTACAGAAAAAAATTGAGAGAAACACCAAGGCATACACAAGAAAATCAATGTTACAGCATATGTCCATGGACCTAAATAGTGTGGGTGATTACACTAAGAAAGTGGAAAAGATGATTCCTTTGGATAAGTTCAAGAATTATTGTGTGGAAATAGTGTATGGTGTCTACAAGGTTGTTGGCAAAGATGGATCAAACATGGTGTATGGAGCTGAATTTATTATTGCCAGAGATGTGTGTTGGTAAATAGATTGTTCTTTTCAATGTAACTCTTACATGCTCGAACTAGTGAGAAACAATTTGTTGCCAACAGTTGGATAATCTATCATGAGATTGATAAATTTCCTCTGAATTGAAAGGTACAGCTCCCTTATCAATGATATTCAATGAATTTTTTTGTTCCTAAACTAATTGCGTACGTTCTTAACTCAAGAACGGAAGAGGAAAACCAAGCCAGCCCTAGATAGAACTAGCTCAGGTAGAGAATTCAGTTCTACACCTAGCCAACCCCAGGAATTCACATTTCCTATGACTCCCCAACATTGGTAATGCAATATGAATGCTATGTATGCAAATGCATTGGAAAATGAAATGAAAGAGAGTGTTAAATAATCCCAATTCTTGTAACAAGAACGTCTACAAATACTCTAATCTACAACCCATTCATAATTCAACACAAGATGGAAGATGATGCCCAAAACTGAAAATAACAATACTCTGATTGATAATTATCAAAGGAGAAATACTAAATGCTTTGATTTAGAATAAAACCCTTGTTGTTTTGAACATCACAAATAAGAATACTCAAATTTTATTTGCTCACAACTTATGCTCAATCTATTACAAAAACTCAAACTCTTAACCTGCATAATGAAAATATGAAACAAATTAACTAAGCCTCTTCCCCCTACTCCAGCTCTCTTTCTCTTGTAGAAAAGAAGAACCTATATGCAATGCAATGAAATATCTAAATGAAAATCCCCCCCTCTTCTATTCCATCTCTTTGACTATCTATAGTCAAGAAGAAGACGTCTTTTCAATGTCATCGAATTACATATTTAACACTTTCCCTCTGCTTGGCGGTGAATTTTAAGTTGCCAAGATAACTCTTTCTTTTAAGGAGTTGATTAATCATTTTCATCTAATCTGCTTGATGGCTGATGGCATTCTATTTTTAAATATAATGCCTTTGTAATTCTTTTTGAATTTGAAACTTTACATCAATTACACTTTGGTTAGTGTAATCAAACCATGGATTAATAATTGATATTTTGCATTCATAAACAAGTGTCTATTTTGCATTCAGTAGGTTCCTCCTTTACATCTTTTCTGACCTTTCATATTCAACTAAATCTCCTTTTAAGTGACTATATGTGCTATTCATTATGTATCTGATCACTAAAAATTCCTCTTTCTTTTGCCGCAAGTTGAAGGAAGCCTTAAGCATTAGAGAGTGGGTGAATCTTTCTTAACTCTTTGTGTGCCTTTGCAACAAGATTCTCACTCACTAAAACATGATAAAATCCAATGACCTCTACTCTTTTCATGCAAAGTAAATCTTTGAATTCTAGTTATAGGATCTTTAATTAAAACATATCCCACCACAACATCATGTGAAAACTTTTTCAATTCTCTCACTAAGGCATCATCAAGAGTAGGCACTTCTTGATGCTGGAATTCTTTTGAAAATCTAAAGCCTGTATCCAATTGTTTAATCTGACTCGAATTTAAATTTCCCACCTTTACAGTGCTGTCACCAGACATATTCTGCATGTCCCTGTCATATAGTGCCATCAACACACCATCATGAGAACAAGATGCATCAATTTCCATACAGTTAACTTGAGAATGAAATAGCTAAATGATATGCAACCATCGTATTTTTTGGCACCCTACTTGAATCGCCTCCATGGGCACACACGAGAGGAGGATTCTGTAACCAGCCACATTTTTGTCTTTGTATCTCAAAGATAAAATTGACCAAGCCATGATTGATTTGTTCCCCAGAGGTCTCGTGCTCGATCCCCACCTTTATTTCATAGCCACCCTCTAGTTCTGCCAAGAATTTTCAATGAGTTTTTCTTCCATTTTTGGTTCATTATCATCCTCCAAAACTCTTGCATCCCCATCTACTGGTCTATCTGAGTTGCATCATCTGGCGCATTTATATCTCTTACTGGTGCACTCAATATCTTGATCACAAATGTAGAACATAACCAATTGCAAGTACTCTATCAAATATTTGATAAAAGCTCATCATATTAGCTTTATGATTAAACTTGTGCTCCTCCAATTTCCAACTGATAGACCCAAAGTCACCGAGCTCGAGTACATCCATTTTTAACAATTTACTCTGCCATTTTGCCTTGCTTAGAAGGATATCGGGCATTACCATTACTTTCTTGGCAACTATCTTTAATTCATTTTCACTGGGGATGTTCTATGCAGGGAAATGTAGATAAAATAATTCATAATCCTTTACTTCTATCATAGCCTTTTATAGGAATAGAGGTAGTGTATCGATTAAGCCCTGCTCGACACTAAAATCATGAAGATGAAATAGCTATTGCAACTGTCCTTTTAGGACTATCATATTGGCATGACTCAAATCTAGGTCTCCTCTCCTCGGTGTTTTCACAAGAAATTTGATCAGCAGATGGAGACATCTTGATATGAAAAATTTGATAGCCAATACTATTATTATTTCTTTGATTGATGTCATCAACATTGCCCTCAAACTTTCTAACTATAGGTGGCACTGGATTGGCTAGATATGACACAAGGTCTACTAGAGAAGGAGGTGATAGAACATTTCCCTCTAATGACACCAATCTCCTCCGAATAATCTCCATGTCTCTCCATAAGCTTTCCAAGGTCAAATTTTGGAGCTTTCAAGATTTTGACTTTGCTGATGAATTCATTTCATAAAGGGTAAATGGATGAAGTAGCCTTCTCAATTTCTTTCCCAATCACGTCTACTATAAAATTTTGCATAAGCTCTTTTAGATCACATGATATAGCTTCACATACCATTATTTCTCTCATCTTCTTGCGAATCTTTCTAATCTTCTAATTCCAATTCCAAATATGCATTCCAATCCTAATTCTGCAATTCCAAATCTTATTTTTGCATGCTTGAATCTATAGATATAGATCTAGATTTGAACTCTGACATTTGAACTTTTGAATCTGAGGCATAAAACTTTTACATCTACATCTCAAGATTATGATCTTCATCTTTTACAACATCATGTTTAAAGAAAGTTTAGGAAACTTATGAGAAAATCGACCGGGACAACCAAATAATTGAAGTTTTGAAATAGGGGTACTAAAAGTATGCCTACAATGTGCAGGACTCCTCCTATGGTGGAGAATATGATTATGTTAAGTTCATTCTAGAAAAGATGAAGGAGAATATTGGCTGGCCCAAACTAGAGAAATGAAGAATTTACTTTTCCTTCATTACTCATTGTTGATGCATCTGATCCTATACAAGAATGTGGGATATTTTAGTTCACATTTCATTGATCACACCTCTGATGCTAACAGAGAGTTTTTAGTTCAATTATGGACATGGGTGTGGGACACCTCTTATCACTATTCTAATTATATCTCCATTTTCAATAATTTTAGTGTTGTTATAATGAAAATGCTATATCTAGGTTACTTTTGAGCACCTGATATCCTGAAGAGTCTTTTGAGACTAGCCCTGCTCACTGAGGGTAAGAGATTAGATCATAATTGGGGGATATTTTCTTATTCCTAGATTTTTCCCTGATGAGATTATATGGTTGTACCCAACCATCCCACATATTACCAAAATTCTTTCCTCCTAGGTTTCATATTATTGAATTCATGTGGCAACTACTTATGGTAAACAGAGAATACTTAGGGTAGGGTCACTTTTCTATGTAAATGTTTTAAGATGGGAGACTTTTCAATTGGAAAAGAATCCCTAGATCATATTTAATCTTTCCTCCACCATTACAATTGTCAATAGCACAATATAGGATCTATGACCCTGATAATTGGATGAGGACTACCCTCAAAGAAATTAGGAATTATGCATTCCCAAGTACCAAGGAGTTACCCCATAGGGATGTTATTCCTAATATTATTGTAGAGGGGGGGGAAATAGATAAATTGTCCAAAGTTGATGATTTTTTGAGGGTAGAAAGGAAATGAAGAGAGTAGATCCCAATTTTGAGGGATTATATATATTGGATATCCCTTATCCTCATAGGATTAGGAAGATGGTCATTGACCATGCTAAAATCATGGCCCAAACACCAGACGGACCCATAGGAGAAGGGGAGATGGTGTGTCCTAACATCCCTAAGCCTAATCTAGTTCCAGAGATAGAGGAAGATGAACCCACTAAGGCATAATGGGTCACTAAGGGAAATAAGAGACCAAAGATTATCCATATCCCTAAAAAATTAAAATAAAGAACACCACAAATTCTACCTAGTAAGAATTAGTACTCTTCTTATTTAAGGAAATTTTATATGCAAGATAGGGTCAAGACAACTAAGATTACACTCATCGACCTAGAGCCAGTAGTGGCAAGGCTAAATAATAGGATCATCTGAGCCTAACAATTTATGGAAGATGATGAATTCATCAAATTAGTTGATTTCAAGAGCTTTTTGTATAAGGTAATATAGAGTGAGTTGGTATTAAATATGAAACTAGGAGTATCAAATGAGAAAAAATTAGAATTGGTTGAGAATTTACAAGCCTATGGTCTTGGGAGTGAAGTTATAACTTTGGAGGAGGCAAGGGACCTTGTATAGAGAAGTGGGATGTTGATGGTACCTAGTTGGGATTTAGGGGAAGCATTTATGATTAATCAAATTAGGAGACAAGAAAATGCCATCTCCTATGAGGTTTATGTTGCTGATGGATTACAAAGAGGAACATGGTTCAACATTGACACCAAGTCTCTAGTAGTTTGGACCATGGCCCCTACCTCAAATAAGACTAAATTGATGGATTTGTAGAGCACAAAATAGTGCAACACGGTTGTGTGGACTTTAAGGGGCACTTCACATACAGAAATATTAAAGGTTGAAAAAAAAATTTCTTTCATGAATGAAGCCAAGGTAGAAGATATAGAGACAAGGCTTGCCAAGTCTATGCATGATTATATAAATGTGAGGAAGCTCTATGAGGATGATCTCAAGAAAATCCATGTCTACAAAGAAAAGGTTGAAGAGCTTGAGGCTAAGGTCCAAGTACTAGAAATTGAAGTTGCATCCCTTAGAAAGCATCTTTTAAATGTAGAGCAAGTGGTTACTATAGAGTGGAGCCAAGAATAGGACAATCAAGAGTAGCCAACTAAGGACACAACTGAAGCCCCAACACAAACAAATGAGTTGGAGGCAAAAGATATAGTAGAACCCAGCAAAATGAGCATTTATGCTCCACCAACTCAACAAGGAGATGAGGTAAGGACATTTTTCCTTAAGTGTGTGGTTGGCCATAGAGGTGAAATTTTGAGGAACACCTTTCAATAAGCCCATACATTATATGTTTCTTTACAAAGTGTTGAGCAATTGTGTTATGAAGCACTCTCATGGCTATCACCTACATTCAATCTATGGGGGCCATATATTTAGTTTTTAGAGAGGCTTATTATGATGATGGCTAAAAATCTGAATTTTCCTGATAAAATAATCACAATAAAGGAGAGCTTAGAAATAGTTAAAGAGTTAATTGGTTTCTTCGCAGGGAAATTATAGATTATACAATGTAAACTAAAAGTTTTATCTCAGGGAATTGAGCCCTACATGCCACTAATTATGGATGATAGTAATGTGGTGAAGGAATGGGATAATTGGTCTATTACATTTGGCACAATATTGACTCAAGAGGCCATAGTGGTTATTTTTGAAGATATCAGTGATGCTCCTTTCCATAATCCGATTGACTCCCTATTCAAAGTAGAAATGGATTTGACCAGATTCATAATGGAATCTAAGGCCATAATAGATGCCAAGTGGACTAAAGCCACTAAGGACCTACAAGAGGTTAAAACTATAGAATAGCCCAAAAAGAGAGAGATTTATGTATGGGAAGCAGTGGCAAAAATAAAGGCCTACTAAAGGGAAGCAGCTAAAACATTATAAAGGTTAAAGGAAAATGAGAGATTAAAGGATAAGACCAAATACATTGGTCACTTTATCCGAAGAATAAATATATTTTAAATAGGCTTATCAAACTTTGAAACTTTTTAGGTAGTGGATTGAAGAAGAAGACAAAGTGGAGTAAAGATAATTTGTTGCAGTAAAGTGTCACTTGCTAACTTTCAACTACTCTCCTAATTTTGGATAAAGCATAGGAGAGTGTTTTTTATTATCTTTTTGTTTATGTATTTCCTTTATCTTTTTCATTAAGTTAATGGCATTCATCCTTCTCCCATTTGTAGCTTTTTGTAATTCTATGTAAGTATTTCCAAGATGTGGAGTTGAGGTCCAAAGTCTATATATTTTTTAGTTTATGTTATATTTAAAATCCATCCAATCTTTTGTGAATATATAAATGTGTTAAAACTTGTGAACTTGAGAGAGTAATGAATATGAATGATCAAACTACCAAGTTCTGAGTTATATTGTGAGTCTATTTCTAGTGTTATATATATTCTCAAAGAAAATTAATAGAAAAGAGAATTTTTGTATATTTGTGTATCTGAATTTTGTCTCCTTCCTTGCATATCTATGATTTTGAGATTGAAATGAGCAATATTCTTTTAGTTTAATGCAATTTAGATTTATTGTATACCTCTTATTGATTTTATCTAGTTCAAGGAATTAAGTAATTTCTTTCAATACAAGGTAGGGTTTTGGGTATATGAGAGAGATATGATAAGAATGAAGTCCAGAGTTCACTGTTGACAAATTTAATTGCAAGTCAGCTAAATAGATCTAAGATTTGTATTGTTGACTCTATATAACAATGGATAAGGCTTTGATCACTTAATTTCAATTTCAAGTTGATGGTTTCTATAATTACAAGATATATACATCAATCATAACCAATTTTCCATTTCAAGTAATCAAGAGCTAAAGTTGTTGGTTAGCCCTTATTTGTAATTGCTTTCCTATTGATTATAAATAGTCATTATAATCAAGAAGTTTATTATAAATCTAAGAAGAATATTATGACCATTTTCTACTATAGGGGATAATCATGAAGAGAAGAGTGTCATAAAAAAATTTAGATAAATCCCTAAGGTTTTCGCACCTTGGCCCTACAGAGCCTAAAGTGAAAGGAGTATCCGTATACTCTATTGAATTTGGTCCAGAAGCTAAGACTAATCATACAAAATATAGGATTTGGCTAATCCTTAGGCTTGTTTTGTCTTATGTTTTTTGGTATTGGGTTTAAGGTACCTAGTAGTCTAAAAAACAACCAACAGGACCCTCACTCCACATCTTGCAAATCCTTTTATAAGAAAGGATTGAAACAAGCTTCAAATGGGAGAACACATGTCAAAATCCAATTTGAAAGTACATACAAAGATACTTTTTGATATTCCTATTTTACAAAACATTCTTTGTATTTAGACAAAATTAGGGAAATGGTTCTATAACTAGTATGTGGTAATTTATATAGGTGTCTTCAACATAAATTTGTTTGTATTCTAACTATCTATCACTTTCCTTTCCTTTTTCTTCATTTTGTCTCTTATACTATCTTGTTGTAGTTCTTTAACAGCTCCCTACTGGTAGACCCTTGATTTCTATAACTAACTCCCATACATATATTTCCCTTTTGGTGGGCCACTTAGTGCCTCTAACTTTATCTAAGTCTCTTATTGCTTTATTCCATCTAGCATTTGTAATTGTCTTTGATTCTATTAAAAAAAATTTTAAGTCTACTTAAACTTTAAACAATGAGTCAATTAAATTATTAAAGGGCACATCACTTTCATCCTCAAAAATTGATGTTGTTCCTTCTTGTGTTAGTATTGAACTAAAAGAATCTAGACATTCTTGCTAGTCTTTCAGTTTAGTGTCAACATCCAAAATTGTTAGGATACAAGGCTCAATCAGTTGTGACAAGATTTTCATCCTACCTTGTATCATTTTTAATTTACTAGTAAAGAAGCCTATTAATTCTTTTACTATTTCTAGGCCTTGTTTAATTGTGATGATCTTATTTGGAAAATCTAGCTTTTTTCCATTAACATTATTATCCTCTCTAAGAACTATATATATGGCCCCCATACATTAAAAGTGGGTGATAGCCATGCAAGTGTTTCATTACAAACATTCTTAGCATCTTTTAAATAAACATAAAGGGCATGAGCCTATTGAGAAATTTTATTTAGAGTCTCTACTCTGTGGCCTATCATACCTATCAATATACTTATCCTCACTTCACCACCTTATTGTGTAGATTGAGAATAAATTCTCATCCTTCTTGGCTCAGCTTCCTCTTGTTCTAGCTCCATAATTTGAGTAGTTGTTTCTTGTATAATCCTTTTTCTTTGCTCAGTGTTGGCCTATACCTTATTTTTGTCTACATTATCTAGTTTCTCCCTCAAGGTTTCAACTTCATCCTATAGCCCCTAAGCTTTGGCCTCCAAATCCTCTACCTTTTTCTTGTAGAAAACACTTTCTGAGTTATTCTTTATAGATCTTTTTCACAAATACGTAATCATGAAATATTCTTGCCAATTCTGTCTCTATCTCTTCTACCTTGGCTTCATTCATGAAGGAGAAATGCTTCATGGCCTTCGAGATTTCCACACTAGATGCACTTTACAAAGTCCATACTATCATATTACCTTCAATTGTGTTCTACACATCCATCAAGTTTGGGTTATTAGTTTCAGGAGATTTTGAATTGATGTTGAAGCCTAATCCCCTTTGTAAACCACCCACTCTAAAAGCCTCATCAGAGATGGAGTTCTCTTGCCTCCTTATTTGGTGAAGCATAAAAGCTTGTTCCAAATCCCATCCTAGTACTAAGAACATGCCACTTCTTTTGACTAAGTCTCTTACCTCTACATGAGTCATCACCTCACTCTCTAGGTCATAGGCATGAAGCTTCTCCACAAGTTCTTGTATTTTCTCTTTAGTTTCTCCTAGTTTAAGCTTTAGGGCTAGTTCACTTTGCTTCACTTTGTAGAGGAAACTTTTAATCTCAAAAAATTTAAGGAATTCAACATCTTCCATGAATTATTTTTATTGGATGATTCTATCATCTAGCCTAGTTGCTACCAGCAATAGGTTAGTAAGAAGATCTTACATTAAATGCATGCATAGCCACAAGTCAACTCACATCAAATGTTAACTACAAATATCAAAATTAAATACGTGCAAAGTCAGCCCAAATTGGAACTAGACACAAACAACTCAATAAATGAAGGCTCCATGAAATAGTGATGCTCAACATCCACATGAACTTAGAAATCATGCAAACTTAGCAACCAAAGATCACTTGGTAACCACACAAATTCAGCAACCAAAAGGTGACTCGGTAACCAAAGAACACTCAAGAGAAACTATGAACTTGGCATTAACTAGGAATCTCATCATGCACTTAACACTTAGCACTCACTAGGAACTTGGAAAATGAAGGATAACTTGGTAGCAATTGAAACTCGGTAGTAACTAGTAGAAAGAAAAAAAGTACAGGAATACATGACAACCAAATTTGGAAGAAATAATTCTCCTAAATCATTGAGATGTCACACCCTAAGCTAAATCTAACTTAGATTGAGAAATCCATGAAGCATCTTCAACCGGTCTATTCTTCCATTTCACCAAATACTCATAGTAATGTTATCCTCTTATACTCTTACCAACTCTTTGATCCAATATCCTTTCAACTTCTTCAATATGCTTCTTAGGATAATCATCTAATACAATAACTTCATCATCTAGCTACAGATACCTATATAAATCAGCAACATTGAATATAGGAGATATATCCATGTCATCAAGTAACTCAACTTTGTAAGCATTACTACTCTCAAACTTCTTCAAGACCTTACAAGGTTCAAACTTCTTCATCTTTATCTTACTGTGTGTTCTAACAAGAAATCTTCCTTTCTTCAATGAACCATCATCTCATCACTAACTTCAAAATCATGATTTCCTCTAGATTTATCAGCATTTTTTGTATATTTTGATTACTTTGTTCCAACCTCAACTTCAATTTCTTATGAAAAGACTCCATAAAATCTACAAATTCTTCCCCTACAGCACTTCCCTTTTCTTCACTAACAATATCTCTCAAATTTGATATACCTCTATGCTGCATTCCAGTAATAATCTCAAAAGATGTTTTCCTTATACACTTATTCATAGAATTATTATATATAAACTCAACTTGTACCAACACTAGTTCCCAATTACTTGGCTTATATCCCACCAAACATCTCAACAAATTACCCAAACTTTTATTCATGGCCTCTATCTATTCATCTTTTTGTGGATGGAACATAGAACTACACTTCAACTTAGTACCGATCTTCTTCCACAAAGTCTTCCAAAAATAACCAAAAAACTTTCTATCTTTGTTAGAAATAATACTTCTTGGTAATCCATGCAATCTTATAATCTCTTTAAAGAAATTTTAACATGCTCAACATATGATGTCTTCTTACATGGTATGAAATGAGGCTTCTTAAAAAATCTATCCACTACAACAAATATAGAATCATACCCCTTCATTGTCTTATGCAATCCAAGAACAAAATCTATGCTAATGTCACTCCAAGGCTTCTTAGGAATAGTAATATGCATATACAAACAATTTTTTTGACTTAATCCTTTAGCAACTTGAAAATTTTCACAACTCTTTACAAATTTCTAAACATCCTTATACATTTGTGGCCAATAATACTAATCCTTCAGCAAACTCAATGTCTTGTCAATTCCAAAATATCTAGCCAATCCATCACTATTCTTTTCCTTAATCAAATTAATTCTCATACAAATTCTAGGGATACACAACTGAATTCATTTGAACAACATGCCTTCTTGAATGAAATATTCATCATACTTACTTATGTGATCTATTAGATTTGGTGTTCTGCACTCTCTCCATGCCTCAAAAAAATAAGGGTCAAGATCATACAACTCTTTCATGTCATGAAAAATAAGAACTTCAATCTTCATTTCAGTTAATAAGGAACATCTTCTATTCAATGCATTAGAAACTCTATTAGTAACTCCACTCTTGTGCTTGATAACAAATGTGAAACTCTACAAGTACTCAATCCACTTCATATGTCTTTAATTCAATTTATGTTGACTTTCCAAGTATTGTAAGGCTTTATGATTAGTATAAAACACAAACTCCTTAGGAATCAAATAATATCTCCACTTCTTCAAGGCTTGAACAATAGCATAAACTCTTGATCATACATAGAATACTTTTAGCATCATTCAACTTTTCACTAAAGAAAGCAATAGGTTTATATTCTTGACTTAATACAGCTCGTATTGTACTACCACTTGCATCACATTCAACTTGGAATACCTTATTGAAATTAGGCAAAGCCAATATGGGTAACTCAGCAACCTTTTATTTCAAGGTCTCAAAACTGTTATTAGCTCCATGTGTGCACTTGAATTCCTTTTAATTTCCTCTCATTGTCTTAGTCATAGCATTACAAATAGAACTAAAATTTCATATGAACTTCTTATAGAAACTAGCTAAACCATGAAATGATCTTACCTCACCCACATTATTAGGTGTAGGCCATTCCAAAATTTCTTTTACCTTCTCATGATCCATCTTCAAACCATCAACTAAAATTACAAATCCTAAATACACAATCTCCTGTTGCATGAAAGAACACTTCTTCAAATTAATCATCAACTTCTCCTATTCCAATCTCTGTAATACTTGTCTAACATGCTCAAGATGTTTTTCCTTAGTCTTAATAAATATCAAAATGTCATCCAAATAAACAATCACAAACTTACCCAAAAATATTTTTAGAACTTCATTCATCAAACTCATGAAAGTACAAGGTGCATTGGTCAAATTAAAAGGCATAACCAACCATTCATACAAACCATCTTTTGTCTTGAAAGAAATCTTCCATTCATCACCTTCTCTAATTTTGATCTGATGATAACCACTTTTCAAATCAATCTTGGAAAAATACTTTGCTTTACTTAAACAATCTATTATGGCATCCATCCTTGGTATAGGAAACCTATATTTCACTGTGATCTTGTTATTAGCTCTAGAATCAATACATATTCTCCATTCTCCATTATTTTTAGGTGCTAATATAGCAAGTATATCACATGGACTCAAGATTTCTCTGATAAAACCTTTCTACAACAATTCATGCACTTGTCTATTAAGTCCTTCATTCTCTATAGGTGTCAATCTATATGGTCCTTTGTTTGGAAAACTATCTCCAAGAAGCAAATCCATACAATGACTTATACTTCTCATTGGAGGTAAACCATCAAGTATATCTTTTGTAACAATCTCTTTATACTCATTCAAAAATTCAAAATTTTCCTCTAGTACTTGGTCAATAATTACTAGTGCTCAGTTAACACTATTTTCTAGCACTCAGTTACTATTGATACAACTCAGTCTTCTTGGAATTATATCAAAACAAGCTTGATTCTTTTTCATTTCCTTTTCAATTTTTTTTCCATTAACCATGCAAATTTTTGATGTAGAAGCATCCAGAGGTATAAGGGCAATCCTGTGTCACCCAAAAAAAATTTACTTAGACTTAATTTCTATTTCATGTGTTTTCATTTTTGGATACCCATTTGGGTCAAATAAAGGTTCCAACTCTCATAGTTCCACTATTAGTGTTCTAGGATAGAGTATTTGAATACCTTGGGATATGTGTAAATGCCAAAAAAATAGGAGTATGTAATTAAGCCATCATTTTGGTAAACTACAAGGTGTAAATTGGCCGGATAAATGTAATTATAATTTAGAGCATTCTAGAAAAAGAATCAAGTCAAAAGGCCCCATGGTTTGAAAGTTATCATAGTTTTTCAGTTTCTGGAGACCTCCTAAGAATGCTTCAAAGTCAAGTTAGGGGCATTAAATGACCTTGAATAGGGCCAAAAAATGGGGGACAAGCAAAGCTGGTCCATAGGTCTATAGAGCACTTTGAGAGATTTCTAAAAATGTAAACAGTTTGTCAATTAGAGCTACGGTTCAAAAGTTATGCCTCCCAAAAGTTTAGTTACCATTTCTAGATTCTTCTAGTTTTGCACTGACTTCTAATGTAGCTTCTAGAGCCTTCTATTTGGTCGGTGGGTGCCTACTATCAGTTTCTAGAATGTATTCATAATCCTTAACCGTCCGAGCTCTATTTAAGAATATTTTTGGCATTGTAAAAGGCAGTTTGGAGTGAAGTTTGAGAGGAGGTACTGAAAGGAGAAATTATCTCTAGATTTATGCTATTGTAAGCCCATAGGGCATGTTTTGACGTCTATTTTATTTGTACTAAATGTATTAGCTTATTTATAAAGTTAATAAAATTTCCCTTTCCTGTTGTGTCCATCATGTGCTTGGGTTGTGTCCCAATTAAGTGGTATCAGAGCTGGTTTTCCTAAGTGTGTAGACAAAGCGTCGACTATGAGGCAATTTGCACCAGGACTGTGTGGTTGTCAGTTCAAGTTAAGAAGATGCCTCCATGAAGAGAGCATGGTGGAAGGGCCAAAGCTATTAATCCTGAGGAGGTTAGAGACCTCCAAAGGCAGGTACAAGCATTGCAGGAGGAGCTTTGTAGAGGAACAAATGTTGTCGCAGGCGATGAAAGCGAGGACAATAATGAAGAAGAAGAAATTGGACTAGAAGGGGAATTTGATGGGGAAGTTTTGAATCATGTAGAGGAAAGGCTTTTTAGGGCCACTACTAAGTTTGGGAAAATACTTACAATTGATGTGGGTGTATTTTCAGAAAATCTGAAACCAGATGAGTTGATCGACTGGATTAATGAACTAGAAGAATACTTTGAGTATGAAGATATCAAGGATCCAAATAGGGTTAAGTTTGCAAAGGCCAAATTGAAAGGACATGCAAAAATTTGGTGGCAAGAGGTTCAATTGGAAAGAAATAGAAGAGGAAAGGATGTAGGGCCCATTTACCATTGCACCAAAAGCCATGACTGTTAGTGAACATGGAACACAACATAATTAACCACCTGTGGGTAGGGGAGTGCATCGCATCACCAAAAAATCTCCCCCTTGACGTGCATACCAGGTGCTTACATGGGTCAGGATGGCACCAGGGAGATTTGAACCCATGACCAAGTCAAAACCAGGCTCTGATACCAATTGTAGGGCCCATTTACCATTGCACCAAAAGCCATGACTGTTAGTGAACATGGAACACCACATAATTAACCACCTGTGGGCAGGGGAGCATGTCGCATCACCCAACAAAGGATAAGATCACAAGGTGGGATCGCATGGTGGACAAACTAAATAAACAATTCATTCTTGTTGCCTATGAGCTTGATTTGTTTAAGAAGATGCATGGGTTAAAGCAAGCAAGAAAATCAGTCCAAGAATATACAAAGGAGTTTTATCGACTTCTTATTAGAGCAAGGCATGCAGAAGAAAATAAGGAGAAGGTTTCTTGTTATATTAGTGGGTTACGACCTAGCATCTAGGGGGAATTAAGTCTGGTAAGAATGACTAGCATTGAAGAGGCATACCAGTTTGCCCTACAAGTTGAAGAGAAGCTAAATAAGAGGTTTGAAGGTAGACAAAGAGGGCATGGTCAAGGAGGAATGGGTAGTGGTAGGTCATTTGGAGGCTGAAATGAAATTCAAAAGAAAAATGAAGATGTGGTTACTAGCAGGAACCAAAGGAATGAGGCTTTCAACTGCTTCTGTGATCAAGACTTTGGAAATCAGAGAGGAAGAGGTAGAGGACATGGACAAGGAAGAGGAGGCTTCTGTGGTTCCTATTTCCATTTCAATGAAGAAGGTCATCATGCCTTTGAATGCCCTCAATGACAAGGAAGGATAGATAGGAGAGCTAAGGGTCAAGCTAAGGTTGCTCATGTGGATGAGGATGCACAATCATCACATTCAGAGAATGAAAAAAAGAGAAGAGACTTTAGTAAATGAAAGGGTCCTACTAAGTGGTGAGATTGAACTAGGACAAAGGAGGAGTTTATTTTGTACCAGCTGCAAGTATGAGGATAAATGTTGTGATGTGATCATTGATGGTGGTAGCACTAATAACTTGGTATCAGAGGAGATGGTCTCTAAGCTGAAGCTCAAGAGGGAGAAACACCCCCAGCCCTATCGGATTGCTTGGGTGAGAGATGATCATAACGTCCTGGTAAGTGAACAATGTTTAGTGAAATTTAAAATTGGGAGTTACCATGATGAAGTTCTTTGTGATGTTATTCCAATAGATGTTTGCCATCTATTGTTGGGTAGACCATGGCAGTTTGATAGGCATGCAGTACATGATGGTCATGCAAACACATACTCTCTAACAAAGGATGGATTTTGCCACAAACTGAAGCCCATGAAAAAAGAAGGCCAAAAGGTATGTAGCTATGCTTTGATTCCTAGGAAAGATAAAGAAGGTAGTAGTGAAATACCACTTGAAGTTTAAGATTTACTAGGTGAGTTTGGAGATATCATCTCTGATAATTTTCTAGAAGGATTGCCACTGGTAAGGCAAATCAGTCATCAGATAGATTTAATTCCAAGAGCTAGTTTACCTAACAAGGCTACTCACAGGATGACTCCTACTGAAACTAAGGAGCTAAATAGACAAGTTTAGGAGCTATTGAGGAAGTGCTTGATTCGGGAGAACCTGAGTCCATGTGTAGTACCTATAGTACTGGAACCAAAGAAGGATGGAGAGTGGAGGATGTGTACAGACTCTTGAGCTATAAATAGGATAACCATCAAGTATCAGTTTCCTTTTCCAAGAATGGATGATCTTATGGACTGCTTGAGTAGAGCTCAGTACTTCACAAAGATATATCTCAAGAGTGGCTATCATCAGATATGGATACAAGAAGGAGATGAGTGGAAAATAGCCTTCAAGACCAAGGAGGGTCTTTATGAGTGGTTAGTCATGCCCTTTGGATTGACGAATTCCACAAGCACCTTCATGTGGCTTATAAATGAGGTACTTAAGTAGTTCTTGGGAAAATTTGTTATTGTCTATTTGGATGATATTTTAATTTTCAGCAAGACTTTGGAAGAACATTTATTACATATTCGTAGTGTCCTTGAAAGGTTAAGGGAAGAAAAACTATTAATTAATCTAAAGAAGTGTATCTTTGCAAAAAGGAAGTTAGTCTACTTGGAGTTTTTTATATCACCTGAAGGTCATTTGTAGTGTCCTTGAAAGGTTAAGGGAAGAAAAAATATTAATTAATCTGAAGAAGTGTATCTTTGCAAAAGGAAGTTAGTCTACTTGGGGTTTGTTATATGACCTGAAGGTAAAAGCCATCTTGGAATGGCCTACTCCAAGGTCTACTACTGAGGTAAGATCATTTCATGGTCTGGTTAGTTTTTACAAGAAATTCGTTAAGAATTTTAGTGGCATATGTGCACCCCTGACTGACACAATAAGAGTGGATAGAAAAGAGTTCAAATGGACTACGGCAACTACAAGAAGTTTTGAATTGCTGAAGAAGAAGGTGACAGAACAACCTATGTTGGCACTTCCAAATTTTAGAAAGGTGTTCCAGGTGGATTGTGATGTTAGTGGCAATGCTATTGGAGCTGTATTGATCCAAGAAGGTAAGCCTATTGCATATTTCAGTGAAAATTGAATGATGCAAAAAAGAAGTATTTTGTTTATGATCAAGAGTTCTATGCAATAGTTAAGGCCTTAAAGAAATGGAGGCATTATTTATTGCCAAAGGAATTTTTTATATACTGATCACTAGGCATTATAGTACCTAAATAGCCAAGGTAAATTGAATCAGAGGCATATGAAGTGGGTAGATTTCTTGCAGAGCTATACATTTTTTGTTGAAGCATAGAAGTGGAAAATCTAACAGGGTTGCAGATGCATTAAGTAGGAGATAGTTGTTGCTTATAGTAATGTAGGTTGAAGTAGTTGGGTTTGATGAACTCAAGAATTTGTACCATAAGGATCCTAATTTTATTGAAGTGTGGAAAGCTTGTAAAGAGCCTATTGTTGTAGACAGAACCAAGTGTCTAGACTATTTGATTCAGGATGGTATGTTGTTCAAGGGCAATCAATTATACATTCCAAGAAGTTCCATGAGGGAAAATCTAATTAAGGAGAAACACAGTGGAGGAATGGCAGGACATTTTGGTCAAGATAAGACCATTTTCATTCTTAGAGAACATTATTTTTGGCCTCATATTTCATAGAATGTGAAGAAGTTTGTACAGAGTTGTCAGATTTGAAGGGTTGCCAAGGGATTTAGTCACAATACTAGACTATATCAGCCATTGCCTATTTCATCAAAGCCATGGGAGGACATAAGTATGGATTTTTTTCTTGGATTGTTGAGGACACAAAGGGGTAATGACTCAGTATTTGTGGTGGTTGACAGGTTCTCCAAAATGGCACATTTCATTCCATGCCACAAAACTCATGATGATGTCCATATTGCAGACTTGTTTTTCAGAGAGGTGGTGAGACTAAATGGTCTCCCAAGGAGTATAGTTTTTGATAGAGATACTAAATTTGTGGGGTATTTCTAGAGAACATTGTGGAAGAAGTTGAGAACAGACTTGAAATTTAGTTCCACACATCACCCGTAGACTGATGGCCAAATAGAAGTGGTAAACAGAAGTTTGGGCAATTTGCTGAGATATTTTGTTGGGGATAAGCCCAAGGGGTGGGATTTGATTCTACCACAAGCAGAGTTTGCTTACAATAACTCTATAAATAGGAGTACTGGTAGATCACCATTCCAAATTGTATATGGAAGTAGCCCAAGGACTACACCAGAATTGAGGAAGATAGAGCAAGGGGAGAGGACAAGTGTTTAAGCTGAACAATTTTTTGAACATATCAAGCGTCTAAATGAGGAGGTTTAGGCACACATTACCAAGATGAATCAAGTGTATAAAGCTATGGCCAATCAAAGGAGAAGACATAAGAAATTCTAGGTAGGGGATCTAGTCATGGTACACTTAAGAAAAGAAAGATTTCTAGCTGGTACTTACAACAAGCTAAAAATGAAGAAATTTGGCCCCTGCAAAATTTTGAAGAAACATGAATCAGGAAATTCATATGAGGTGGAGTTCCCAGATGGTACTCAGATTTCTCCTATTTTCAACATTGCAGACTTAATAGAGTATCATGATGATGGTGTAGATGAGGAGCTAATATTAGAGCCATGTCCAATTCCTGCTTCTAAGAATGAGGAGATAGAAGACATTCTAAATCATCGTGTGGGTAGGAGTACCAAAAATAGGCAGTAGGAAGAGTATCTAGTCAAGTGGAAAGGATGGTCGATAGAGGACTCAACTTGGATATCAATAGGTGAGGTTTCCCATTTGGGATTTCCTCTATCATTCATAAAGTGATAGGGTCACTTTTCAATCTACCCTAGGTGTCTGATGTAGGAGCATCCAGAGGTATAAGGGCAATCTTGTGTCACCCAAAAAAAATGTGCTTAGACTTAGTTTTTGTTTCATGTGTTTTCATTTTTGGATACCCATTTGGGTCAAATAAAGGTTCCAACTCTCACAGTTCCACTATTAGTGTTCTAGGATAGAGTATTTGAACACCTTGGGATATGTGTAAATGCCAAAAAAATAGGAGTATGTAACTAAGCCATCATTTTGGTGAACTAGAAGGTGTAAATTGGCCAGATAAATATAATTGTAATTTAGAGCATTCCAAAAAAAGAATCAAGTCAAAAGGCCCCACGGGTTGAAAGTTATCGCAATTTTTCAGTTTTTGGAGACCTCCTAAGAATGCTTCAAAGTTAGGTTAGGGGCATTAAATGACCTTGAATAGGGCCAAAAAATGGGAGATTGGAAAATCTGGTCCATAGGGCTATAGAACACTTCGAGAGCTTTTCAAAAATGTAAACAATTTGTCAATCGGAGCTATGGTTCAAAAGTTATGCCTCTCGAAAGTTTGATTACTGTTTCTAGATTCATCTAGTTTTGCGTCAACTTCTAATGCGGCTTTTGGAGCCTTCTATTTGGTCAATGGATGCCTACTATCACTTTCTAGAATGTATTCCTAATCCTTAACCCTCTGAGGTCTATTTAAGAACATTTTTGGCATTGTAAAAGGCAGTTCGGAGTGGAGTTTGAGAGGAGGTACTGAAAGGAGAAATTATCTCTAGATTTATGCTATTGTAAGCCCATAGGGCATGTTTTGAAGTCTATTTTCTTTGTACTAAATGTATTAGCTTATTTAAAAAGTTAATAAAATTTCCTTTTCCTGTTGTGTCCATCCTATGCTTGGGTTGTGTCTCCATCAATTTTTAATAGAAGTACAGTTAACCTCATCTGGACTTTCAATCAAAGGTAGAAATTTTTTTTTTTTCTCATTCACCCAAAGAGTATATTGATTCAATCTTCCATCATGTATAGCATATCTATCATATTCTCAAGATCTACCCAATAGAATATGACAACAATCCGTAGGCATAATATCACGCAAAACTTCATCAAAGTAATGCCCAATCTTGAACTTCATAAGGCATTGCTCACTTACTAATATCTTATGCTCATCTTTGATCCATGAAACATGATAGGGTTTCAGATGCTTCAGCCTCTTTAATTGCAACTTTGTAACCAGCTCTTCTAATGCCAAATTTGTAGAACTTCCACTATCAATGATCACTTTGTAACATTTTTGATCCATCTAACATCTTATCTTGAAAATACTTCTCCTTAAAACAAGTTCCTCATCACTTCCCTTTTTACATAAGGTTCTTCTTACCATTATATTTTCTCCAGCTTCAAGTCCACTTGGTGAGCTCTCATCATCTCCTTGAATCATAGCATTTCTATTACCTTGCCCACTTTCAGAGGATCTACATTCGAAGAATCTATGCCTTTCTTTACCACATCTAAAACAATTACCATGAAAACCACCTCTACAATAAGAATTACCTCTTCCTCAGTAAGAATTAGTACCTCCTTGATAAGAGTTGCCACCTTTCTATTCAATCTTTCCTTTTTCATCATTCTTCCATTCAAATTTTCCCTTATCTTGTATAGAATTATCAAATCTGCCAACTCCACCATAAGATCTACCTCTACCTCTGAGGAATCTACCAGCTCTACCTCTTTGTCTTTGTCCATGCTTCTTTGTCAAGATCTCCTCAGCCTTCAAGGTATATTGGTATGCTTCTTCTACACTTCCTAGCTTCACAAAACTTATTTCATCTTGAATTCTAGATCTCAATCCATTTATGTATCTTGCAATTTTTTCAACATCATCATCCACATGTCTAGATCTGATGTCCAAACTATAGAATTCTTCAATATACTCCTTCACACTCATTTTTCTCTGCCTCAAATTTTGCATCTTTCTCAATAAGCTAACTTGGTAGTTAGCAAGAAGGAATTTTTTTTTACTTTGTTCACCAGCTTCACCCAAGTTATGATCTTCTCCTTTCCTCTCCTTTATCTATCAGTTTGAAAATGCTCCCACCACAATGAAGCATGTGCTATCAACTTAGTAATAGAAATCTTCACCTTCCTATTATCAAGAGTGTTTTCATACTCAAAGAACTTCTCCATTTTAGAGATCTAATCTAACACAACATTGGTATCCAATTTTCTATCATAAGGAACAAATTCTATAGTAGGCTTTAAATTTTCTTGACACAACGCTCTCAACAACCTTGCTTCATCTTGGTCTTCTTCAAGTTGTTAATTTGGGTTTGGTGTTATTGCTTCATCATCAAGATGTGCTCTTGTCCTTTGGGTTGTCTCCATAGCATCTAATCTAGCTATAATTTTTCTCAATATATCCAATATTGCATTATCAACATTTCCTCTACCTCGAACCATATTTACAAAGTTCCTTCAAGATTGTAACCCTTTGCAAGTTGTAGTTCAAATCTTTTGATCTGCTACCACACAACCAAATTCACTTAGGGTTCTACACAATCTGATCTCCATAAGGATGAACCTCAAACTCTGATATCACCAAAAGCAAGGAAGAATGAATAACTAAGGCCAAAGACACACCCAGCTATCCAAACCACCTTGTAAGAGTTAACACAAGGGAAACCCAACACAAAGAACAACAACCAAGGAGGAAAAGAAAAAAATTATTAATTCATCAAATAATTAGCACACATGCCTAGCTATAAGGCCTTATGGGTTATGGCCAGATACAAAATGCATTCAAATTCATGATCCAGTTTCAAATTTGGATTTCCAAACACATATGCTTCCAAATTTTTTACATCCTCTAAGTTTTGCCCCTAAAACTCAATCCTAGACCTTCTTAAATACTTGTGTGGCCATAGGTTGGCCTATTACAAAATTAAATCTTACATTAAATGCATGCATAGCCACAAGTTGGTTCACATCAAATATTAACTACCAATATCAAAAATAAATACATGTAAGGTTAGCCCAAACTAGAACCAAACATAGACAACTCAGAAAATGAAGGCTCCATAAAATACTGACATTTGACATCCACATGATCACTTGGTAATCACACAAACTTGGTAACCAAAGATCACTCTGAAACCACATGAATTTGGAAACCAAAAGGTGACTTGCTAACCAAAGAACACATAGGAGAAACTATGAACTCAGCATCAACTAGGAAGCTCGGCATACACTAAATGCTCGACAGTCACTGGGAACTCAAAAAATGAAGGATAACTTGGCAGCAACTAGAACTCAGTAGTAACTAGTAGAAAGAAAAAAAATGTAGGATTACAAGGCATCCCAGGATTCTCTTGCATCATATACATAGTCAAAGTAGTGATAGAATCTATCCCATACCCATGTCCATAGCTAGACTAGCAACTCTCCATTTGCATCAAATGTTTGATCAATAAAATCTAGGCTAATATATCCCACATTCTTGTACAAAATCTAGTGCATCAATAATGAATAATGGTGGAATTTGAAATTTCCCATCTCTCCTCTCTGTGCCAGCCCAATATTTTCCTTCATCTTCTCTAGGACATAATCTAAATAATCATATTCTCCACCATGTTATGTATCTTGTACATCTTTGGAAACAATGTATTTTGCCCCATATACCACATCAAATCCATTTTTTCCTACCACCTTGTGGACACCATATATTGTCTTCTCGAAATAATTATTAAATTTTTCTAGGAGCATCTTCTTATCTACTTTCTTTGGATAATCCCCAACCTCCTTGAGGTCCATTAGGATTTTTTGCATTATGGTTTTCCTAGTATAATCCTTGGTATTCTTCTCAAACTTCCCTTGAAGTTCAATAGTGTCTAGTGGTTTGCTTATCACATCATCTAATCTAAAGACTTCAATGAAAGAGGCATGATCTAGTGTGCATAGAATGGTCCTGTCATGCCTATAAAATAATTTAGTGGTCGGATTATAGGATTTAATGAGGGCCTTTACTAGATCGACATCTACATATACTTCTAGAAATATGAGCTTTTCTAGATTCTTCTTCCATTTGTTACATACAAGAATCTTTTTAGACCTTTTTTTATAGAAATATCTAAAAAGTTCATACCCATTGACACCAAGAAAGGTAGCATCTTTGTAGAAAGCATGTAGGTCTCTAAATTCATGTTCATTTGTAGAGATGTCATTCAAGGAGTCTGGAAATAACATTATCCATTCATCTACGTATTTACTGGGTTTCTTCTATCATGTTTTTACTCCTTTGGAAGTAGAAGTCTCCATAACTTCCATGTCTTTATATTGAATCTCTTCAACTTCTTTGTTTGACATCTTGACTGATAATTAGGAATCTGGAAAAACTTTATAACTAGCACTAAGAACTATAAATCCTTCAAACTAAAAACTTTGCAACTACTAGAAATCTTCTCTTTGTACAAATGGTAATCTATTACTAGCCTAGAGAATGTATTTATGCTATGTGTACCTCATTAAGTATTTATATGCATTGAATTCCTACATGCACAAGCCTTAAACTCATTTTTTATGTCACCTTAGGGGAGCATTGACTAACTATCTAGCTTTGGATTTTCTATACTTTCCTCAAATTTCATTGGTTGATAACTTATGTCATTTTTCTAGCTTGAAAAAGGGCAAAAAAGTTCTTTCATGTCTTATTTTAGGGCTTGTGATCTTATGATTCACTTTGAATTTCAAACCCTTGATATCATCTTAAGGAATAAAATTGATGTTTATGATCTTACAATCAACCATGCTTCATATCTTCAAAAATCCCTCTTAATCTTCTTACGATCTCATGAATAATAGCTTACACAAGATCAGAATTCTTGAATTTCATGTCCTCTTTTAGAGCCATGAACCTACACTTAGCATTTTATAAACCCTTTTTTAGCATCACTTCAATATACATAAACTTCTATGATCTTATGATCACAACTCGTCATAGCATTGGACCTTGCCTTTTCACACTTTATGATCTCTGAATCATGGTTATCTAAGCTTCTTCATAACTTTAGAAGTTTTCTCTTAACCACTTCCTTTACCTCCTGATCATATGTTGACTATAGCCTTTCTTTATCATAACTTTGGAAATTCTAATGTTCATTTTTCCTTAACCCTTGTGACCATACACTTGGCACTACTTTGTAACTTTGAAAGTCTTATGTTTTTTCCTTGTGATCTTATGATCCTGTATTCTTTGTATCTTTGGGAGACTTCAATTGTCATGTTTTCAATTTCTTTATGCCCATTTTCCTAGCCCTTCTTCATAAGATAATGATACGTAATACTTAGCATTTTATGTCTTATGATCTTATGATCTCCTTGCTTTCATATGGTCGAGGGTCTTTTTATGAGCCTTTACACTTATATTATCTTTAGTTCATTATAAGATTATATCACTTGTTTTTTACCATTAGAAACTTATTATGACACAATACTAGGACAATCATAAGATCAAAACCTTCATAATATACTCCCACAATGCTACAATTACATTTTCTTGGAAAATAGATTGTTCTTTCGATTTAACTCTTAGATGCCCAAAATTGTGAACAATATCTAGTTACAATAGTTGGAAAGTTGCTTCTAAAAAGACTAACCTTCCTCTAAATTCTTAGGTATAGCTTCTTATTGTATTATAATTTGCAATGAATTATGTTTGTTTCTAAATCTAAAATAGGGTGTGTTCTTAACCTGAGAATAGGAGAGGTAAACCAAGCTAGACCTAAAGAGGAACTAACTAGGGTAAGAAATGGTATTTTGAGATTGATTAAGTCTATGAATTCACACATCCTATGAACCCTCAAGGCTTAATTATTTAGTAATGCATACTAACTAATACTAAACTGATATCAATAGGAAACTAACTACAAAGAAAGAAATATTAGTCTTGAAGGAAAACACAAAAGAGATTTCTCTTGAACTTATGATGACAATACTATCATTTTTAGTTTGTTGCCTCAAAATAGGGGAGTGAAGCTTTTCTCATTCCTTTATTTAATTTAGATGAAAGAGAAAACATAAAACTAACACAAAATAGAATGGAATAGACAATAATTGACACAAAATACCATTCAATTGTCTCTGCAACATCAAGTATCTCACACCAAAAATTAGTTGACCTTTTATTAATCTTTCATTCTAGTACATATAGGATTCCAAGATGACCATTACAAAGGAATTTAAATTAGTTCATCTCTTTAAAAATGACAAATGGAAAGGATCCAATTTGTCCATTACAATCATTACACCAAAATATGGAAGGGGTAGAATATGAATCACTTTTCCTTCTTTTCTTTTTCTAATTTTTCCCTATAGGATTTGCCAGCAACAATGATTGGAATTAATTCCTCATGCCTATGTACATGTAAATTAGTGTATTTCAAGAGCCATTTAGGGTGCTTGATAACACTTCCAATCTACAAAACCTCCCTTGCATACCCATTAGGATCAAACATGGCCCTCAATTATTCATACATTTCCAACTTATACTTCATCTCAAACACCTTCAACATATTCTTGGAATTAGAAAAATTTTCACAACTAAAAGTTCCCACCTTCATAGGGAATTCATACCCTTTCTTCTTTAGACTCCTACTCAACACATTCACTTGAGTAGCTTCTCACATGATCTCAATCAGCATGATTATATCACTAGGATATCTTGACAGCTTCAAGGGGAAACCATCAAAAGCTACAAGACATAAATAAGAAAAGGATGAGAATTGGATGAAATAACTTCCAAATTAGTTGATGGCTTCCATGGCTTCAAGACTGAATCTCCTTTCTGGACATTCTTAAAGTTCTCTACAAATTCTCATAGTGAATGCATCATTAACCTTCACATACTCTATATAACTATTTTTCAATTGTAAGGAAGGGTTAAATTCATAAGACTTCACATCATCAAGAAAACTTTCCACTCTTGGGAGGCCTTTCCATAATTTTAAAGAAGCAAACATGTAAATGAGGAAAGAGGACTTATAAAATGTATTATAGAACTTTATGGAACAAAGAACATTTTACAAAATCACACTTACCTTATGAGCCCCATCAATATATTGGGTGTTAGAGCAGATGGCTTGCACTAAAAAGAAATATTTCTCAACAAAATTCAAAGCTTCTATCTCACCTTTTAGTCTATGTAGAAGGACCAAGATATCAATGATCTCTAGTTTGAGATTATTCCCAAACAAGGTCTTAGGAACCCTACTCTTGGCACTCTGTAGTTTTTGGAACCATGTCTGTATGATTTTCTTTCTCCAAATTTTATTCTTTGTGGAGAACTTAGAAATAGCTCCTTCAAAGTTCAAATCTAAGAATTCCTCTCTGTAAGGAAACTTGGCAACAAAGAATATAACCATTTTCACATAACCAAAATAGATCTGAAAAATAAACACGGAATTAAAATCCACATGCAAGAGAATAGACAACATACCCACAAAACTGTGACACAAGATATACCTTGGAAAACCCTTGTTGAGGGAAAAAACCCAGCCTCCAAAAGCATCCATCACCATGTATTATTCAACAAAAAATACCATTGCAATACAACCATGGAAGCCTTCATGGTCATAGCCACAACTAAGAAAACTACGTGAACAAGCATGAATCCACGCATCCCATGCCATG
Organism: Cupressus sempervirens; assembly: GCA_028749045.1. Classification (NCBI taxonomy): domain Eukaryota; kingdom Viridiplantae; phylum Streptophyta; class Pinopsida; order Cupressales; family Cupressaceae; genus Cupressus; species Cupressus sempervirens. The sequence continues at coordinate 614,744,890 of CM053786.1, read as the reverse complement.
CTTCCAACCTTCCCAAATGCTCCCTTGGCTAACTTGTCAAGCCTTGTCCCACTCGACTCTTGCCTTTCTCACTCTCTCTCTCTCTACAACAACTACCCTTGTGGCTGCTTATATAATAGAAAGTCCCACAAAACCACTAAGTGGTATTATGTAAACCATGTGCTAAAACCATGTGCTACCTAACCCACTAACCCCACATTTAATATTGGGCATTTAATTCTTTTCCTCAATATTAAATAATTATATGAAATATTATCACAATGTTACAATACAACTCATCAAGAATATTCCATAGAAATCTTTATATGTTGCACATCCATCTAGATGGAACATTACATAATAAAATAAAAAATAATAAAATATAACAATGCAATGTGTGCAACACCCAGTATCTCAACAATCTCCCACTTGTTGTATACATTGCACAGGGTCAATCTGTAGCCACATAAATGAACAAGGGAACAATCCCTCCTAGCACATCCACCATCATGGATCAAAATACACCAAGTGCTCCATCCTAGTACTCGCAACAAAATCAAAGTATCCAACATCTCAAATATGAATAATCTCACCTCGTATTATGCCACTTCCACTAGACATACATAGAAGCCATCCAAAGAGAAAACCACCCACCCTGTCGCATCAAAAGATCATAAAACCTTGTACCAACTGAAATTCCAAGCACAAAAAACCTGATCCAAAATTAATCACATGTATCCATAGTTGTCAAAATATATCCATAGCTAAAATAGCACCCACAGCAAGTGCCAAACCCATCCAACTATCCATACGTCCAAAGGTATAACAAGTGAATCTCATATCACTGACATATCCAATCTATAACCTACAATCACAAGCCTCAAGAGAAATACCTGCCACATATATACCAAAAATCTCCCACTACAAAAGATAATGTCAAATTTATAACCAATCCACTCACAACATATCAAAGAAGTGAATCCATGTAGTATCAAGGACATCCACAATACATAAATTGATATCCTACAAGAACAACTCTTGTAACAAGTCTCCAATAGTCTCCCCAATTCTCCACAACCAATAGAGGAAAGAGATAAAGTAATAACCATGTCATCTCTCACATGACATACATGAGCACAAACTAGTGATCATAATCTCTAACCAATCTCAAATCCAATGTAGGCAAAACTGAACATCCAAGAAGATAACCAAGACCAAAGAAACCATGCAAATCATAACCTGTATCATGTCCTTCTACACACACCTCTAGATGTAAACTGTGAAAGTATGATCTCCTCCATAAAACCCCAACAAGAAGCCTCAACAACACCCAAAGCATACCATATAACTAATCATGGATGTAAGCCTCTCACAAGAAGATCAAACTCATAAAACCATTCCTAAACCAAGGAATAACCATTCCTAATCCAAGGAAAATGCCCAATATAAAACCATCTCCCAAACTCAACCAGAATAACAACATATGCACATGGAGATAACCAATGCTAAACCATCTCTCAAATGAACCCTCCAAAACTAACTCATGTACCATAGCTCAAGATCCATATCCATGAAAGACAATCATAAATATAATGTAACTGAGAGAAACAATGGGCTATACCTCTCAAGTAGCAAACTTTCAAGTAGACCAAGAGTGGGGAATGAGAATGCTCATCAAGATACCCAAGTCTCCAACTAAGACTCATCTAAGAACAATCTCTTCTCAAGTCCATATCAGGTGACTACCCCTCGAACTTCCTGCTGAAACCATCAATCATCCCAACAAATGCTTCTCTAATCCAAGAGAAATCAACATCACCACCATCTCTAAGTATCCATGAGCACCTTAACCAATCAATCCATGCCAACTCCAAATGAAACATAGCAGTATCATGAAGTATCCAGGTTATGATAAGTATACTCAATACCAAGAAACTAAACCAAGATCAATGTCAAAGTTCCAACCATGGCCTTAGGAACATAAACATGACAACATGATCTAACCATCTCAACCAAAGAGATAACATGCTCCACATGAACATACTATAACATGTCAAAACTCTAAATTTGTATCAAGAGTATACCATGACATAATATTGAAACCATCCTCATACTAAGGATAACATGCCAAATAGAAGCATAAACGACACCTTTTCCAAGAACCCCATAAGTCCTCAAGATGCAACCATCTCCACACACCATGAAGAAAACCATCTCCACATACCAGGAAGAACCATATCCACATACTATGAAGATAAAAAGTGCACCATGCAAATGTCAAAGATGCTTCTGCAGCAATAGGATCTAAGACAAACCTCCAACATCTGCAAACACTCAATAAATATATCAATGCCAACAACTCTCACTCAACTGTGGTACCAAGTCACCTATGGCATCATAAAATTCATCTCCTACATGAATATCCAAACCAAACTAGGAACTAATCCTGCACTGTCACCCCATCATTGTCACAAGCTCCCACTAAACCATGTATCTAAGCTATCAATGAGATAATGATGAAAAACCATACTCTAACCATGAGAATTAGCCATAGCATCAAACCATCAAAGAACTCAAAATGCACATCATGAGCTCCTCAAAAGATACCAAATAACCATGATCCTCAACCAAGAAGATATACCCCCATAATAGAATAAAAAAAACCAAACTAATGAATATCGAGGATGTACCTATATATCCAATCATTTCATGCCAAAATTCATGGCACCATGATCACATCCATGAACCGAGCATCTGCCTCTCAATATGTCCAACCCATCAGCATAAAATAGTCAACCACAATCCTCCACCATGACTGTACCTGATAACAACATCTCATCCCTTCTACATGAAGAAAAAATCAGCAAATCATATGACTTAGGGCATAGACAACCCAAATCCAAGCCACCAATCTGAATGTGCATCAATAATGAAAGATCAATGGGCAAATACAACCCATAACCAAGCTATAAATGTAACCTATAAGTATAGATCACTTACAAAACTACACAACTTGTAGATCCAACAAGTCATCATACATATCCAAACCAAACACTGATAACCATATCATCATGAGACCAAACTAAAATATGAACTGAGTATACAATGACATCAAATTTTAAATCTCCAATGCCATAAATCACAATCTTACCATAGTCAAAATATACCATAAACTATTCAAATCAATATATCACCAAATAAATTATGCCAAACCTCTAAACCTGCACCAAATTTGAACCAATGTGTAGAGCTCTCTAAGAGTTTTCGGTTGACTACTTGAAGCCCAAAATTTGACTCTGTATGCCCAAGTTATACCCTAATCTGTGCTCAAAATAAACAACATCTAACTTTAGGGCTCTTAAAACTTGACAAAATATCAAAATTATAGAACCAAACCTATACTATGTTGTAGTGCTCTGAATTGGCTTTCCAATGCCTATAAGAACTCTAAAATCTGATATACTGAGAGAAAGTTATGGTTATTTTACTAAGACAGTCTTTTTACCATTTTCACTGCGATTTTTCATTCTTTATTGTGATGAAAATTTTGACAAGATTAAATTTGACGGCCATCATGGGCTGAAATCAAAAAACTCTTTCATTTCCACTGAACATGGCCAAACTAGGGTATATTATATATCAAAATTTATGGAAACGTTGAACTAGATCCTATTGTGAGGTCTATTTTTACATAGGAGGTCATTTTTGCATGCTACCCCCCAATACTCTCATTTAAATGAAATATCCGAAAAACCCTTTTGTCCAACAATTTCACATGCTCAAATCTTTTAATATCCCATCATAATAGCAAACCCAAAACCCTTAGATCTACAATAAATCATTCATATATCTTGCCCTTTTCTTTTATCCTCTCATGCATTCCCATGGATTCAGTCTAAGGTTACAATAATAAAACCATAGCTCTGATACCACTTGTAAGGAAACTTGGCAACAAAGAATAAAATGATTTTCACATAACCCAAAATAGATCTAAAAAATAAACATGGAATCAAAATCCACATGCAAGAGAATAGAAAACATACCCACAAAATTGTGACACAAGATATACCTTGCAAAACCTTCATTGAGGGAAAAAACCTAGCCTCCAAAAGCATCCATCACCATGTATTATTTAGCAAAAAATACCATTGCAATACAACCATGGAAGCCATAGCCACAACTGAGCAAACTATGTGAACAAGCATGAATCCACACATCCCATGCCATGCTTCCAACCTTCGCAAATCCTCCCTTGGCTAACCTGTCAAGCCTTGTCCCGCTCGACTCTAGCCTCTCTCTCTCTCTCTCTCTCTCTCTCTCTCTCTCTCTCTCTCTCTCTCTCTCTCTCGCTACAACAACTACCCTTATGGCTACTTATATAGTAGCAAGTCCCACAAAACTACTAAGTGGTATTACGTAAACCATGTGCTACCTAACCCACTGACCCCACATTTAATATTGGGCATTTAATTCTTTTCCTCAATATTAAATAATTACATGAAATATTATCACAATGTTACAATACAACTCATCAAGAATATTCCATGGAAATCTTTAGATGTTGCACGTCCATTTAGATGGAACATTACATAATAAAATAAAAAATAATAAAATATAACAATATTATGCAATGTGTGCAACACCCATTATCTCAACACTCTCATTCTAGTACTCATAGGAAATTCACCACAGTTTGCCTGTCGATTGAAATTAGCATCATGTCATTTGGTAGTACAATTTTCCTTGTATCTGGGTTGTAATGATTTATACATTCATAGATCAACTATGGGGCTTGAACTGCAACTAGAAAACAAGTTGCCTCAACCAAACCACATCCTCAGAGCTTCTTAGTGATGGGATGAATCCACTTAGACCTCACTCTCTTTTGAAAATCCTACATGTCATAAAAATGAAGAGTGGTATTCATGAAATTCTGCAATTGGGACTTGATTCCATTCAACCCATCGAAACTTGAATATCTATTTTCCATTATTTTAAGAATGATTTTTGAATTAATAAAGTAAGAATAAAATCTAATGCAAAAAATACTGGCTTTTTGAAAAATTTATGCACATTAATAGAATAATAGTTCAAGAGAAAGAGTAGTAGTTTGTCCAACTATTCATGCTTCCATATATATAATAGCCTTGATTCATCTATTGATCTTCAAAATTCATGCCACATGAATAAATTAAAGGAGAGATCCATTGACATAGTAAATGTATGGTTGTAATAGATATCTCGAAGTCTTTTCACTATTTCATTGGCCCAATGATAATTTCAATCTCCCAATAATTACTTTCTTGTTTTCCTTTAAGTTTTGAGAAGTTAACAATAGAGTACTCCATGGTAAAATATTTTTTGGGTTGAATTCTACTCATTAACTCTTTCCCATAATGGTTAGATTCTTTCTATTCTCATCTTGAGACATTTTGTGTACAAATTGTGGGTCTAATCTACTTACTAGCTTAATATTCTTTAAAATCTAGGAAATTGTTTTCATGGGTTAAAAACCCGCTGAGGAGAAGACAATTTTTATTTTTCTGCTAACGCTTCCCTTTTAATTAACTTTTAGACCATTGTCCTTTTTGGGTTTGAAAATGTCTAAGTGAGGTGCAAAAATTCTGTAGGGGTCCAGTTATGGTTTCTTTCACTTCATGATTGCCTTTTACGAAAAACCAACTTCATGGGTTGAAAACCTGCCGACGAGAAGTTCATTTTGAGTTTTCCACTGGAAATGATTATGAAAGTTATGATGAATCTTTAAGATTTTCTAAGGTAATAATTATAAAGGAAACATGAATTCACCATAGGATACTTTTCTATTTTCTATTTTTGATCTATATGTATCATTTGGTGACCTTTGTCGAAAATCATCTTCATGGGTTAGAAACCCACTGAGGAGAAGATGAATTTCAAATTTTTGCAAGAATTTGTTTCTATTGATAAAGTGATGGGCCAAAAATTGATATAACTTGTAAATGATCATTTCATGAGCAACATGAATCTCCATCAAACTAGGCGCTAATCTACCCGTATGATCCCTTTGACAAAATGGAGAACCACCCTGCTATGAAATGCAGAGAAAGGAAAAAGGAGAAATCTAATGGAGACTCATTCCACCTAAGAAATATTATATCTAGACTTAAACACAACTAGGAACTCACTATAACACAAGTTTTCACTTTTACTAATCAGTTAGAGGATGAAGAGTGGGGCAACACATTGCATACCATAACATTGAGAGACTTTACCTTTACAATCCTTTGCTAGCCTTTAGTTTGTAACATCAAGAGAGGGAAAACTTAGACTTATGACTAGATGCTTAAAAGCGTTATCGTAAGATCATAACAAAAGATGAAAAATTTTTAAAATCACATGAGATCTCTTGCATAAACATAAAACCTAGGATAAAGGTCAAAATTGATCATGGATTTAAAAAAATTCTCAATGATAAGGTAAAAAACATAATCCTTAGGATATCATAATATCCTATACTAGGGAAAAATTCAATAGGTTAGGGTTTTTACTAGAAAACTAGTCACAAATATATGACAAACCTTAACTTCATAAAATATTTCAAAATATTTTCACAATATATTTTCAAATTTTGGCATAGTGAAAATAAGGCCTAATAGAGCCGATGGATTACATCAAGGCTACACTAGGAAGCACCTCTACAAGTACATTTGACCCAAGTGGAGCAGAGAACAAAAATCTACTACTAAAGTTATAGCAAGAGAGGCAATTTGGTCAAATTGGTCATGCCTAGATTGATAAAATGAAGGCCCAAGGTCCCCTTCTTATTGAGAAACTTGGAAACTTGTTGTTACACACTGATAAATTAAGAGAACTAATGTCTAGCCATCAAAGCTCAATGCACAAAGCATCAATGTGTCTGATAGAGAAGTTAGCCTTGTTGTAGGAGGTAATTGAAATGAAAACCAATGTCAGCATAACCCATGGAATTCTCAAAATAGGACATGAATCATTGCTTCATTGGAAGCAACTACTAGAATTCAAAATTGAGAGCTCAATGAGGTGTAAAAATGAGCTAAAAAGTGTATATGATTTATTGTAGAAAGTCATGGATGAGATATTTGAAAATCTAAAGATGTTGCATATTGAATCATAAGTCACCAATAATGGTCAATTGGTTGAAATTGAGAGAATGAAAGCTAAATGTATAGCTTTTGTAAAAGAATCCCTTGATCCATCAAGCTTCTAGATATCAAAGATCTAGGAGCTCTTAGTGGCAGATTCCATTCTAAGGCATGCATTAAAAAAGCTCCAATCAAAGATTGCCAAAGTTGAAAAGCCAAAAAAAATGCATGATTATTGGATGGTTTGAGCTAATAACATTCTTATCCCAAGAATCAGTGAGCTCAATAGTGTAACTAATGCAATGAAGGCATATAGGGCTAAGGTTGTGACCCCAGAGAAAAATTGATGCTCTGACACTCTCTTTTACAAGTGTCACCACTTCTATTTCTTAGTTGCTAATATTGTAGCCATCTTTGGCATTCTTCTCATAGGCTTGGACTCTTTAATGGATAATGACTCAATCAATCCTATTTTTAGCTTTTTCTTATTCATAGATTCTCTATAATGTAATCATCAAATGTAAGTAGCCATTCCTTACAAGGGCCTATAAGTGTAACTTTTGATAAGTTAATAAGATTGTGATGGGGACACAACCCAAGCACAGAATGGACACAACAAGAAAGGAAAAATTTTATTAACTTTGTAAATAAGCTAATACATTCAGTATAGAGAAAATAGACTTCAAAACATGCCCTATGGGCTTACAATAGTATAAATCTAGAGATAATTTCTCCTTTCAGTACCTCCTCTCAAACTCCACTCCGAACTACCTTTTACAATGCCAGAAATGTTCTTAAATAGACCTCGAAGCTTTAAGGATTAGGAATACATTCTATAAAGTGCTAGTTGGCATCCATCGACCAAATAGAAGGCTCCAAAAATTGCATTAGAAGTTGACACAAAATTAGAAGAATCTAGAAATGGTAATTGAACTTCTGGGAGGCATAACTTTTGAACCGTAGCTCCGATTGACAAACCATTTACATTTTTAGAAAGCTCTGATTGACAAACTGTTTACATTTTTAGAAAGCTCTCAAAGCGCTCTATAGCCCTATGGACCAGCTTCACTCATCCCCCATTTTTCACCCCTATTTGAGGTCATTTAATGCCCCTAACCTGAATTTGAAGCATTCTTAGGAGGTGTCCAGAAACTAAAAAATTGCGATGACATTCAAACCATGGGGCCTTTTGACTTGATTCCTTTTCTGGAATGCTCTAAATGACAATTACATTCATCTGACCAATTTACACCCTCTAATATACCAAAATGATGGCTCAATTACATACTCTTATTTTTCTAGCATTTACATGCATCCCAAGGTGTTCAAATACTCTATCCTAGAACACTGATAGTAGAACTATGAGAGTTGGAACCTTTATTTGACCCAAATGGGTATCCAAAAAGGAAAACACATGAAATAGAAACTAGGTTTAAGTACATTGTTTTGGGTGACACAGGATTGCCCTTATACCTTTGGATGCTCCTGCATCAGACACCTAGGGTAGATTGAAAAGTGACCCTATCACTTTATGAATGGTAGAGGAAATCCCAAATGGGAAACCTTAGCTACTGATATCCAAGTTGAGTCCTCTATCAGCCATCCTTTCCACTTGACTAGATACTCTTTGTATTGCCTATTTCTGGTACTCCTACGCACACGACTATCCAGAATATCCTCTATCTCCTCCTTCTTAGAAGTAGGAATTGGACATGGCTCTAACATCAGCTCCTCATCTGCACCATCATCATGATACTCTGTCAAGTCTGCAATGTTAAAAATAGGAGAAATGTGAATTCCATCTAGTAACTCCACCTCATATGCATTTCCTGAGTCATGTTTCTTCAAAATTTTGCAGGGGCCAAATTTTTTCATTTTTAGCTTGTTGTAAGTACTGGCTGGAAATCTTTCTTTTCTTAAGTGTACCATGACTAGATCCCCTACTTGAAATTCCTTATGTCTTCTCCTTTGATTAGCCCTCGCTTTATACTCTTGATTCATCTTGATAATGTGTGCCTAGACCTCCTCATGTAGACGTTTGATATGTTCAGCAAATTCTTCAGCTTTAGCACTTATCCTCTCCCCTTGCTCTATCTTCCTCAATTCTATTGCAGTTCTTGGGCTACTTCCATATACAATTTGGAATGGTGATCTACCAGTACTCCTATTTATAGACTTATTGTAAGAAAACTCTGCTTGTGGTAGAATCAAATCCCACCCCTTGGGCTTATCCCCAACTAAACATCTCAGCAAATTGCCCAAACTTCTGTTTACCACTTCTGTTTGGCCGTCAGTCTGTGGGTGTTGTGTGGAACTAAATTTCAAGTCTATTCTCAACTTCTTACACAATATTCTCTAGAAATACCCCACAAATTTAGTATCTCTATTAGAAACTATACTCCTTGGGAGACCATGTAGTCTTACCACCTCTCTGAAAAACAAGTCTGCAATATGGACAGCATCATGAGTTTTGTGGCATAGAATGAAATGTGCCATTTTGGAGAACCTATCAACCACCACAAATACTAAGTCATTACCCCTTTGTGTCCTCAGCAATCCAAGAACAAAATTCATACTTATGTCCTCCCATGGCTTTGATGGAATAGGCAATGGCTGATATAGTCCAGTATTGTGAATAAATCCCTTGGCCACTTGACAAACCTAGCAATTTTGTACAAACTTCTTCACATCCTATGACATTTGAGGCCAAAAATAACGTTCTTTGAGAATGGCAATGGTCTTATCTTGACCAAAATTTCCTACCATCCCTCCATTGTGTTTCTCCTTAATTAGATTTCCACTCATGGAACTCCTTGGAATGCACAATTGACTCCCCTTGAACAACATACCATCTTGAATCAAATATTCTAGCCACTTGGTTCTATCTACAGCAATAGGCTCTTTATAAGCTTTCCACACTTAAGAAAAATTAGGGTCCTTAGGGTACAGATTCTTGAGTTCATCAAACCCAACTACTTCAACCTACATTACTATAAGCAAAAACTATCTCCTACTTAGTGCATCTATAACCCTGTTAGATTTTCCACTTCTATGCTTCAACACAAATGTATAGCTCTGCAAGAACTCTACCCACTTCATATGCCTCTGATTCAATTTACCTTGGCTATTTAGGTACTGTAATACCTGGTGATCAGTATATAAAACAAATTCCTTTGGCAATAAATAATGCCTCCATTTTTTTAAGGCCTAAACTATTGCATAGAAATCTTGATCATGAATAGAGTACTTTTTCGCATCATTCAATTTTTCACTAAAATATGCAATAGGCTTACCTTCTTGCCTTAATATAGCCCCAATAGCACTACCACTAGCATCACAATCCACCTGGAACACATTTCTAAAATCTAGAAGTGCCAACACATTATGTTTTGTCACTTTCTTCTTCAGCATTACAAAACTTCTCGCAGTTGCCATAGTCCATTTGAACTCTTTTCTATCCCCTCTTATTATGTCAGTAAAGGGTGCACATATTCCACTCAAATTCTTAATGAACTTCTTGTAAAAACTAACTAGACCATGAAATGATCTTACCTCAATAGCAGACCTTGGGGTAGGCCATTCCAAGATAGCTTTTACCTTCTCTGGATCCATTTTGAGACCTTTGGGTGATATAACAAACCCCAAGTAGACTAACTCCCTTTTTGCAAAGATACACTTCTTTAGATTAATTAACAGTTTATCTTCCCTTAACCTTTCAAGGACACTACGAATATGCAATAAATGTTCTTCCAGAGTCTTGCTGAAAATTAAAATATCATCGAAATAGACAATAACAAATTTTCCCAAGAACTTCTTAAGTACCTCATTCATAAGCCGCATGAAAGTGCTTGGTATGTTGGTCAATCCAAAAGGCATGACTAACCACTCATAAAGACCCTCCTTGGTCTTAAAGTTTGTTTTCCACTCATCTCCTTCTCATATCCATATCTAATGATAGCCACTCTTGAGATCTATCTTTGTGAAGTATTGAGCTCCACTCAAGCAGTCCTTAAGATCATCCATTCTTGGAAAAGGAAACTAATACTCGATGGTTATCCTATTTATAGCTCAAGAGTTTGTACACATCCTCCACTCTCCATCCTTCTTTGGTGCCAATACTGTAGGTACTGCACATAGACTCAGGCTCTCCTGAATCAACCCCTTCCTCAATAGCTCCTGAACCTATCTATTTAGCTCCTCAGTTTCAATAGGAGTCATCTTGTGAGCAGCCTTGTTAGGAAAACTAGCTCCTAGGATTAAATCTATTTGATGACTGATTTTCCTTATCGGTGGCAATCCTTCTAGAACATTATCAGAGATGATATCTCCAAACTCACCTAGTAAATCTGAAACTTCAAGTGGTATTTCACTACTACCTTTTTTATCTTTCCTAGGAATCAAAGCATGCACATACACTGATGTTTCATGTCATCTAAAAAATTCCTTCCATCAACAAGACAAATCCTAGCACTGCTACATACCTTTTGGCCTTCATTTTTCATGGGCTTCAGTTTGTGGCAAACTCCATCCTTTTTTAGAGAGTATGTGTTTGCATGACCATCATGTACTGCATGCCTATCAAACTACCATGGTCTACCCAACAATAGATGGCAAACATCCATTGGAATAACATCATAGAGAACTTCATCATGGTAACTCCCAATTTTGAACTTCACTAAACATTGTTCACTTACCAGGACCTTATGATCATCTTTCACCTAAGCAATCTGATATGGTCGGGGGTGTTTCTCTCTCTTGAGCTTCAGCTTAGAGACCATCTCCTCTGATACCAAGTTATCAGTGCTACCACTATCAATGATCACATCACAACGTTTATCCTCACACTTGCACTTGGTATGGAAAACTCCTCCTTTGTCCTAGTTCAATCTCACCACTTAGTAGAACCCTTTCATTTACTAAATTCTCTCCTCTTTCTGCATCCTGTGAATGTGATGATTGTGCATCCTCATCCACATGAGCAACCCTAGCTTGACCCTCAGCTCTCCTATCTGTCCTTCCTTGTCATTGAGGGAATTCAAAGGCATGATGACCTTCTTCATTAAAATGGAAATAGGTACCATGGAAGCCTCCTCTTTCTTGTCCACGTCCTCTGCCTCTTCCTCTTTGATTTCCAAAGTCTTGATCATGGGAGCGATTGAAACCCTCATTCCTCTAGTTCTGGCTAGTACCCACATCTTCATTTTTCTTTTGGGTTTCATTTTGACCTCTAGATGACCTACCACTACCCCTTCCTCCTTGACCATGCCCTCTTTGTCTCCCTTCAAAAGTTTTATTTAGCTTCTCTTCAACTCACAGGGAAAACTGGTATGCCTCTTCAACACTGGTCATTCTTACCAGACTTAATTCCTCCTGGATGCTAGGTCACAACCCACTGATATAATGAGAAACCTTCTCCTTATTTGCTTATGCATGCCCCACTCTAATCAGAAGTTGATAAAACTTCTCTCTATATTCCTGGATTGATTTTCCTGCTTGCTTTAACCCATGCATCTTCCTAAACAAATCAAGCTCGTAGTCGACAAGAATGAACTACTTTAATTTGTCCACCATGTGATCCCACCTTGTGATCTTCTCCTTTCCTCTTCTATTTCTTTCCAATTGAACCTCTTGCCACCAAATTTTGGCATGGCCTTTCAATTTGGCCTTTGAAAACTTAACCCTATCTGGGTCCCTGATATCCTCATACTCAAAGTAATCTTCTAGTTCATTGATCCAATCGATCAATTCATTTGGTTTCAGATTTCTTGAAAATACACCCACATCAATTGTAGGTCTTTTCCCAAAATTAGTAATGGCCCTAAAAAGTCTCTCCTCTACCTGATTCAGAACTTCACTGTCAACTTCCCCTTCTTGTCCAATTTTCTCTTCTTCATTGTCGTCCTCACTTTCGTCATCTATAGTAACATTTGTTCCTCTACAGAGCTCCTCCTACAATGCTTTTACCTACCTTTGGAGGGCTCTAACCTCCTCATGATTAATATCTCTAGCCCTTTCACCACGCTCTCTTTGTGGAGGCATATTCTTAACTCAAACCCACAACTACACAATCCTAGTGCAAACTGCCTCACAGTCAGCACTCTGTCTACATACTTAGGAAAACCAGCTCTGATACCACTTGATGGGGACACAACCCAAGCACAGAATGGACACAATAGGTAAATGAAAATTTTATTAACTTTTTAAATAAGCTAATACATTCATTACAAAGAAAATAGACTTCAAAACATGCCCTATGGGCTTACAATAGTATAAATTTGGAGATAATTTCTCCTTTTAGTACCTCCTCTCAAACTCCACTCCGAACTGCCTTTTACAATGCCAAAAATGTTCTTAAATAGACCCCGAAGGGTTAAGGATTAGGAATACATTCTAGAAAGTGCTAGTTGGCATCCATCAACTAAATAGAAGGCTTCAAAAGTCGCATTAGAAGTCGGCACAAAATTAGAAGAATCTAGAAATAGTAACTAAACTTTTGGGAGGCATAACTTTTGAACCGTAGCTCTGATTGACAAACCGTTTACATTTCCAAAAAGCTCTCAAAGAGCTCTATAGCCCTATGGACAATCCTCACTTGTCACCCATTTTTCAGCCCTATTTTAGGTCATTTAATGTCCCTAACCTGACTTTGAAGCATTCTTAGGAGGTGTCCAGCAACCAAAAAACTTTAATAACTTTCAAACCATGGGGCCTTTTGACCTGATTCCTTTTCTGGAATGTTCTAAATTACAATTACATTCATCCGACCAATTTACACCCTCTAATATACCAAAATGATGGCTCAATTACATCCTCCTATTTTTCCAAAATTTGCATGTATCCCAAGGTGTTCAAATACTCTAACCTAGAACACTAATAGTGGAACTGTGAGAGTTGGAACCTTTATTTGACCCAAATGGGTATCCAAAAATGAAAATACATGAAATAGAAATCAAGTCTAAGTACATTGTTTTGGGTGACACAGGATTGCCCTTATACCTCTGGATGCTCCTGCATCAGATTGGCAAATTATTTTGTAGGAAAACCTTTGTAGTTGGGACTACAGTGTGAGAATATGTGTTTGCATCTTGAATTTTATGTTCATCTTGTTTCTATATAGTACTTGGGATGAAATATGATATTAATGAAAACTGAGAGATTGCAAATAAAATTGGTTTTATTTCTTTCATTTTAGTGGGTTCTAAGGTTTACTTTCTTCCTTACAGTATTATCTTATTCCCCTATTCTATACATGTTAGTTCATATGCATTTCATTGTTATATAATAATTGTAGGACTTGGTTAATGAAAGTGACTGAGTAGGAAACAATTTGAGCATTGTCAAATCTTGGTAACTCAAGAATTTGGGTATTGTCAAGTTAATCATAATTTCTCTTCTTACATAGTGTGCATTGGTAGATATTCATGAATTTTTATCATCTTGCATGCAAAGGTAAAATAGATTTCATTTTTGATGTTAGATAAGCTTAGCAATGACTTACATGCATTCATGTTTGTGCAATTTGTGAATTATATTCTAAAATTAGCCTAGATTGTTTGAAGTGTTAAGCAATCTGATTGTACCACTTTTTCTCTCTGGTTAAGAGCATTCCTCAAAGTTAGTTGATCTACTAAAAATAAATTCCTTGAAAATATTTGCACTACAAGGGACTTGTACAGTTCAATTCAAGGGTCTCTAATAGATTACCACATTAACCCATTATATCATTAGCTATTGTGTTTTATACCACTTTGGGCATATTAAGAGTCAAGGTATAAACCAAAACCTATGGAAGACAAACTATTAACCAACCAATAGTTTTTTGTGATATCCCCATTTTAACATATAATTTAGTAAGTATTATATATAAAGTAATACTATATTATAGTATAATCATATAATACTTTATGATCATATTATATTTATCAATATTATATTATATTATAATCATATAATAATATCATATTATAAAGGTAATATAAATATTAATATTAATATAGAAATATTATATTAATAATGTATTATAATATAATATGATATATATAGTTGATATGTTAATGTATTTGATGTATTTGATGTTTCTAAGGAAGAAGTATTCACTATGGAACATATAATAATATGTAATTATAAAATAAGGAAATATAAAATAAGATTTTTGGAAAGCGAGGATATGTCTATTTCCTAAGAGAACAAAGACTCTCAAGAAGGATGATACTACAAACTCAACAAAACAAAAATCACATCCACCAATCAAAACATGGAGCCCATTATGTGAGTGGATCAAATTAGCTTCTAAGTAGACCACCTTGATGGATGTCATAGGCTGCCATCAAGGCCAAGAGGGCCAAAGTTTCACTTTTGGTCTTAGGTAGGATATTTAAGAAGAATAAGATTACCTCCTAAGTAGAGCACCTTGATGGATGTCACAGGTTGCCATCAAGGCCAAGAGGGCCAAAGTTCCACTCTTGGGCTTAGGTAGGATATTTAAGAAGAATAATATTACCTCCTAAGTAGACCACCTTGATGGATGTCAATGGCTACCATCAAGGCCAAGAGGGCCAAAGTTCAGCTCTTGGGATTAGGTAGGAAGAATAAGATTACCATCTAAGTAGAACACCTTGATGGATGTCAATGGCTGCCATCAAGGCCAGGAGGGCCAAAGATCTGCTCCTAGGCTTAGATTGATTAAGACTTGACATCATGTTAACTCTATTCAGTTGAGAATCTTCCAAGTAGACCACCTTGATGGATGTCAATGGTTTCCATCAAGGCCAAGGGGGCCAAAGCTCCACTCCTAGGCTTAGATTGATTAAGACTTGACATCATGTCAACTCTATTCAATTGAGAATCTTCCAAGTAAACCACATTGATGGATGTCAATGGTTGCCATCGAGGCCAAGGGGGCCAAAGTTCCACTCTTGGGCTTGGTAGGATATTGGTTTAGAACTAAGTTATCATAACTAAACTTTTCTTTGGAGCTATTATATACATGTACATGCTAATAATTGTTTGTGTTGTAGGATATATGATCAAAAGATGTACTGGGGAACTATATGTTATAAATCATTCCCTTTATTCTACATCATTGTGTAAAATTATAAATAATGTATAATGTGTTTGCATCGTGTTTGCTCCATGTCTTCATCTATCTACATCATGTTTGCTCCATGTTTTCATCTATCTACATCGTGTATGCTTTATGTTTTCATGTATATTTCATAAATTTCTCGTCTTTTGAATGCAAATATGTTTTGTGTCAATGATCATACACAGGTTGAGAGCAAGCAAATTTGAGAGAGGAGGACTGTGATATCCCCATTTTAACATATAATTTAATAAGTATTATATATAAATTAATACTATATTATATTATAATCATATAATATTTTATGATCATATTATATTTATCAACATTATATTATATTATAGTCATATAATAATATCATATTATAAAGGTAATATAAATATGAATATTAATATAGCAATGTTATATTAATAATGTATTATAATATAATATGATATATATAGTTGATATGTTATTAAAATAATAGTTAATATAATTATTAAATATCTTACGATATTAGTAAAGTCAAAGCTTATTAATATATAAATATATAATTAATATTAATCTGTATTATTAATATATAATACATAATTATTAATATAATACACCTTATGATATATAAATAACCTTATTAATATATAATTAATATAATTATTAATATAATATAACTATTATGAAAGGATGTGACCCTTTGTAAATACATACATACATACATACATACATACATACATACATATATATTGAATATCAAAGAGTGAAAAAGGAGATGGGACGAAATAATAATAAAAATATCTATACAATCAGGGTTTTAAATCTAATGTCCAAAAAGGGGACATTACATTTTTGTTGACTCTACTACAAAAACTTTAGAATCTCTAAATCACATCGTTCTTGAGATGGAAAGATAAAATACTGTACCTATTCCTCACTATCTAAGTTATCTTTAGTAAGTCTATTCGTAGCTTTACTGGAGTAACTTTTGATTCCATCCTTCTTGCCACTTACATTTGTTGAGTCATGCTTGTTAACCTATGAGGAAAAATGGTGTTGACTCATGAAGGTCAAATCCCAATAATTCAACCCAACCTTGGATTTCAAGATAAACAAGAAGTTGTAATAAATCAGTTGAATACACTCACCTAGAGAAATAGAAAATCCTTAGATGAGTATAGGAGAGTCAACTTTTCTTTAGAAAGAGAAGAAGCCATCAATGAGTACTGGGAAGGTGTGTTGCAGCAAAGAAGATTGAGACAAGCATAAAGCACATGAATTGTGAATAGAATAAGTTCATCTTGGATCCGAAACATACCAGGAGTTTTCATGATTGAGGCCAAATTGATCTAGTATTTGAAGAGTTGAGGAAAGCTAATTTCCCAATATTAGAAGATCCTCTAAGAAGAGGGAGGGTTTCTTTAAGGGACCTGGTGTTTCAAGGTATTTGTAAAGCTCTATTTCTAACACCCCATCTTGTTTCTTGAAGATAGAGTGATTCTTCTTCCCCTCCTATCTTTCACACTTAGATTATGTCATTGTGTAACACCCTCACCTTACATAGAGTTATAGACCCATCTACTATCACCTTCCAACCAGTACCAAATATTCTTCCTACATCAATGGTTGTACCCTAGGGTAATGCTATTGGCCCCCTATGACTTGTTGCTAAAAATGACTTACCAAGGGCTTCCTAAAAGAACTCTTCCAAATTCAATTGTAATGAGAAAGTCTCTATAGATGAACATATGTGTGCCTTCTTTGTAGCTTGTAGTATTGTCTACCCTCAACATGAAGATGCAACTATAAAAATGTCCATTGAGACTCTAGTAGAAAATGTAGTCGATAGGTTCCAACATCTCTTGTGGGATGCATTACAACCTAGGATGATATGAAAACTCTATTTGAGGCATCCTCTAAAAGCATAAAGGATGAAAATACTTTATTGTCTTGTCTTACTCAAATAAAAAAGAAACCCAGTATTCCTATGAGAAACTTCATTGCAAGATTCAACAAGTTGGTCAAATAAAACCCTATTACAAGTAGGCTAGTTGTAGATAGTCAGAAGATGTTCTTCATTAGTTTTATGCCTCTAGATATTAGCTTTTAGATCATTAGATCACATGTGGCTAATCTCTAAGATTCTCAAACATTGGCAATAGAATTAGAAGATGATTTCATAGAAGCCAAAAATTGGAAGAGAGAACTACAAAGTGTGACTCCCATTAACACTACTACTAGTACAACCAACAAAGTGGAATAAATGCTTCTAAATTCGTCAAATGAGATGATTTCTGTGAAAATGAAAATGGTTAAAATAGTTCATTCATTCTAGTAACCTTGCCAAGAGATTTCTAGAAGGCAACATGAAGGAAAAGCCTTGCAATTACCAAATGCTCAACAAAAGCTTTCCATTGAGGGAGCTCCTAAGAAGTAGAGTATGTGTATATTGTACTTAAGAGAAGATCATGATGGTGACTCCTATCCAAAAATAAATAGATACAAGAAGCTTAATGCAAGTAATGAGCTAACAGTGAAATACCCTTGAAAGTGAAGATGATTTTGCTCCCCTTGGCAACTCTAGAACATTTTACTTGGAGTATGAATCAGATTTGGAGATAGGAGGTGACTATTTCACAACCTTGGATGGAGTACAAATGACTATAGAAAAAGGAAGCCAAAGAAATAAAGGTCTAAAAAACTCAATTACTATTCAAAATAATGCTCCTACCTCTTCTCCAGTTATGGTCAGTACATCTACCCCCTCTACTTCAAGAAGAGAACAATAAATAGTAGAGCCAAGTGGTAAGTTTCACCCCTCATTTGATATCATCCAATATTGTATAGATGCCCGTATTCAAGTTTCTCCCTTATATTACTTGAAGTCTCATCCTACTGAACTACAAAAATTAGTGGATTATTGCAAAGGAGAAACTAGTAGTAAAAATCATCCCAATATCAATACTACCATTAGTAATGATCAACCTTGTACCAATGCTTGTTTTTGTATTGATAAAGAACCAGTCCTACCCATTCTATTCAAATAAGAAGAGTCTTTAGTCCTAGATACCTTTCCTAGCCAAAAACCTAATCCATTTTATGTGTCTTTATATATAAATGGTCACAAGTTAAGTAATTACATAATTGACTCAGGTGCCTCAGACGATGTCATGCTTGCTACTACTACTCATGCCTTAGGCTTGTCCTTAATTAAACCTTTGGCCATTGTTACTCTATGGATGAAAAATAAGTCCCTCTATTAGGTCAAGTAAAGGACACCCAAGTAGCCCTAGCTGCACACCTAGCAAAGAGAATTAAATTGACCATCCTTGTGGCTAACAACCCTATTAGTTGTGGCATGTTTTTAAGTAGGAGTTTTTGCAGTGATATGGGAGGTGAAATTAAACTAGATTGGTCTCACGTTGTTATCCCTATTGGCAATAATAAGATCAAGCTCGAACCTAAGGAAAAAGATAAGTTTACTATCATGAAAACTAATGATCCCAAAGCCCAAATCTTGTATCAAGAAATGGAGTTTGGGAACTACATGATGTTTGCTAACTTAATGCTCTAGAAGAAGAATCAAAACCTCCCGATGATTAAAATATTTGAACCTTAGAATTTGATGGTAGTTGTGCAACTACTAGATCTAGAGCAGGTGTGGTGCTCAATTCCTATGAGGGAAATGTGAAACAACTTTCCTACAAGCTACAATTCAAAAACATAAATAATACTATAGAATATGAAACATCAATCTTGGGTATCACTATTGCAAAACAAAGAGGTGTGAAAACCCTTATAGCCCAAGGTGATGCAAAACTTATAGTGAGACAAGTTTGAAGTTAATATAATGTGAAGAATACAAGAGTTTGAAATTAGTTTGTGATGAAATAGAAGACCTTGATGCCTTCTCTATACAAGTTATCTGAAGGGAGAAAAATGTAAGGGAAGACATATTAGCTACCTCCTCATCCCTTCTACTACCCCATCTAGAATTCAAAGATAGAAAATATAAGGTTGAAGTCCTCTTCAGACCTAATGTACCTAACAATGTTGAATCATAGTAAGTCTTCACCAATGATAGGCAGATCCAATGTTTCTTAAAAGGAGATGAGCCTTTCACTAACCAATTTTTTGAAGGAAGTGAAATCCTTTGCTAAGAGTTCTCCCTAGATAGAAAGAAAGATTTAGAGCTTGGCATTGAGCAACTTAAACATAACAAAATTCCTAGGCATCTAATCTCTTTAGAAAATTTGTTCAATAGACACAATGCATATATTAGAAGAGAAAGAGGTAGGAAAGGAGGAAACTCTAGAGATTGTGAGGAAATGAATATAGGCATTGATTTTAATCCTAAAATGGTTAATATTGGTAGTAGTTGTTCTAATGAAGAATGGACTAGGGCTAAAAGCTTTATTTCTAAATACCAAGATATTTTTTCTTGGGGATATGAGGAGTTGAAAACTTTTAGAAATGGTGAGTTTAAACATAAGATTCTCCTTAAGCCTAAGGTAGTTCCTTTTAGACAAAAGAAATGCAACTATAATCCAATGATCACAGGCACCATCTTTAAATAAATCCATAAGATGGTAGAAGTAAGGATCATATATCCTATACACCATTCAACTTGGATAGCTAACATTGTTTCTACCTAGAAAAAGATTGGGGCGATCAAAATTTATGTTGACTTTAGAAACTTGAATCAAGCTTCTCTTAAAGACAACTATGCTTTCCTAACATGGATCATCTACTATAGACAGTGGTAGGATCTAAGATGATGTCCATGTTGGATGGTTTCTCAAGCCTCAATCAAATTGAAGTAGACCCAAGTGATCAATTTAAAATAGCATTCACCACTCCTTGGGGAATTTTTTCTTATAACAAAATGTTGTTTGGGCTAATTAATGCCAGAGATACTTTTTAAAGGACCATGAATTCATCCTTTGTAGATCCAAAGGATAAAATTGTTCTCATCTATCTAGATGATTTAAAAGTCTTCTCCAAGAAAAGAGAATGTCATTTAAAGGACTTGGAAAAAGTATTGATGAGATGTAGGGAACATGGAATCTCCCTTAACCCCAAGAAATCTATTTTCTATGTTATAGAGGGCAAGTTGCCAGGTCATATAGTGTCTCAAGAAGGCATTAAGATTAATCCTAATCATGTCAAAGTTATCCAGCAACTCAACTTGCCAACAAGAAAATTTAGAATTAAATCCTTCTTTGGACAAGTAAAATTCTTGAGGCATTTTGTTCCTAATTTATTTGAAATTACCAAGTGTATAATTGACATGATGAAGGGAAGTCAAATATTTAAGTGGAATGACTCTGGAAGGAAGGCTTTTGATGAAATCAAAGATTTCATTATCCTAGCCCCTATCCTGGTTCATGCAAATTATACCAAAGATTTTATTTTGTATTGTTATACATCAGCCTATACATTATATGTCATACTCATGCAAGAAAAAAAGGGAAGGTATTCAAGCACCTATTGCCTTTATGAGAACCCCTCTCAATGAGCATGAACTAAGGTACTCTTAGATGGAGAAGCATGCTTATGTTGTGGTAAGATCACTTAAAAAATTTAGATTCTATGTTTTACATTCACATTCTATTACATGTTCTTGATTCGCCAGTCAAGAGTATCTTGACTTAGCAAGAGATAGGTTGTAATACCAAAGGAGCCTAGATAGCCAAGATCCAAGAATATGACATTGAGTTAAAGCCAAAAAAATTGGTACAAGGAAATGGCTTGTGCAAAATAGTTGCAAAAAATTAGGAGTCAAGCAAAGAAGAAGAAATCTAAAGAGTTTTAATGGAAGTTGTTGGTGTTTTGAAAAAATATGGTTTCAAATTACCCTGATGTAAACAAGATACATCTAGGGGTAGCTACTTCCTATCTTTGACATACCCTTTCAAACATTGGGCCAACTATAAGGATAGACCCTTCTTCTACTTCAGACTCTACAAAACCTAGGCAAGTGTACCTCAAATTCACTTATATGGTACTAGTGCTAAAACATGCACATGAATCTTGACAAAGAAAATAAAAACCCTAAATCTTCTAACACTTATGCAAGGATATCAAGCATAGAATAGCTAATAACATGACCAAAAAACTTGATAAGCTAAGTGGTAGCATCCTTTTTGGTTCTTCAACATTAAAAGGAAAAATATTTAATGAATGATGTTGATTTCAGCAAAAACCCCAAATATGTAGTAGTAAGAACAAGTTGATCTTGTAGTTGATCAATGCCTTATTTATTAGGAAATTCCACAAATTAAACACATACATTTGTGATATCAAGGATGTATTCCATACACCCAGATATCAGATCTATCTTATCAATTTGTGAATCAGACATCGGTGCTCATAAAGACCTCATTCTTATGAAATATCTTTCTTAGATAACCAGCAAGATTGTCAAACACATCAAGCATTTACTTGGCCCTTTTTTCAAATAGTAAAATATATCATACATATAACCTTAAGGGGATGCAAATGGGTCTTAGTTCTTTGTCCTTAAACCACATAAGATTGCAGATTACAGAGATAGGAGATGAGAATTAGAATGAAACTAAAGAGATTCTTGCTCATTTGTATTCATTTCCTTGAAACTATACATTCAGATGCATGAAATTAAAACATAGAAATGCCTAACATATCAGAACTATCTATATTATCTTCACTACTACTATTTATTCAAGAGAACTATGTTGAATAAAATGGTGGAATCACAGCTATGGATCCAACAATGTGGTCTCACACTGAAAATTGCCAACCTAGTATCATAGTAGTGAGAAATTACTCCAAAACTAGAACCCTTACAAAGAATGAGTGAAAGAAAGATATAGGAGGAATTATTTCTTGAATCTATTCTATGAACACCATGTGTCCACTTGGAAAACTTCCTCAAGAAGTTAAAAAACATCTCTCTAATGTCTCCCAACAACTAGTAAATTAGATCCTCCCTCATTTTGCCCCCCAAAAGCATAAAATTGTTGGAAATACGCAAGACTGGCTAAGTTACTAAGAGGAGAGGGGTAAATCAATAACCTCAAAAATTTTAAATCAATTCACTGCTTAACCATATAAATCATTCATCATTCATTTATCTAATCTACTGCATGCATGAGAAAATATAAACATTCATAACACATAAACACAGTATTTTGGTGACCCAGAAACCTTCCAAATAGAAAGTAAAACTGGGGTGGGGATGATACCCACAAAACTTCACTATTGCAGTATAAAGTTGGCCTGATAGGGCTTACATTGACCACTTCTAATGATCCACCCTGTTAAAATAAATTTTGGACTACTAGGTCCACCTTGTTAGAGGTTTTGAAAACATACAATGATGTATACACTTTGTTAGGAGATTCATAAAAAGACTATTAAGTCTACCTTGTTAAAGGATTTGGAAAACTAATTCACCTATTAGGATGAAATAGTATATCTAACTTACAACTCTTTTTTTTAATAGATCTTGAAGTATAGATCACCTCTTGTGACTGATATGTCTTTGTTGCTTCTTAATGGCCTTGCTAAAAACTCTACTTTGCTATTGATTCACATTTACTCTTCTCTGACATTACATATCCATTCCTTAACATTCATTACAATAAAAAAATATTGTAGATGATGCAACACATTACATATATATCATTCCAATAATTACAATAGCAAGGTCGGCTAAAACACAA
Source organism: Cupressus sempervirens (assembly GCA_028749045.1). NCBI lineage: Eukaryota > Viridiplantae > Streptophyta > Pinopsida > Cupressales > Cupressaceae > Cupressus > Cupressus sempervirens. The sequence continues at coordinate 614,721,050 of CM053786.1, read as the reverse complement.
GTAAACAAAACATTATTGAGTCAGCCAAATAACAGAAAACTCGGGCTCTTCAAGCTGACTCGATGACCTTCTAATACTTGACATCCATTGCATTACTCAGCATCATCATGCACTTGGTAGAAGTAGAAGCATGGTCCATACTAATCACACAATGTATCTTGGAGCTCGATAACCATTGGAGACTTGGTAGATATAGTGTCACTCGATAAATATTGAAACCTTCGCTTACCTTGTTGTGTCTTGGTAAACACTACACATCCATTACTCGGTAGAAACTAATTTCATATCATGCAAAATGATGACTTGGTAGATACTATGAAGCTCGATGACCATTATTTGTTCAGTGAATACTGTGATCTTGGTAAACAATATTGAACTACATATTCACTCAGTAGCTTCAAGAATACGTAGCTTCAGGAATACTCAATGTGAACTACTTAACTACTGAACTTACAAAGTAACCACTGAATGCTCGGTATAAATTGCGAATTGAGTAATGAGCTCAGTAGCCATTCAGAATCAAATAAGTGTTGTCACTAATGACAAATACAACATAATGCCAACAAAAATATCTTAGATACTTGATGGAACAATAACTAGTTTTGATGCCAAATCTAAGAACGAGGCAAAGGCAAAAAAATTAGTTAAATGACCTCTAGAGGCAAGATAAACTTGTCAAAATCATTTTTCCCCACATTTAGGCTTCAAAAATCTTTCATATCTACCCTCTAACAAATTTTGATGCTCAATGATGAATTTTTCCCATTTCGCTAAGAACACCCCAAAAAATAAAAATTTGCTTATAGATTAAACCATTGAATACTTATGCAAATTTTGACCTCATATTCAAAAAATTCATCTCCTCCCAATTCCAACAATATATTGGAGTCCATATTTTGGGCAAAAATTTCCCCCCTAGTAGCCATTTGAAAAACTAGCCCAGGACTATGAACAGAGCAATTTAAATGAATGAAGTTGAAAAAAATATATATTTCTATAGTTTAAACTATAGAAAATCATCATTTAAAACAAAAAATTTTAAATAGATTTTTGGATGCTCAAAATTGTAGATTAAAAAAGTATTATTTTAAAATGATTCTCCTTATACCTCCCTTGGCCACTCAAATAGTGTCACTTGTCAGATTCTGTGTGGCTCCCACAACCTTGCTAGATTTCTATTTTGCTAGGAGGTTTCCATGTCTCCATTGGTGAAACCTCACATTTTTTGGTGGTGTGGCAACCACTAAAAACTTCACCCTTTTTTGATGAGTCTTTTTCAAGCCAAAATTGTTGACTTTACCATCCACCAACTGGCAGGCCCCACTACACAAGCAGCTCTACCTTTAAAAGGCCTTGTCCTTAAGACATTGTACCTATTGAGTATTGTAATATTTAAACACTACAAGAAACATCCACATGAGAAATGTCAGATAACTGGTTCAAAAGATATTTCTCTTCTCTTTCAACATGGGGACCCTACCTATTTCTAACCAAGCCGTGGGTGTTCTTCTTATGTTGTAGCCTTTGTCTTTTTGCATAATTTGCATATAATTGATTTTGAAACATCTACATGATCACATTGAGTCATCCCTTCACCTATAGCACTCACTCCCTCATGAGCAGCAGAAACTTCATGTCTAATGCTTTCCATAGTGATGATTCCCATTTGATCGTTGGTGTCTTTTATCATGAGAAAAAATTTCCTTTACCTGCATGAGACTTCAAAATTTCACACCTCATCCTGTTTGTTATTGCTTCAAAAACAACAAAAACAAAAAGCAGCAACTTCCTTCAATGACAAAATTGATTTTAAAATCCAACACATAAAAAGATGTCTCTTTTGTATGGAATAGTTGAAAATCTTTTGCGTTGGAGATGCTTTAAACTGTGGCTTCTTCCTCTATTGTCATGGACTACCGTCAGTTGCAAGACCTGGTCTTTTCTTTCAGCATGGGGACCCTGCCATGAGCTGCTTCATTTTGAATGATGCCCTATTGCATGCCATCATGGAATATAAATTGGAGGAAGAAATTTAAATGCTTGGAAAATAGTCATTCCAGTGAATTCAACTACCCCCATGCCATGAAGCTCCTCCTTTGGTGTGATTTCTTAGTATCCCCTATGGCTTCCTTAAACATTAGATGCATCATTTCTGGCCATTAATTTTAGTTTTTCCCTTCTTCCTTCCACTAAATCAACTTATCTACTTTCCCTTCTAGATTTTTTCCATGGTCAAAAACTTCCAATAGAGGGAAACCAATGCTAAATATATAGCATTATCAAAGTCCAGATTGAGAGGCCAATGAGGGTGGTGAAGATGTGGCAAAAAAATTTATTACTAAGTCAACGAGGAGACTATTTATAAATGGGTGTGGCTTGTGTCATGATTGAAGCAAAATCAAACCAAAAACCATCAATATGCATTTCAATAATTTCTATTACATTGATTTGATGGGAGAAGGCATATAAGCATTCGTGGCCTCCTCTTTCACCACACCACACTTCAACTTTAGAATTGCTTTGCCTTGTAAAGAAAACCCAACACTTGGCTCTCTAATGAATCTAACCCCATTCATGAGCTTTTCATAAAATGATGCCCCATGGTGGGTCATTGACTCTTGAGGAATCAATCACTCATATATATGGCTCCCACTAACTATAACCAACCATCTTCCAAGCAAGCATACTCCAACTTGCCTTAAATTGAGAGCTTTGGAACAGAGCATTGTAATTCATTACAATACCAAAAAAAAAAAAAATTTGTCAAAGGTTGTTGTAAGTGACTCCTCAGGCTCCTCACTATTCAGATGATGAGCAATCAAACATTAATCAACATGCCATTTATGAATTATAATCAAAGAAAACAATCTTGACTTATCAATCTAGTGCAATTAGTCAGGCCCCAAAGTGGGTTCAGCTATAAAAAAATTGAATTCAAACACTTGAACCCCTAAATTGTTCCAAAGAAGTTACCTTACTAACTGGAAACAATTTGCAATTCTTATTCAACCTTTAAAATTCAGTTTTTTCCAACTGCTAATTTCATGCTAGGAGGCCCTTTGACTAGCTTTAAAAACTAACCAAAACAACTGACCAGGCTCCAAAAAAAAACCTATTGATTATCTATTATTCATTCTTTCACATTGTTGAATCTTGTCTCATGAAGAATCCTTAGTCAAAAGATATTGACTGTCAAAATTGCTCTCTCAAAACTGCCTGCAAAAAAATATGTCATAAAATAGTAAATCGTGCTCAGAATTGGCTCTAAAAATAGGGAAAACTAACACTTGTGAAGATAAAAAATGGGGCATTGGTTCATTTTCATGAGGACAACATAAATCTAGGATTAGGGCTCATGATGAATAATAGGATGCATTTAGCGAATGGTCAAAGTGGGCTACTCAGAACTTGCAAATTGGAAACATTGGTAAAAAAGCATTTTTTGCAAATGGAATGGACTTGGGAAAGTGTGAAAATAGATTTTTCAAGATTTGAAAATGATTTATGTCATCACAAACAAGGGTACTAACCAATCTACATTTCTTGACACCAATAAAAATTTACAAATTGCTTTTGGGATCACATTAGAAACCATATCAAACGGATTCATCATCAGCTCAAAATTGAAATGAAGCAAGTATTTGGCCTCTATAATGCAATGCAATAGGAATTTTTACATTTTGGTCAACTAGATCAAAGTTATAACAAGTCAAACAGGGCCTCCCAGAATTTTGAACAATTCACATCATCATGACAACAATAAATGACCAACTTTGAGGGATTCAAAACCTAGTCAAAACATATCAAAATGACTTGAAATCTAAAATAATAGGTTCTTTGGTATGGAAACTAAACACTCCCAAAGAAATAAGACATGAAACATTATTGGGTGCAAGATATTCAATTGCAAACACAACCTCCTATCATTGTTTGACATAGGCCAAATGCAAACTTTGGACGTTGCTCAAGTGGAACTTCACGGAATGACTTGGAATGGAAATTTATCATCATGGGGTGAGTGGATATATTGAATCCAAGGTGTTAGAAACATTGAACACCTCTTAGGCCTCAAAAGGATAGTCGGGCACACATGCATTTAAAAGTTCTTAAAAGGCTTGATTTTTCAATGGTACTCAAAATCAGGGCTTCAATTTTGAGTCCCAACAGTGGCTCTATCTGGGGATGCATGTCTCTTGTGGGCATGATAAGTATTCAGATCTCTAGAAGAAGTACACCACACACCTAATAGCAAAGACTTCTCTTGAATAGCTTTATTGAAAGCAAAAACAACTACTCTTACTATGTACAAATGATGGTCCTGGGCCACCAAACTTCAACAAAAACTTTTTACCTCTATCATAAATCTAATTTTTATTTGAACTTTCAAGAGGTACACTAGAAATATTTATTCTATCAGTTTCACCAATCAGATTGGCATTATGAATCAACTCACTTGGCAAAACTAAATCTACACCTTCACTTTCATGATGCATATAAAAACTAGATTCATTCTCTATAAATTGCTCATTATGAAAGTTTTGATCAGCATGCTCACCAATATTAGACTCAAAATGAAATTATTTTTCAATGAATGAATCATGCATGCTATCACTCTTGAATATGAAGGCTTTGTATTCAACTTGGGGAAAGAGATCACACATACCTTGAAATTGTGTATCCTTATGCTTAACTAGATGGTATTCAAATGGGCAATCAGATTTATACTCACAAATGTCATCAATGTCAGAATCTAAAACTAATCTGGAGTCTTCCAATGGTTCTTTGAAATCAGCAAATGGATTAGTCCTCATATTAGATTATTCATCATAGAACTCATTGCAAGGTGCATGTTGATTTTCAATAGCAACTTCTTTAAACACCTTGTTATCAACATCATGAGATATAACATTATTATTATAATCGCTATCACATTTGAAAAAAGAACAATCTAATCTCTTACAACAGTAAGATAATGTATCATCATTAAACTCATCTTCAACTAAATCTGAATATTCCATGTGCTCTTCAAAAAGTAGGTTGACAACTCCATGCAAAGCTCCTTTGTAGATATTATGACAACTGATGTGTTGATCAAAATCACACTCTTCACCATACAATAGATTAATGAAAACTTTGAAACTACTTCTAACATCACTATCATGAACAATTTCAACATATGAAAAAGAGAAATCAAAATCATCACATGAAGACACACCATCCACTCCATCAATTAAGGTGATTCAAATGTCTTGCAAACCAATCATCCTTCATTTTATCAATAGATGTTCATGCATTAATCTTAAAATCATTTGCATAATGTTGATTACTACTGCATGCATCTTCACAACATTCATCTACACAATTAGGTAATTCATCATTATAAATGATCTCTTTGTCCTCATATTGTGTAGACAACTCTTCTTCACAAATTTCAACCTCAAGTTGATTTGTATAACTTTGAAATGGAACTTCACTTTTAGATTTAAAAAAAGAACTCATACCTTTACTTGCATAAGAGTCCTCACTTCCATCATTGCTTTCTTCTTTCCAATTCACATTAGATTCATATGAAGATGAAGATGTATTATCAATGTCCTCTTCTTGACTCGAGCAACAACTCTCATCATTGTCTTCACATGATGCTTCTTCATAATATGTTAGATCATAAACTTTATCTTCATCACTTGAAGCATGACTTTTAGCTTCTTCATTCTCATACTGAGATGAACATATTTCAACTTCAAAGTTTATAACATTCTCAACATAATGCAATCTATCAATAAGAGAAATCATTTCTTGCATATCTAACTAATCAAGTGAATCCACCTTATCATCCACTACTGAAATACTACAACCATGTGCACTTTGTTCATCAAGAATAGAATCATCTCTTCTTTGAAACCAAGAAACTTCATTTGCATATGTCTTTAATTCTGAATTTTCAACAAAATTATCTACCACAGTAGGGGTACCTATTTGCTCATTTGGATTTGAACACTCTTTATGACATTGATTTTTCCTTTGAACCTCATCTTGCTAGCAAATAATTCTAGAGAAATGACTCCTAGTTAATCTATACTTTATGCTATTTTCAATCTCTATTTTTTTCATGAATTCCTAATGCAAAGTATTAGGTTCTTTATCTCTTAATAGATAACTCATCTTCTTATCAAATGTGTCAAGATAAACCATTAAACACATTTGATCATCCAGGTTACCATTTTCAAAAATCTCATTTACAACCTTGGAAAATTTGATATTGAATTCAAGAACTAATTCATCACTCTTGATTTAAATCTTCGAGAACTTATAAAAATAATCATAGATGCTTACTCTTTCTCAGAACTGCTTCATAAAGGCTAAAATTAATTCATCCTAGGATCAAATAGAACATGCCGGTAAAAAGGAAAACCAATCTCTAGCATCACCTTCCAAAGTTTGAATAAACAACTTCATACGCATGTCTTCATGAGCAATTTCAAAATCACCAACTAAATCACTAAACATTTGAACATGATGACTGGCTAAATCTTCATGGTTCCCACCAAATTTATGCAAATACTTTCTAAGATCATACGGCATAGAGTTTGGGAGACCATGAATGCCATCAAAAATCAATGGCATGTATCTCTTGGTAGAAATAGATCTATAAACATCACTAGCTGACTGCATACTTGATGAAAGGAAACTTGTCATTCTTTAAAGCCTTGACACTCATCAACAATAATTCTAGTTTGTAATTTGCAGTAAGCTTATAACCTTCTACCAAATGAATCTCTTCAAACACTTCACAAAACTTTATACAACAAGCTAAAACTTATTACAATGAAGTGTATAAAACTTATCACACTATTCTCCTCCTCCTAGTGTTGAAAATCACTTGATGGAGGACACATACACATACTACTTTCTTTCATAACAAGAACAAGATCATGAAAAATAAAATACCTCGAGTGTTGATGCTGAAACCACTAATCTGTTGATTGGCACAAGTGTAAACTTCAATTCTACACACTAGTAATCAAATCCTTGTAGATTCATCATCTCCTTGAGGAGAAAAAAATGAAATCACTATTGTGATTCATTTTAACATTAAAAATTCTTATGACAACAGATCACATACAACACATCAAAACATATCAATCAAGAACTTGTATATTCTCTCTTCTTGCCTAAATCTCATCATAACTTTCAAATCTACACAATTTAGTTGAAAACTCTTGAAAACATTTATTCAAAACCAATTTGCACTGGTACAAAGATCTTTTAGAGAGTCACCACTCACAATTTTGAGAAAGATATACAACATGATTCATAGCATGACAAATATGAACTAAATTTTCAACTTGCAAAATTTTGCAAATTATTAAACACTTAGAAGAGAGAATCCACTTTTAAACAATTCTGACTTTGAATTTATAGCAGCACTTTGAAAACCAAAGTTGGCTAAATTGATTGAAAATAAAACTTGGTAACAATACAATCTGCATTCAATCCTTCAAAGCTACTGTTGTCCTGAACAAAGCATCATTGGGGTGCATGATATTTGAGTAAGAGAACTGGAAAATACATCAGATAACTTACTTCTTCAACTTTTTTCATGAACTTCTCCTATTCTATTAAATCTACTTTTTTCAAATTCTCAAGGTTTGTCTACCATTCAGATTCAATACAGTCCCTAATAGAGTCTCCATTTTCTTGGTGTTTTGAAACAATACAGTTTCAAATTACTTTGATGAGAACAAGATGCATCTAGGGACAGCTACTTCCCATCTTTGACATACCCTTCTAGACACCAAGCCAACTATAAGGCTACACCTATCTTCTACTTCAAGCTCTTAAAAACATAGGTGGGTGTACCTCAAATTCACTTATATGGTACCAATGCTAAAACATACACTTGAATCTTGACAAAGCAAATAAAAACCCTAAATCTTCTAACACTTATGTAAGGATATCAGGCATGGAATAGCTAATAATGTGACCAAAAAACTTAATAAGCTAAGTGAGGGCATCTTTTTTTATTCTTCAACATTAAAGGGAAAAAATTTAATTAATGATGTTGATTTCAGAAAAAACCCCAAATATGCAGCAATAAGAACAAGTTTATCCTATAGCTATTCAGTGCCTTATTTCTTAGGCAATTCCACAAATTAAACACATACATCTGTGATATCAAGGACATATTCCATACACCCATATATCAAATCTATCTTATGACTTTGTGAATCAAACATTGGTGTTCATAAAGATCTCATTCTTATGAAGTATCCTTCTAAAATAACTAGAAACCTTGTCAAACACATCAAGAATTTACTTGGCCCTTTGTCCCAATAGAAAAATATATCGAACATATAACCTTAAGGCGATACAAATGGATCTCATTTCTTTGTCCTTAAACCACATAAGATTGTAGATTACAGAGGAAAGGAGTTGGATCTTGTAATTGAACAGGCTAGTCATGAGTTTATATTTGATGACAATTTTGTTAAAACTAGAGCCTTCTACCAATTTTCCTACAGAGTAAACATGGGAAAGTTTGAGGAAAGGTGTAATAAGCTGAAAGTAGAGCATCCATGAATTGAGGATGTAGATGTACAAAATTAGATAAAAGAAGAAATGATGTCCAAAGCATGACCCCTGAAGAGGGGAGACAAATGGTAAAGGCATCCAATGTTTTGTTGCTATCCAATTAGGATATAGCAGATGCTTTCGTTTTTTATTTTGTTTCAAATAAACTAAGTATAGAGGATCAATGGAAGAAGGAAATAAAAGGTGCCAAATTTAGTGAGGACTAGGCTGCATTAGTCATTTGGCCAGTAAGGAAAGGATCTAGGATTGGCTCTTCCCAGCCTGATGATATTGGATTAATAGGCAACCTGATTGTGAAGAGAGTAGAAGAAACTACTAGTGTAGAAGTTGCACATCTAGGTGTTGGAGTATCTACCTTGACTTTAGCCACAACCCTAAGAGATGAAAAAGAAAAGTTGGAGTTGTAAGATAGCTATGAAAAACTTTTGGTTGCATACAATAAAGAAGTTCAAAGAAGGATTGAACTAGAGAATATAGTGATGGGACAATCCAATAGGCCACTAATCACTTATCTTCACCCATCAATGGAATATTCTAGATCCACTCCCTTCATTGAGATCCCTTATACTCCACAAAGGCCAAAATTTTATACTACTAAGGATTTAGAGGAAGAAAAGAATAAGCTTAGGGCCTTGCAAGATGAATTAACTTATCAGTATAGAGAAAAACTAGAAAAGCAATCTTATATATGGTAGATAAGATTGATTGGCCAACATTCTATGATCAATTAGTGAGCACATTGGATATGTGAAGAGAAATCAAAGATGCTGAGGAGGTTTTGAAACCTATAATAAGTAAATGGGATGGAAGAGATAAGGATATCACCCTTTTATGCATTTTAGTTATTAGCTTATCTTGTGAACAAATAGAAAAAACTTTTGATCTAACTAGTATTCTATCTAATTTTCAAAATAAGAGGGAGCCAGTGCAAAAAAGAATAATAATTTGTTTCTCAAAATATTTAGGTGAGAAATTTGGTCTTTTTCCCTAGGCACTCAAAAAGATTGACATAATAAAAGAGAAAAACGAGTGGGGAAAAGAATTAAATGATTTATTGTGGAAAAGAATAAATGAAGTCAGTAATAAAGAAGGACATGTGCTATGGACAAGGACAAATGAAGAATTTGTTAAAGTGCAACTATTTTACAATTCCCTCAAAGAGGAATTTTTTGAAATAAATGAATTAGGGAATTGGGTGGTTAAAAAGTAATGAGAAATCTTGAGCTTTGATTGGCCTAATGATATAGTCTTCAAAAAATGGGTGGATGATTTTGTCCATTCAAAACAAATGGAAATAGTAGAAGATGATGTGGACCAAGATGAGGACCACATAGATGACACATCAGTGTAGGAAGAAGAAGACAAAGAAGAAGAACTAGCCCAACTGGAAAGCACAGTGGTCCCAATTGATAATGTGGCAGAAGTAAACTCAGACATAACTATTATTTTAAAAGTACATGATGATGCAAGTGGAGATCCTCAAGTTGAAATGAACTTGCAGATATCAGAGCCAGACACATCATTGGTAAACTTGATGGCTACATATTGTGAGGATTTAGAATAGTCAAAAATCCAATCATGAAATTTATAGCATTTGAAAGTGCAATAGAAAATAATCCCACCAAAAAGGAATATTATAATGTAAAGTTTTTTTGTTGCACAAAACTTTGTCTTTTATGACAGTAACCACTAATACATTAGGTAGTGTTTTGCGACGTCAATGTGTATTTGACATTTTTTTTTGTCTTATGACCCAACGATGTCGCAATTGCGACGGTAATGTCACAATTGCGACGTCGTCGGGATATAAGACAAAAAAAAAGGGCGCATTACTCACATTGTTTGCACCCAATTCTCCCAACAAAGCAAAAAAATACCTTCGAGCACAGCGAATCAACAAATCTGCCCTCAATCGAGCACAGAGCACTACAATTATTTGGAGTAAATTTTGAATCCAAAGACTACATGAATTGTATGCAAGACAAAGGAAACAAATAAATCTCATTCAGGTCTAAGGTAAAATATCTCATTCTCTGAGACATCCTCCTCTTGAAGATGAAGGAAAGAAGCAAATCTTGATTGGACTCCAGGTTTGATGTGAAGAGGTAAAATATCTCTTTCTCTGAGACATCCTTCTCTTTGATCTCACCTTATTCAATTCATTATCTAGTCGATATAATGTTTAAATAGAACAGATTTTGTGAAATCTTTCAATGGTACAAGGTGTTGTAGTGGACAGATAGTTTGAGTATTATTTTTGGGGCTAGATGTGAACGGGAATATGAATTTTTGATTTTTTTATTTGGTCCATACCCCCACCATAACGCTCGGTTCCATATCCTGAAATGGCTTAGTCCCCGAAACTTGGCCCATTCTTGAATAGCCGCGTCTAAAGAGGAAATGGGTATCTATGAGATGGAAATGGATTTTATTGGTTGGGTGGTTAGATACCGAAAAAAAGCCAGCCGTCTTGATGCCCTACTATTCGACGGTGCATGAACCTACAGGGTGTGCATGCATGCATGAGGGCCAGGTATTGTTTCTTGTATAACCCCCTCAATCCTAACAATAACATAAATAATTAATCCCTTGTTGCCTATAGGAATGCCTCTTTCCTAACTTGGTTTAGGTTTCTGATTATCCTAAGAAGGAAATAAGAATACTTCCCCCATGTCTCAAATTTGTTTCAAATAGTGAGGATTGGGGTTCAAGGATACATGCTAATAGAGGGAGTAGGGATCATGCTTCAGGGATACTTGATGTTGGAGAGAGTAGGGTTGAGGGGGCATGTAGAATGAAACAAAGGCATGACATTATGAGAAAGCACAGAATGCCATTGAAGGCTGTAATCACACTTTCATACAGAGGATTAGGGACAATACATGTCATACTACATATCAATTCAATTTTTTAGGATGAACAAGATTCAATGAGGACTCTATTATCCTTAGAGACTGGTCAATCAACAACATTGAATGTAACAAATTGAAAGTCATCAGACTTGCCATAACAAACTCCACAACCTACAAAAGCCTACATGTCTCAAATTTGTTTCTGAGTTCTTGGAGATAAATCTTTGGACTATTGATGGAGGCATGAACCTGCAGATGATAATATGGAAAAAATAGTCTTTGTGGTTGCAAAATATTAAGCTACCTTCCAGCTTCTTCAACCGTGAGTAGAAGAAGAATTATAAGAGGCTCTCAAAGAATTGGGAGGTTAGAGATAAGTTTAAATCAATTGTAGGTCTCTCTTTTGTTTACTTACTCTAGTTCACTTTAATACTCTTACCGGCCTCCAAAACTGGTAGAGTATCAACCAATTTTAAGAACAACCTCTCACTCCATCATTATTGGGCTCAGCCTCACATGCACCACTATGTCTCCCTTCTAAGTCGGGCTTTCACTTTTTTGCTATCCTAACATTTCTCAACCATTTTTCACAGTGATAGGATGAAAATTGATTGTAAATCAGAGTAGATACAATTCAGACATGTCCTTTAGAATTACATAATCATGAATGTTGGCAATTAGTGATTAATCAAAAAATCACATTTTTTGGCTTCATCAACACATTCCTCGCAGCATCATATGAAGTTCCTTACACAATTGGCAAATGTGGGCTTAGCAAAAACTTTGGTAAATTAAAAATTGCTTAAGTTTATTTAAAAACAACTTTCTGTTATACATAAAAAAAATTCTACTATCCAATATTTTACTTGATGTTGTTTCTAGAAGAGATTGTATATGTTTTTTGAATCACAATGTTTCAGATCTCACTCTATGATCTATCATCTAGATGTTAGAGAGCAGAAGGTTGCTATGCTTGCTGGCACATTTTGGCATGAGGGAGCAAGTACCAAAGTGTTGGGCCTATCATTCTTGCAGAGGGTGCTCCTGAGCTTCCCATTTCTACAAATGGTGTAACACTTGTTTAATTGCATGTTTAGTTTGGCATGCAGATGAGCATGTGTAATATTTTTCTTGTAGATCTATTTATTTTTCTTGCAGGGAGACATAGCATAATAAAAGGAAATATGGTTAAAAGTATTTGTTCAGAGCTCATTTTCAAATTGTTTGAAAGATCACTCAATTCATTCTTTAAATGTATGGATTTGTTGTTTTTTTTGTCAATGCAAATCATGTTGTTGTTAGTAGGCTTAATTCCTTTTGATTACTATCTATGGCATTTTTTCATCTTCTTCACAGGGGCAGGAAAAGCCATACAAAAAGTTTCAAGCAGTCAGCGTAGCTTTTGTTATTGCTCAACTAGTTAAAAATATACCAAACAAATGCATCATTTATCCATCTGTATATTTTTACTATTTTTCTTAAGTTGACAATGCTTCCTTTTGAATCTATTTATGTTAAAGCAGGATGCATCAGCATTGACTGTAATAGAAAAAGAAGTTACATAGATGGAAACTTGCATTGTTGCACTTACAGCTGACATTTGACACTTGGATTTGATATGCACCTTTACATGAAATGCTGAAGTAAGATGCATATCAAATATATTGTCTTGAGTATTTCATGCCAAATTATGGGCTCTCTTGTTAAATGAGCATACACAGTTTAAATGGTATACTCTTACAAACTATTAGCTCTTTTGTTGCTCACTTACCTAATTTCCCTACAGCTACAAGCAGAAATTAACAATAAATATTTGACATATTATTAGTGTTGATCTTCTTAAGCTGGGCACTGATTTCAACCCATTCTGATTGATTGGTACAAATTCTTATAACCAGTTCCATATATTTAATTACATTTAGACACTATCTTTTAATGCTTTATTTCAGTGTGCTACATATTTTATTTCATATTTGTGATATATGATGAAAGTATTATAACATATGGAGGAATAGTCCATGAGTGGCGTGGCCAATTGAAATGGTTTTAGTTTCAATTTTACACCATTTGATACAAATAATCAGTTTACCAATCCACCCCTAGGTTCATTCCATTTGCAGTAAAATCTTCATTACATAGAAAATGTTCACAAAATCTATGTCAATGCTCACACATCTTCTTGGACTTATGCAAATCTATGTCAATCCTCACACATTTTCTTGGACTTACGCAGGAACTATGCTGCCCTGTAGCTCTTGTTAAATATGTTATCAACTTGACTTTTCTATTAAAGGCTCTCATGCTGAATTGAAAGCCAGGTAAAGAAAAAGATATTATACACTATTTTGTTGGTACCCTGTGTAGCACAACAAACTTGTTCTTACTATAAGAAAATTTTCTTTTCTTTTGTTTCATTGTAGATCTTCTGCTTGCACGGAGGTCTCTCCCCATCATTGGACACACTTGATAACATTCAAGCTTTGGATCACATACAGGAAGTGTGTCTATACACATAAGTATAAAATTCTTCTTTTCCCACAACACATATAACAACAATTTTAAGTGCTTGCAAGGTATATACTTATGAATAAATATTACATCCTGATTTAAATGTATGAAAACAATTTTCATTCCTTTTAAGCTTCATTCATCTTGAGGTGCAATTCACAAACTCAAGAATAGTGGCTTTTGTTCTTCAGGATACCTTTAGGGGAAGAGTATGTGAATGCCCCCTCGTGTTTGGAGTCTAGTTTAGAGGAGATGGCTATTTACACTGCTAAGGTTTGTTGAATGTAATTCTGAATAACATTGCTTGCTATTGTTGAATCTAATCTAATGTATATTTTAACTAGACTTATAGCTTATATGTTTTGAATTTTTTGTTAGGCCTTGTAGTTTGTATAATTTGATTGCTGGAGAGCTTCTACAGCTAAGCAAGAAGGCCGTTGCACGAGTTATAGCCGCGCGCTCAGGTATGAAAATTGTTTTTTTTTTATTCTAATGTATATTTTAACTAGACTTTTAGCTTATATGTTTTGAAATTGCTTTTAGTGGCTTAATGTTGTAAGGTCTCTTCAAATAAGACCTTCAGGTAGTTGGTCAAAGTTTTACAAATAATCTTAGGAATAAAGTCAAAGAAAGTATTTTTAAAATATTAAAGTATTTAGCTAGGTCTAAGAAGATTTGTGTACTTTCGACAGTTTTACTTAGTTTTTGAAAGTTGCAGTAGACCGAAGTTTTCATAGCCTGATTTTTGCTTCCTGCAAAGAACGATCATGTCAGATAATATAAGTGAAGAACAAAATAGGGAGACAATTGCTAGATTGTGGTCTAACTTGAAAAGAAAAGGTGATGGAAAATGTTATTGTCCTTGCAATATTTGTAAGGGCTTAAACCGTAGAAGACTGCTAATCAAAATAGTTAAGAGACATTGTAGGGAGAATGGTCACATTGAAGGGGGGCATGACTATCATCCACTGGTAAGTCGTTCATTATATCATTTTAACAATTTATATACATATGAAATCACTTGATGATGAGTTGATGATCATGGTTTATTTATGTTAATCAATTTTATATAGGTTGATCTTCCCAGGGAAGTATATGATATGAACCACAACAATCCGAAGAATATGGTTTTCGAAGTGGAGGAACATGGAGGTGCAAATATCCAAGGTGAAGATAATGATCCCATGGAAGATGATGATCATGCACCAGAAAACACAATTGAAGAGGATGGTATAAATACATTGATCCATGACACATCTAGTCCAAGCATATCTGATCATGATGATGATGATAGCCTCGATGTACCTCTACTTCAAAAGGCATACGAGCCCCTATACAAAGACTCCCAAACAACTCTTCTCTCTTCTATATTGTTGTTGTTGAACTTGAAGGTTATGAATGGTTTATCCAACATAACAATGTCACGTATGTTAAGGTATGGCATATATGTCTTTATAGTTAACAAAGGGTGAATAATGTACCACTAATATTGTTTATATTAAGAACTTATATTTTTTTTTGTAGATTGATAGGTGAGTTTCTGTTACCATCATCAAATATTCTACCTCGCTCATATCGAGAATTAACTTCTATTATGAAAGATATTGGAATGGATTATGAAGCAATACATGCTTTTCCCAATGATCATATTATATATTATAAAGAACATGAATTTGCAACACAATGCCCTGTATTTCATACGAGTAGATATCGAACAGATCGACTAACAAAAAAGGTGCCTCAAAAGGTTCTTTGTTACATCCCCATTATTCCATGGATGCGACAATTATTCAGGTGTAGTAGCTTGGCTCAATTTATGGATTATCATGCACGCAATAGAAGTTGAGATGACATTATTCGAATCCCTGCGGATGGTTTGGCATTTATGCACATAGAGGAAAAGTGGCAACACTTCAAAGAAGAACCTCATAATCTCAGGCTTTCATTGGCAGCGGATGGTGTCAATCCATTTGGAGAGATGAGATCTGTTTACTCGGTGTGGCCTATTTTTGTTATCAACAATAACATTCCTCCGTGGATGTCAATAAAGAGAGAGCACATTATGTTGGCAATGATTTTTCCACGTATCTTATCATTTGATAGTTATTAATTTACATGTACTTACAAATCTTGCAGTAAAACGGTCACAATAACTATGTAATGTTACTGTTCATTCAAGTAGGTAAATATCAAGTAAAAGATATGAATTTATATATTGAGCCTCTTATCGATGAGTTGGTGGAGTTATGGAATGGTGTCACTATGTATGACGTGTCTAGACCAATACGACAAAGACAATTTCAATTCCATGCAATACTTGCATGGACAATACATGATGCCCCAGGGCTAACACATTTTTGTGGTATGTTATAGTGAATTCAAGTTGCACACAATAATTCTAATTATAAAAATTAACATATTTAATAATCCAATTACATCATTATCTTGTAGGTCTTCAAACAAAAGGAAAATTTGCATGTTCAGTTTGTGGTCCAAAGATGAAATCTTGTCATTCAAAAAGTTTAGGAAAGCAGGTGTTTGATGAGTGTAGACACTTCCTCCACAGGAATCATAAGTATCAAAGTATAGAAAAACATCTTTTCAATGGGAAAGAAGAGACTACATCAAAGCCACAAAGAATGACACCTCGCCTATGGAAGTTGGAATATAATAGAATTAATAGTCGAGGTAATGTCGTTCCACCTAATGGTTTATGTTTTTAATTTATATATTTCTATTGTGATTTTTGTTGACAAATTGTGTAATTGATGATCCTGAAGGTCGTCAAGGCAATACTGACAACCTTCCAAAGGGACTAAAAACCTATCCCAAACAATTTAGTAGGTTGCCCTACTACAAGCACTTACAAATTGTGCATTTGTTTGATACTATGCATATTGGAAAGAATATAATAGAGACATTGTGGAAAATATTGGATGGAAGGCGTAACAAAGAAAAAATTGTCAAAATTTGTAATGACATACATGAATCCAATCATATTGCATTGAAAAATTTCATTCACTCAAATAGCAACAGAGATTAGATTAATATAAGTGCCCTTCCATGGTTATTAACGGAGCAGCAAAGTGATGCCATAAAAGAAGTCATACGAAAAATTCGATTTCCCATAGGATTTGTTGCGAACATAAACAATCTCATATCAAAAAAAAGTGAATTTGGGCCAGGGCTCAAAACGCATGATTGGCATACTTTCGTCAAGGTAAGTTATGTTCTTCTGTATTTACAATATATTCATAAACTACGTGAATTGTTTGTTATGTTATGTTAGAAAATAATGAAATGATTAGTTTATAATTACTACAGTATGTGCTTCCTCTATCTCTCCCAGAGCACTTCAACAATAACATCAAACAAGTGATATATGATCTTGGAAAATATATGAGGTAAGCAATAATATCTGTTCAATTTGTTGTATATATTTATTATATCCATGATTTGTTTTTCTTGCTATGTAATCTATTGTATATTATTTTGTAAAGTCTCATATCTATATTTTTTTGTGACTTGAATCTCTTAATGTAGGTGGTTGTCATCTAAAGAAATCCATAAAGAAGATATAAACTATTGGAAGAGAAGAATTCCTCATTTACTGTGTGAAATGCAAAAGTGTCTACCTCCAACTTTTTTCAATGCACAGGAACACTACCTCATACACCTAGTTGAGGAGATTGAATTGTGTGGACCTGTACACACTAGGTCAATGTGGATGGTTGAGAGGCATTTGAAATATTTGAAGGCTTTGGTTTGACAAAGAGCACATCCTGAGGGTTCTATGGTAGAGGGATATATGGTATACCAGACTATGGTGTACATTACTGAATATCTTCCTAAGTTTACATCAAATATCCATGTAGATCGCATTTGGGATCTCGAGCCTTTTAAAAAATTAGAAGGGGAGTACTTGATGGGGAAAAGTACATTGAGGAAAGTGAGAGGTAATAAATTATAAGATGTTATTGTAATAAATTATTTCTTAATCTTCAAAATAAATCGGTTGTAAGTTGTCTATTTTTTTTTGTACAGGTGCTCGAGAGTGGGATGCACTACATTTGTATATTGCAAACAATCTTGATTGGATGACGGTATGGATTGAACGATGTCAACATTTTGGTCGCACATTAACATGGGAAGGTGTATCTTCATTGGTTAAAGAAACTCATCGTAATGGAGATTCCAATGTTACGCAAAGGGAAATAGATTTAGCACATGGTTCAAGAGATTTCCAAGTACGTACAAATTTATTAATCACCCGTATGTTTATCAACTCACGATACAATAATTTTGATATGTTTCACATATTATTGCAAGTTAAACACCACAAGGCTATGTTCTGTAATGGTCAGAAATTTTGCGTCAAAGTGTTGGATGACACAAAGAAAACTTGTGATTTAGGAATAATTGCAGTCTTTCAAGTGACTAATATTTCATCTAGAAATGACTTACATCCTCAAGAGTCTAAAAATTGATACTATGGCATTTTGGATGAGATAATTGAGTGTGACTTTAGTTCCTTCAAATTAGTACTCTTCGTTGTCAAATGGTACAGGCTACGACTTAATCCAAATGATCCTGATAGAACTGTTATTGAACATGATAATGGATTTACAATGGTTAATACAAGGTCGTTTGAGCCAGTTGGGCATGAGCCTTATGTTCTTCCAAGCCAATGTGAGCAGGTATTTTACTCAGAGGTTCCACATAAACCGGGTTGGTCATTTTTTGTTAGACATGAACCAAGAGGAAGGCCAATAAAGTATAATGCGATGGAAGAAGAAGATACCGAAGAAGTAGAAGATGATGTAGATGGTGATCACGATCGACAGTTATTGGATGATGTTCCTGACACAAATTTTCATGAAGAAGAAGAAGAAGATGATGACGATGATGCTGCTACTGATGATGATGATGAAGATGATGTTGATGATGACGACAACAATGACTATGATGGTGAGGAGGATGATGATGACGACGACGATGATGATGATGAGGATGATGATGATGATGATGATGATGATGATGACGACGATGAGGATGATGATGATGGAATTTAGAGGTATGCCATCAATCCTTAATCTATTTAATATTCATTTCTTGCTAGAAATATATTTGTCTTATATATATGGTTACATAGTTTATTCATTATCTATTTAAAAGCTACAAGTTTCAACTACAAATAGAATACTACTAATCCATTTTAAAATTATTATAATGGGTTTTGGAAGAAATTACAGTTATCTTAATTAATATAAAATATCTAACTGAATTTCAAAATGTTATGCAAGTGGCTTTAGTCTAGGTGTTTCCTCCACCTCCACACACATCAAACAACTTCAAATAGCGTGTCCCCAAGGTGACTAAGCCCTCAACTCATCAGCTGATACAAAAACCCAGTTTTAGCCCTTCACTAGGCCTACTTCCCTAGTAGGCTTATAATGTGAGCCTGATTTAAGTGTTTTATTGTGTACCTTTTAATGCTTTTAATTTTTATGTGATGCTAATGATGGATGTGATTATGATTATGATGTGATTATGCTCACGATAATTGAATTACATTTGCAGGAAATTGAACCCCTTTCAGGAGCATCCCGCACAGTCTCATGGATCGATAGGTATAAGTCAATACTCCTTATAAATAGACTATTTAATACACTTATCAATAGTAAGATTGATGTCTTCTAAGATCTCTCCCATTTGCAGGTACCAGCGAATAGGTATTTGTCAGAAGTGTCTTCCTCAAGTGAGGGAAATATAGGAATAGAAGAGGAAAGTGAGACATGCAGTTTATCTAGAACAGAGAGATTAACTAGAGGTCAAAGGACTAGAAGGAAATTCAATAAATGCATGAAATTTTTCCTTGCTCAAGGGGGGTCATATTCTTATGATGATGAGACGGAAGGTGACATCAAGGTGCCCTTGAGGTACCAACATCTACAAAAACATTGGGTACCCAAGGAACTTCCTCCAATAAACACTGATTTTTGTGTTAACGAGAGGATATATCGCATAGCACCATCATCACTACATGGTTTGGGCCTATTTTCTATGGACGGCATAAAGGTGTCTTACAACAAAGTTTCTAAATTGATGGAGTATGTTGGACCATGTTACGATTACAAAAGTTGGATGCATATTGTTAAATATAAAAAAAGTATGCGTAGGTATGCCCTCTCGAAAAATTATATACAACAGCAAGACAATAATCAAAGTAAAAGTGTGGCTATATACATTGATGGAAGGCCAAAAGAAACAGGGAATATTGTGGGTTTTATAAATAGTACACGACCTGGGTCAACTATAAAGCAACCCAATTGCATATTTGAGGAGCACGAGGGAAATCGTGTATTCATCTGTGCGATAAAATCAATACGTGCAGGGGAAGAGCTTCTTATTGATTACAATTTGAACCGCATAGATACAAACGAGGCTACTATCATGGGGGTGGTACATACTATTAAACCAACTTCTAATCAATGACTCCAACATACTATTTAGTCAATAAATTTTTGGGTAACATTTTTATACTTCATCTTTGACACAGGGGCACAATATGGAGCAACCGCCCGGAGGGGATGCTGACGATGCTCCTGGCTCATCTACACATGAGCAGGTAAAACTCATTTGTAATTGTGCAAACTAGATAGAAGCAAAATGTTATTTTTTTAATGTTGTTTTCTTTATTGTTTTGGAGTAATTTTGATAATACTAATACTATTGTTGTCACAGAGGGCTAGTGGTCGGAGGGAGGGAAATGAACCTACAATCCCTCAGCAAGCTCCCCCTGAGGAGGACCCTTTCTATATCGATTTAGTAGAGACCGATGACCCGATCGGTTCGATTAAAATTAATTTAAAGAAAATTAGCAAAGAAATTCTACGTTTGGCAACCATAAAGCCTATGACTCAACAAATTAAAGATAGGGCATCTGAATTTTTGCACACCTCTGAGTCCTTAAAAGTAAGTATTAATGAAATTTTTAATTATAACAAGAGTTCAATAATGGTTTTTATGTTATGCTCTTTTATGGCATTAATTAAAATATGGATGCATTGTCTTTACAGATTTTTTTGCTTGATTTCAAGCCCCATTCCCATGATGAGGGTGTTGCAGGTGGTCCAGGTAGATCGCATGTTCCATTCGCCACTTTTGTTTTCCACTGAATATATATAGGAATGATCATAATCATTGACAATACATGCTCGAACAATCCTTTTTTTTAATGCTCTAACAATCTTGTCCATGCTAGTCCACGCATTCTATATTTATGCATGCTCTAACAATTTTATTCTTTAGCTTCACATCAATTGAATCCTACGATGATGCCGCCTCCATCCAGGACAACCACAAATCTCTTTTTGATTGCTGAGTCAGCAACATGTAGCTTACATGCATCGACTGTTGCACCATCTGCTGGTACACAAATCCCTCTTTTTCTCTCTTATGACAGCACCAAACAGTTTCTTTTTTACAACTTTATAACATCAATTATCATTTGTTCTTGTATACTTAGATCATGACAAAGACTTATGAAACTTATGAAACTTTTTGCAATAGGACCTGCAACATCATTTCCTGGATGTTCCTATGTTCCTAGTACGGGAACGGTGAAGGATGTCACATTGATCATCAGTGACGATGAAGGCATTCCATTAAAAGTAGCCAAAGTTCTAAGTACTTTAAAGTTATTATTATTCTATAGTGATATAATAGTAATTTAGTTTTTGATCACTCTTCATCGACTAATGATCCCATGATTGTTTTGTAGGGAATGATCTTTTTTGGAGAAAACTTGGTGATGAGTGTTTGCGAATATTTGGGCCCACCATGCATACCTGGTGGAACATCATATCCTAACTAAAACCCCAAACCACTATTTTGATTTCATATCATTGCTATAATAGTTTTCCTTTTCGTCCATTTCTTGAACTATATTAAAGGTAGCTTCACTTCATTTATGAGTCTAACATGTTTTTTTTTACTTAAAAGGTGGAATCAGCAATGCAAACCGTTGAAGGATGATCTTATAGACAGCATGACCCAACTCTTTGGACCTCGTGCATTCGAGAGAAACAAGTTCCTTGAAAAAGCTAGTTTATGTTTGAAGTATATTAGGGACCAGTACAGAAAAAAATTATGGGATAACCCCAGGTATGAGCATCCGCCCTATGTTCCTGAGGCTGAGTGGCAGGCTCTGATTTTGGATGGAAAGTATAAAGTTGACAAGAAAAATAATATTACACCAGTGGAGAGTACAGCAAGGTATGTGATACTATTGAGAATCTAATTATATACCAATTAACCTCCATATTTATACTATCTAACATATTTCAAACTTTTCATAGATTGCTTGACACATCAAAGGCAACGAAGGCAAGACTAGAAAAGCACGGGACACACAAGCTCGGCTCTGGTGGTTTTTTTAAACTTCAAGCAAGAGTTGTAAGTATTAGTAAATGAAAAATTGTATCAAATTTTTTATATAATGTGAAGGGAAATGCTAGGACTCCCTTATTTAGCTCATCAATTATAAATAGGTCAATAGAATATAATAACAGTAGTGAATTTTCATATTCAATATAAACAATTCAACAATTGAAGTCAAGACTCTGCAATCTAGATTAGTGAAGAAAACTTGTGATTCACTAATATGACATTATTTAAAATCTCACCCTTGACTGAATTTTCCTCTAATAGTTGAGAATAAAGGCAGTGATTGAAAGAATGAGGGAATGTAGCAGCACTTGCAACCATTTTTATTTCCAAAGAGCTGAACTAACTCTTACCCAACTTAAGTATTTGGAGAAAATATGTTGGTACAAGCAAAGCATACAAACACGCAACATTTATATAGTAGATTGCTCCATCAAAACTACTCGATTTTTCTCCTATTATATTGTAATGGATATAGATGATTTTCTATTGATATTTTAACTACCCTCCATTGGTTGATGAAACAATGCAAGTAAAATTCACCATACCACGCAAAAATGCAGCGCTCAGAGTTCAAGAGATGCCTCACAGAAGACGATAAGAGAATTGGCTTCCAACAAGGCTATAGAGCCGTGGCTGAATGGCTACGAGCTGAAATTAGTGTGGAAGGTTCTAATACTAATGCATCTCAGCCACAGGTAAATAAGCTAAATGAAATTTATTTCAAATTGAATACTTTACCAATTATTCTATTTGATGTTAAGTTCCAATATAAAGTGAGTATATCTGTTTTAAGCAAGCAATGATAACAATGTGTAGGATGTTGGAATGCAACCTGACAATCCTTCTACACAATCTGTGGATGTTGAAGGTTCACATGATGTGCATACCAGTGGTGGAGGTATACATTTGCTATTAAATTTTTTATATGTAATTTCAATTGGTGTTTGGATTAACGTAACATTTTGTATAGCAGTTGTAGAGGATCGAGGGGTCGATGTTCATGACCGTGTTGACGTTGAGTCCAGACAAAATGATGTGGTCAGATCAAGTAAAGAGACACAGTTATGTTATTTAAAATAATTAAATACTTGTAACAATTATAATAAATTATTTTTAATTTAACTCTTTTATTTGTTATTGCAGAGGACCCCCCTTTGCAACAGCATAGGAATTTGAGATCATCAAGAACAGAGAACAAAACAACTGATGAGGGGGCCGGAATTGATGATGACATTGATGCTCCTCTTAGAGCTTACATAGAAAAAAGAAATAGAAAGAAAAAAAAGAAATGATTGTCACTACATACCTTAATTGATAATGATTGTATTTTATGTCTCAATGAATTTAATTATGTGCTAATGAATGTTCATGAATTATGTGTTAATGCAGAATAGATATGAATGTTGCATGTTAACGAATCTAATGTGTTAATGAATGTTATCATGTGATATTGATTGAATGTTATCATGTGATATTGATTGAATGTTATCATGTGATATTGATTGAATGTTACATTTTATTAATGGTTGAAAGAATGAATGAATGTTAGATGTTAACGGGGAATGTAGAGTGATGTTAGGGGGAGGGGGGTGGGGCCAAATGAGCTTCCACCTTCACGTGGTTGGCCCTGTTTAGTAGAGAATATTAAACTATTCTTGAAACAAAGTGAAGCTCAATAAGATGTAAGTGAAGCTCAAATTGGCACAAATAGGGAGTCTATATGATGTAAGGGGTCATTTGAAGTCCTAGGGTGTCCTAGGAAGAGTTATGATTCTTTATGATTCTCTAGCTTAAGGATCCTCATATTCTCAGAGATTCTTCTTATATGTGACTTAAATTGGTAGGTTTAAAGATATCTTCCAGGAGGTATATGAGGCCAGTTGGAAAGATAAATATGACGCAGTAGGAATCTGGTTGGTTTTGTTTCTTGGCACAATAATATGAAGATTGCAATGTTGATTATCTTGATTCTGTCGGGCACACAATAACTTCTTTCAATGATTGATTCATGAATAGGCATGAGCATAGGCTTATTGATGACATGGTAGCCTATGATTTGAAGAGTAATGGTGCCTATGTTTGGGTGTGCAAAAATTATGATGGTGATGTGCAGAGTGATTTCCTTAAACAGGGTTAGTTGTGCAAAATACTATTTTTCATTGAATCTAGCTTTGAACTGATCATTATATCTAATCTTACATATATCTATTGTTTTTGTAAGGAAGGAAACATGAATTGAGATTTTTTTGGGGAAGATATTGGCTGGCTCCACAATCATGATTAATCAGGTATAATCAGTGATTTTGCAAATTATTGCTTCTCTGGTTTAAATCTGTCACTTCTTTTATAGAGATAATATAACAATTTATCAATTATATTGAACAATTACAGTACTAATAGATTTGAAAACACCAAGCAATAACAGTATATGCATTAACTCTTTTGAACATATAGTTGAATATTCTATGGAAGGCTTGTACTACCGTGTTTCATTGCAAGGTTATGCATATTTTTGTTCTCAATAAGATATCACAGATAGACTTGAGACTTGATACATATTCCAAATTGAAATAAGTCACCATCTTTTCCTGAAGTAACCAAATTGCGTAAATATGTTAACTTGGATATTTTAGTCTTACAATTTATGTATAGATTATTTTATAGTATGATTAAGTATTGTTAACTGTGTATATTTACTATTTAGTTGTATAGGATACTTAATGAAATAAATTAATGTAACTTTTTTGTGTTTTCTTTTTTGTATGGAGTTACCCAGCCCAAAAAAACATTACTGTATTGGTATGTTGTATGCAACTACCCATTCCCAATTATGATTCCAATTTGGCGACTTAGGAGTTGTGAGAGCAGTTCAAATCACTCACTGGGGAAGATGGTTCATAGTCATTTCCCCACTTGCTTCCTTGTATTGTCATAATTGGAACATAGGCATCTCTCTCTAATTAATGCTTACCTCTGATTTATTAACCATATTGTTACTATGGATATAACACAATTAAATTTAAATCTCTTGATATCTGGATCATCAATCCAAGCATGGCTGTAGAGAATCGTAGCTGTGTAGACACCAAATTTGAACAGTCCACTTACAATTGAGAAATAGATTATTGGTAGTGTCCTCATCTACTTGACAGATTGAGCATGCAGAATCTTGGTAGGTGCCTCAAACCTAGCCCTAGTTTCATTGCCAACCATAAATTTGGTGTATACACGAAAGCTGTTTTGATCTTGTGAGCATTGAATATCAAGATCTCCATTTGACTTCTCGTTATTAATGCCTTGACTCACTACTGCTGGATAAACAACCTAGTTGAAGTCCAGTGCAAAGAGGTTGTTGGCTACCAAAGATTTGATAAGTGTTACGAAAATATTCACTGTAATAATCTCCTTCTAAATTGAACTCCCGATGAATATTAATCTGGAATTCTTTTGGCACCATCTTTTTTATTTGTTTTTTAATATTCTAAATTCCTACTCTAGCCTCATTGCTCTATTTTTGTTTTTATTCTATTTAATTATATATGTAATATTACAATGTGAAATTCAATGTTCAGATGTTTGTGGATGAAGTAATGGAACTTGTGGAGCTCACTTCTTTGAGAGGTGCCTTGGTTGGGCTTCATGGACTGAATGGCCTATCTACTGAATAGTGTAAGTGGTTAACAATAGTAGTAGAGCTTGTGGCTAATCCTTCAATTATATTCATGGATGAGCCAACTTCAGGCTTGGATGCTCAGGCAGTAGCTATAATTATGAGAACAGTAAGAAATATAGTTGACATGGGGAGAACTATTGTTTGCACAATCCATTAGCCTAGTATTGATATCTTCGAGGTATTTGACGAGGTAAAGATTTGGTTTTCTTAAAATAGCTTTGTGAAGCATTTGAAATTGGCATCTTCTTAAAGCTAAATGAAATATGCTGCAGCTATTCTTAATGAAGTGAGGAAGTCAACTTATCTATGCAGGTCCACTTGGTCACAATTCTAACAAACTTATAGAATATTTTTCGGTAAGATGCCATCCACTACAGTTTTATTTTGTTGAGAGATTTAGATCTAAATCTAGTACCTTTTGATGAGCAGTTTGAATTTTGGAGTTGTAAGTAGTCATAGTTTATTGTACTAGAACCAATAGGAAGTTGATTTTATATACAAGAAATTGGTCATGCCGGATAGTGTTGACCACTAAGCTTTTAGCAAACATTCTCAATACGTTGAGCTTAAGAGTCAAGCACTAGTTGCAATCATCATATATGTTTTAGCTAATTGAAAATGATTCATGTAGGCCATTGAGGGGGTTCCACAGATCAAGGAAGGTTATAATCCAGCTACGTGGATGCTGGAAGTAACTTCTATGTCAGAAGAGCACCATCTAGGTGTCAACTTTAGTGAAATCTATAAATCATCAGACCATCTTAAAGCACAAAATTTTTTTTTTTTTTGTTTTACTCCTTTTGTCGTCGCACCTACAGTAACCCCGACGCAATTGGAGGGGTTGGCTTCGCAATTGCGACGGAAAACACAAGAATTGTGACGCGGTTGCCGTCACACCTACCCAATTGCGACGGGGTTGCTGTAGGTGCGATGGCAAACACAAGAATTGCGACGAGGATGACAGGACAACAAGGTGGCTGCATAGCGACGGATAGGCATCGCAATTGCAACAGCAAGGGTAGATGTCATAAATTGCGACTAAATAACTACGACGTCTATGTCTATCGCAGTGGCGACACATTGCTGTCGTAATTGCGACACACAGCCATCGCAAATCGATGCCAAATCTATTAGTGAACAAATGTAAATATCTTTTGTCTAAAGGACAACTGTCAGTTCTCTATTCTTGAAGCTTGTTGTATCTCACCCTATATAAGTGAGATTCCAAGGCTAGAGAAAGGGTTCAAGTTATTGCATAATTTTAGTTTTTACTAAATTTGTTCAATCTAGTTTCTTGGTGTAAACTTTATGATGTATTTCTCTGCAAATATCTAAGAATACATTAATCTTGTAGGATTTTGAGGTCTTATCTTGACTCATTCTGAGTTTTGTTTCAATTGTATACACTTTTCAATAGAAATTAATAGAAAGATGAACTGTCCCCATATCTATTTTTGGTGAATGTTGTCTCCATTTTTATTACCTAGTTATTTTGAAGTTGTATGAGCAAAGCTTGTTCAATTGGATGCAATTAAATCAAGTCGTATATCAATTCACTATTGCTTTTAATTCAATGAATTAAGTAAATGCTTCAGTGAGATTGATAGTGTTTCCATGGTAATAGGAAGGATGTCTGTAAGAATGATTTTTAGTGAGAATTGTTGATAGTATTGATTGTAATTCAGTCAATCAGATCTAGAAATTGAATGGAATATGAATCCTAATGGATGAGGCACTAATCTAGTGAATCAGTCTATAGATGGAAAGATCCTGAACAAACATCAAGCTTAAATTTGAAATCAATTTTACTTTATTGTTTGAAGAATGTCAATGCTGGTCAGTACTTGTTCGCATTTAATCCTTGTGTTTTAGTTAGATGCTATTTCTCAGAATTATTTGTAAATCTAAGAAGAATTGTGACCAAATCTACTATAAGGGATGTGTATTGTTGTGAAATGTCATGGAATGAATAAAATATGTATGCAATATCAGTTTGAAAATCTTTCATCCCTCAAGTGCACCCCCCTTGGTTTTGTAGAGCCTAAATAGTAGAAAATCTCTTTTGATTTTGTTGAAGTTGGGTCTAGATGTGAAGAACAAGTAACTTGTTATAGGAAGTAGTTGATCCTTAGGTTATTGGGATCTTTATTATCTTGATATTAAGTGTTTTGTTACTTAATAGTTAAAAAACACCGACAGAAGCCTCCAAGATCCTTAGTTTTCAAACATTGCTTACTTACTAAATGTCCAAATAGATTGACACACAAGCAAAGATTAGATCTTAGGACTAAGTCAAGCAAGTATGTTATTTATGATGATTAATTGTATAAAAGGGGAATCGATGGTACCTTCCCAAGGTGTGTGAATAAGCCTCAACAAGAGAGGTTGCTCCAAGAATTTCATAATGAAGCTTGTGGTGAGTGCTTCTCTTCTATAGTAACAGCTTATAAAATTCTGAGGCAATGCTATTATTAGCCTAGCAATTTCAAAGATGCCTTCAAGTGGGTATCCCAATGTGACAAGTGCAAGATGGTTTCTAGTAAACCTTAGTTGGTTGCCTTACCGTTGAAGCCAATAGTGATAGAATTGACTTTATTAGTCCAATTAATCCCTCCTCCTTTGCTGGTCATTATACATTATACTTGTTACAAACTACTTTACTAAGTGGATGGAAGCAAAACCTACCAAGAGAACTACCTCTAAAGTTGTTTGTGAATTTATCAAGGAAAACATCCTCATAAGATTTGGTGTCCTATTGAAACTAGTCATGGACAATGCTACATACTTATCTTCAATGGAGATTGTGGAGCTCTGCTATGACAACAATATTCATCTGAGTCATTCTTTAGACTATTTCCACCAAGGGAATGGGCAAGCAAAACCAATAAACAAAAATTTGATCAACATTATGAAGAAGCTTGTAATTAATTATCAAAAGGATTGGCATAAAAAGCTACATGAAGCTATCTAGGTGGATAGGATAGCACCTAAGAAGGCCATTGGTATTTCACCATTTGAATTAGTTTATGGAATTGAGGCTAACTTTCCCCTTCCACTGGAACGATCTATTTGAAAGTTGTAGCAAGTGATTAAGGATCTAGTATTCCAGAATGATCTCAAAAAACAAATTTTGTACTTAACCAAGTTGGAGGAAAAGTATATAAATTGGTTGATCATATCACCAAACATCAAAAGCATGTGAAGAGCTTCTTTGACAAGAAAGCAAGGTTGAGAAGGTTTATGAAAGATTATATGGTCTTGTTATGGGATAAGTGACATGAACTCAAAGCTATGCACCATAAGTTTGATTCTCTTTGGAAAGGCCCTTTCAAAATTATGCAGGTGAATCAAAATAATTCTTTTATTTTGGCCTATCCTATTAGGAAGCTTCCATCATTTTCCTATAATGGCCAAGACCTGAAGCTCTATCAGATCTGAAATTGAGAGCAGGTAGCACTTGCAGTTAGAGTTAGTCTAGGTAGGTTTTCCTTTTTGTTGTCTTCTGTGTTTTGTTTCCTGCTTTCTTAGTCTAGTGTACCTTCCTTTTGTGTGCTTAGTGTAGTGGTTCCCCCTTTAGTTTTTCATTCTAGCTATGTGAAACCAAATATTCTAGGTCCCTTCTCAAGTATTTGCAATGCCTAAGTCCCTAGTTAGAGCTACTTTTTGCTAGACTTTCAGTCTATCCTTTTGGAGCTTTGAGTTTGATGGTTTTCATTGCAATTATGTTCATTTGATTTTCTAGATAGCCCCCAGGTGTCTCTCTTCTCATTAAACTTTCTAAGGCTCTCCTTTTGTGTCTTTTTTGCATATCCCTTGATCCACTTCCCCTTATACCTTCATGCAAGATTCCTATTATTCCATAGCATTAAATTTTTAGTTGATCTAGGTTTAGGCCGGTTGTTGCCTAAGCATCTTCCCAATGAGAAGAAAGTCCTACTTGTTCTACATCTTTATCACTACTCAAGTAAGCATGTTTCCTATGGATTCCTACCCATTCCATTGGTTATCCATCTTTGGTGAACTTTATTAAATAAGAGTGTGAAGGAAGGATTAAAAATGGCATCTGCAAATATATGTCCAGCTGATTCATGAAAGAAGACCAAGAGAAACAAACATATAAAGCTAAGAAACTCTCACATCGAAGATCCGAAGTCAAAATTCATTTTTGTGTAGTGAGATAGAATTTCATGTTGATAGTTGTTGATCCTCTTGAAGTGAGCATTTTTTGATGTGTTTCAAAAGCTAAGATGACCTATGCCCTTGATATGCATCACTAAATGATGAATCCACAGTTAGCAATTTGTTTCGAGGATATATAAGGAGAAGTGGCAAAGGTAAAAGAAAATGTTTTGAAAGGGTTCTCTCTTCAGAAAGTGGAGGTCTCAAGGGTGCTTCTTCATCTAATAGAAGCAAATAAGGCCTCCTTTCCAGAAAATAGGGAGGAAATCGATTCTAAGAAATACATGTAATGAAGAAAGATGCTTCTTGTGAAGTCAGTTGCAAGCCTCTGCCCCTGATTACAAAGAAAATAAAGTATTCATAATCAAGGTGGAGAATCCATTCCACAGCTTCCCAAGAATTAAGTTGTGAAATTAAGAAAGAAAGCCTTATACGGAAAAGAGGGAAATGAAGTGCCCAAGGAGTATTGCTCGCATTGCAATCTTGAATCAAAGAAAAAGGCAAGCTTGTAAAAAGACAAGTCTAAGATCTCCTTCCCCACACATAGGAATTTGTGGTGAGAACCCTTGTTCTGGATTTGTGAGTAAAGAAGGGAGTTTCCATTAGGCCCAATTCAATTAATTCAGTAAATGGCTGATCTCACTACTACTGGAGATTTAAAGTGAAAGATATGATTGTCAGATTTATGAATCTTCATATGGGTGGAAATGGGAAGCTTTAAATCACCGTTAACCATAAAAGTTATTATATATCTGACTTTTACGACTATTAGTTATGATTTATTTCATTTATGTGGCACCAACATCTGGATACCCGCATCTATATGATCAGATTTTTCCCAAGCATAGTTCTCCATTGTTTTAACAATTATTTGTCAAGTAGTTTATCCCCTTTATGAAATTGTAAGTTAATGGAAATTAGAGCAGCAAGGTATGATCGTTTGATTATTCTAGAAAGTAAATTCAAGATCTTCTTAGATACCTCTTTCAAGTTTTATGATTTAGGTGATTTGCATAGAAGGCTCAACTCTCAAACAATTCACCCAATAACCCAAAAATTGAAGGAAAGCAGATTAGTCGAAGCTGCTAGATTCCCCATGGCCATGCAAGGACTAGAACTAGTAAAGGATTTTATCGAAAGTTACAATCCAAAGACAAAGCAAATATTGCTACCCGATCAATCCATTCTGCTATCTATAAAAAACACATTGATGCAATCTGCATTTTGCATTCCAGCAAAAGAGGAATACTATGATATTGACTTATTGTCCTCTGTGTCGATGTTCAATGAAAAGAAGACTCTAAGAAGAGAAAGCATGTAGAGAACTTGGTACCAGACACCTCGTTCCAAAATGAGTAAAATGTCAAAGATTCTTTTTGGACCCAATTTAAAAAAAAAAGATTGTGGACATCTTGTCATTATTTCTAAAATTGAAAGGAAGGGAGAAAATCTTAAATTTCATCAAACACCACTTCTTCTTAGTGCATACCATATGTGTTGATAGAATGCAGATCGATTGGGCTGAGATTATATGTGAAAATATTGCTTCTTGGTCAAGTGTCCCTAGTATCAAAGACTATGATGAAAATACAAAGGTGTATGAATTGTATCCGCACCTATAACTGTAGAGGAGCTTCAAAGAATATGTAAAGGTTAATGATGCCTTTATAATGAGGTTGTGTCAGAAATTACAAGGGTTTCCTGAGTACAGGTTCTCACCTGAGGCTATATTGGCTACTTCAACATCAATTGGTCCAACACAATCTATCTATGGAGGAGGAGTCCAACCTCCTGAAAAGATTATCCAACTCACTCCAACCTATGGAGGAGGATCACTGCCAGACACGTGAAAAGTTGGGAATGACAAGAAAAATAAAGAGGAGTAGGAGAATTCAATGACCAAGCCTCCTTCCCCCATGCAAGTCATCAACCTTGATGATGACAATAATCCCCTAGATGGTCAAGAGAAAGATGCATCTCAACAAGGTAATTATCTTTCCTACTAGCACCCAAAGAAAGGAAACACCCCTAGTGGCAAGGAAGCTTGTTGATCCTACAGCCTTATAGTCAGCAATCAATGTCCTTTCAACTAATTCATGGTTGGAAGAGACTATTGATCAAAAGAAGATAAGGTGTGAGGAAGTTGCCCAATCCAAGACTTCATTATACAAGCAAATTCTTCTTAGCCATCATCAAAGAAGGCAAAGAAGTAGAAGACTATAGTGTCATTGCCTACTGATTCTTCTAGTAGTCATATGCTAGTAGAAATTATATAACCTCAGAAGGAGGGGAAGTTTCATGAGTTGACAATGAGTGATTTCCAAATTAGAACTCTTGACATAGGTATTCTTATGCATGATTCCATGGTCAACATATGGAAATCAACAAATGAGAAAATTGAGGATAGATTGGAAGAATTGAGGGCTAAGAAAGAGCTACTAAAGGCCTCAAACAAAGAGTTGATAGATTACATCAAGATACCTCTACAAGTACATTTAACCCAAGTGTAGAGGAGAATAGAATCTACTACTAAAGCTACAGTAGGAGAGGTAATTCGGTCAAATTGGTTGTGCTTGGATTGATCAAATGAAGACCCAAAGTCCCCTTCTCATTGAGAACCTTGGAACCTAATGTTAGACACTGATAAATTGAGAGAAGCAATGTCTAGCCATCAAACCTCAATGTACAAAGCATCATGGATCTGACAAAACACTTAGCCTTGTTGCAGGAGGTAATTGATATGAAAATCAATGCTGCCATAACCAATGGGATTCTCAAAACACACCAAGAACCATTGCTTCATCGGAAGCAATCACTAGAATTTATAATTGAGAGCTCAATGAGGTTGGAAAATGAGCTAAAATTTGTACATGATTTAGTGTAGAAAGTCATGGATAAGATATTTAAAAATCTAAAGGTGTTGCATACTAAATCATATGTCATCAATAATGGTCAATTGGCTGACATTGAGTGAATGAAAGCTAAATTTCTAGCTTTTGTACACTAGTACATTTGAACTCAATTTTCAACCAAGGTTCGTCGCTATTTTTCTCATCAAAATTTTGACCAAATTGTAGGTTAGTCAAAATTTTGATGAATACATTTATCGAAATTTTGACCAACCTATAATTTCATTAAAATTTTGATGAGAAAAATAGTGATGAACCTTGGTCAAAATTCAACCAAAATTTGTAAAAAATTGGGTCCAAATTTATTAGTGCTAGAAGAAGCCACCGATCCATCAAACTTCCAAATGTTGAAGATCCAAAAGCTCTCAACC
This sequence comes from Cupressus sempervirens, assembly GCA_028749045.1. Classification (NCBI taxonomy): domain Eukaryota; kingdom Viridiplantae; phylum Streptophyta; class Pinopsida; order Cupressales; family Cupressaceae; genus Cupressus; species Cupressus sempervirens. Next base: position 614,687,515 of record CM053786.1, on the reverse strand, counting down.
ATAGATTCTATTCTAAGGCGTGCATCAGAAAAGCTCCAATCAAATATCACTAGAGTTGAAGAGTTGATAGAGATGCATGATTACTAGATGATTCGGGTTGATAACATTCTCATCCCAGGAGTTGATGAGCTCAATAGTGTAACTGATGCAATGAAGGCATACAAGGCTAAGGTTGTGACCCCAAAGAAAAATTGATGCTCTAACGCTCTCGTTTACAAGTGTCACCTCTTCTCTTTCTCAATTGCTAATGTTGTAGCCATCATTGGCATTCTTATGATAGACTTGGACTTTGTAATGGATGATGAGTCAGTCAATCCTATTTTTAGCTTTCATCTATTCATAGATTCTTTGTAACTTAATCATCAAATGTAACTGGCCATTCCTAACCAAGGCCTATAAGTGTAACTTTTTGATAAATTAATAAGATCAACAAATTATTTTGTGGGCAGACCCCTGTAGCCAATACTATGTGAGAATCTACTTCTGCATCTTGAATTTGTTGTTCATCTAGTTTTTGTATGGTGCTTGGGATGAAGTGTGTTGTTAATAAAAACTAAGAGATTGCAATAAACTTAGTCTTATTTCTTTCATTTCAATGGGTTGTAAGCTTTACTTTCTTTGTTACAATATTATCTTATTCCCTTGTTTTATACATGTTTCATATGCATTTCATTGTTGTATAAGAAGTCTAGAACTTGGTTAATGAAAGCGACTGAGTAGGAAACAATCTGGGTATTGTCAAGTTAATCATACGTTCTCTTGTTTTACAGTGTGCATTAGTAGATAGTTGTGCATTGTTATAATATTGCTTCAAGGGTAAAATAGATTGCATTTTAGGTGTTAGATGAGCTTAACAATAACTTACATGCATTCATGTTTGTGGAGTTTGTGATTTATAATCTGAAATTAACCTTGAGTGTTTGAAATGTTAAGCAATCTGCTTCTACCTCTTTTGCTCTCTGGTTAAGAGCATACCTCAAAGTTAGTTGATCTACTAAAAAAAAATTCCTTGCAAATCTTTCAGCTACAAGGGAGTTGTACCTTTCAATTTAGAGGTCTCTGATAGATTACTACGCTGACCCATTATGTCATTAACTATTGTGTTTTCCACCACTTTGGGCACATTAAGAGTCAAGGTATAAACCAAAACCTACTAGAAGACAAATTGTTAACCAACTGAATGAAACCATCAAGGAATCAAATGATATAGTACTCCATAACACAAGGTATAGTCTTGATGAACATCATATTATAGGTACATTCATTCAATATACTAATATGTGTTAAGGAATTGTAAGGTATCCTAAAGGGTCCTGATGGGTCTTGATGCGTCCTCGTGGATTGCAATAGAGCCTAAGTAGTGCAAGGACCACCTAGACATACTAGGGCTCTACCTAGATAAGAGTTTGCACATGTCAATATCCCTTTTTTTGTGAAGGAAGGTGTTAAGGTGGAGACCTTAGAATCTATAAAATCATTGACTCAAACCCTTACACTGACTATGGAGAATCTAGTTATGAATTATGTTAAGAATGAAACTATTAAGAATTTTCATGATATAGTAATCCATGGTGCAAGGTATATTCTTGATGAATGTGGCATTGTAGCTACATATATTCAATATACTAATGTGCGGCAGAGGGTCCTCAAGTGTTCCAAAGGGTTATAACAGGTCCTAAGGTTTCCTAATGGATCTTAAAGTATCTCTCTCTTACCACCTCCTACCCCTCCCCACCCACCTTCTCACTCTTCCTATCTCCATCCCTTAAGCCTTTTTGCAATGTATTGTATAGTGTGTAAACTATTAATGCATTATATTTGGAGATTACACCAAATGCCATCTCATAAGAACATTTGCATTTATATAGCGTGTGTGATATTCTCCCTACACACTTTTAAATGCATTAAAATTCACCATGCCTAAGGCTTGGATTTTCCTTAGAGATCCAACCCAAATGCTTGGAGAATTCAAGCAGGGTCTGAGACAATTTTTCTAGCAAGGATACAGCAAAAAAATGTGTCTTTTTTTGTGTGCCTTTTGTCAAGGTTTCTCATGGTTTAATAACGATAAAATCAAATGACATAATATGATAGATCTCTTTGTTCGCAATCTAACCATATAATTTATTTTGAGTTCTAATTTTGTTAAGCATTTGATCTCTAACTTCTTTTGATTGTGTGTTTGATCTTTATCAAAAACCAATGTGTAGTATTTTGGTCTTATATATTGGCTAGTTCATCAAATCTTAGCAACAAGTTTGGTTTTTAGAAATAGGACTCCATTCTACAAACTTCCAGAAAAATATTAATTTTCAATGATTTTCTAGAGGGGGTACACTGAAATTTCACATCTTCAAGATGTGTTCACTTGCAAAATTTGTAAAAGAATCAAATATACATTTAAAATAGCAATAAAATCTAGGATACACTGTGTGGTGTATTGATTAAGTAAAAATAGTTTTAAAAGAACCTGAAACCTTATACAAAGAGACCAAAAAGATCTAACAATGAAGGATCTTAAAAGAACTGTGAAATGCCACCCAACAAACTAGAGGGACACACCAATGTTCCCAACAAGAGGGCTAAAAACCAGCCTAGAAAAAGACCATCAAGATTTACATTTTGGTCCAATCTTTTCAAAATGTAAAGACATATCAAACAAAGGTTTGGATGATTGAACTTTTTTACCTTTAATTAATGTTCATCCATCCTCCACCTTTCCAACAGTCCTCTACTAATCCAAGGATAATCTAAAGAACTAAGGCCTAGATTATCTAAACGGGTAGCACCACTACTAACCCCCAAAACCCTCACAGAAGAAACATGGGCCTTAATACCCACAGCAACAGGAGATAAGATGGTTGAATCAACACTAGAAACAAAATTATGGATAGAGTCAGTAGTAAGAGAAGGGACAGCATCAACATTATGGATCAACCACCAAGAAGGTGATTTCTTCGATCTAACCTTATCAGAGGAGCACCTCGCAGTGAGATGGCTAGTCTTATGACATTTCCTAAACCTAAAGGGAATACCCTCATAATCAAGAATCTAGGTCCAAGAACCATTGGGAGAAGCTAAAGTAATATTTTTAGGGAGACCCTTGGACACATCAATCTCCACAAGAATTGGGCATACATCGTCCTATACACATTAGTAGACTTCGAATTCACCAACTAGAAGTGCCCAATAGCCTCCCCTATAGCCTCCAAAACTGAATCCACCCAAAAGTGAAGGGGAAGATTCGGCAATCTTACCCATAAAGGTATCTTATTAAAGGATTCAATAGTCAGTGCAAAACCCTAATACCAAGGTTTTTCCATTAGTGGGAACCTCTCCTCCCAAGAGAAACAACGACACAGAATTGATTTCCTATCAGTAGCATTTGCAAATTTCACAATTAAAAAGCCCCTTGCCATAGGGTAAATATGAACTAAATCCAATATAATTGGTTCCCAATGTTTGGAAATCCAAGCATGTAGATCCAAAAGAGAGGGCCAAAAACCCCTAAAACGAAAAATAGCAATAGTAGAAGAGTAGTACTCCACATATTTGAAAATCTCATCAATAGTTTCTTAATCTAGTTTAAGCACAATGGGCCTACTTACAGAGATAGAAATAGCCAAACAGAGACCCCCTCTCACAATAGGACCACCAAGGCCTACCTCAAAAGTAGCCACATCCGCATAAAAAATTGCAGATTTCCCTACAACAACCCAATACCCAGATAGGGTCGTCCGAAACGTCCCAAAGGACCCACCAGGAACAGTGATATGAACCGTAGCAAGAGTACAGAGAGCATCCACAGCAATAGCCTAAGGACGAAGAGCATTCACAACAGGACCCAGAGCACAATGGGCGAGAGAATCTGCAGTTTGAAAAACAGTGTGGGCAGGAGCGAGAGTAGGAGCCATCAAGATCATTTTCCATAAACTACGTGGTGTTAGCTAACTTCTAACTAGAGCAATTAACATCTTCAAAAAAAAAAAGATAACATTTTTTTTAGGTGGGGCAGGGGGGAAGACACAAGACACTATATTATGTTTTTTAACAAAGAACGAGACCACTATTTGTGCTCCTTGTTTTTTACGGCCTTAAATTCCACCATTTTCAAAAAAAAAAGTAGTAGTTTAGAAACTAGATTCAAAGGACTACAACTCTTGTTCTTGTTGCATCTAACTATCTTCAAATTCTTGTCGAAGTTCAAAATTTGTTGATTTTAGGAAGAAAAAAAGTGGCATCTTATAACCCCTTTTTGGTCCCTCATTTTTCTCAACTTACCATGTAATCAAGTCTCAAAGACTATATTTCAAGGATGATAGTATATAATGTTTTGCAAGAAAAGAATTGTGCAAGGGTTATAGTATACTAAACAAGTGCAATCGGGTCTCTAAGACCCAACCACAAGTTTGATACAACTAGTTCAAGTGTAGGAAGGTTTTTCAAGCTTGCAATTGGATCTTAAAGAACTAATTGCAAGTGATGATATAACATTCCTTGTAATCAAGTCCTAGAGACCCAATTGTGAGGAATGAAACTTGCAATCAACGGGTGTAATCAGGTCCTAAAGAACTAACTACAACTACTTTGGGTAAAGATAAGAAATTAACACCTTGCAATTGGGTTTCAAGGACCCTATTGCAAGGGAAACCTTGTACTTCATTCTTGTGATTGAGCCTTTGAGCCTCAATTGCAAGTTTTTTGAAACTAAAAAACTTACAATTGGTTGTGAATCATGCAAGTAGATATCTTGTAATTAGCTCATGCAGATGTAATTAAATCTGACTTGATGATACCTCATTTCACAAAAATAGGGCATTAAAAAATCCCAAAAACAAAGGGTTTGAATTCATGGCAATTGAAATCAAACACAAATGAGAAAAACACATATAAAGAACCCTAACACAAAACCTAGATAAGATAAGATAAATTTATTAATGTCTAACACTAAAAATGGCAAAGAAAATAAACACTTGTTGAGAATATGAAAAATTCACTTGCCAAGGAATGTTCAATACCAAACAATAGTAATTGCATGATGATTTCATACTAAGGCAAGAGAACTTTACCAACTCCAAATGAATTAATAAAATGAACTAGAGAGTTATAAATCAATTTCATAAAGAACAACAAATATTCTTTCAATTATAGTTGGGTCTCTAGAACCTAACTACAAGTCTTAAAGACTAAGTGTTGCAATTCAAGTCAAAGGACCGGATTTGAAAAGAATAATACAAATCAAAAGTGCAATGGCTACGCTAAGTGGTGACTTTGCATTTTACTAAAAGAAACCAACATGAATGCATACAAACTTATCAAAACAAAATAAAGACCTCAACCTTGACAACACACAACCTAACAACAAAGACACTTGAAAATATGTAATATTCGCTTCAATAAGTCTACATTAGAGGACATAGATTGCAGGTTAGGCAAAAATTCATAAGGCTTAGCATATGATTTCACCAAATTGTAATTAAGGACAACAAGGCTTAATCCCAAGAGTTCATTATATAAGGTTAAAGCATATCAATAAAACCTAAGAAAATAAAAGTTGTATCCCCATCCCCTACATATACCCTACTAGAAAAACCAACTTAAACAAACCAACAAAAAAATGAATTTTCTCATTATTCTATGCATTTTGATTTTGGTGAGCACTATGTTCGATAGAAAGAGTAAAGTTTAGTTGTGGGTGTGTGGATGTTGATTCTATTGATAGTTTTGGATATTTTTATTTATGAATTATTTTACGAGGCATGGACTAGAAAAATTAGCCAAGTTTGAGGATTTTAAACTTGTTGAAATTGAGATGGTTGAAGAAAAACATATTTAAGATAGATAGTGGAGGGTAATTGGTAATATTATTCTAGATTATTTTAATGACTTTTATAGATATGCAATTATTGCAAAAGAAAACGATATATTATGTCATTGAAAAAAAAGGCATTGAAGGGAAAACATGGTATATGTTAAGTAATACTTAATTTGATTAATGTTTATTGGTTACCATTGTAAAGTACTATTTGTTATTTGAATAATAGTTCACTTTGATGGGATTTGGTTAATAAAACAATATATGAAATTTGTAGAAGTAAGAAGACCTTCATTTTTTACATTTAGTGCTTTGCATGTGAATCTTTTGTTTGGGTGCCTAACAAGGAATATTCTAAGTTAAAATTTAAAGTTAGCAAATATTTCCATTGGTTATAGAAAGTATGTTCAAGGTTGTATGTGTTGAAATCCTTTAACCTTGATGTTAGTATTATTCTAGCGATATGATTTTGAGGGAATTTGGATTAAGCATGATTGTGTACAGTCAATAGGAGTGGAGAATGATATCGTGGATATAAAAAAATTAAGTAAAAAGATGTAGAGATGGAAGAATTAGAAGTTGGATGGCAAGATGTAGATGAAGGTACAGATTTAGAGAGTTTGGAGGAAGAACATGAATAACCTCTACCTACATCTAATGTCCAAATACACAAGGCAATAGAAACTAGTCAATAGGCATTGCCCAATAAATTTTATAGTGTATTTGTTTGAAAAATATCTTCTCCAAAATAAACATGAATTTTAAATGGAGGCTATGCAAGATGAGATGCTGACCTCAGGCAAGTGTGAAACTTGGGATCTAAGTTGAGTTGTTTGAATGAAAAAAAAAACATTGTTTGTAAGTGGGCATTTGCGAAAAAACAATTATTACAAAAAGGTTGTTGGAAATTATATAAAAAGGTATGTAGTAAAAGGAAAGGTGAAAGTTTACAAGTTAGAAAAGGAGACACTTTGGATTTGATATTAGAAATCTGATGTTTTTGTATTAGACCGTGGGTTTGTTAGAAGTGAATCATTGTCTTTCATTTTGATGATATGAACGTTGATTAAAGAACTCAAAACATAGTTATAAGGGATCTTTTTTGCATGAAAGATTTGAGATCTATGAAGTTCATTCTTGGTGTGAAGATTAACAAAAATTAGGTTGGGGAAAGAATTCTTTTGACTTCAATTATGTTAAGACTACTTTACAAACGTTTGTAATGCATAATTATTAGTAAGTCTATATTTCATTACCTGTCAATACTAAGTTATTATTAGAACAATATCCAAAGTTAGATAATGATTCAGAAAATATGTTTAATTGTAATCTTAAATCTGCAGTGCCCTTATATTTTAAAAGCTATTCAATGGTAATTTGCATTTCATCACTTTCTACTGTGAGTCCTTGAAAACTAACTCCAGCAATTGGACATGGCACTAGTTGCACCTCGTATCTTCGTTCATTCATTGCTTCTAGCAATCTCCTCACTCTTGACTGGTGTACTCTTAATTCTTCAAGATCTAATATAATACAAACAGGAATAATCAAATAAAGCTCAAGTCTAATAATCGGAACTAAATTTACAGAAGATCAGAATTTTTGTCCATTGCCTTCCTGAACATTTTAGCTTTTATAATTGGGGCAATTGCTCCTGCCTTGTATGCAGAAAATTTAGATATCAGAAAGATGTCTGAGCTATGATTTTCATAGGTGAGCATGGAGATATTTCCCAAATCCATACAGAGACCGGGTTGATGCAGTCTTGCAATGCTGGATATTAAGTTGTACCGCCCCGTTAAAAGAGTAGGCAATTGTCTAGATCACACACGCAGATGGTTCTAAATATTTGGGGCTTCTTAATTCCTCGGAATAAATTGGAAGTGATATAAAACCTTAAATACTTTTCAAAGCTATCTTCCAAAGATTGTTCAGCTTGTCCAAATGATTGATCAAACTTATTTCATCAAATAGGGGACTACAGAACGGTGCAGCATTAGTCATATTATTATAAGCAATTGAAAAAATTAGTCATTTTCATTGAGGTACTGAAATTGCAAACAGGGGTGCCAATCCATCTAATATAGTAATTTCCATGAAAAAATTTACAATTGTGAATACCAAATGGGCTGTAGAATATTTTCCAACAGGCAAGAACTAATTACTTTATGAATCAATTTCCTGCTTAAGACTTAACCATACACATGATGAACTTCCAGAACTCTTACACTTCGCAGTCAGAATTGGTGAGAAAGATGGTGGCTGTAACCAGAAATGAAAAGCCATTCCAAGTCTCCTGATACGTTAAAATCTGGATTCAAAACTGCAACAAAAAGAACCATGAAATATTCAAGCATTAGAAATTTTAATTCACATGTAGGTTGACCTAGCAGTGAAAGCTTCTATTTTGTTGCATTTAGAGTAACATGCCAAAATATTCTGGGCAATTGTACTTTCTTACTGTCTCCATAACAGAACGTTCAATAACTCCCAGTGAGTCGCGCAAGTTTAGGTGGGATGCGGACTGTGCTGTTACTGGCAGGTTTTCATGACCCATCACCATGACCCTGGTCATGGGCCATGACCCGCATGACTTGGCCAAGTCATGCAGATAATGCCATGACTATCTGGGTCCGACGATCATGACCCACACATATTACAGAAAGCGGTTTCTTTATCTTGAAGTTACAATAGTTTATAGCATTATACTCACTCTGATATGCCAGAAGAAGAAGCTCCAATGTTTGTCTGTGAGCCCCCAACTTCAACAGCAGATGATTAATGCAATAAATATGCATCAATCACTAAGCTATGGCTAGTGCAAGATGCAAGGTATAGCCCAAAAAACAGTGCATTACAAGTTCAATCAACTACAATACAGTAGAGATTGTCTTAGTGTTGTTTTGTGCACTAATTTCAATAATATTTTCACATGATTTTCTACTACTGAGCAGGGATCTGGTATTTGTTGAAGACAGATGTACAGGCAAGGAAAATATACATATGGCATGTGATAGTTTGTAAACTATTACATTCCATATATATTTTGCTTGCATGTACTAATGTGATGGATGTATATTTATGTATGTGATTGAATCAGCTTCTATTTGATGATGTTATTGTGTTGTTAAGCTTTATTCAATAAAGGTGTATGAAACAAGTTTTATATCCTAAAAAATCTCTGTTTTTTTTTTTCATTTTTCCAAGTCATAGCCGAATCATCACCAAGTAATTAGCGAGACACAGGTCAGGTCGACCTTGCCGACTCATAGGCAACTCTGAGTGATGGAACTCTGAAACTCTCGATTGATGCCAAGCCCCAAAACAAGAGTTAAATTGAAAGATACCTAGAAAACCAAACTGAAGAAGCCAAATGGAATGAGCTCAAGCAGTAAATCATTGGAACTTTTATAACCCATGTTCAAATCCAACAACTAAGAGATATGTTTCATGCTTAAGATATACAAAATTTTGAATGTGGAATTGGGTAAAACAATGATGCCCAATGTTGGTTATGACATATGCCCCAATAGTCAAGACCACTTATCCCTTAGTCATTGTATCTAAGCTATGGGACACCCCCATAAAAGGCTATTAACTGATTAAAAAAATAAAGAAAAGCAAACTGAATAAATAAAATTATTGGATTATTAGACTTTAAACTGGTAATTGAATTTCTGGTACAAGGTGAGATCTGATTATCTCCAATTTTTTAGCCATTTTGGCTTTTAGCTTCCCTGTCATGTGAGCACCTTTACGTGCAACCGACGCTTTTGTTTTGAACAAGACCAAAATTTTAAACATGTCAACTGTTTAAGCAAATATTCACACTTGTCTGCCGATTTTCCTTGACAGGATTTTCATAAGAGTGAGCATTGTAATCTAAGCAATAGGAATAAATCTAAAATCTAAATTGTATATGATCGATTTTCCTTTACTCGTAGATTACTAGCCTAAATTTTTGTATTTAAACAGTACTGAGGGCAATCTAAAAACCATATATCATTACTCTTGTAATATCCCTGGCGAGGGACCATGAAGGAGACTTGAAACAATACCCGGTGGTACCCAAATACATGGTATCATTTATGACTGAGTATCTAAAATGTTTAAATCATATACCTCTTTTATCCATGAGCAAATTCATTAGCTAAAAAATAATTCCAGAAAATGTTTATATTCATGAGAAAATAAGTCAAGCACTTATTGACTGCAGAGGGAATACCCTAACAATCTCAAACTTATTCCCTATGACATGGACACTTATGGCGCTGGATTTCATCACTGGTAAAGGTGAATTTCAAGGCAAAAAATCACGGGAATACAATCCTTCCAAATTGGAAAGGCCAAATGTTTGTCTTTTTGCACCAAGAACTGAAAAAAGTCCAGAAACATTGCCTCTCTTTGCTACTAAAAGTGTTGTAATTAACTTTCAATATCTTTTGAAATGTCTCATATTGCAGCAGTTTGTGGAGGTTGTTCAATTGCCATCTCCAGTAGATTTGATCAAGCTTATTCACCTGAAACTTTCAATATTTAAGGGAAGGCGCCATACACAAAGCATGTTAACATTAAAGCTTTCAGGAATCCTCTTGATCCAACAGTTTGATGTCATACAAGAAATTTACATGAGAGGGCACGGGTAAATTCTTATCACAAGATGTGAGAAAAATCAATATGTCACCAGCTGGAATAATTAACCAATAAAAGATTTTCTGTTTGCTCCATATTATCAAGGTCATAAACAAAAACTAAATCTCATCAATGCCCTTGGAAATGATTTCAAAGCAAGATCTTTTCTTCACTAGTACTCTCAGAACACTAACCATATCGCCAAGCAAATCTTAAACAAATCCTCACTTACGAAATCATTTTACATGACCTCCAATAAAAGAAAGACCTGTTGAATTGGAAAATGGAGAGGCCTTCATGATGGTATCCCTCAATTGCCTTAATTCTCTAAGTCCAAAAATTTCCAGTCATAGTATCACTCAATTGTGTCAATTTTAATATTTCATGCTGAGAATCCCCTGCCACCACCTTGAGTGCTACAGAGTTAGGTCTACATCCAATGGGCCAACACAACTCTGACAATTGATTCACAAACATATCAAGGTCACTACATGACAAAAAAAATAGTGGTGTTATAAGCAGTGCTAGATATCAAATTAATAGAATAATTCATATTTAAAATTGTGGCATATTTTAGTCAATTGATTATTTGTAATTTTTAAAGGAAAAAACTACTGAACGCTTGTGTAACTCCAGACTAGAAATCTTGGAGGCTTTCAAGGTCAGTTTTCCAGGTCTCCGCCATTTTGACTAACTGCACTATATTGATGTTTGTGAAGGTTTAAGCATAAGCTGTCTTTGCAATAAAGCAAAGGTCTGAATATGAAAGACACACGACACATGGAATATTTGCAATCATGAGTTTGCAACATTCAGAAGAGCTCCTTCAAGGACCAAGGAGATTCACTATGTAAGAGAAAATGGAAATATCAATAGAGGCACTATGAGATGTACCATACAGATGTACGGCCGCAAGCTTCACCCCTATAGTATTTTGTGTGACCAAATCACCCAGCATGTCACCTCCAAACACAAATACTTAGTGTGGGTACCTGTTATGTAGTTTTCACACCATCTTCCCTTTGCAAATGGGGACCGCCTCTTTTTACTTTAGCAAGTTGAAGTTGTTGTCTTAGGTTAAGTCACAAGGTTCGAGTTCGACGACTATGAATTTTGACAAGTCAAAAAAAAAAGGAAAAAAAATTGACATTGATTTCGCCTAATGTAATTTTTTTTTAAATATAAGTATATACTATTTTTATTATTATATGTTTTAATAATTGATAAATAATATAAAATGATATAAATATTAACATGTTTAATTATAAATATATGCAATCTATTATTATATAATAAAAAAGTATATTGTCATGTTTTAATATTTGATAAACAATATAAAATTAATAATAGTAATAAATAAATAATAACAAAGCATATGATAATAAAAATTTATAACTATTAACTAAACCTAAAATTAAATAATCTCAACATTAAACATTTAAAATACTATAATAAAAATTTGAAACTATTACCTAAACCTATTAAATAAATAATCTTTGAACGTAAAAATCAAAATGGCATGCACCAAACAATTGATGGAGAGTAATGGAAGTGGAGTTTAGTTCAGACATTGTTGCCGAAGAGAAGAATGGTAGCCAAGGTTTGTTCAGACACCATTCATCGCAAGGTTAAAGAGACGTCGAAAGCAAAGGGCAAAGCAGAGAGGTTAATGTCTTGAAAGCAACCGAGAAAGCAGACGACAGAATGTGTAACTAGACGGGAGAATTTGTAAACCATGACCTGCAAACTACACTCACCATTTCAGAAACACGACTTGCCTTTAGAAGAATTTAGGACGAATTTATCCAATTTTTTTATAACTTTAAAGGTTCGCCGAATTTTGAACCTAGAGCTGAAAATTCGATGAACCTCATGACATAGGTTTTAGGTGATTGATGGAGACACATCCAAAGACCAGAATGAACACACAAGAAAAGGGAAATATTATTATCAATGAAAAATGCCCTATGGGCTTACAACAGTATGATTCTGGAGAAAGAAATCCTCCACACAATACCTTCTCTCTAACTCCACTAAGAGCTGCCTTTACAACGGCAGAAATGTTCTTAAATAAGCCCCAAATGGTTTAGGGTTAGGAATACACTCTAGAATATGCCAGTTGGCATCCACTACCAAAATAGAAGGTTCCAAAAATCACGTTAGAAGTCGGTGTAAAATTAGAAGAATCCAGAAATGGTAGTCCAACTTCCAGGAGGCATAACTTTTGAACCATAACTCTGATTGATGAACTGTTTACATTTCTATAAAGCTCTCAAAGCGCTCTATAGCCCTATGGACCAGTTTCGCTCGTCCCCCATTTTTCGGCCCCGTACAAGGCCGTTTGGTGCCCCATATCTGACTTTGAAGTGCTCTTAGGAGGTCCCCAGGAATCGAAAAATTGCAATAACTTTCTAGCCGTGAAGCCTTTTGACCTGATTCTTTTTCTGGAGTGTTTTAAATTACAAATATAACCATCCCTCCAATTTACACCCTCTAACTCACCATAATTATGGCTCAATTACTTAGTCCTACTTTTTCGGCATTTACACGTATCCCAAGGTGCTTAAAAACTCTAACCCAAAACACTAATAGTGGAACTGTGAGAGTTGGAACCTTTATTTGACCCAAATGGATATCCAAAAATGAAAACAGAAACTATCTCTAAGCATATTTTTGGGTGATACAAGATTGCCCTTACACCACTAGATGCTCCTGCATCAGACACCCAGGGTAGATTGAAAAGTGACCCTGTCACTTTATGGTAGACAAAAACCCAAATGGGCAACCTCCGCTGCTGATATCCAAGTTGAGTCCTCTATTGGTCATCCTTTCCACTTCACCAGGTACTCTTCATATTGCCTATTTCTGGTACTCCTACCCACACGACTATCCAGAATCTCTTCTATCTCCTCCTTAGAAGTAGGAGTTGGACAGAGTTCCAGCATCAAACCCTCATCTGCACCATCATCATGATATTCTGTTAAGTCTGCAATGTTGAAGATAGGAGAAATGTGAATCCCATCTGGCAACTCCACCTCATATGCATTTCATATGTGAGTCATGTTTTTTCAAAATTTTACAAGGGCCAAATTTCTTCATCTTCAGCTTGTTGTAAGTACCCACTGGAAACCATTTCTTTCATAAGTGTACCATAACCATATCCCCTACTTGGAACTCCTTATGTCTCCTCCTTTGATCTGCCCTAGCTTTATACTATTGATTCATCTTGGTGATGTGTGCATGGACCTCCTCATGTAGGCTCTTGATATGTTCAACAAGTTCTTTTGCCTCGGCACTTGTCCTCTCCCCTTGCTCCATCTTTCTCAATTTTGGTGTAGTCCTTGGGCTACTCCCATACACAATTTGGAATGGTGATCTACCAGTACTCCTATTTACAGAGTTATTGTAATCAAATTCTGCTTGTGGCAGAATCAAATCCCACCCCTTGGGTTTATCTCCCACTAAACACCTCAACAAATTGCCCAAACTTCTATTTACCACTTCGGGCTGTCCATCAGACTGCAGATGATGTGTAGAACTGAACCTCAATTATGTCCTCAACTTCTTCCATAAAGTCCTCCAGAAATACCCCACAAATTTAGTATCTCTGTCGGAAACAATACTCTTTGGGAGACCATGTAGTCTCACCACCTCTCTGAAAAACAAATCTGCAATATTTACAGCATCATGAGTCTTGTGGCATGGGATGAAATGTGCCATCTTCGAGAACTTATCCACCACCACAAATATTGAGTCATTACCCCTTTGTGTCCTCGGCAATCCAAGAACAAAATCCATACTTATGTCCTCCCAAGGCTTTGATGGAACAAGCAATGGCTGATAAAGTCCAGTATTGTGACTAAATCCTTTGGCTACTTGACATACTTGACAACTCTGCACTAATTTCTTCACATCTTGTGACATTTGAGGCCAAAAATAATGTTCTCTACAAATGGCAATGTTCTTATCTCTACCAAAGTGTCCTGCCATTCCCCCATTGTGTTTCTATTTGATCAAGTTTTCCCTTATGGAACTCCTTGGAATACATAATTGACTACCCTTGAACAGCATACCATCCCAAATCAAATAATCTAGCCACCTAGTTCTGTCTACAGTAACAGGTTCTTTGCAAGCCTACCATGCTTCAGCAAAATCAAAATCCTCAGGGTACAGATTCTTGAGTTCATCAAACCCAACCACTTCAACCTGCATTACTGTAAGCAACAACTGTCTCCTACTCAATGCATTTGCAACCCTATTAGACCTTTCACTTCTATGTTTCAATACAAATGTATAGCTCTGCAAGAACTCTACCCACTTCATATGTCTCTGGTTCAATTTGCCTTGGCTATTATTTAGGTACTGCAATGCCTAGTGATCAGTATACAAGACAAATTCTTTTGGCAATAAATAATGCCTCCATTTCTTTAAGGCCCGAACTATTGCATAGAACTCCTAATCATAAACAGAATACTTCTTCTTTGCATCATTCAATTTTTCACTAAAATATGCAATAGGCTTACCTTCTTGGCTCAATACAGCCCCAATAGCACTGTTGCTAGCATCACAATCTACCTGGAACACTTCATTGAAATCAAGAAGTGCCAACACTAGTTGTTCTGTCACCTTCTTCTCAACAATTCAAAACTCCTTCCAGCTGTTGTAGTCCACTTGAACTCTTTCCTATCCCCCCTTATTGTTTCAATTAGGGGTGCACATATGCCACTGAAATTTTTAATGAACTTTCTGTAAAAACTAACCAGACCATTAAATGATCTCACCTCAGTAGCAGACCTTGGAGTAGACCATTCCAAGATGGTTTTTACCTTCTCTAGATCCATTTTGAGACCCTCAGATGATACAACAAACCCCAAGTAGACTAACTCCTTTTTTACAAAGCTACACTTCTTCAAATTAATCAACATTTTCTCTTCCCTCAACATTTCAAGGACTACGAATGTGCAATAAATGTTCATCCAAAGTCTTACTGAAAATTAAAATATCATCCAAATAGACAATAACAATTTTTTTCAAGAATTTCTTTAGTACCTCATTCATAAGCCACATGAAAGTGCTTGGCGTGTTGGTCAGTCCAAAAGGCATGACTAACCACTCATATAGACCCTCCTTGGTCTTGAATGCAGTCTTCCATTCATCTCCCTCTTGTATCCGTATCTGGTGATAGCCACTCTTGAGATCTATCTTTGTGAAGTACTAAGCTCCACTCAAGCAGTCCATAAGATCATCCATTCTTGACAAAGGAAACCGATACTTGATGCTTATTCCATTTATAGCGCAGGAGTCTATGCACATTCTCCACTCTCCATCCTTCTTTGGTGCCAGTACTGCAGGTACTGCACATGGACTCAGACTCTCTAGAATCAAACCCTTCCTCAATAGCTCCTGAACTTGTCAGTTTAGTTCCTCAGTTTCAGTAGGAGTCATCCTATGAGCAGCCTTGTTAGGCAAACTAGCTCCAGGGATTAAATCTATCTGATGACTAATCTGCTTTACTGGTGGCAACCCTTTTGGAGCATTATCAAAGATGACATCTCCATACTCACTTAATAGGCCTGACACTTCAAGTGGAATTTCACTACTACCTTCCTTATCTCTTCTAGGAATCAAAGCATAACACATTCGCTAATGTTTCATACCATCCAAAAAATTTCTCCCATCAACAAGACATATCCTAGCACTATTGCATACCTTTTCACCTTCCTTTATCATGGGCTTCAATGTGTGGCGAACTCCATCCTTTGTCAGAGAGTATGTATTTGCATGACCATCATGTACAGCATGTCTATCAAATTGCCATGGTCTTCCCAACAATAAATGGCAGACATCCATTGGAATAATGTCACAGAGAACTTCATCATGGTAACTCCCAATCTTGAACTTCACTAAACACTGTTCACTAACCAGGACCTTATCATCATCCTTCACCCAAGCAATCCGATAGGGTTGGGGGTGTTTCTCCCTCTTGAGCTTTAGCTTAGAGACCATCTCCTCAGACACTAAGTTGTCGGTGCTGCCACCATCAATAATCACATCACAACACTTATCCTCACACTTGCACCTAGTACGAAACAAATTCCTCCTTTGTCCAAGTTCAATCTCACCACTTAGTAAGACCCTTTCATTTACGAGAACCTCTCCTCTTTCTGCATCCTCAGAATGCGATGACTGTGCATCTTCGTCCACATGAGCAACCCTTGCTTGACCATCAGCTCTCCTATCTGTTCTTCCTTGTCGTTGAGGGCATTCAAAGGCACGATGACCTTCTTCATTGCAATGAAAACAAGTACCACAAAAGCCTCCTCTTCCTAATCCTTGTCCGCGTCCTCTACCTCTTCCTCTCTGATCTCCAGAGTTTTGATCACGGGAGCCGTTGAAACCCTCATTTCTCTGGTTTCTGCTAGTACCCACATCTTCATTTTTTTTTTGGGCCTCATTTCGGCCTCCAGATGACCTATTGCCGCCCCTTCCTCCTTGACCACACCCTCTTTTCCTTCCTTCAAACCTTTTATTTAGCTTCTCTTCGAATCGTAGGGAAAACTGGTATGCCTCTTCAATGCTTGTCATTCTAACCAGACTTAACTCCTCCTGAATGCTAGGTCGTAACCCACTAAGGTAATGGGCAACCTTCTCCTTATTTGCTTCTACACGCCCTGCCCTAATAAGAAGTCGATAAAATTCCTCTGTATATTCCTGGACAGATTTCCCTGCTTGCTTTGCATTTTCTTGAACAAATCAAGCTCATAATCAACAGGAATGAACTACTTCTTTAGTTTGTCCACCATGCGATCCCATCTTGTGATTTTCTCCTTTCCTCTTCTATTTCTTTCTAGCTGAATCTCTTGCCACCAGATTTTGGCATGGCTTTTCATTTTGGCCTTCGCAAACTTAACCCTATCTGGATCCCTAATATCCTCATACTCAAAATACTCCTCTAGTTCATTGATCCAGTCGATCAACTCATCCAGGTTTAGATTTCCTGAAAACATATCCACATCAATTTTAGGTCTTTTTCCAAGCTTAGAAATGGCCCTAAAAAGCCTCTCCTTTGACTAATTTAGGACTTCCACTTTGCCTTCCCCTTCCTATCTAATTTCTTCTTCATTTTCTTCCTCACTTTCATCGCCTACGGCAACATTCAGTCCTCTACGAATCTCCTCCTGCAATGCTTGAACCTGCCTCTGGAGAGCTCTAACCTCCTCAGGATTAACAACTCTGGCCCTTCCACCACGCTCTCTTCATGGAGGCATCTTCTTGACTCAAACCCACAACCACACAGTCCTAGTGTAAACTGCCTCACAGTTGGCGCTCTGTCTACACACTCAAGAAAACCAGCTCTAATACCACTTGATGGAGACACATCCAAAGACCATAATGAACACACAAGAAAAGGGAAATATTATTAATGAAAAATGCCCTGTGGGCTTACAACAGTATGATTCTGGAGAAAGAAATCCATTACACAGTACCTTCTCTCTAACTCCACTAAGAGTTGCCTTTACAATGCTAGAAATGTTCTTAAATAAGCCCCAAATGGTTTAGGGTTAGGAATACATTCTAGAATATGCCAGTTGGCATCCACTGCCAAAACAGAAGGTTCCAGAAATCACATTAGAAGTCGGTGTAAAATTAGAAGAATCCAGAAACGGTAGTCCAACTTCCAGGAGCCATAACTTTTGAACTATAATTCTGATTGACAAACCATTTACATTTCCAAAAAGCTCTCGAAGCACTCTTTAGCCCTATGGACTAGCTTCGCTCGTCCCCATTTTTCAGCCCCGTACGAGGCCGTTTAGTGCCCCATATCTGACTTTGAAGTGCTCTTAGGAGGTCTCTAGGAACCGAAAAATTGCAATAACTTTCTAACCGTGAAGCCTTTTGATCTGATTCTTTTTTTGGAGTGTTTTAAATTACAAATATAACCTTCACTCCAATTTACACCCTCTGACTCACCATAATTATGGCTCAATTACTTAGTCCTACTTTTTCTGCATTTACACGTATCCCAAGGTGCTTAAAAACTCTACCCAGAACACTAATAGTGGAACTGTGAGAGTTGGAACTTTTATTTGACCCAAATGGGTATCCAGAAATGAAAACAGAAACTATCTCTAAGCATATTTTTGGGTGATACAAGATTGCCCTTACACCATTGGATACTCCTGCATCAGTGATTTTAGTTGGCAACATTTTAAAGTGTCCAAGTCCAAGGGTGAGTTTGGGCAATTTTGGCTTGCTGGGAGGTAATATTTTGTCTAGCATTTGTGTGAGGGCATTGATTTCCTTTTGAGGTTTTTAATCATAGCCTAAGTCCTAGTGGAAGCGTAGAGTTTTAGTCTAAGTGAGGAAGGTTAACATGCCTAGAGATGGGAGAAGGCTTGTGAGCAAATTCAAATGTTTGGTGGAGATCCTCTCTCCAAAGGATTCCCACCAGCTAACATTTCTCCCCAAAATCTCAAGATTTTCTCCTTAAGACAAGGTGAGGTGCGAGCATGGTGAGGATCCCTATTACGGTACCAAATTGATCAATGCAATGTTAAAATGATGAAGAAATGGAAGAATGATAATTTTTTAGGATAACTATCGCAGTCATATTTGGTGGAAATCCTCTCTCCTTAGGATTTTCTCCTGAGTTAGAGAGTAAGCATTTTCAGATTTTTAAAGAGCTTAAGAGGGTAAGCTTTGGGGGTTAATGATTAAGATGCCTAGCATTCGATGATTTAAAAAGGGAAATTTGAATTTCTTCAAGACATAGGATGGGTGTAGGGAGACAAAATTTGATTGAAAAGGAAAGAAGCTAAGACTCATATTTTCACTAAAGCATTAACAATGGAAAAGCATGTCAACGCTCTAGGATTCCTAGTCTCTTTTACAATCCTTAGCAAGCCATCTAAACTCAAATTCTAAGTCTAATTTGTAGTTTGTTGTGGCAGATGAGAGCATGTCTAGAACCAAATCCGTACATACAAAGAAGGTAAGGCAAGCCCAAGCGAGGACATGGCTCAAGCTCGAGGACTCAAGTGAGAAGGAAAGATTCATGTTCAAGCTATCAACCTATAAATTCAAATTGAAATCAAGAGCAAATTCAAGAAGGTACAGAAGATCTAGCTACATGAGGACATATTCAAGGAGAATCAAGAAAGATCAAGTTCAGAGGCTCACAAAGATGCAAGTGATTCAAGTCAATTCCATGAAATTTCAAAGTATAGAGAAATCTCAAACATTGAGAGATATTTATGCAATTTTAACAAACATCTTCTCAAGTTAGGACTTCAAGCATAGAATAAGGATGATGAAGTGGCAACTATTTGTATCCTCCAATTAGAAAATTTTAATTTCAAGCACAATTAATCACAACATGCCAAGTGTCTTATTTTCTCATTCACTAGAAAAATCATTGTAATTTTCTTATTGGCCCATGAATTTGCACCTCCATGTAACTGGGTGCAAATTTGGTAACCCCAATTGGGGTTTGTGGGAAGAAATCTGAGTCCTTGATCTTGAATCAATCTTGGCCCTTCGTTGTAATGGAACAACTGAAAAGGCCAAGGCCCTCTCATTTGTAATTCATGAGCTTAGGAGATTAGAGTAGTAGAGAGGCAAGAGATTAGAATAGATTAGCTAAGGGGGAGATTTGATGAAGTTGTTACCATAATGCTTGTAAAAGTAATTGATAATTCATTGTTGGTTTTTCATGATGGATTACTTAATATTGCTTTGAAGTGTTGCATGGTTTCTTCAATCTTTCACTTGGAGGTGATTTCTTTTCATGTTGAAGTAGTTTAGTTGGATGGAAGTTATTGTGGATGTTTATTTGCTTGACTCGAATTCGGGCTGCTAACCTCTTGTTAATGGTAAGAGTGGCTTGTGTAGTAAGCGGATGGTTGAATACACTTAACTTTAATTGATGTTGAATCTTTAGTTTGCATCCATTTGATAGAATTGGCGAGGAAATATTGATTTGAAAACCATTTGAATGTTCCTTAGAAGCTTTCACTAGGTGGGTGGAACCGTTGGTAAGATTACATCTAGTAGAGTCCAAGTCATCCATGATTCCTTACATCCACAATTAGGAGTAAAAATTTTAAGTTAGAGTTGGAGTTGAAGTGGAAAAGTTGGAAGATATAACTACATTTTCTTTGCACATTGTGAAGCAAAATCTTGAGAAGTGTAAGAATTGATATTCATCAAATGAATAGCATAAGTCCCTCTGTAATAACCAGAATATCACATCATTAAACTAAGTGAACTCCATGATTAAGAAGGAACCTCGAAATCATTTCATAATCTTACTTTGCAAGCTTAGCATGAAATATGACCTTATATCAAGAGAGGTTTGAGTGTTTGGTGTTTCTCCTCGAAACATTAAGTATTTGATTATGCATGTTGCAATGGAACAAAACTCACATCAACAGTACCCATCACTATGGCATAGAATGCCTCCATACAATACCACGCCACTCCTATGACCATATGGAAAGACTTCCAAACCTTACCACACTATCACCATATGATGGGTTTCCAGTACAACATTCACATACCACATCACAATGACACTCTGCTTACTGTACACCACACATTGTACACTACACGCCACACATTGCACACTACATGCAACGTGCACACAATCTGCATGCATTATGCATGCCCCATACACACTTCGCATACCACGTTCACTCTTCATGCACTCACGCACTCTGCACCCTACACACTCTCCATGCCACCCTCACGCACTCAACACACTACGCATAATCCATACACACTTTGCACGCTACTTGCACAGTTACCTCCACCATATAGACTGGTCCATGTATAACTAAGTGAGCACACAACTCAACTCTTCGAATACATAGTGATGACACCAAAGTATCTTCCTCTAATTCTAGAATTATGCATAGATAAACTTGCCATACCAAAAAATATTATTGATGCAAGAATAAATTGCCGCAAATCGAAAATATTGTACTTCCAGATCTGAGATATACTTTTTGAAGATGTTCAACAATACAAATTTATCTCCAAGGGAGACATCACAAATTAGCTTAGTTGTCGATTCGTGAAACAAATCCGATTCGAGCACGTGAATAGGATCCATGGTTTCAGGATTTTTTTTCCATATCATGATTCGTGGAGGATTCATGTGTGTACATATATATACTAAAAAATGACACAAATATACATAATTCTAAAACTAAATCATTTCATAGTATGAATCTATGATTCTAGTATGGATCTATGAATCTAGTATACTTGATAATTGATTTATTTTCACGATTATAAAGAAAATTAACACATTCACATTGAATTACTGAATTACAAAATCAAATTATGATCCTTGAAGATCCTCGGGCTGTGGCTTGGATCCTTGAGGATCCGAGCAGGATCCTTGATTCTACCTGTGGATCCTCAGGCTGTGGCTTGGATCCTTGAGGATCTAGTCAGGATACTTGATTCTACCTATGGATCTGTCAGGATTTGGATCCGTAGGCCACAAATCCACAGGAAGAATCAAGGATCCAACCATGATTCTGAATCCAGATCGAATCCGGACCCAGCCTGTCTAGGACGAATCCGGCAACTAAGCAAATTTGGCATTCAAGTACAAGGTGAAATATCTAAGATGATATTTCCAACAATAGACTAGGGTGGCAACTAACCAGTAAAACTACAATTATAGACTAGACAGGGTCTTGCACCTTCGAAACTACAACAAGGACTCAATTCCAATTGGAATCGCAAATACACAAGAAAAGTTTACTCCACGATGACCTCCACAATGCCAAAATGGGCTTATAAAGGACTCTAGGAAGTTTCGCCAAGGGCTACAAATAGTCCAACATCCTTTATTTATTATTTTATTACTTGCCCCCCTTTTATTTATTAATTAATTAAGTATATGCTTATCGTATTATTTAAATTTTGAAACCACTTAATTATTTCACTCCACTAATTTGGGGACATTTCAAATCCTTGCTGCCCAAAGATTGTTTGACCTCAAGTAACTTGTCATCAAATCTAAAACCAAGCATGGATGTTGATGATCGTATCTGCTAAGAGCTTGATTCACACTACAACTATGAGCACCACCTCCAAAACCCTAACAAGCTTCCATTGTACTACTTTGATATAAGTGTTGCCATGTCAAGAGTCATCAAATTCCCACTGAAGCCAATCATCAAAGACATCGATGCTTGGATCCCTAGCTATCAAGCCATCAAGACAATCAATCACTTCCAAAAATGAAGGTCTGAATCTCAAATGTCAAGTGCAACTTGTTCTTCCCATGAGAAAACCAATCACATGAAGATATTTCAATCATGCATTCAGCATGACCAATCAAAGGGTAAACTCCATATTCAACCAATTGTAGAGATTGTATGTGCAAAGGATCATCAGTACAGTTTGCATCTCTATGAGGCTGAACAACCACTGGTAGAGCCTGCTCATTCAAAGGATCACTTATAGAACCTGTAATTCCATCAAGTTGATTGATAAGTGTAGACTTGACAAATTTGTGCAAGCATCTTCTTCATTTTTGTGAAGATTTCGGAGCTCTCCATTTGAAGAGACAATTATTGAGTCTTGCTTGTCCATATCCTCATGTTGCTGAAGTGGATTTGTGAGCATGTCTTTATCCTCTTTGGAGTTTAAGGTGTTGTGTGTTGTGTAGTCCATTGCCAATCCCTTGTTTCAGATTATTACCTCACTCAAATTATTGCCTCCACTCAAGTGAGCTTGCAGCTGAACTCCTCAAGTGTAGAGTGACAACATGAATCGATCTTGCTCTAATTCTAGAATTACACATAGATAAACTCTCTATAACAAACAATATTACTGATGCAAGAATGAATGGCTACAAAACAGATATTGTAATTCTAGATCTGAGATATATTTCTGATGAAGTTCAACAATACAAATTTGTGTCCAAGGGAGACATCACAAATTTGGCATTCAAGTACAAGGTGAAATATCTGAGATGATATTTCCAATGGCAGACTAGAGTGGTTGCTAACTGTTAATTATATTAGCTTCATGGTAATTGAAGCAATATATTTGGTTTATATTAAAACTGATTATTCATATATATAACTCAATCATTTAACTCATTTATATCTAACACTTTACATTTCATATATATATATATATATATATATATATATCATGACCTTATATTACTAACCGATCAACTCAATATAATCAAATGAGATAATATATCGATGAAGATAATGTGCATCAAATAAGTGTAGTATCGGTTGATGAGGATAGCCAATATTATGAACCATCACCAGTCATTGTTAAGACTACGATTATTATTAAAGAAATTCAGTATGTTGATCGGTGCCTTCTAAAGGTATGTGTTGGGGTATGGCTACGTAGTGTCATACCCCTACATAAACATACCTCAAGGCATATGTATATATATTGCTTGAATTCTGAATTCTGAATCAATCAATCACAAAGGAAATTGCATCTCAGTCTATGCAGATCTGCACATATATAAAACAGTATCAGTAAAAGACAAAGGAAAGCAATACTCATATATAAGGACATTCATTCTAGATCAAAAATACATTTATAAGAAATTAAATTGAAGATTGATCAAGATACTTATATAGTCAGATTATAAGGGTTAGTAAGTCTCACCAATAAACAATCAATAAATTCTATATGGTTTTATAGCCTAATTGCAGAGAGACTTCTAAAATTAAATTCTTGAAACAACAGTGACAAAACATGTCAAACAATGTTAGAGTAGAGGATAGGCTGGAAGGAGCAGCAAATTTCTTCTCATGGAAAATTCTAATTATAACAATCCTAGAAGCATTAGAACTAGAATCATTTATTGAATCAGACATTTTAATACTTAAAGATGAGGCAGAAAAGGCCACTTGGAAAAGAGGAAATAATGAAGCCAAGAACATTATTGCTGATTCAGTAAAAGATCAGATTCTTCCATCCATCTCAAATCTCAAAAAGGCATTTGAAGTATTCAAGACAATTAAGGATACATTTGAAATCAACATCTCTAGCAGATTAATTACATTAAAAAATCAACTGATTAATACAAAAATGAATAAAAGAGAGTAAATGTCATCCTACTTTGGAAAAATTTGCAAAAGAAAGAATCATCTATCTTCTATTGGAAGCAAAGTAGAAGACCAAGAACTATCTATAATAGCACTTAGAGGATTACCTATATCTTGGGAAGCATTCATTCAGGTTGTCAACAGACCCTCAACACCAGCTTTTAATCAACTAAAAAATGATTGCACATTAGAAGAATCAAGACTAATTTCGAGAGGGATCATTTCAAATCAAGAGGGGGAAAATCAAGCTCTTTCCTTAGTCTCCAACAACAAAGGAAAGAAGAGGAAATTCCAAGGAACGAAATATGGTAAGAGGAAAAGAAATAATAATTACAAAAGAAATGATTTTTCCAAAGTTAAATGTTATAAATGTGAGAAATTCAAACATACCTTCGGGAATTGCCCAGAAAGGGGAAAAATCCTAGCTTCCTTAGCCGAAACTAAAAAGGATGAAAATTTGTTATTTTATTCTACTCAATCAAGTGAGATAAAATCAAACGAAGATGTATGGATAGTAGATAGTGGTGCTTCCCAACATATAACAGGATTCAGAGATAAATTTGAAGTTTTTGGCAAGTATCTCACTAAAGGAGTCACCATTAGAGACAACTCCACATATCCAGTAAAAGGAATTGGGACCTGTTCTATACAACTAAGAACTGGGGTTACACTAAAATTGAAAAATGTTCTTTTCGTACCAAGCATAAAAAGAAATCTAGTATCAATCTTTGGACTTGCTAATGAAGGGTTTCAAGTCACCTTCAATGAAGACAAAGTATTGTACTCGCCTAAAAACACTAAACTCAAGAATGTTATCACCATAAGGACTAGAGACGGGACCTTATATAAACTTTGCAACATTCAAAAGCAACCTCTTAAGTCATGAAGTGACAAATTCTAATGAAGTGTGGCATAGAAGGCTTGGACATATTGGATTCAGTTCACTTCCAAATATAGAAAAAAATCACCACTAGAACACCTAGCCTAAATTCAAAACATATAGGCACTTGTAAAGGATGTGCTTTAGGAAAGAATATAAAAAAACCTTTTCCTCCTAGTGAACACAAATCTAAATCAATTATAGAACTCGTGCACTCTAATTTATGTGGACCTATGCCAACCCGGATCTATTTTTTAAAAGTCAAAGAATCAAATGAGGTCCTATCAAAATTTAAAGAGTTCAAAGAAATAGTGGAAAATCAAATGTCAAAAAGAATTAAAATGCTAAGATCAAACAATGGAGGAGAACAGAAAGAAAAAAATAGAACCATTGTTAAAGCAGCAAAAGCCATGCTTCATGATCAAAATTTACATTTCTCATTCTGGGCAGAGGCCACCAATACAACCATATAAATTCAAAACACATGTCCACACTCAATACTCGAAAACATAACTCTTGAAGAAGTTTTCTCAGAAACTAAACTTGACTTAAGTCATCTTAAAATATTCAGTTGCCTGTTTACATTCACATACCTTAAGAAAAAAGAACCAAGTTAGAACCATCCGCAAAGAAAGGAATATTTGTTAGGTACAGTGAGAACTCCAAAGGGTATAGAGTCTATATACATGGACAAAGATCAGTTGAAGTGAGCAGAGATGTCATATTTGAAGAAAACAATGCTTTAAAACTATCTACAAGTATAGAAGATGAGCCCATCACAGACTTAAATGAAAATCTACAAACTGAAATTTAGAGAGAGAACATATTAGAAGAGAATGAATCATTACCAGCTACAGATAATAGAGACATCACTAATATCAAGAAAAGGCCATTATGGGCAATGAAAATTATTGAAGAAAATAATGTTGAGCCAGATGAAATTTCTAGGGAAAGTAAGAAAACTAGGAACAAATCTTGTTACACTGCTTTAATAACTGAGCTTACTAAATCTGAACCATTAACTACTAAAGAAGCCCTAATCGGTCAAGCCTACAAAGATGCTATGGTTGAGGAATATCAATCCATATTACAAAATGATGTTTGGGATATCCTAGACCAAAAGACAAATCAATTGTTTCATCAAAATAGTTATACAAAATCAAATATGCTTCTAATGGCAGTATTGAAAAGCATAAAACAAAGTTTGTCGCTCAAGGTTTTTCTCAGAAGGCAGGTATTGATTATGAGGAAACTTTTGCTCCTGTTTCTCGCTACACTTCCGTAAGAACAATTATTGCAATTACAACATCCTTTGTAATTGCAACATCCAAAGGATGGAAGATACATGAAATGGATATCAAGACCACATTCCTAAATGGTGTCATAAATGAAGAAGTATATATTGAACAACCTAAAGGTTTTGCTATAAAAGATACAGATAAATATGTATATAAACTCAAGAAAGCCCTCTATGGACTCAAACAAGTACCTCGAGCTTGGTATAAAAGGATAGATAGCTACCTCAAGAAACTAGGATATTCAAAGTATGAAGTTGATCCTAACATCTACTTCAAAATTTCTAATGATGACATGTTAATACTTGTTTTATATGTTGATGATCTATTGATAACAAGTAACGATCACTTGATTGAAAAATGCAAACAAGATCTTATAGCTGAATTTGAAATGAAGAATCTAGGCCTACTACACTATTTTTTGGGCCTAGAAGTCTATCAAAAGAAAGATCATATTTTTCTAAATCAAGGGAAGTACACTCAAGACATTCTGACTAGATTTGGAATGATGAACAGCAAACCTCTAACAACTCCGATGGAAACTAATCTACACAAACTAAAAGAAGAAGCTGTGAATTCCGAGCCTATTGATCCCACTCTCTACAGACAGATCATTGGATCACTTATGTATCTTGTAAATACTAGACCTGAAATTTGCTATACTACAAATGTTTTAAGTTATTTTATGTGTGAACTAAAGAAGATTCACTTGATGGCTGCCAAACATATCTTGAGATATCTACGTAGCACTATTGGTCTTGGTTTGAAGTACAAAAATGTAGAGATCAAACTTGAAGGCTATACTGATTCTAATTGGGCTGGTTGTTCCATAAACCGCAAGAATACTACAGGGTGTTGCTTTAGTCTTGGATCAGCAATGGTATCCTGGTTCAATCGTACATGGCAGCCTCCATGGGAGCACGTGAAGCAGTATGGCTGAAAAAGCTATTATTTGGATTTTTTGGAAAACAACTAAGTCCTACAGTAATTCATTGTTATAACTAAAGTTGCATCAAGCTTTCTACAAATCCTGTTTTCCACAATTGGTCGAAGCACATCGAGACTCCTTATCATTATATAAGAGACATGGTTGACAGAAGTGTCATCAAGTTGATTCATATCAGCACAAATGAGCTCGATGATGACATTTTCACCAAACCTCTTGCAAAGTTGAAAATAGTGTACTTCAGAGGTAAACTTGGTATGACAAATTTGTAGTTACATTTGTAAATTAATATATGCATGAATAATTAAAATTAGATTGTTTGCAAACTTGTGTTATGAAAGGTGACGATCTTTCTTGTGTAAGATCACTATTATAAGGTGACGACCTTATTTATAGTTGATTTATCTTCTAACACCAAAATTGTTTTAAGTGTTATCCTTGTTCTTCTAGTCGGATTTTGCCGGACACATTGATAACCATCATGGTTCTTCAAGCCAGATTTTGGCGGACACCATAGTTTGACCACATTTTAAGTGGCGTATAACCTTTTGTTATAATTCCTTCAATTCCCGTCTTGCTAAAGAGGGAGTGTTAAGTATATTAGCTTCATGGTAATTGAAGCAATATATTTAGTTTATATTAAAACTGATTATTCATATGTGTGTGTGTACATACATACATACATACATACATATATATATATACATATGTTTATATACATATATATACACATACACACACACACACACACACATATATATACTATCATGACCTTATATTACTAACCGATTAACTCAATTAATCGAATGAGATAAAATATCGATCAAGATAATGTGCATTGAATAAGTGTAGTATCGATTGATGAGGATAGTCGATATTATGAACCGTCAACAGTCATTGTTAAGACTGCTTATTATTAAAGAAATTCAGTATCTTGATCAGTGCCTTCTAAAGGTATGTGTTGGGGTATGGATACATAGGGTCATACCCCTACATAAACATACCTTAAGGCATACGTATATATATTGCTTGAATTCTGAATTCTGAATCAATCAATCACAAAGGTAATTGCATCTCAATCTATTCAGATCTGCACATATATAAAACAGTATCAGTAAAAGTCAAAGGAAATCAATACTCATATGTTAAGGAGATTCATTCCAGATCAGAAATACAATTTATAAGAAATTAAATTGAAGATTGTTCAAGATACTTATATATTCAGATTATAAAAGTTAGTAAGTCTCCACCAATAAACAATCAATAAACTTTACACTAACCACCGAAACTGCAATTACAGATTAGAGAGGGTCTTACACCTTTAAAATTGCAACAAGGACTCAATTGCGCTTGGGGTTGCAAATATACAAGAAAACATAACTCCACAATTGCCTCCTACAATGCCAAACACGGCAATAAAATGGGCTCCAAGAAGTTTCCCCGAGGGTAACAAATAGGCTGACATACTTTATTTATTATTTTATTACTTGGCCACTTTTTATTTATTAATTAATTAAGTAGAGCCTTATCATACTATTCAAATTTTGAAACCACCTAATTAATTATTTTGCACCATTAACTTAGGGACATTACACACTATTAATAGCTTTATAATTGCAGGGGATAGAAAATCACTTGTAGTTTTTTTTATTCAAAATAGAGTCTGTTGAAACTTGTTCCCCGGCAGATCAAACTCATCCTAGAGATGGGGAGCAAATTGGGGATGACATATTAGAAAAGAAAGGAATAGAAAACAAAATACAATTTGCTGAGTTAAAAGTGGTGGTGTCATTGTCAACAAAGTTGTCTGTACTTAATCTACTCACTGAATGACCATTGCCAAACTAACACAATTTCCTCCTAGAAATTTTCATTGGGCTTACAAACTCCCTTTCAGAAAACAATAATTAGATATCACCCTCTACTTGTACTATAGTGGAAAACTGTCTAGGTTGTATGATGTATATCACGCCCAATATTTATCTTTATTTCTTCTCCTTTTTCTTTTAACTTTTTCTGTAGCTGCTGGTAGCAGCAGCACAGAGGAGGCAGCAGAAGCAATGGCAGCAGTTGTGGTTTATCCTACGGCTGGCATATTATTTGTTAGAAAATCAGTAAATAAGCATCAATCTTTCACTGATTATGATTATAACCAATCTTCTAATATAGACATCTTACAAGAATAAAAACAACAAAATATAAACCTCTCTGCTGCTAATTTTGTTACAATTATTCATAATATCAATAGAATCAAATCTATACTGATGTGCTTGCAATGATGTACATTTACACAGTTCCCTGACACCGTGAGAAAAGAACGCTCACCTCAAGTTCTGTCATCTCACTGGAGATTGTAGCTGCGACATAGATCTTTATCTCTAGAAATATGGACATTATTATCATTATGGTCAGCTTCAGCTGAAGAGAACACTTATGATTAAATTGTAATATTAAATATAAAGACGTGTCATTTGACATGCGTTGAGGCATGGAAATACGAAGAGATGTATTTGAAAATAAAGAATTATGTTATGAGAAATTTGAAGAGACCTTCAATTGGAATGTGAAGAGTCTCTCTTTTTTATATGAATCGCATCAAGCAAAAGGCATTGTACACTTGAACATTTTATGATCAAGAAGTGATATTTTTTGTTGTGTGGCTGAATTTTTTCCTTCATCTTAAAGGATTTTCCCAAGATAATTCTGAGTGTCTCTTGGTTCTTTTCTGCACTCCCTTATTGTTGTTTATCTTTATTTTTGTGGGCTTAAATTCCAACATGGTATTAGGGCACATGTTTAGATAACAGCATTTGAGGGCTACTGTGGTTATTCTTTAAGTATTTGTAGTATAAATATATAGTGTCGATATCTTCCTCTATATAGAGACTGTTTATCTTTTGTGGTATTGATTGAAAGTCAGTTGGCATATTTTATTGTGCTTTATTTGTATCGTGAGGTGAAGTATGGCACCAGTTATCAAAAAGATGATTTTGTTGACACTATGCTTCATCATCCCTACAATTGTGGCAGTGAATATTTTCCTTCGGTCATTCTAGAGTAGAAGTTGGTTAGCACTCTCAATGTAGGCGTCACAGTAGATCTTGAAATTCTTCAACAGTAATCAAGCTTTGTCCCATTCTAGCAATGCATCAAGCTCCTCTTCATGTTGATGTGCAAATCGTTCTCACTCTGTTTTTTTGGGTATATATCTTCTAAGTTTGTGGAAGTCGCCTAATTAATTCTTATGCTCATGTTGTCATCACCATGGGTATTTTCTTTGTTATTCTCTGTCTCCCTGCTAGAAAAATTGTACGCTTGATTGAAGTTGTATTTGATCTGTATACCATCGGATATTGAGTCTGTCTCTTCTAGTAACCTATGTTCCCCCAAGTTTCTGGGATGGGGACCGCAAAAGGCAGCGGGACGGTTTTTTGGGGCACCAAATTTTTTTGCCAATTTTGGGGATGGGGGGCAGCAAATGGGGACAGCTATATAATAATAGGGAAAATTAATATATAGAGAAATTTAAAATATTTATACGAACACATGGATAAAGAATGTACTTATGCATAATAGAACCTTAAGATATAAGAATCAACAAAATTCATATGACAAATTTGTGTTACTTTGCGAATCAAAGTCTAATTTGTTCTAGAAGTCAAAGTTAAAGACCCCTAGGTGTCCCCACATCTCCAAGACGTTTATGGGATGAGGATGGCTCAAACTATATGGGGGATGCATCCCCGGGTAACACTGTCTATAACGGCTCATTCTTTCTCCAAGTGTTTGTAAGTTTTAATGTTTTTGTTGTGGCGAAAAGGACATTAAGTTCCATGTTATTCAATGGAACCCAAGGATGGAAAGATGATCATACCAACTCGCGAAATTTTTTATTTTTTCTCTCGAACCTTGATTCGACTTTCGATTGGATATGCTTGGTTGGTGTGACATGCATGTGGCACTTTTATTCCACCTCAGCACTTATGGCATCTTCTTTTGTAACGACAAGCATTGAAATTATTTTCACCGCCTACGTAAGGTTTGTCATATCTCCTACTATTTATCCATTTTTGGAGTGATTTTGCATAACAGCAAAGTTTAAGAAGGTTCATTCATGTGTGCGTGGGATCGCAGAGACGACAAGTGTTCTTCTATTTATTATTTTTGCAACAAGTATTATGGACTCTCTTACTCCTATGGATTCTGCCCGACTGGCTTCGGTTGTCGTATTTATTCCAATTGTTTCGTCTCCTTCGTAATTGTTGATTCATGATAGCTGCCATCGTGGACTCCCTATGTTGCTTTGTCAATTCATGGTCCGTGGGGGTCTGACCAAAAAGAGCAAACGAAGAACTTTAAGCAGAAAATTTGGAGTGTGGGAGTTGATCCAGTAGCAAGCAAAATGTTGTCACTAGTGGCTTCTACAAAACTGCTTCATTAGGCAATTGATCGCATGTGCAAACTCTTGAAGATGGGTCATAAAGTTGACTCCAAGGATATCTTTCACCTCTGAATGGTACATGATTAGTGAAATAGGATTCAATCCATTACAAGAGGTTTGCAAAAGAGATAAGTATTTTATTTTATTTCACTAGGTATAGTGTATAATTTTGATATTGATGCAATGGCTATAGAGGCACAAGACAAAACCTCTCTCGTGTGTACATTGATTATTAATAATTACTCTTGGTTGTAGGATGCAACTAGAAGCAATATTTTAAGGATGTTGATTCAGAGGGAGAGGGAGATGTCTTAGCTCCAAGGTGAGCTTTCATTTGCTTGTGATGATCAAAATTGTTTATGTTAGAAGGTAATTATGAAGCCTCGTCATTTTTACGTATGTTAAAATTTTGGTATTGTAAATTTTGAGACTCTAGTTGGAAAAGAGTTTAAGCTATAATTTCTTTTTATTGTAGATTTTGTAATGGGAGTTGGAAGACATGTTGAGAGAGTCCATGACTGTATCACGTTGAGAGAGTCCATGATAAAATGTTGGTTGTAAACCTTAGTAACTTATCATGTTGAGAGATTCCATGACAACATCACATTAAGTGAGTCTGTGATGAAAAGTGATTGTGATTTTTGCCGATTTGTCATGTTGAGAGATTTCATAACATCACGTTGAGTGAGTCTACGACTAGTATAGATATCTTAAATAAATCTATCTAAAGAAATGCCGATAGATATCCATTATAAGCATAATTAAAATTTAATTTACTACATCTAAAAATATTTTTATTTCCATTCTTTTTTTTGCACTTAATTTTTTTATATTTTGCCTCTTTTTTGGACACACTTGAGTTTTTTTTGTTTTTTAAATGATTATTTATATCTCTTAATTTATAATTTTTTAAATATTTTATCGATCATATAGTAAACTTTTAAAAAATAATATACCATGTTTATAATAAATATTAAGATCTATCGATCAAAAAATATATATATTAAGATCTTGACATGCAGATGGTTGTCAAATTTAACCTAGAAAGTAAATGTTAACATTAACATACTCACACCTTCCCACTCCACCCATTTTGCCATTGAAGAATGTCTATCGGCATTAATAAAAGTTGAATATAATTTTTGCAGGTTTTCCATGTTGAGTGATTCCATGATTATTAACAATGAGAGATTTCATGATTATTAACAATGAGAGATTCCATGATTATTAAAAATGAGAGATTCCATGACAACATCATGATGAAAGCTGGTTGTGTTTCTTGCGGGGTTTTCATGTTGAGTGAATCCATGAATTTTATACGATCTATTTTATCATTGACATTTTGGTTGCAGCCTTGTGTGACTATTCAGCTAAAGATCTCTCTCTGGCTAAGAGGGAGTGTAGGAGATTGTAGCTGCAATAGAGATCTTTATCTCTAGAAATATGGACGTTATTATCATTATGGTCACCTTCAACTGAAGAGGGCACTCACGATTAAATTGAAATATTAAATATAAAGATGTGTGTCATTCGACATGCGTTGAGGCATGGAAATAAGAAGAGATGTATTTGAAAATAAAGAATTATGTTTTGAGAAATTCAAAAGACCTTCAATTGGAATGTGAAGAGTCTCTCCTTTTTAAATAAATCACATCAAGCAAAAGGCATTGTAACATTGAACATTTTATGATCAATAAAGTGACATTTTTGGTTGTGTAGCTGGATTTTTCTCTTCATCTTGAAGTTTCCTAGGGTAATTATGAGGGTCTCTTAGTTCTTTTCTGCTCTCCTGGTTCTTTTCTGCTCTCCCTTATTGTTGTTTATTTTTCTGGACTCAAAGTCCAACGCTTGATACCAAACACAGGTTATGAGGGCAATTTCAAACTAAAAAATTGTTGTGTATTTCCTCAATGGTAACAGTTGCGTTATTCCAGTTGCATACGAAACTCAAGCAAATTTATTGTCCAAGACAATGATGATTTCTGGCACAATTTCTATTTTGAGAAAGCGGTTTGCCAGTTTTCTTAAAGCACTGATGTTGCAGAGAGAGCTATACCATATCCTTCCACTTTCCTAATCTATATAGATATTCAGTGTCATAGAGTCATGATCTCTGAATGGAAATCTTTCTCCATCAAACTTCACTAAATTCTATTGCTTCTCCAACATTTCTCAATAACCATAGCTTTTTGTATCCCTTGCTGTGGCATGAATCATCCCATTTATGATCAAGGGTCCCGGTGGCAAGCTCACATCCCAAGTGCTATAGAGCTCAATAATCAGAACCCATTTCTGTGCAGAAAAAAGCAATTACTATTAACATAAGTTGAAATGGTAACCAAATAGTGATGTTGTATATTCCATAAATGTGATTTCCTGATTTGAACAGTTATTGATAGCAGGCAAGAACCTAAATATCACTGACTTCTTCAGGACTAATTTCAGAATATAATGGGCTTGAGTATAGAAGCCCTTTGCCTCCAGTTGTTTCATAAGCCAAGTTGATTGATGAGATTTCCTCTTCCTTAAAAGCCTCTTCACCAACACATAATAAGTTTGACCCTCTTCAGAGCAGCTTTGAGGTTGTCATCCTTGCAGAGTAAAATATGATACTGGAAGTATATTCATCACATATGTACCCCATCCTAGTGAGCTCATTAAAAAGTTCAATAGCTGTTCCTGCTCTTCCCTCTGTGTGCATCGCGTGGAACACACTGGAATACTGTACTGGAAGTCATGGCATCTGGGAAAAACCCACTTCCGTGCATCTCCTCTAAAAAATTTAGCAGCCTCCTCCATTCTTCCTTGATTGCAAAACCCATTGAATAGCGTATTGAAAGTAACAGTATCTGGGTAAAGCCCACTTCCACACATCTCCTCTAGAAGTTTAAGAGCCTCTTCCATTCTTCCTTGCTTGCAAAACCCATTAATTTATGCATTGAAAGTTACAATATCTGGGTACAGCCCATTTTCATGCATCCCCTTCAGAAGTTTAACAGCCTCGTCCATTCTTCCCTGCTTGCAAAACCCATTGATTAGTGTAGAGAGAGCCACAATATTTGGATAATGCCCACATCCATGCATCTCCTATAGAAGTTTAACAACCTCCTCAATTCTTCCCTGCTTCCCGAGCCCATCAATTAGTGTATTGAAAGTCACAGTATCTGGGTAAGACCCACATCCACGCATTTCCTTCAAAAATTTAAAAGCCTCCTCAATTCTTCCTTGCTTGCAAAATCCACTTATCAGTGTATTGAAAGTCACAGTATCTGGGTAGAGCCCGCTTCCACGCGTCCCCTCTAGAAGCTGGTTAGCCTCCTCATTTTTTCCCTGCTTCCCAAGCCCATGAATTAGTGTATTGAAAGTCACAGTATTTGGGTAAGACCCACACCCACGCATTTCCTCCACATACTTAAAAGCCTCCTCAATTCTTCCCTGTTTGCAAAATCCACTTATCAGTGTATTGAAAGTCATGGTATTTGGGTACAGCCCGCTTCCACGCATCTCCTCTAGAAGCTTGGTAGCCTCCTCCATTCTTCCCTGCTTGGGTAAAGTTCTTTAGAATAGATCTTTCTCTGAATTCAGGTGTAAATTATTGACTTCAGCAAAGGAAGCTTGGTGTTTGAGTCTGTCAGGACATCTTGCTGCTTTGTGAACATATTTGTCGCATCTAAAACATTGTACACGAGAAAGATCTGTCTGTTTCTTGAATGGTCGTTTACCATTCTTCCCCCTTTTTATTTTTAAGTTTGTGGTGAGAGCTTGAATGTCTTCATTTGTGGACTCTATGTCAATTCCTCTCGTTTTTTGATAACTCTTCTTGAATGCAGTCAGCTTTTAATTGATCGAATTTGGGGAGTTCAGGATGAGGACCTATTCATTGTCTAAAATTTTCCAATGAAACAGGCAAGGCCCATTTAATGATATAATAATTAACTCTTTACTATCATAGTTGTGATGACCGACTGTTAATCGTTAGTTTCTTAATTCTGTTATCCTCATAAAGTATGACGTAATGGTCTCTCCTTCCTAAATCTTTATATTATTGAGTTGATTTTTCAGAGTGAGAATCCTGCTAGTGTTATTGATCTCGAACATATCTTCTACAGCTTTGAACATTTCATATGCAGAGTCTAATTTTGAGATAGTAGGTAGCAGATGATCTTTTACTCCATCGACTAATAATTCCATAGCTTGGGCATTGTCATTCATCAGTCTTCTTAGTTTTAGGAGCAATTTCCACAATTGTTGTTAACTTCTGTTTTCGTAGTATCACCATCATACATAGTTTCCAAGCTTCAAAATTTGAAGCACCTTCCAGTCTGTCTTCAATCCTCATTCCATTTATCATTTTTATAAGTAGAGTTTAAGAATGTTGAGTGCACTTGATAAATAAATCTAATCAAGATCATCTCTTAGACCGGCTCTGATACCATGTTGATTTTTGTAGATTAGATTTATTCTCAAGTTTTCTTCTATGATGTCTATAATAAAATTTGTTCAAATAGTTGACTTTAAGTTTATATTCTATGTTTTATCCGACTAACTAACGCTATTAAAACATTGATATCAGAACCCATTTCTGTGCAGTAAAAAGCAATTATTATTGACATATGTTGAAATGGTAACCAAATGGTGAGGTATTATATTCCATAAATGTGATTTCCTGATTTGAACAGTTATTTATAGCAGGCAAGAACCTAAATATCACTGATTTCTTGAGGATTAATTTCAGAATATAATAAGATTCGAGTATAGAAGCCCTTTGCCTCCAGTTTTTTCATAAGCCACATTGCTTGATGAGATCTCCCCTTCCGTAAAAGCCTTTTCACCAACACATAATAAGTTTGGCCCTCTTCACAGCAGCTTTGAAGTTGTCATCCTTGCAGAGAAAAATATGATACTGGAAGTATATTCATCACATATGTACCCCTTCCTAGTGAGCTCGTTAAAAAGTTCAATAGCTGTTCCTGCTCTTCCCTCTGTGTGCATTGAGCAGAACACATGACTAGAGTGTACTGGTAGTCATGGCATCTGGGAAAAACCCACTTCCCCACATCTCCTCTAAAAATTTAGCAGCCTCCTCCATTCTTCCCTGGTCACAAAACCCATTGAATAGCGTATTAAGAGTCACAGTATCTGGGTAAAGCCCACTTCCACATAACTCCTCTAGAAGTTTAAGAGCCTCTTCCATTCTTCCTTGCTTGCAAAACCCATAAATTAACGCATTGAAAGTTACAATATCTGGATAATGCCCACATTCACACATCTCCTCTAAAAGTTTAACAACCTCCTCCATCCTTCCCTGCTTCCCGAGCCCATTCATTAGTGTATTGAAAGTCACAGTATCTGGGTAAGACCCACATCCGTGCATTTCCTCAAAAAATTTAACAGCCTCCTCAATTCTTCCTTGCTTGCAAAATACACTTATCAATGTATTGAAAGTCACAGTATTTGGGTAGATCCCGCTTCCACGCATCTCCTCTAGAAGCTTGGTAGCCTCCTCAATTCTTCCCTGCTTCCCGAGCCCATCAATCAGCGTACTGAAAGTCATTGTATTTGGGTAAGAACCACATCTACGCATTTCCTCCAAAAATTTGAAAGCCTCCTCAATTCTTCCTTGTTTGCAAAATCCACTTATCAGTGTATTGAAAGTTACGGTATCTGGGTAAAGCCCGCTTCCACGCGTCTCCTCTAGAAGCTTGG
This sequence comes from Cupressus sempervirens, assembly GCA_028749045.1. NCBI lineage: Eukaryota > Viridiplantae > Streptophyta > Pinopsida > Cupressales > Cupressaceae > Cupressus > Cupressus sempervirens. The sequence goes on along the minus strand of CM053786.1, from coordinate 614,649,695 downwards.
TAGCAGCCTCCATTCTTCCCTGCTTGCAGAACCCATTCATTAGTGTGCTGAAAGTCACAATATCTGGATAATGCCCGCTTCCACGCATCTCCTCTAGAAGCTTGGTAGCCTCCTCAATTCTTCCCTGCTTGCAGAACCCGTTGATTAGTGTACTGAAAGTCACATTATCTGGATAATGCCCGCTTCCACGCATTTCCTCCAAATACTTAAAAGCCTCCTCAATTCTTCCTTGCCTGCAAAATCCACTTATCAGTGTAGTGAAAGTCACAGTATTTGGGTAGAGTCCGATTCCACGCATCTCCTCTAGAAGCTTGGTAGCCTCTTCAATTCTTCCCTGTTTGCAGAACCCATTGACCACTGCAGTGAAAGTCGGAGTATCAGGAGTGCACCCATTTGAATCCATTTCCTTCAATAAGTCCGCAGCCTCTTCCATCTTACTATTTCGTATAAACCCAGACATAAGAGTACGATATGTTACTTTATCGGGGACCAAAGCAAAGTGGGACGACATATGTTTCAACAAAAACAAAGCAGAAGCTAGTTTGCCAGCCTTACATCGGGCCTTGATCAACGTGGTGATGATCTTAACATCTGGTTGGATCCCAGCTGACCTCATTTGTGAAAAGAGTGATTCCACCATCGTAAAATTGTTTTCATCAATAAGAAAATTCAGCAAAATGTTATAGATATTGACTGTGGGAGGAAGTCGTGCTACCTGCATTTCATCGAGGACTCCAAGGGCCCGGTCAACCATGTGCGCTTTGGCGTAGCTCGTAGCGATGCTGCAGAAGGCTTTCTCTGTTGGCTCGCTCATTAACCTCAAAACATCCCGCATCTGCTCTAAATGCCCTGCACTGCCCAGGCGATGAATAAGTAATTCACAGACTGAAGGATAGGGAGTGCACCCCTTGTTAATCATAGACCCTTGAAGGATTGCGAAGTCCTTCAAGACGTCCTTTTCCTTTTTCCGAGAGTGGAACCGCTTGACTGAGGTGTAGTTTTTGGGAAGCCGGTGAACTGCACCGCTGTTTGCATCTAGTGACGGGGATGATTGGGGTCTGAATTCACATCTGCAGAAAGATAGGGAAATTTGCAAGGGCTTCAAATGGACATTTGCGGATGGATGTGGCACAGTGGAGGAATAAGCAAATGGCAGGGCGGCAGAAGCCATTGCTCTTCCTTCAACAGACTACTCACAAGTTTCTGTAAGATTTGGTGCACCGATTTTCTGCGACTGGTATGGTTCTGTAAGATTTGTTGCCCCGAGTAACTGTCGGCTGGGCTTTAAGGTATTGTTGAGATTTTTCTGTAGTGGTTCGATTAAAAAATTATTTTTGTTTCAACTTAAAAATTGTTGTTTTGAAATTAAACAAAACTACTTTTAGAGTGAACATTAGTTTTAAGATTTAAAATTAATAGTGATATTATTGTTTAAAAAAATTGTTTTATAACGTTATTTTATAATTTGTATTTTTTTATTTTATTTTATTTTTGGATAGAATTCATTTAATTTTAGTAATAAATAATAAATAAATATAGAATATTTAATGAGTTTTTATCATTTATAAATTTTAAATGAATATACAAATTACAATAGCTCTTTAAAAAAAGAGTTTTTATTTAAAGATTTTTTTTTAAATTTAAAAATATATTTTCCAATCAGCAATATATAACTACAAACAATTCAAAAATAATGTTTAATTTTATTTTTTAAAAGTTTTGGGTTTAAATGAAAAAAATTTAAAATAATTCTACTTCAATTAATTATAAGGGCAAGAGCTAGTTATAGTCCATTATATTATTGTATAAAGTTCAGCCATTGTCACTTATATCAGATACCATCAAAATACATATGGATCTATGGCTTAGTTAGACTTAGAAACTAAACAATCCATGGTTGGGGACCATCTGCCCATTTAAGTCTGAGACCATCTTGTTGAATGACATTATATGGGTTTAAAAATTAGGCTTCCCAAGGCAATGTTGGAGGAGGAGGTGAGACGTCTACTACTAGACACAATTGACTAGAGTTGTTGGTAGCTACAACAAGTGACTCATAGCATGTTTCAGAATCTGATAAGTTGTTGGAAGAAGCTTCTAGCATTTTCTTTTTCTTAATTTGCTCCAGAAATTGCTTCAATGTACAATCAAAGTCAAATTCAACCTTGTCTTCGTCTGTAAACTTGTATGGAATACCTTCTTTTTTGAATATGGTGGTGCGGTCATTGATGACTTTGAGTAGCTTGCATTATTTAGCCTGCATAGTCGTAGCCAGCTGCGAGGACATGTTAAGGTAAATGTGTCTCTGCAAAGACTTGATGAGAATTTTATTTCAACCCTTGAAAATATTTGCATTCCTAATTTTCGAGATGTGTCAAAGAAAAAGAGGAGCAAAAATAAACCAAAATGAATTGTAATTTCTATCAATTCCAAAAATAGAACCATATATGACTTGAAACACTAAAATCTCACCACCTAAATAAATACCAAAGATCTTTCAAACTCCCTTAGCAAAGGGGCAATCAAAAAACACATGTAAAATAAATTCTAGGATCAATTTGCAGAAGGAGCAGATATTAGGATCACCTTCAGGTTTAGAGAGGGGGATTGTGTACAGAAGAAGGCACCAAAAGAATAATTGAATATTAGGTTGGATGGGAAAAATGTTAGAGATTACCAAGAGTTTGAATAAAGTTTGTGTTGTTGAGGTTGTTGTTCTATTTAAGGTTGAGGTTATCAATGATAGAAAAGGTGTGAGAGAGAAAGTTATTAAAAGATTATAGGGAGATCCATTTGATCACCTCAATAGGGGGAGTCTATCAGCAACATCACTACAAGCTCTAGGGAGTATAAGAACAACACAAGTCTCCTTCAATAGGGAACATGTTCTTTTTTTAGAGTGAGGAATATTATATTTGTTAACAACATCTTGGCATTTTAAAAGATTTCCCTTAGAGATGATGTCACTGAACTTGTTGATACCATTTTCTTTCAAATTAATATTGTAGGAGGGCAGGGGTTTTATGATTTCTTTTGAGATTCCACCATAATTATTTCTCTCCACGGACATTAAGCTCTTGATCCATCAACCCATTCCTTGAAATCAATTGTCTAATATGTTTCCATCTTTTCTAGATAGCTTGAAAGATTGGCCCTACAATTCTAAGGGGGGGGTCTGATTCAATTGATTCTCAAATAGATTAAATTGAGCCTCAAACCTTGAGTTTCCATTTACCTAAAAGAAGGTTGTTGATGTGTGCCCTTTTCAAAATCTTGCAATAGAGGATACTCCCCTATATATGTTGTTTTTAATAAATATGTTCCATGGTGCATTCCCTTGAGTGGCCTTAGCTACCCATTTGAAAACTACAGAAATACCTTGTCATCTAAGGTCTTTTAGTCCAAGCTCACCCACCTCTTTCCTCCTCACACACCAAACCTAGCTAACAACATGCCTCTTCTTTTTACCTTTTCCATTGTACCAGAGAAATTCTTTCATAACATTTTGCACACAATTAATGTGAACTTGATTGAATACCAAGATGAGGAATAGTATATAGTGTATGTTGATAGAATCTTTTAAAAGTCTTGTACTCTACTTGGCAAAGATAGATACCTATTGTTCCACTTGAAAATTTTCTTCTCAACCTTATTTTTTACCCATTCCCACATTGTATTTATATTAGAATGAATTGAGAAAGGAGTCCCCAACTATCTTACCTAATGATTCCCCCACCCCACATGTGAAACACCAAATTGTGGGATTCTTATCCCATTCTAACATAATAGATTTAGATAGTTTACAACCCAAAGTAGAGGAAAATATATGTATATTGGCTACTATGTTTTCAACATTATTCTCAAATAACTCTACCAACATAGTTGTATCATCTGCAAACTTGATGTTAGCTAGTTCCTCCTAGTTGGAAATCACAATCCCTCTAACCATTGGTGATATTGAGTCATCTCCCATTATATAAGATAGAGAATTTGTAGCAAGAACAATAGAGAAAGGGTTAATTGGAAACCTTGTCTAATGGATCTAGAAAGGGAAAAGGAGCTAGATCTAGCACCATCAATATATATATCGAGGTTGTAGCACCAATCATGAGAGAAATAACCATTTTGTTAAAAAAAAATAGGGAGCCCTAGCCCTTCAAGCATCACCATGATATATTTATATTCAATCCTATGATAGGATTTTTTCATAACCTACAAAAAATATATAGGCATGTCATCCAGAACATCTAGCCTAGTCCTTGGCCTCCCAACAATTAATTGAGTTTTCTAGAATAAATCTTTCTTTAACAAATCCAATTTGTGTGGAGATGATCATTTTAAGTAATATTTTTTCTTGTCTTGGTGCTAGTGTTTTGGATAGAATCTTATAAGACACATTGGGTAGGGTAATAAGCCTCCAGTTCTTGGTTAAAGTTTTGTGACTTGTCTCCATCCTTATGAATAAGTTTTATAAGGCTTGAGTTGGTAACAAAACCAAGAGATCTAGTTTCAATAGCCTCATCATACAACACCAAAAGATATTGTCAAATCTAATCAATGTTAGCCTTATACAACTCAATGGGCAACCCATCAGGCCTCAGGGCCTTCTTATTGCTAATTTTCAAAATGGCAATAGTGATTTCCTCTTTCAATATAGATTGGTCAAGCAGACAACTTTCTTCATCATCTACCTTCTTAGGAATGGGGTTTGTTTATCTTATCTCTCATTTCTTCCATAGAGCCTTCCAAATCCTTTGAAGTGGAAAGTTTTAAATTATAAGTTGGCAAAAGCATTAAGGATATCCATCTAATAACAATTGTCCTTACCATCTTTCCAAATATGTTCAATCTCGTCTCTAGCTTCCTTATATTCCAAAATCTAGAAGAAGTATTTTGACCCCCTATCCTCATGACACTCCAACCAATTAATTCTAGCCCTTATTTTGGCTCCCTAAATCTTAGAGTTTTGTAGCTTCCTCAAGGAATCTCTAGCTAGGGTTAGCGAATCCAAAGCTTGTAGGTTCAAAGGATCAAACCTCTTAATGACATATTTTTTTCAAGGACTCTAGCCCTCTAACATTCCAAGATATGAATTTGGCATTCATTAGATAATAGTTTAGGTATCAATTTCCATAGGAGCTTTAAATCTCTTAAAAGATTTTGGTAATTTCTTTCTTGGGATCTTATATGGTTTAAAAGTGTTGATTGGTTTGGGAGGCCTACTCATCTTCTTGTTGGAAGAGGTTTCTACATCCTCATAGAATATTTTATATTCAAACTTCTCTTTCACTAACACATCTTGGTTAGTTCTAGGTTTTCTAGACTTCTTATCATTTAAAATAAACCTCACCCATTTTATCAGAGTTAGAATAATCAACCTTCATCTCAGTTTGCTTCACAACATCATTACTAGTTTCAAGGACCTCTCTCTCTCTATTCCAAAACTACTTAATAGAATTTATATTCATACTAAGGGTGGTAGGAAGCCTAAGGTTATGGGGGGGAGGGAGTCAAGGAGGAGCCAAAATAAATACAACTTCATAATTACATAGTTTGTCTTCAAGATTATAGGAAAGTTTAATGGCTTACAACCCATCAATGGTCATGGCATCACAAGGGAGATCACCATAGTCCTACACTATCAATAGGAAGAGAAACTTACTATTTATTACTCCAAAGCTTAGGAGATAGGTGGGAAGGAGGAGAGACTCCATCAATTGGGGGTAACACCAAGGGGATCAAGGAGTGATTCTTGAACTTATGACTAGATATTTTGTTAATTTTCTCCAAAACTATTTGTTGGGTGTTCTACATCTTGTGCTTGGGCTTGGGAACCAAAGGATGGAGACTAATATTGATCTCATTGGGTCTAGGGAGGGACTCAACCTAAGAAAGGTCATAATTCAATGGAGTGGGGCTCCTAGAGACTTGGTGATGCTTCTTGTAGGAAATCTAGTGAGGCACAAACTTCCTCAGAATTGACAAGAGGGGCAATGTTAAGAGAAAACATTGAAGCTTGAGGGAGACCATTAATAAGATTCCCTTGTTGTAATGATGGGATCAATTTTTTAGGCAATTAGGGTTGCACTTAGGAAGGTTAGGAATTTTCTTTTTCACAAGAAGGTAATCATGTCTCGGGTGCCCTTCTCTTCTACAAAGAATGTAGGAGTTGAGACTACAAAGGAAGTAAGAAGGACACAAAAATGAGCTATCATGAAGTTTAAAAACTACTTCTTTTGGAAAATCCTTACCAGGATCAATAGCCATAGGGACTCTAGCATTAGTATGAGGCAACAATTATCAATTTTATCTTCCCTCAAAAAAACTCCAAGGGGTTTGAGAGCTTGGGGAAGAAGGTTCCATAAAAAAGGGGAATGATATAGAAATTAATCCAATAGGAGGATGATAGAGCCATGATTTTGGCAATAATAGCATTGGGTGACCATGGCATGGCCCTGAAACAAGAAGAGCCAACCCTCCAAGATTACTTATCAACCACCTCCTTTTGAGAGTTATTGTTAGAAAACAAAATTAGGAATAAACCTTTTTGAATCATTCTCAGGCAAGAAAAATGAAACCCTAATTTCTTACTCCAAACATTGTGCAAGCATTCATTCAAGTATGCCATGGATGGAATCTTATTAATGTCTTGGGTCTCAAGAAAGATGATTGAATTCCTAAGTCTATTTGCCCCCCTTAATGGCCATAGCTACCTAGGTATTAGGCCTAAGAATATAGATAGGGGTGACCAAATTCTAACCTATATCTTAACCTCTCCCATCTCCTTCTCCATTATTGCTTGATTGACACTCAGAATTTTGTCTTACTAGTAGTGGTATTTAATTTCTGAGAGCCTATTTGAAGGACCTAGGTTATTCAAGTTGCATGAAAGGTTTATTTTGTAGAGTTACACACTCTTTGTAATGTAGAGTATCTAGAGAATTATTCTCCATATTAATTGGATTGATGAGCCCACAACATTGATTTCCCCTGATGAGAGTAGATAGAAGGTATAATAATGAAGGATGACCTTTTGTTAGTGAGGAAGGCCTTCTTAGTTTCTTACCTAGGCCTTTGAGACTAGTTGCAAAGCGCTCTCTTATCGATTCTATTATGCAAAAAATTACTATTATTTTTTTACTTAAAAATTCAATAACTAAAAATATTAAAATTTCTTAAATAGTATTTAATATATTATGATAATAATATATTTTAATATGTAAAATTATGCATGATAATATATATTCTTCAAATTGCCAATAATGGCATGTTGTGATGGTTAAGTTATTGAGTTGTCTTTGAAATAAAAAGCAACCAAAAATAAGGGGTCAGGCCTTACATCCAAAAAGCTAGTAACCAACAGATTACCAACAACACATTACCAGCAGAGACCAATAGAGAACCTTAACATAATGAACTAAAGTTCCACTAAGCCATAGTAAAACATATGCATGTTACCAACCAACATAATAATATGAACAAAACCACCTAAACTATAGTAGCAGTCCAATAAGTCTATAAAACTATGAGAGTTTATCATAAAAACTGTTGACATAACCATGCCTACCCAAGTCGGAGCAACAGTTGAAAATCAACAAAACCAGAACTGGCATATAAACATAAATTTTTGGATTCGGGGATCCCCAACATCTAGAAAACTTAATTAACAGTTTTCTCCTTTCCCTTTGTAGTGAGCAGAATTCATGCCTAGTCATCTGCAAGGAATTTAAAGAGGAGCTTATGATCCTCCATATTCATTCCAATGTCCTCCTTCTCCCGAGCCAGTAGTTGGAGGGTAGTGGCAGCAGCGTGAGTGACCTTAAGGGAAAATTTAGAGAAGGGAAAGAACCCTTCCTCTAAAGACTTAACTCTCATTTCCAATTTGGCATATGCCTCCAATTGCTCCTCTATCTCTTTCTTATTAGCTGCTTCCACCTTCTTAGCTTCCTCTTTAGCATTCTGCGCTTGGTTATCATCCTGCAAAACCCTAGGGTTAGTAAAAACATTAAGTTTATCTTTGGTCGGGGAGGATAAGGTGATGGGGGAAGTGTCCACTTTTCTGCTATCCTCACTGAAGGTAATGGGCTATAGAGTAAAGCTGGCAGCAACATGGGTAGTCTCTATGTTAATAGCATTGCCAGCTACCACTTGAGTGTTATCCGCATACAATTGGGCATTTCCAACAGAATTGTCTGCCAAGTTAACACTTTTTCTACCTCCTCCATTCCTTCTTCTCCTTTGGAATCCTCCTCCTCCCCTTCTTCTTCATTATTATCTTCTCTCTCTTCTTTAGCCTCCTCAACCCTGAACCTATTGGATTTTTGTTTCTGTCTCGCCTGGGATTGAGCAATTCTCCTAGACCTTCTTGTTGCCTTTCCCTCAATCTCCTCCTCCGAGTCCTCCTCTTCCACCACCATAGGTTTTTCCATTTTAATTTTTTTACTACCCTTTTGTTCCCCAACTATATCAGGTTTTTTCTTTTTCTTATTTCCATGGTTAGGGGAGGGTCACGGGGTATGAATTTTTGTTCCAGTACTGGTGCTTGGGGATGAATTTTGACAGGGGAATTGGTTGTCAACCACCACCATCCTAGGGGGGCAAAGGGTAAGGTGGAATTGGTATAGGTGAAATATAAGACCTTGGTGGATAATGGTAAAGTTTTTCCCTCTATTTCTTTTTTCCTTAACATCACTGACCATATCTTCAAGAGAATGCAACATAAAAAATGAGATATAAATAAAATCCCTAATCCTAAAATGATTCAACAAAGGGAAGTGATAGTAGAAGCAAACATCAAACCTGCCCCCTAGCGTTAGATATTTCATAAGAACCAGGCACACATCATCCCATGAAGCTAGCAGTTTGTCCCTCTTAAATCCTCCTCTATAGCATACTGGTTCCTCACTGTTTGTAAAAAACCGATTCTTACTAGCCTCGTTCACATTTTTAGTAATCTTCTTCCATTCCTTTCCTCTCATTGAAAGACTAGTAGCCATGGCTATCGCCTCCTCATTCACTTGAAAAGTGATTCCATTAATGGTGACCTTGCGATCGTTCCACCCATTGAGTTGTTATCCTTGCCATCAAGGTTCAAATCTAATGGGGATGAGGTCCCCCATTTGTGGCCTCACTAGTTCATAGCTCCAACTCAAAGTGTTTACCCCTCTTTAAACACACACACACACACACACACACACACACACACATATGTATGTATGTATATTCTTCAAGTTGTATTCATTGTATTATGACTAGTTTTTTTACCAGTAATAATATTGATATTTATATTAATAAGAATTTATAAGATATTGGCAAATATGCTCCAATCAAAACAAGAGTCCAACCAAAATAGACCCCTCATAATTGACTATAATGATCATATAATATACATCAACATCCTAAGATACAATATTACAATCTCATATTTACTCAAAAGAAAAAAAATTATCATAGTCCATCAAAACCAAGAACAAATATACAACTATAATTTACTGCAAAAAAAAAACAATGATGATATTTTAAAATATCAACCCACCCAAGATTACATTAAAAAACTAGAAAAGATAGAGGACTAGCCATAAAAGTAGGGGAAATTGCCCATCTAGTGAATTGCAACATTGAGGTATAATCATGTCATTCAACCAATAATCTTGCAACTCCATAGAGTATCCCTTTTCCACACACCCTTCCTTTTCTTGACAATCTAAATCCTCTTTCTCTCCTAGAGTCTCCCAACCAATTTTGACCTTGAGCATATGTTAATTAATGCTTGTGGACACACACACTAAATAATAAAGGTACAAAGGTCTCCTTTACTCCCTCTTACATCTCTCCAACTCAACCTAGCTTAATTCAACAACATTTCCCAAGAATTGCATTTTCCATCATTGTCATCAAGTCAAACAACCATTTTTCCTCCACATAGATTACATGACCCACATTGCATCTTCTGTTGACCCCACTCTAGGACCAATCATAATAGATTGCAACTATATCAACATTAACCTAATAATTATGCTTAGGCTCCATGAATTCTTCACCAATGATGAGATCTACTAATTGTAGAAACATAGGGTTGTCAATACTAAAAATAACCTTCAACATTTTTTCAAATATTTTCCCTAGAAATGCCAACTATTGTTTATTGGTAGCAATGAAAAAAATTGCCTCCATCTCTACAAACAAGTTGTAGCCAATCCCCCACCTCTTCAACAAGACAAAATAAAAGAACCCAAAACACCACCAATCATGCACCATAAAATATGGTAAAGTAAATTTAGAAATTTCTAAATTATTGAAAACAATTGCTCACCTTCATCTCAAAGAATGAAATATAATTATTGTTAAGAAATAAATTAGGAAGGTGGTGGCGTATTGAATAAATTAATTTTGGGTGTCAGAAATTACCCCACACACTCCCAAGTGAATTATCTATCAAATTAACCAACCACTTGGATTATATATCAGCCAAGCTATTTTTTTAAAAAAAATTTATCGATAAGAGGCCAAAACCAAGATTAATTATTCTGTATTATTATTAATTATTATTTTATTAAGCATGGGTAGATTTGAACCCAAGACATCTTTGATAAGAGGCTCACAATTTACCGTTGTGTTGTAGGCTCTTGCCTCAACCAAGCTATTTCTTATATGGAATATATGAAAAAGATTAATTTCACTAAATGAAATAAAAATTTAACAATCTATTTGATAAATGTGTTTAAAAACCAAGATGAGGTATCGCCATGTTGGAAATATAAGGTAGGCAAGGTTCCTAATTCACCCCTCCCCTCTCAGTAACCTTGCGTACCTTATATTTCCAACATTTGGTATCAAAGCATTATGGTTCTCATAGAAGAATTTTAACAACTTGAGCAAAGATCAAAGGCAATGGAGGTATATAGGTTAGATAAGGCTATTGAAAATGAAAAGTTGAATCTTGAATTGGCCATTGGGCAACTCAAGAAAGCAAATGAGCAACTCTCTCAATTATTGAAAAGAAGGAAAGATCTTGTAGTACAAATGAATGAGAATCTCTACACTAAAGAAAGAATTGAAGATATATATCCTGAAAGAAATTCAGATGAAGCTGATGAAGCAATCAAAGACCTATTAGAAAAGAATTCCAATCTTCAAGAAGAAGTTAGAAAGATGAAAAGAGAACAAGAAATCCAATCAGTGAGATTGTGTGAAGTCATGGAAGAAAAAGACAAATTCAAAGAAGAGATAGAAGAAACGAATAATGAAATCAATCAACTATCCCTTTAGCAAGTAGATTTTATTGATCAACTCACTAGTGCAAATGAAGAACTCATGAATCTAAGATTAGAAAATGAAAGACTGTAGAATTATCTAAACATTGAAAAGAAACCCAATGAAAGGATGAAAAAATCTCAAGAAAGCATGAATCAATTGAATGAACAAAGTCAGTATAGACACAAAGGCAAAGTTGGAATAGGATACATGGAAGAAGGAAAATCATCCAAGTAAGGAGCTCACAACAATCAAAGGCTTACTTGCAATCATTGTGGTAAGATAGGTCATACATCAAATAAATGTTGGAGTAATGGTAAAGAAAAAATCAATGGAAAATGCTACAACTGCAATAAGCATGGACATAGAGCAAGTGAATGCAAGGAGAAATCTAAGTTTGAAGGAAATTGCTATAGTCACAATAAACAAGTACAAAAACATTATGAATGCAAAACCAAGAAATTGAATCTAGCAAAACATATTGTGAAAGCAATATTTGGATGGAAATACAACACATGGTGTTTTGATGCCACTACTGTAGTGAATTTGGACACATTGGAGCAAACTGTGTGAAACATTACATGAGGAAAAGAAATTTTACATAAGACTGTTAAGTCTACTTTGTTAAAGGATTTAATTGATACACCTGTTAGGATGAACTAGTGGTTGATCACTGATCTGCAACTCTAATTTCACCAATAAAATCTTCTTCTACTTATTCCACCAATTAACTATCCATATAATATTTTAATCTAATTGCATGCATGAAAGCAGTAAAACATTCATAAAAATTGACACAAGATATGATAACCCAGAAACCTTCCAAATATAAATTAAAATTGGGGTGGGGATGATACCCACAAGCTTTAGTACTGTAGTATAAAATTGGCCTGTTAAGGCTTATAATTAATCACTTCTAATGATGTACCCTATTAGAGCAATAAGGACTGTGAGGTCCACCTTGTGAAAGGATTTACAAAACATACAATGAAGTATGCACTCGATAAAGAGATTTTACATAAGATTAATAAGTCTACCTTGTTAAAGGATTTAATTGATACAACTGCTAGGATGAACCAGTGGTTGATCTTTGATCTGCAACTCTAATTTGCTGGTTGAGATTCCTTGAATTGTAATGATCAACTTTCTGTGATAAAATCTTCTTTTTTGGCCCTTATACTACTTGTAGCCTTCTTAATTTGCACTTATTCTTATTCCATGCTCATGTGATACTCCTTTAGATATGATACAATGCTTTACATTATACCAATCCAAATCATAACTTATTGAAGTCATATACAATACAAGTTTCATCAAAATCCACAAAGTTGGTCCAACTATTGTAACTCAGGTTCTGAAGACAAAATCGATGATGGTCGTATACTCAGCAACCACTGTCAAGACTCAACATCATCTAGCACTTGGTTGATGAATAATCTTGGTTCATACTGATCAATTCCAAGTAGCTTAAACTCGATCAGCACTGCATGACTTAGTGAACACTACAAAAATTGACATATATTGAATGACTTAGTTGACACTCCATGGCTTGGTCAACACTAGATTCATATCGCTAATGCTACAAGCTCGGTAGACACTGGAGAACATGGTTAACACTATGTAACTCAATTGACAATGTGTAGTTTGGTTAACACTAGAGTTTTCATCACTTGTATTGAACAACTTGGTATACTACTATACTTGGCATGAACTATACATAGGTTCTGAAGCTTAATAGCAATTGAGAAACTTGGTAACAACTATAGAACTTAGTAGCAACACAACCAATTGACTAAGTGTGAGTCACTAATAGACAAATTAACCTTAATGTCAACACACCCTTGATCAAAACATTAATAATAACTAAAGAATCCCCTTCCAAATGAATGTTTCCAATTACAAGATGTTTATCCATATTCACGACATACTAAGTTACTTAAGCTTTTATCAAGTTGTTTAAACCATCATTTACAATATTTTTCCTTCCAACACTACAATGTTTGTAGTGCCCTGTCTAGAGGTCCTTGGAAACAATCATAAACATAAACCATTTTTTGTTAAAATAAAACATATTTACATGTAACTGCAATCATAAGGTCACAATGGAATAAAAAACTAACCAACCAACCAAAGATCCCCAAGTGTTCACTACTTACCAATCTAGGTGATTAATTATACAGGGTTCATTCCTTTAATCATACTAACATAGATACAACATTCATTTTAAAACCCAAAGTATAAACTCCTACATGATTAAGCCATACAATTTTGTTTCCTGTTAAAAGGTCTAACAATATAAGATATCATCTAGCTATACTCAAATAGTATTGATGCTCGATTTCTTTTGAATTGGGAAGGTGCAAAACCCAAAATGGGTATCCAAATATTCTATTTGTGCCGCCAAAATACAATTAAAAAAATCCATTGCTTATCATATGAGAATTTTGGGTTAATCCTCATATGAGCTAGAATTGGCTACCGTATAAGAATTCTCCATGAACCATACAAATTCATGCAAGAGTTAGATGAGAAAATACCTCATCATATGAGAGTATGCTTTCCCATATAAGTAAATGCATGAGTTGTATCATGAAATGCATTGTCATACATTATTTTAGATGCAACATCCAAACATAAAAATTGAAACTATAATTAATGAATCTCTACATTGAGGAACACTAGATACACATATATCAAGGAATGAACACTTGATTGAATCAATAAGGAACAAGTAATGTAACAATACATCATCATGACAATCTAACAAATACAACTCTAATACATAGCAATGGTAATACAACATCAAGGTAAAGAAAGATAACATCTAACATTATACTCTACAAGATATCTCTAATCCATGGTAATGAGATACATAATATGAGCATTAAGAAAATACCAAGATACATCATCACATAACATTGTAAACCAAGGTACCAAGTAAAAGCACAAAGGAAAATCATAAATCACAAGCAACATACTTTAGATACAACAAAGCAACAAGTGAACATCAAGCTCTGCCCTTGAACTAGAAAAGACCATTTTTGTAAACCAATCCCTAATAGTGGTATAGGTAGCTATGCCTCCCAACAATGTGGCACCCTTAGTTTGACACCCATTATGCTAATGGAGATAGTGACCTTACCATAGTCACATAAACATACAAGACTTACACACATGTACATTAGTACACAACAATAATATCATGATCATGAAGACAACGTAGAAGGTCGAGTCACTAGCTAGACACACTATAGGATAACTATGTAGGGAACCTAGTGGAGTTTAATCCACTTGGCATCAACTATATATATATATATATATATATATATATATATATATATATATATATATATATATATATATATATATATATATATATATATATATATATATGGTATGGCTCAACTCCCTTAAGAGGCCACATACCTAGCATGGCTCAACTCCAATATGAGGTCTTGAGTCATACCCTTGTACAAACTTCCATAGAAGAAAAGTAACTGTATAGACACCACACCCTTGAACTAGATCTCTTGGGACACTTGATAATTGTACAGGTGATCTCTTATCTTATCATTAAGTTTTATTAACCATTTATTAATTATGATTATTACTTGTTTAAACCTCTTCATGTTACCTTGTTAGCAACTTTAAGACTAAGGTAAAGGAGAGAAGCCACTCCACACGTCTACCCTACATGCCCATACTCATCACACAATGAGTGTATGTAGGCAATAGAAATTCCTAATCTAGCCCCCAAATTAACAATCACTTAATCAACTTATATCTAGGGGTTCATGTCTCTCATAAGATCTCATCATACATGTACCTGTGTGTTGGTACAACCAACTTTATGAATCTGACCACATAATACTAATACAAGGGTTGAATATAAGAAATACAACAAATGTCACAAGTAGAAGAAAATGACTCAACCAAGCATCTTGCCAGGAGTATGGATTCATCACAAATCCCAATAATGCAATACAATGACATGAATCCCATTTTCCATAAAGAAAAACCATGGCATGAAATAACATAAAATGAAGCCTTTGAGTCCAAGACCCATGAATCATCAACATTTTCTAAAGAAAGAAGAAAAAAATCATCTTCAGATTTATTACTCACCACATTTACCTCCTTGTTTCCATCTTGTTTATCTCCTTCAATCTTGTTTCAAGTCCAACAATCTTTCTTTTTGTTCCTTGGTTTTCCATAGTACCAACAATCTCTTAGTCGTTTAGATTGGGACCTCCTTCACTTTGACTTTCCTCTTGATTTCCCATTAAATTTCTAAGATTATGTCCACTTGCAATCATTCTACTTCTACTTTGTGTGTTCAAGACACTTCTTGATGTAGATCCACTTGAGCTTTTCCTATTAGTTTCCTCATTTATAATAACACCAATAACATCATAATATTTTAGGGTATTAGAACCAGAGAAAAAAAATAAAAAATTACTCATGAAACCATTAAATCTTTTAGGAAAAGAGCACAAAACCAAGACAGTCCTAATTTCTTCATCAAAATTGACATTTATAGAAGATAATTGGCTGGTAACCGTATTAGAATCATTTAAATGATCATCAATAGATCTACCTTTTATCATCTATAAATAAATACTTCATAAGAAATACCTTCTTTGAAGTGGAAGGTTTTTTGTACAACTTTTCTAGGGTTTGCATTAACTCTTCTATTGTCTTCGCTTTTGTATTATTAAATGCCACCAATTATTCCAAGAATAAAAGAATACTTTCAAGTGCCTTTCTTTCTAGAATATCCTAGTCCTCATCTATCATATTTGAACATTTCTTGTCCTTTCCTCCCAATGGCCACCACAAATACTTTTGATAAAAATAGTCCTCCATTTGCATTTTCTATAACTAAAAGTTCTTCCCATTAAACTTCTCAACCTTCCACTTACCCTCATCTTCCATTGCTCCCACTTAATCATGAGACTTCCACTCAACCATGAGACTTTTCTGTAGAGAATAACTAAAATATCCTCTCTTTGATACCAATTGTTAGGATTAGAGAGACATAGATAATAATTACATGAAAATATAACTAATATCACAAAAGAGTAAAGTACACAAAAGAGAATGCAAGACACAAAGATTTAACATGATTCACCCAATCCTTAGGCTATGTCCACCAAATTGTGAGTCCAATATTCGTATTATCAAGTGATTTAAGCTTGGTAATCCCTTGCATCTCAATACCACTACAAAAAGTTACAATCTGATCACACCTAATAAAATCCCTAACTCTAATCAATTTTATACAAGATTTTTGTCGCTTACAAAATTAGGGCTAGAACTGGTTACAACATGTCAGTCATAAAAAAAATTCATGAGGATACATGGCAAGTGTATAGTACTTACCTGATCAATCTCCACAAGCTAATAAGATATACTCAGATGTGATGGTCATCTCAGTGTTTGGTAGGTGAAAGGTGTTTGTGTCACTATAGGAACATTCCACCAATGTAGTAAGAAGCATGTGATTAACTTGAATGTTAGGTACCTCATGCAAGTGTGTAAGACCAAGGATGTCTATATGTGTGACCTCTATATATGGCAGGTCTCTATAAGAACCTAGGTTAGAAGATATGTTGATCGAAACTAGGTGTTAGGAAGACCAATCTTCAAAAGGGAAAATAGAGCAAGTATTAATACAAGTTTGATATGAGTGTTGGAAACTACAATTGGAGTGATTGTTATGTTGTCATTGATGTCAAAACTATTGGTAAGATAGAGTGTCAAACCTACTAGAGAGACATTTATTAACAATGTAGAGTTCCATATCATTTGATTGATGAAGCAGATTTAAAAAGAAGAGATCATGATATGACCTAGTGAAAGGTTGAGTTGAGAAGTTAAATATCATGTAAATACAATGGGCACTTGATAAGTTAGTCCTTGACAAGATAATGTGTTGTTCAATCAATACATGAAGTAATGAAGACAATAGTATGAAGCTTAAAGTTGAAACAAGTCAAAAGGATAAGCTTGACAGAGTATCAACACTGATCGATCAATGAAGGAGCTAAATTAGAAGACTAAGGAACTTAAGTAGAAGTCGAACAAAATTGTTCAAGCTGAGTATTAGTTATTTTTGAGGAAATGTATGAAGAAGTATTAGTAGCAATAGAGCATAGCAATGGATGAGAAATCCCATTGATGTTGATTGAGACAATATAGTGTATACCGAGCTACATAATGATGATCAAGAAGAATACAATGATTGTTAAGTGTCAACAAAAATTACAAATTGAGAAATATTTGAATTTGAGGTTTACACAGTCTAAATTTTGAATCATTCAAAGTGCATAGAAGATAAAGATTGATGAGATGGAATATTTAATACATGAGGAGATGTTGTTATGAGATCAAAGGCAATGATTTGATTAGAAGTTTCTAGAAGAAGAAGGAGAAGGATTCAATGAAACTCTAAGGGTAGTTCATTATTGCTTGGTGATCTTAAAGAGAAGTTGTGAAGAGGAGAACAATAGAAGTGAAGTGTGAAGAGTTTAGTGAAGAGTGATTTCTTGAGGAGATGCCAAGTAGATTAGTGATGGAGATATCAATAGAGGTTAGTCAATGAACCAAAATATGAGCAAATGGAGATCTAAATTTACATAGTGATCTATACTTTATAGTTCAAACCTATTGTTACATTCTAACAATTGTATCAGTCAAAATCCTTTATGCAAGGTTGGCCATGTATCACCTAATCTAGTAATGTAACATGAATACTAACTATTAAATGAGAGCATTAATACAACTAAACAAGCTAACACTTAAGACAAGACTCAAGAAGACAATATAGAGGAAAGTAGACCAAGAATGGTAAACTCCTCAAGAGCTTCTCATGATGACAAAGCTATGTCCTTGATGAGAGGGGATGTATGCTCATGTTGTGCTCAAGCTTCAAAGGATGGGGGTTTTTACCAAGTATGTGTATGGATATGGGTTTCAAATAATGGAGGTATGGAGGGATTTCAACATTATGATGGTATTTTGGTAGTTTTTAGGCTCTTAAAATAGCATTATAACTTTGCATGAAAAGTGGATGATCTTTGTGAAGGGAGAGGGTTTCATTTATAGGCCAAGAGGTAGAGAGATGGATGGTCAAGATGCAAAGATGACAAAGTAGCAAGGGAGGGTCAAGATGCACTCAAAAGGGAGCACATGGATTGCTTGTTTAGAGCCAATAAGGAAGTGACACTTGTCACAAGAAGGATGAGTGTGAGAGGATAGGATAAGGGTTGGTCAAGGGTGTTGGAGTTTGAAAATGTTACCCATTTCCAATTACCCTGATGAGAACAAGATGCATCTAGGGGTAGCTAACTCCCATTATCAACACATCCATTCAGACACCAGGCCAACTATAAGGCATGACCCTTCTTCTTCTTCAGGCTCTGCAAAACCTAGGTGGGTGGACCTATAGATTCTTTATATGGTACCAGTTGTCAAAGCATACACTGAATCTAATATGAAGCAGATAAAACCCTTATTTCTCCTGATAACTCATGAAATGACATCCATCTACAGTAGCTATATGCAGATCTAGGAAACTCATGAGCTGAGTGAGGGCATTCTATTATAGCTCTTCAACATGAAAGGGGAAAAGCGTTTGATTATTGATGTTGATCTCAGCAAAACCTCAAATATGTAGCAATATAACAGGTGATCCTATAAGTGATCAGTGCCTTATCTATTGGGCAATTCATACAAAAACCTAACACACATCCCTGAAAATCATTGATATGTGCCATACATCAGGACTTCCTGATCTATCTAACCACTTTGTGAACTAGACATCTACATCCTTCTGAACCTCATACTCGACTTATCCCTTCATGAAATCTGCAATCCTATGATGAGGAATCAAGCATTTACATAACTCTTTGAGTCATAAGCAAAATAAATCAACATATACAACCAATAAGTTGCAACTGAGTTTCATTTACAAAACACAAAAGATCACAAACAGCATGAATGAGAGACAAGATATTAGAATGAAGATTGACTTGCTGCTGCCTTATCATTCATTTCCTTGAAACAAATTACAATAAGATGCATGAAATTTAAATGCAAAGCTACCTAACAGATCAGATTATCTGTATTCTTATTTCTACTGCTGTTCACATGAGAGAAATTGCTAAAGAAATATGTGGTATCACAGTATGGGAACATATCAAAACTGGATCCAAAATTTGGTATCTCAGTAGTGACTGGTTTTTCTCCAAAAACTGGAACCAACTGGTTTCTCAGTGACAAAAACTGGAACCTCTACAAAGTGAAGAAAGAAAGAAAGATATAGCAAGAAATGAATTCTCGGATCTGATATGCAATTGCCAGGTGTCCACTTGAAATCCAATCCTCTGTAACTGAAAAACCTCTTTCTTCCCTCTCTCTATCAACTGGCAGATCAAATCGTCATCATTATACCTCTCAAAGGCATCAAAATATCTCAACAACCTAATGATGAAATAATGTAACTGATTTTGATGATAAAAAAGAACTCAATATAAAAGTGAAAATCAGTTCACAGTGACCTCCAAAATGCAAGAAAACTGCTGAGAGTTAATTTTTCTCCATATTCAGATCCCGACAAGCTTTTAAAATTGCCCTCTAACCAATTTTGATGCTCTAGAATCAAGTTTTCTCATTCTGTCGCTAATGCCCCAAGAAACACAAATTGACCTATAACTCGAACTGGTGAGCACCTGTGCAAGAACCAACCTCAAATTCAGAAAATTCAGATCTTCTCGGTTCTCATGGTATATTGGAGTGCCCAATTTGGTTAAAAATTGCCCCAGATATTGCCTTTTGAAAATCTCAGTCTTGTTCATGACTTCCATGCAGTTTTGCAAAAATTTTAACTTTTATATAGTTTCAAACTATATGATAAGTGAAAATTTATTTAAAAAATCTACCCCACATGATCTTTTTAAAAAAAAAATTAATTTTTTTTTTTTTTTTTAACCTTTGAAAATTCCACCATATGTTTCACTCGGGTCAAACTTGGTTTGACCATATCGCCATGTGTCACGTGCTGATTCGCTGATTTGACTCTTGCCGAATTCTTGAGTTTTCCGGCAACCTCGCTATATCGCTAGCCGGATTTTTTGAGATTTTCCAGCAAGCGACATAGCGACCTGCCGGATTTTTGACTTTTCCGGTCGGATTTGCTGACGTCATCCTTTTGTTTGCACGTTTTCCTTCAAAATTTTACTTGTCTCCAACCAACCATGGACCCACCTGCACTAGCTTTGGCTTTACAAAAGCCTTTGTCTTGCTGACACTAAGCATTGGTAAAGATTTGTATTTAAATAATCAAAACTTCTTTCCCACAATGAATATGGGATAAAACAGTTTCAATGTTTTTTTTTTTGCTGTAGTGAATAGCTCCCTTGTTCATACATGAATCATGTGCCATCTCTGATGGACCTCCCCATTGTGTAAATTGCTGCACTTATCCTCACATGGCCCCTCTCAAAAACGTGCATTGCTGCATTATTTGCTGCCATGGACTTGCCTTTTAATTGTGGGGCTCCGTTCAGTGTGTGAGATGCATTTTTCATGGTCCTTGTGCCAAAACGTGGAGCCTTTTGTTGTTCCTATTGCCTCGGACAGTGGCATTTCCCTTTGTAATCTTTATTCTACTCTTTGGACGCCCTACAACATATGGATGCCCCAAAAACGTGGGCTGCTCTGTGATTTGCTCCAACACATGGAGTTCCTTGCTGGTTATCTTATTTAAAACATGAGACTCTCAGCTGGTGCTTCCCTTCTTCCTTGCCTATGGATGAATGACTCTTTTCCTGGTGATGCCTCTATTATGGCATGAAAGCCCTCTATTTTGCTCAATGCATCTTCTTAGTTTTCTTCTTGTGTTAAAACATTATATTGTCAAAACAAATAGCCCTTCACATTTATTTGATTCTTTTATCATTGAGAAAAAGTCCAATCTCGTACATTTAGTGAACTAAGATAATGGCAATGACTATAGTGAAGCATTGTAATGATTGTATGTAAAACAATCAATTTAAAATTTCATTTTAAATCATTTCCACACTAGTGTGAAATTTGTGTTTGAAGGCCCGCCAGGTGGCCGTAAAAACTAACTCAATCAGGTAACCAGGCCATGAAAATCGGCATGAGTGTTCAATCCTGCATACTCTATCACACTGCAAATTTTCAACCCATGATGGATTCCCAGTCAAAAGATTTTAATTGCCGAACATCCATACTTCAGTTACTCTGCAGGCAAACAATGTTAAAAAACATAAACTGGGCTCGGGTTCGGCATTATAAACTGGGTTATTGATCACTTGGGGTTTTGAAAACTAGGATATAAGTTCTTTGCCATGAAGAGGATATAATTCTATGTTTTGGGCTCATGAAGAATCACAGGGCACATTTGGCGAATTTCCGAAAACAGGCACTTGGAAATTTTAACTGGCAAATGTGTCAAAAAGTGATTTTTGGCAAATGTACGGACATAAGAAAGTATGCAAATGGATTCATCATGACTTAAGAACTGGCATGCTTCAAGAATTTCTAAGACACAACATAATGCTACAATCCATTTAGGCTAGCCAATCACAAGATCAAAGTTATAACATGCCGAACAGGGGTACGGATCAATCTGGATACCTTAGCCGTAACAAAACAATGCAAACTAGGTTTTTGATCATGTTAGCAAACTGATCAAATGGATTCGACATGATCTCAAAATTGGAACATATGAAGTGTTTTACCCCTAGAACACAATGCAAAAAGAATTTTTTCATTTGGGTCAACTGGGTCAAAGATATGATTGGTCGAACAGGGCTTCCCAGAATTGTGAACAACTAGTTAAATGCACAAAACAGTAAATGACCAACTTTGCGGGGTGCAAAACCTAGTCAAACAGATTCGAAATGACTTGAAAATTGAAACATAGGTTCTCTATTATGGACACTAAACATCCCCAAAGTGACTAGTCATGACATAGTCCTGGGTAAAAGATATTCAGATGCAAATTGGGCCTCTGATCGCTATTTGACACTTGGTAGAATTGCAAATTTTGACACTAGCTCAAAATGGGACTTCACAGAATGATTCGGGATGGCAAAATAACATTGTGGATCATATGAATATGTCAAATGAAAGGTTTTAAGCCACTCAAACACCATCTAGGCCTCAAGCTACCAACTGACCACATGCATAAAAGGCACTTTAGGACATGATTTTCCAAAATTTTCAAAATGTGACTTAAAATGAAGCATGCAATTTTTAGTCCCAACAAAGGGAGTAAAGAGGGAGGTTGAGTATGTAAGAGGCATGTAAGAGTCATAAATGTTGGAGGGTGAGGGGAGGAGATATTTTGACTTTAGCTTGGGTTAGCAAGTCTTAATCCTTGCTTAAGGTTGTGCACATGTTTAGGAGGGGGATTAGGATTAGCTTAGAAAGGGGGTTAGGGGGTAAGTGATTTAGCTTTGATGGGATGGGTTAGTTAGGTGGTTAAGTCAAGTTAGTATGGGTGAATGGGTTGGATTAGGGGTTAGGATAGGGTTTAGGGAAGCTTTAAGGGTTTTAGATATTTTATTAAATGATTTATGTAATAAAATAGGGATATGTTATTAAATTAAATAGATTTGAGAATTTATTTAATTTAATAGAGGAATAGGGATTTAATTGATAAATTGATTTTAGGTTATTATTTGATTTTATCAATTGGACTATAGTTAATTTAATTAATTAATTAACTAGGGGATGATGATTAATTAATTAAATAATAAATATTTAATCAATAATGTCCTAGGAGATGACTAAATAAGATTACTTAGTGATGCAATTAGATTTAGATGTCTACAAGCCTAACAATCATTTTGTAAATCCTTTAATCAAGGTGACATTCTAATGGAATAATCGAAAGTCCTCTAACAAGGCCACTCCTAATAGGGTGATTAAATCCTTTAACACGGTCACATTTAACAGTGTGTTGTATTACCTTTAACAAGGTTGGCTTTTAACCGAGTTTACTTCAAAAGAGTGAAAAATTGTTAGCATGTTACCTTAAGGAAACGTAATCTCGTGGCAAGGATGAGGTCAATGTGGGAATGGGGTAGGGTTGACTAGGGAGAAGAAAAGGTGAAACACAATCTCATGGGAACATGTGTCTGCAGGATCACCAAGGTAAGCTTGCGTGAGAACGTAAGCGAGAATATGGGTCAAATAGTCTAAGGGTGGGAAAGGTCAAAGGGCAATCCTGCGAGAACATATCTCCATGAGATCACAAGGTTTAATGCTCATGCGAACGTGGGTTAATGAACAAAAGTACAAAAAAATAGGGGTTTGGGTAAGATAAGGTGTGAAAAGCTAGGGTAGGCAAAGTATGGAAAAGAATACTGATGTGTGATTGGGTTTTTTGATGTGTAGAGGTCATTGGATGCCCTGGTGTCACACGAGTGATGAGCAGCCATGCTATGTGGAGGAGATCAACAGTCGGCCATAGATTGGGTGAGGATCAAGGGCATTGGGCTTGGATACTTGGCAAGGCTGCCCCACATGCAGACATACATGGCCATGGTTACAACATTGTGTGAGCGATGGCATAGCGAGACAACCACCTTCCACCTACCCACAGGGGAGATGATGATGACGCTGGAGGACGTATACCGAATCTTCAAAATACCCATACGAGGGACCAGAGAGATGACCATAGAGGTAGCAGTGTAGGGATTGGTTGGGCTAGGGTTGGCATATCAGATTTGGAGGGGATAGTTCACACTAGATGAGCATTTGGATATAATGGCCTCGAAGAGATGGACTTACTTCTAAGTATGCAAGCTAGTATCAAGATATATTGGCCCAGATATAGAGGGGATAGGAGTGACACTAGTGCTGATCCCTGTGATCATGCAGATAGTAGACACATGACTCCCTATAGCATGGGGATCATTGATGTTGGTTGAGTTGTACAGAGATCTTCACCAGATTATCTATTAGGGAGCTAGTTGATAGGGGAGGAGTATAAGGTTCCCCACCTTATTATAGGTATGGGCCTAGGAGCATATTGCAGTATTCAGGCCGATTGGGTGAAAAAATAGGTAGGTAGAGGAGCTAGTGGCATACAGCCGGGTGGAGCCATTGACATACCACCACACAGAGGATGTGGAGTACTAGAGAGTCCAAATTGATGAGATTGTAGCAGTGGTATGGAGACCCTACATGGGTCTAGGGCCATGGGCAGAGGAGGGACAAAAATTGTCCTATATTATATCCCCATGCTTCATTTTTGGATGGTGGGAGTACATTGCTAAGTAGTACCTACCAAACAGGGCCTTGCAGTAGTTTGGATGGCGACAGGTGGCTCCTAGAGAGCCAAACTGGTATCAGTGAGTGACTCGTGAGCCAGTGTTGATATACAAACCAACACTACAGAGATAGGGTTTTCTTTGGGCCTAACTAGAGTTAGAGCCACAACAGTGGGATTGGTTTGGCAGGGCAGAAAATGCGGGCTCCACTCAAGAGTATTGGGATGGTTTTCAGTGGCCAAGACCAATAGGCTGAGCACTTGTTAGGAAGGCAGCAGTAATGGCAAGAGAGCTAGCTCGGGTAGCATGGCAAGGGAGATATGTAGCAAGAGGGATATAATAGTGGGCAAAGGCCATTGTACAGGAGGAGGGGCCAATGCAATAGAGGCAGAGGGTAGGGAGGCAGGAGAGAGGGGCACAGCCAAAGAGAGGAGAGGAGAGGGGCAGAGTTGGAGAGAGAGAGGGCATCGAAGGAGAGGAGACCATAGGGGGAGGAGGAGTAGAGGCCATAGAGACTAGTAGGGGATGGTGGAGGAGGGTCATCTGCAGGGGGAGGGGATGATGGACTTGTAACCTGATACGCATCACTACAATAGATACATGATGCCACTAGCCAGCTACTGTGAGATACCAATAGTAGAGAGATTAGCTTAGGATTGAGCGAGATCAATTATGCTAGGGGCAAGATGTGGCACAAGGTCAGGCTAACAAGGTTGGGATAGAGGTGGTGAGACTATAGATGGAGGTGGCATAGATGGAGGGGAGGCTGGATGTGGTTAGCTTGGAGAGGCAGGCTATACAGGCGAGATTAGATGTCATGCAGTAGGAGCGAGACAGACTGGTGGTGGAGGTGGTGACTCTACAAGCATAAATGGTGGTGGGTGGAAGGATAGAGGAGTTGAGGAGACTATGTGTTGAGGTGGAGGATCTAAGGGAGAGGGTAGGATTCAATCAAGGGAGGTATCATGCAGCAGTCCCAATAGACCAGATAGGGCACTATAGATGACCGACACGGTCAGGGACAACTAGGACCCACACAGGGATGTAGGGAAGGGGGGGACAGTGGATGGAGCATCAGGGGTTTACATAGTACAGGTGGGTCTTAGTGCATTGGGCAGAGTTATAAGATAGGATAGAGCTAGAGGCGAGACATAGGGATGAGGGGGAGGAGGGATGAGGTAGAGAGCTAAGAGACAAGAGGATGATTGATGAGGCCACCACTAGTAGCACCAAGGGTAGGGAGAGATATAGAGGAGGACCCATATGTGGAGGCGACATATCAGGGAGACTAGTGATAGGCTGGGTACACTTGTATGATTAGCATTTTGTTGTACGGATTGGAAATTTTGAGATATATGTATATTTTTGTTTGAGCACAAACCCATTGTAGTGATATGTATGATATGGATACTGTACATATGGACTTTGATGGACTGTATTAATTTATTCTTTGTGGAGGAGAGGGATATATATATAGAGTGGATCATTCTTTGGGGCGGGATATGTGTGATGGACTTATGATTGCATGAGTATGGTTGTATATGGTTAGATGTAGATGAGAGACTGATATATTTGATATGCAGGATGTGGCATTGGATGAGAGATATGATATTGCTGACAATTTGTGATGCAAGATGTGAGGTGTGATGAGAGTTATGATTTTTTTTATAGTTTGTGATGTAGGATGTGATGTGTGATGAGAGATATGATTTTACTAATAGTTTGTGATGCAAGATGTGATGGGTTTTGAGGATGAGGTTGGTGTTGATAGCGTAGGATATGATTTTCTATGATAGTGCAAATATGATGTGATATGTTTTTGATGATATGAGTTGCTTATGATATTGTAGATGTGATGTGATTTTTGATGATGTGATTTGATTATGATATTGTAGATGTGATGTGATATGTTTTGATGTGATTTTTCTGACTGTTTGTGATGCAGGATGTGACAGGTTTTGAGGATGAGGCTGGTGTTGATAGTACAGGATGTGATTTTCTATGATAGTGCAAATATGACATGATATGTTTTTGATGATATGATTTGCTTATGATATTGTAGATGTGATGTGATATGTTTTGATGTGATTTTTGATGATGTGATTTGCTTATGATAGTATTGAGATGTTGTTTTATGTTTTGATGTGATTTTTGATGATGTGTTTTGCTTATGATAGTATTGAGATGTTTTATGATGAAGAACGTGTAGTATTTCAAAACAAACACAAACTAAGGATGACTGACAGATTTAAAATGAACACAAACTAAAGATGGATTACATATTGTAAAATAAACATAAACTACAATTGAACGTGATTTTTATGATAAGCTAAAATGAACACAAACTACAATTGAATGTGATTTTTATGATAAGCTAAAACGAACACAAACTAAAATTGAACATGATTTTTATGATAAGCCAAAATGAACACAAACTACAATTGAACATGATTTTTATGATAAGCTAAAATGAACACAAACTATAATTGAACGTGGTTTTTATGATAAGCTAAAATGAACATAACTACAATTGACCATGATTTTTATGATAAGCTAAAATGAACACAAGCTACAATTGAACATGATTTTTATGATAAATTTAAAATGAACACAAACTACAATTGAACATGATTTTTATGATAAATTTTGATGATGACATGTGCAAAGTGGGCTAAAATATATAATCATTGGATGAAAGAACTAATGATAATGAGAGATCCAAGGTATGATAAAAGGGTAGATGAACACAAGCTATGATAATACAACATGCTAAATTCGGCAGGGAGATAGTAAATAGATGTAGGCAATGATGACAATAATGAGATTGGAAAAATTATGATGGTGGGATGGGACAACCAATACTTGAATTAGGATAATGAGCTATGATAAAAAATGATCATAAACATAGGAGATACTGACTCTAATGAGGATGATGTTGGAAAATAAGTGACCAATGAACTCGTAGTCAAGAGGATAGTAGAGATTAGAGCTAGGATATTGACTTATGTTAAAGATCACATCATGATGGTGGTGAAATTGTAGCCTAAGGGATGAAAAATTTTAAGAGTATGATAATGTAGATGAGTCAATGTTTGATGATAAGGATTTTGAATTGAAAGATTCTGATAGTGGAAAAACTTGACGTTTGAGACATAGGTGATGTAAAGGAAGAGGATATAATGGGTTATGATAGGAAAGGGAAGGAAAAGTAGCAAGAAAACAAATATGAGGTGTATGAGAAGCTTGAGAGTGGGGTACTTCATGAAGAAGTACCACCATGTAGTGTGAGCACTTTATTTGATGTAGGAATATTAGGGACCTACCAAGGTTACTAAGAACATCAAGGCCTTTTCCCTAATATTAAAGAGGACTTACTCAAACAAGCACGCAAGGATTGCCCAGCATCACACATGAGTCCCAGAGAGATCAGTGTGGGAATGATGCTGGGTGATCCACAAGAAAATGATATTGCCCAAGTGCATCATGTTATCATAAACGAAAACATGGTTGAAATATGCAAAGGTGATATCCGACTGACTCACAAGTAGAAAAAAGACCACGATCGAGACCATGCCTTTGAGTTGCCCCAGTCAAAACACACCATGATATGAAAGAACATGGTGACCTTAAGGAGGGAACAACTGAAATCAGGTAGAAGTGACCAAAGCAAAATATACAAAAAACCAAAGATTAGAAGAAAGAACAAAAGTGCAAAAAAGTAACCTTTTGCTAAAGAGATCGGGATGATTAGCTATTGATGGGCTGAAAAACATGGAAGAGACACTTGGAAAGGACTTTAAAATTAGGATGTGTAGGGTAATGATAAAAAGGGACAATGACTTCTTTTCTACAAATGATGGGCTAGGGACATAGGGTGTCATAACATGACCTGAACAATATGTACAAGCATGACTTATACAATGAACAGGGACTCAGGAACGTATGGCAAAATATGGTAGTGGGTATGTATATAAAGGGGGGAAAGCTGAGGATGAGGAGATAGCATTGTTATAGTACAATTATTGTTATAGGGGTGTGATATGTAAAGTGCAACTATTGTTAGAAGGATTATGATACTGATGTATTTACAAGATTATGATGCATAGGATACAATTGTTAGTACAGGGATATGATACACAGAATACTACTTGTCGGGTAGGATATATATGGTAAAGTACAAGGATGAAAAACACCTGATAAGATACATGTGGCAAAGTGTAATGGTAGGGTAGATCTAATATGATACATGGGGTAGATTACAATGGTAGGGTAGATCTGATATGATACATGGGGTAAATCACAATGGTAGGGTAGATATACTAACAAGAACTATAATATAGGATATAGGTGGGGTGCTACAAAGTGGTGGAGACGAAAAGAAAATGTTGTGAGTTGGATTGGGGGTATGATAGTGAAACTACAAGGGACACCTTGAAAACATGAGGAGATGGGTGATGAGATATGGAGGGGTGATGGGGGAGATGCATATCATTGATAGATAATAAAAAGGCTAAGTACACTTGGTGCCTAATTGCTATGTTTTCACCAGAGTACCTATCCAAGATGCTTGAATTGCCAAGTTTTCACCATTGGATGCTTGTTTTTCTTGATCTTTTTTGTCTACTGAGATTTTTTCTTTTAGGCATAGATTTTCTTAAGGTGAGAATGATGTTGGTAGGATCATTCAGGATTTCCCTTCAAGTGTAGATAGCTGATAGGCCCTTGAGCCAAAAGATGCTGTGACCACATAAGGTCCAAGCAATGTGGGCTCAAACTTGCCTTTCTTTTCTTGATCAGTTTGAACCTTCATGTTTTCTTTGAGGACCATGTCTCCTTCTTGAAAGTGGCATGGATGGACCTTCCGATTGAAATTGTGCTTGAGGCAATTCTAGTAGACCATGAGGTGGTCATAGGCCTATTGCCTTTTTTCATCAAGTAAATCGAGTTGAGTCAGTCGAGCCACTCTATAATCCTCATCTAATATCTGACCCCATAGAGAAATGCAAAGGGATGGGAGTTCAACCTCAATAGGTAATACTGCTTCAGAGCCATAAAACCAAGAGTATGGGATTGTACTGGTGGATGTACAAAATGAGGTGTGGTATGCCCATAGGGCGGGGTTGATTTGTAAATGCCAATCATGGCTAGAATCATTAACAACTTTCTTAAGGATTTTAAGTAGGGTTTTATTAGTTGCCTCCACCTGACTATTACCTTGTGGGAAGTATGAACTAGAAAAATGGTGATGAATGTGAAGGGAAGTGCACAATTCCTCCATATATAGGTTTTTGAAATTACCTCCATGGTTAGTAAAACTGGTAGCCGGGATGCAAAAGTGACATATGATATAATATAGGATAAATTTGGACACCTAAAATCTTGTGGCAGTGACAAGGGGAATTGCCTCAACCCACTTAGTGAAATAATCAATGGCGGTGATTATCCACTTATGCCCTTCTGAAGAAAGAGGTGCGATAAGACCAACAAGGTCAAACCCCCAATAGGAAAAAGGCCATGGTGGTGCTATGGGTTGCAGATCTTGAGCTGGGGCTCAAATTAGATTAGCATGTTGTTGACAGGGTAAACATTGTTTCACAAATTCACATGCACCATGCTCTAGAGTATGCCAATAATACCTAGCTTGAAGGATTTACTTTGCTAGGACTATCCTACTTGTGTGAGCACCACAAATTCCAGCATGTACCTCTTTGAGAACCATTGCAGTCTCATTTTTTTCTAGACATCGAGAGAGAGTATCATGATAATCACGATGATATAGGGTTTGGGCAATGATAGTATAATGGGAAGCTCTGTGAATGAGGTTCTAGCATTACATTTGTGTGAGATGGGGAGATATGATACCATTTAGTA
The DNA here is from genome assembly GCA_028749045.1 of Cupressus sempervirens. Taxonomy (NCBI): domain Eukaryota; kingdom Viridiplantae; phylum Streptophyta; class Pinopsida; order Cupressales; family Cupressaceae; genus Cupressus; species Cupressus sempervirens. The sequence continues at coordinate 614,619,261 of CM053786.1, read as the reverse complement.
GGTAAGCATAAATTTCATGGTACCATGGAGATTGGGGACCAACCAAGATGCATACCTATATTGACTCATCATTCTCATATGTGGGCTAGTTAGCTGCTCGACCAAGAATTCATACTATGTAGCCTCACGTGGTATTTTCAAAAGGGAACCAATAGTAGCCATGCCATCAGCTACCTTATTTTGTAGTTTAGGTATTTGTATGAACTAGAGTTGAGTAAAATGTTCCTTTAATTGATCAACCAACTCTTTGTAAGGTAGTAGCTTGTCATCCTTAGTCTGGTATTCATTTAGGGCTTGTTTGATGATAAGCTGGGAATCACCGTAGGCTTGTAGTTCTGTGATATTCCATTCAATGACTATTTTGAGCCTTGCAACAAGGGCTTCATACTCTAAGATATTAGTGGTACATTGAAACTATAACTTGAAAGAACTAGGAATGTAGTCTCCTTGAGGTGTGACCAAGAGTATGCTAGCGCCAAAGCCATGGGATGTGTAAGATCCATCAAAATATAACTTCTAGGGTGGTTGTTCTTCTATCAAACAGAGGTGTTCATCTAGAAATTCCATAATGAGAGGGTGGTCTGCCACCAAGGGTGCATCTGCCAAGTGATCTACAATAGCCTAGCCTTTGATAGCCTTTTTGTCAACATATTGGATGTCAAATTTGCTAAGAAGCATGGCCCATTTAGCCAGGCGCCTTGTGAGTACTGTGCAAGATAACATATATTTTAATGGATCAATTTTGGAGATTAGTTACACAGTGTGGCTTAACATGTAATGGCGCAACTTTTGAGTGAAAAATACCATAGCTAAGCAAGCCTTTTCCATTGGTGTGTAATTGAGCTCATATCCCACTAGGGTGTGACTAATGTAGTAAATAGCCATTTCCTTGCATGCATCATCAAGTTGTGCTAGAAGAGCACCTAGTGCTATAAGAGTAGTTGTAATGTATAATATGAGCGCACACCCTACAACTAGAGGAAGCAAAATAGGTAGGTTAGCCAAGTATTGCTTAATGAGCTCAAAGTTGCAATAGCAAGAAGGCTCCCATCTGAAGTTTTGATCTTTTTGAGTAGATGTGTAAACGGTTGGCATTTATCAACAAGTTGGAAGCTGAATCATCTGATTGATTGGAGTTTCCCTTGAAGAGGATGAAGGTACTTGAGTGCCTTAGGAGGAGCCATATCCATGATGGCCTTGATATTTTTAGGATCAATCTTAATACCCTACCATGATACAATGAATCCTAGGAGCTTTCCTGAGGTAATGCCAAAGACACATTTCTTAGGATTGAGTATGAGACGATATTTAGCCAATCGATCAAACACTTCCTTGAGATGAGATAAGTGATCAAGGGCATTAAGAGATTTGACTAAAATGTCATCTACATAATCCTCAACAGTCTTATGAATTAGGTCATGGAAGATGACCATCATGGCACGCTGATATGTTGTCCTGGTGTTCTTTAGCCCAAATGGCATCATCTTATAACAGAATGTTCCCCAAGGTGTGGTAAATGTCATCTTATGTTGATCTTCCTCTGCTATCTAAATCTAGTTAGATCCAGAGAAACCATCCATGAGTGATAAGAGCTCATGGCTTGCCATGAGATCAACAATCATGTCTATATTTGGCAATGGGAAATCATCTTTCAGACAAGCTTTGATGAGATCTCTAAAGTTTGTGCATATTTTGATATCACCAGAAGGTTTTGTAACAGGTACCATGTTGGAAATCCATTCAAAATAATCTATTGGGTGAATGATTTTTGCCTCTTGCAAATTTTCTAGCTCCACTTTAACCAATAAAGCCACTTTGGGGTGCATCTTATGGAGCTTTTGTTTGACAGGTTTGGCCTTTGGATCCATGACCAAATGGTGTACTACTAACTTGAGGTCCAACCCTAGCATGTCTTGATAGGACCATGCAAAGTGACCAACATTTTCATGGAGGACTTTAATGAGAAGATCTTCTTGCTCAGGTGGTAGAGAGGCTATGATATATGTGATATGTGGTATTTTAGTTAGACTGATATTGACTAGTCTAGTTTCTTCTATCAAGACTAAAGATATGGGAGGCCTGTGATCCTATGGGGGAAGGATGAAATCTCCATCTTTGGATGCCTTAGAGAGGTTTTCATCATTAGATACATCCTTTATTTTTATTTAATTTTTTGATTCATTCAATGGTGTCCCAGAGGAGTTTTCACCAAAGGAAGTTTTGCATTTTCTTTTTTCTTTTTTGTTTCCTTTTTAATTCAATTTTGCGACTGGAGATTTCCTCCTCCCCAAAGTAACCTATTGGATCCAGTTTGTAGACATATGCAGATGGTGGTGGTAGTCATTTATGTAGTGTCTTTGCCCCCATGAATTTATGGAGTGCATGCTCGATAGAGAATTTTTCAACATGGACAACACTTGGTTGGTCCCAATTAATGAGTTTGGGGTGAGCAAGTGGTAGGTCTATAAGATTTAGGGATAATTGGCAAAGCACAAATGCTCCTAAGATAATCTTGTTAAGGAAAATATCATCGTAGGATTTCTTTTCTATTTCCTTAGGAATGTTTTTGACCTTAATGAGATTGTTTTGGATGTTTGTGAAGGCATGACCTTCTTTCGTAGTGCCCCTAGTTACAAGGAGTCCATAGCATAAGCCTTGCTTTTTCTTTTCTAGGTATGCCTCTATAGGTTGCCTAATACCTATTTCTAGACTTCCTAGACTACCTCCTTGATAATCCCATTGTTCAATGGCCAAGCGATGTGACCATGGGTACTTTTGTTTAAAGTGATCAAGAAACTCTTCACTCTTTGGAGGTGGCTCTTTGTATAGCCATGTGTTAATATTTGGAGTGGTTTCTTCGCCATCAAGGATTTCCTTGGTGATGAATGTGGTAGGGCCCATCTATTTGAGTTGAGAGGTAGTATCTAGCTTTGGCCCTTGATGTGTCGGGCATCCTTGAGTATGTGGATCAAGTGGTAGAGCATCGACAACAAAAGCATCTGTGAGACTGTATTCGCCACATCCTTGGTAGTTGATCTTAACCGTGAAAAGAGTGGAAGCTAAAATGGTATCTAGACCATGGAAGGTGCTAAAGGAACTAGCCATGGTGTCACTAATGTTGATTCCAGGACAATGATTGGTGTATGAAGCTTTAACTTCATTACAATAAGCAAAGGGTTCATGATCTGCATGGATGGTTATCTTAGTGCCAATATGCAAAAATTTGACACACTGATGATATGTGGATGGAACAACCTTCATGGCATGAATCCATGGGCAGCCAAGGAGGATTTTGCATGGAAGGTTAAGATCAACTATGTGACAAACTATTTCTTGAGTGGTTGGGTCGACTCTGAGGGGGAGCAAGATGATTCCTTCAATGGTGCACTCCAAGTTGTCATATGCTTTGATAGTGATTACTTCATCATGATATCTGCCTCAATATATCTTTCCTATTTGATAAATTTTAAAGTACATAGATTTAAAGCCGATCCATTATCGATCATGACCCTTTTGACTACAAAGTCAAAAACTATGACAGCTATGCGAAGTGGAAGGATATGATCAAGTTCAACTACTAGGATGTCAGTGGTTTTGAAGGATACATGATGCGAAAAGCTGACCGACCAAGTTTCAAAACTTGGTGGCATTTATGTTAGTGGGGATGTGTAACTCATGGAGAGCACTATCAAGGATCTCTTGATAAAGTGGGTTTGTGCATAAGAGATCTAGAATGAAAATTTGAGTTGGCGTGTTTCCAAGGTGTTCTAGGATACTATACTGTGGTCATAATGAGGGTGATCCTGATGAAGGTGTTCTATATGGTGGTGGTCTTGATGGTACAGACATAGATGGGCTAGCTATATTGAGTCAAGCTCGGCGAGTAGTCATTGCACATTGGATATTCGGGCCTTTGATGTTTATAACATTGATAGATGACTCAACTTGTGATATGCAATCGATGAGGCTCCCATAGTCCAAATATGCTAAGGTATACTTTTGAGACTTATCTCGATTATCACCTTGTTTATTTGGAGAATTTTTTGGTTTGTTGATAGGGGTGTTTGTAGGTGCTTTTCCTGTGTTTGTGTTATGAGGAGGAAAAGCATTTTGATAGATCATCAATCCTGCATTGGGTGAAGTTTGTGCCCCTACTGTGATCTCTTTCTAGTCAATAAGATCTTGGACATAATTTTTGATTTGCATGCACTTGAGGGTGGTATGTCCTTTGACATGATGAAATTTGCAAAACTCATTATCCTTATACTAGGATGCCCTATACTGATTGGGTTCCAAGGGTTGTGTCTATGGATATCGAACAAGATTATCCTTGGCTATTTTTTCAAATATTGCATCAAGGGGCTCCTCTAATGGGGTGTATGGACATAGTTGTCTCTAAACACGTGGTTTAGGTCTAGTTGAAAGTGTAATGGCATTAATTTGATTATGATGGGTAGGTACTTGTTGATTGTTTTGCATAGGGGGTTGCTGATATACAGGGGGTTGTTGTTGACAAAATGTGGTGGGGTTGTTGGTAGCTACTCTAATGATATAAACATGTCGGGTGTTAGTGACACCATTGGTCACCATGTTTTTGGTTTTATTCCAATACCATGTTTTGTCATTGCTTGGACCTCGATCTTGAGTGTTTTCTTTGTAAAGTTTGATGACACCATCCTTGATGAGCCCTTGTTCAAGTCCCATTCCTTTTTCCTTAATGTCTTTGTATGTTTGTAAATAGTTCATAACCATGTGATAGGCAAGACTAGGATGTGCATTATTTATGAACATTTTAACAAGGTGATGTTTTGGAATGGTACATGAGATCCTAGTTGTGAGGATTTGCCAACATTGTAAGTATTCTTCAAGGCTTTCTCCTCCTTTTTGCTTGGTATGAACTAGGTCTACTACATATAACTTGGTTTTGACAAGATGAGCATATTGAGCCACAAAGGCTTCAGAAAGATTAGAGAAGGTTTTAATGGTACCTTGAGGGATATGACAAAACCATTCTAGGGCTGGTAATCCTAAGCTTTTTGGAAAAAGTCACATGAGGAATAAATCATTATAAGCTACTTCTTGGCAATGCATATAAAATTCTTTGACATGCATCATTGGATCACTTTTTCCCCTAAATTTATCAAACTTGGGGATCTCAAAATTTTAGGAAATGGTGTCATTGTGATGGTTTTGTCAAATGGATATGGGCAATTATTTTCAAATTTAAAAGTTTTGGAATCTGTCCCATCTTTGAGGGCCTTAAGAGAATTTTTCATTTCCTCCCATTCAGAATTTATAGGTAGGGGAGCAGATGCCCCCAGTCCATGTGCCCCTAGTGTGGGATACATAACAGATGTTGAGGATTGATATGGAATACCCTGACTGTCATATGTGTATGCAAAAAAATAGGTTGCACAACTAGTGGGATGGACACCATGGGTTGTTGGAATGTAGTTTAGTGCTGCATCTGTTGGGTAGATTGTGGATGGGGTTGGTAAGTATGAGGTTGTTGCCCTACTGGATAATTCTATGTAGATACTTGAGCATATTGTTGATGTGATGATTGTAGCTGAAAAGGTGGTAGTGTCAGAAATGCCTGGACCATGCTCTAGGAATGCATACTTTGCCCAATATATGTTGGTTGTGCTCCTACTTGAGAGAGCAACTGAGTATTAATAGGGGCAAGGTAATTAATATGAGGAAAAGCACTCACAAAAGGGAATTGTAGTGGAGGGGTGATTTGGCTATTGCCTAAGGGTAGCATAGAAAAATAGTTGGTAAGGGGTGGTAGAGAATAGCTTCGTGAAGTGAGGGATGAAAGTGTCTGAGGCATGGACATGGATGTTATGGTAAAGGGGAGGCTAGCGGTAGGTCCTTGTGCCATAGTAACACCTTAAGGTCCTAGAAGAAATGAAGCCAATGTATTTTGGCTAGTAACAAAGGGGTTGATAGTGATGTTGGTTGGAATGGAAGATGAGGTATTTGACCCTAGTGGTGGCATTCCAGTGGTAATCGGACTAGATGTGTTGTGGGATGGGAGGGAAAATGTTGTGTTGCTAGATGTAAAAGGAGGATTTTGTGAAGTAGGGAGATGAGTGGTAGAAGCAGATGTAGATGATACACTTGGGGTTGTTTGAGATGTAGTATGTACTAGGGATTGAGTGAGGATGGGATGGGTGTTTTGTGGAATGGCCGTAGTCACATGTGTTGAAGGTATATTTAGGTTTGTAGGCTCTGCCTATTGTCGTTGGTATCGATTGTTGGTTGAAGAGAAGGGATCAAAAGGGTCTGATGACCCTACAGATGGTGGGTATCACCCAAATAGGGGATGCATGGGATCCATAATGTGGGGAGGTGGTGGACATCCAAACTCAAAAGCACCAACATTGTCCCTTAAGAAATTTCCATGATGGTTTCCTTAATTTGATGTATGATGGCATTAACAATGGTCACATGGCCAAGTTGGTTCATGAAAGCATCAATGCCTATAGAAGAACCTATGTATTCAAAGAGTTGTGGTGGAGGATCCAGTGGTGTCATGGAGACTATAGGGTAGGGTTGAGCCCGAGTTGTACTACTGCTATGACTAGGATCCATATCCTTCTTTTTCTATGTGTTCTTACCGAAATGTGCGGTGGGTGGCATGAAATGTTAATTTTCCTAAGGATGGAATGCAAGAAGGATGATGCTAAATGTATATAATGAAGGGATTTTTTCTAAGTGTGCCTAGGGTGGACTAGTTTCCTGAGATGTGAGCAAAACCTGAATGATATGGTGCTAAAGGAAGGAGACTATGTTTCCCTTAAATGTGATCCTGAATATGGTGGTGGTATCAAAACCTAAGGTAGCCAAATGTCTATTTTTCTGAGAGATAAAAGAGGATCAAGTATGTAACCCAACCTTTGGCTTAAGGTGACATAGGACACAAGTGAAATCCTATTTGAGAAATTGGTTAGTTTCAAGAATAACTATGACAGTGAGATGGATAGAAACTGTTTTTCAGGGAAAAAAAGTTTTTCAAGAAATGATGCTAAACGTTTCTAAGTACTTGAGTAAATGGTGGTAGGTACTAGGGCTTAATGATGCATGTGGAGGATTCTTTGAAAACCTAAGGTTGATGCAAAAATGGGAGGAGGTGATCCTATTTTAAATGGTTGTATGGGGGAGTGGCTCCTATTTAAAAAACTAAACCTATGAAGAAATAAGTACACAAGTGTGTGTGGAAAAAGAAAGACCTAATCAAAGTGAGTAACACTAGAGTTGTTGATAAGGCTATGGTTGACATCTCGTTGAAGAGTTAGGTTAAGAATTTTTGAATCCCACTCAGTTTGCAATACAATGTTTGCGCCATCTTTCTCAATTTGGTCTAACTTGGCAATCCTTGGGTTGGGGGTATGTTTTTTGCATTCCGCATCTATTTCCTTGTAAACTGGTATTTGTGGAAGTTTAGCCTTTTTGAACTTAGTCTTGGGTTGGCCTGACATGAGATAACCGTAAAATATTTGATCACAACTTTGGGGTTTTATAGGCAATGACTACACTAAGTGTACCTTTTGACCTTGGGTTGGGATCATAAATCAATTGAGGGATAGCTAAGTTTCTAGAAATGGTAAAGTAGTGAAGTGAGGCAAATTTAGACTTTAGATTTTGTTGCGAATGAACTTGCTAACAATATTTTGATCAGTAAGTAAGGAGTACCTATTTTGAAGACAAATGTGTTATTTTCAGTCAAGTAGGATAGGTAATAAGGATATTTTTGAAAAATGACAACTTTTGGATTAATGGCAAAAGGGTTTGATTGCAACTGAATTTTGTTGGATAGTGTGGTTTTGAGGCAATATGTATAGTTTGGAACAAGGTAAAACCAAAGAGACAAACCATTATTGTGAATGGACTTGCTAACAACTGCTTGTAGATGAAAAGATGAGGTCTTTCAAAGGCAATATGTGTTATTTTTGATCAAGTAGGATGGGTAATAAGGATATTTTTGAAAAAAGGACAACTTTTTGGTTTGAAGGACAAAGAGTTTATAATTTGGGACTTATTGAGTGGTTTGTTTTTCGGAGGGAACAAGTATAACTTTGGACAAAAAGGGGAAGTTGAACCAACGAGACAAAATTTGTTGTGAATGGACTTGCTAACAACTATTTTCTGTAATAACAAAGATGGGTTTCTTTTGATATGAGGGATTTATGAGCAAATAGTTTCTAAAAGGTTAAAGCAACTTTGAGAAAGACAAACAAATTGTCTCTTTAGCAAAAGAATTGGATAATAACCATAGAATTATGTATGTTTTACAAATGTTTTTAATGGGTCTTGAGCACAAATAAGACAATTCAAACACACGCTTTATCCCTAAGGTCAATTTTTTTGGTTGCAATATGCTATTCAACGACCCACAACTTGATGTCTCCTAATTCTAGTGCAATATGTCCCTCTCATCAAAGAGGTGAGTAGATACAAGAGTTGATCAAAAAATGATACACATCAAAGAATCTTCAAGGCATGGCAAATAGAAGTCCCACTTCTGCAGGAACAACGACCCTTGGAAATGAAACCCAAGTGGCCTTATGCCTCTATGAGGGGAGCACAATGGTGAGTAATCTTGAGGGATGCTATTTCCCTTGAACCATGAATGAACATACCATGGAAAAATATTGAGAAACTTTGACTAAGAGGGTTGTAAATGGATCTGTGGCATCTCACCAAATGGTTGTTATGTATGTGATCCACTTAAGAATCTATTTTGGACATGCTGAAATCATGGGAAAGTTTTCCCACCTCAAGCTACCCCTAGAAACACACCACCCAAACTTGGGTGATAGAGCAAGAAATTTTACCTTTCCCCTCATTTATATACTGGCTAGACTTTTTACCAGTTTGAGCTTCTCACCAAAGGGGAAGCCCTTCCCAGAGGTGGATGAACTCGCTAGAAGCACTCCTAGGTTGTTGCAGATTATCTTGCTAACAACTTTTTGTACATGCATTGCGTATTTTATGGTCTTAAGATGTAGGAAATAGAGAAGACAAAGATGTGCTAGAGGGCACAATCTTAGAACATGCAAGAGACTCGGTTCATTGCTATTTGGACACTTTAATGCTGTATTTTATGACTTGAAGACACATGTGATTAGCATTCAAAGGTTCTTTATAACTTAACAACATCACCAATAAGTAAATCGAGTCAACAAAAGGGAAATTGAGTGCGAAAGCTTTAAAGAGGAGGGAATAAGAACATTTTCACTTTAGAGAATTCAAGATTGGATGAAGTTCATTTTAAGCACCAAAAGTGAAGTGTTCACACATAATGTTCATTTGCACCTTAAAAAAAGCATTCATCACATTGGTTTAATTTTAACATTTGTCATTCAAGAGTGGATTATTTACTTAGGCTATTCACGCATTCCAATAAAAACAATGCCTAAAAGACTTAGTCATTCATTCCATGAAAAAGTGGGATTTGTTCAATTTTAAACCTTGAAACATGGTTATGGTGACAAAACCTACAGGAAACTAGTTAGTCAAAATACCTACAATAGAAAAAAATGTTAGAAGTTATAGTAAATCAGCAAATGCTACAAACCCAAGGGTAAAAGTAGCAATCTTGCAGGTGCAAGAACATGGTCTAGGGTCATAGGTTTGTTGCACAGGAATTGGCAAAAAATGTAGGAAAATGAGATGCGGGATAAAAATTTATAGAGTGATCTTGCAAACAAGCGATCTCATGGACACTTGTAACAATGTTCTCATGGAGAGGTTCATCAGCGAGTTTAACTGGTCAATAGGAGAAGCAATTTTTGGAGGTTTGACCAACAAGGTGACATGTTCCTGCAAGTGTTATATGGTGTTCCTGTAGGTAAATGCAGCATTCCAGTGAAAATAATTTTGGGGGGGATGCGGGGACTACTTTAGGACATGTGTAAAGGAGGGCTAGTGGCAAACAACAAACTTGATTTCATGGGTCCGCGTTCCCACTCTTATGTAGCTGCAATCCTACGATCGCAAGTTTACATTCTTGTGGTTACAGGATCACGAAAAAATAGGTTTGGAAATTGTTTCAACCTAAAAACCAATTTGATGGCTGGGAGCGCAATTTCCAAAGTGACTTGTGTACCTGCAAAAATATTAGCAAACCACCAGCAAGCACCCACAAGCACAAAATGTTATGTTGGTTAGTTTATCATAAAAACCCAAAAAAATGATCATATTGACCCAAATGCAGGGTCCCATCGAGCATGCCAAAATGTATCACCTAATCTAGTAATGTAACATGAATACTAACTATGAAATGAGAGCATTAACACAATAAATAAGTTAAGGCTTAAGATAGGACTCAAGGAGACAATATAGAGGAAAGTAGACCAATAATGGTAAACTCCTCAAGAGCTTCTCATGATGATGAAGCTGTGCCTAATGAGAAGGGATGTGTGCTCACGTTGTGCTCAAGCTTCAAAGGATGGGGGTTTTCACCAAGAATGTGTATGGATGAGGGTTTCAAAAAATGGAGGTATGGAGGGATTTCAACATTATGATGGTATTTTGGTAGTTTTTAGGCTCTCAAAATAGGATTATAACTTTGCATGAAAGGTGGATGCTGTTTGTGAAGGGAGAGGGTTTCATTTATAGGTCAAGAGGCAGAGAGATGGATGGTCAAGATGCAAGGATGACAAAGTAGTGAGGGAGGGTCAAGATGCACTCAAAAGGGAGCACATGGATTGTGCTTGTTTAGAGCCAATAGGGAAGTGACACTTGTCACAAGGAGGATGAGTGTGAGAGGATAGGATAAGGGTTGGTCAAGGGAGTGAAGAGGGAGGTTGAGTATGTAAGATGCATGTAAGATTCATAAAGGGTGATGTAAGAGTCATGAATGTTGGAGGGTGAGGGGAGGGGATATTTTGACTTTAGCTTGGGTTAGAAAGTTTTAATCCTTGCTTAAGGTTGTGCACATGTTTAGGAGGGGGATTAGGATTAGCTTAAAAAGGGGGTTAGGAGGTAAGTGATTTAGCTTTGATGGGATGGGTTAGTTAGGTGGCTAAGTGAGGTTAGTATGGGTGAATGGGTTGGATTAGGGGTTAGGATAGGGTTTAGGGATGCTTTAAGGGTTTTAGATATTTTATTAAATAATTTATTTAATAAAATAGGGATATGAGATTAAATTAAATAGATTTGAGAATTTATTTAATTTAATAGAGGAATAGGGATTTAATTGATAAATTGATTTTGGGTTATCATTTGATTTTATCAATTGGACTATAGTTAATTAAATAAATCAATTTACTGGGGGATGACGATTAATTAATTAAATAATAAATATTTAATCAATAATTTCCTAGGAGATGACTAAATAAGATTACTTAGTGATGTAATCAGATTTAGGTTTCTACAGGCCTAACAATCATTTTGCAAATCCTTTAATCAAGGTGGCATTCTAATGGAATAATCCAAAGTCCTCTAACAAGGCCACTCCTAATAGGGTGATTAAATCCTTTAACATGGTCACATTTAACAGTGTGTTGTATAATCTTTAACATGGTTGGCTTTTGACCGAGCTTACTTCAAAAGAGTGAAAAATTGCTACCATGTTACTTGGTGGTTTTTCCTAGATTGGGTTTCCACATTAAATCTTGGTGCCGAGTGTTCTTTTCACATGTGGATATTATTGTTATGCATGCTATATTGTATAGTAGTTTATTTATTGACAGTTGGCACATATAGCAATAATGAGTTAATATATTTCATGAAAAGTTGTTTTGTTGATTATATACTATATAGACCAAGTGGGTATCTGAGATTGATTAAGTTGTTTAAAGTTAATAAAAGTTGAATTGGTCCATCTGGATTGAGGATAATTGATTCACCCCCCTCTAAGTTATTCTTGATCAATATAACAATGAGCAATAGAAAACTAAGGAAAACAATGCAACAAAAATATTCACATGGGCTAAAAATGCATACGAAGACATCTACAAAATTAAAATGGTAAAATTCTAAGTCTAATTTTGGATGACAAAAATGAAAAGGTAAAATTGTTTCCAATTCTTGTATGACAATATATGAGTCATTTTATGACAAGATAGTTTTGGGTGACATTTCTCACCATACAAGAAGACAAAAAGACATGTTCTAATAGACTCTAAATGACACATGGGTAGTATTAAGATGAAAAATCTAGTGGATTTAAATAAATAAGTATGTTGTTCCTACTTTTTTGTACAACTATTGCCACTATGTAAGATGATGAAATGACTGGTTTAAATGAAAAAATGATTTTCTAACCTAAAAATGTGTATTATCCCCCTCCACCAAAGAAATTTAATACTAAGTCATAATTTGATGGAATAAATAATAATATAATAAAGAGAATATATTAATAGAATGACTAATTATTTATTTTTATTTTTTTTGGATCGGTAAACGACCGAAGCCTAGATTAATTATTCTTATTTATTATAATTAATTATTATTTTTATGTGTTAAGAAAATTTGAACTCAAGACCTCCCACACGAGAGGCTCACAAGTTACTATTGTGTTGTAGGCTCTTGCCTAGAATGACTAATTCATTATTAAATGCATAGTTATTAAATCAATATTTATTTGTCTTAAAAGTAATAAAATAATAAGTGTTAACAATGAGATAATAGAATATAACTAAATATATAGATAATATAGATATTTAAATTAAACTAATCCTTAAACAAACCTATACCTAAATACATAACTATATGTTAAAAGTCTTAAGTCAAAGGACACGATACATGGATGTGTATAAGAGGTAAGGTTGCGACCCATACTTGAATAAAACATATAAATGATAATATTTGGGAAACATTAAAATATAAAAATATTATCAGATAAGGATGTAGATCAAGAACAAATAAATTAGTTCATATGTGGATTATGTAGGGAGGGATATGAAGAACAAGAGCTACATGGTAGCTAAGTTCCTAAAAAAGACAATAGAGGTTTCATGCTTGAATGGAAAGGTTTCAAGATTTACTATAGGTGTGTAAGAAGATGCAATTTGTTGGTGTTATGAGGATAATATAGTCCTATTGTGCATACACCCTCAACTAAGATCAATTGCAATCTTGAGAAAAGGTGTGCATAACAATGATGTTCACATGAGCGATACAAATGTAATCAAATGCAAATTTTAAAATAATGAAATAGTGTCAATATAATTAAGAAAATTGTTCTAGTTTGACATTGTTTATCCTTGTTACAATTTTAGCTATTACTAGAGGTAACACTATTTTTATTATTATTATAAGAAAATTGCTACCAAGGGGGTAGCACCCATTACATTGAGAATCAAGATATATGAAATGACCAAAGAGACCAAAGAGACACATGCCATAAGGATAAACCCAGAAAGAAGAGACAACAACCCAACTCCATGGATAGAGGAGCACAATGAAACTAAAATGACCATAAAGAGCAACAATAATACACATCGTGTTCATGGTGGACAATGAGCAACATTATACTAGAGAAACCAAACAAAGGACAATCAAACAAACCATGTGAAAGGGGAATAACTGTAGCCACCCAAAAGAGGACCACAAAATTGACTCCATTAAGGGACACAAACATCCCTAGCATATAGAGTTATAATCAAGATGAGCCACCAAGGGAGGAGACTCCCTTGGAATGAGTGAGATAGGACTTGATGGAAAGAAGATCCATTGACTGAGAATCTTTGACACATTTTTGCTTGTTAGATTTTTGTCCAGAGTTCTTCCTTGTAATGAGAGAGTTAATCAACTAAGTAATTGACTGAGAAATGGTCCTAGGCTCCATTATATCAAGCTCATCAAGAAACTACTCACACTCATTCTCACTTGTATGATAATCAGAGTTAGATGGCACATTGAAATCCATACCAAATTCAGAAAGAGTGGTGGGACCTAAGGAAGATTTTTCCATAGGTGGCTCTGCAACCCCCAAAAAACACCATTATTAGAGAAGATGAAACACCATCAATTCCCATGTTAGGGGTGACCAAAGGGGGATCCCCAACCTGAGTAGAGACAACACCAAGATCCACACATAACTTAGCCCACATAGAAACATCATCCATAATCGATGGAGCCAAATGGAAAATATTTGCAGTTGAAATCCCATTAATCACCACTTCACAACCAAATTGCTTCTTTGTCAGAGTATATCTTTGTGCCTTAGGTTTAGGGGATGAAGCCTTAAAATGGCTACAACTTCTATGCTGGAGGCAAAAAAACCTCTTATGTTTGAAATTGATCTCTTGTCCATAAACTAGTCCTAGATGACAATAGGAGCTCCTTTGGAATGTGTTGGATAGCTATGATTAGGATACAGGCAAAGAAAAAAGAGTCCCCATCTCCCAAACCCATATAGATGGTTTGCCCAACTGCCAATCTTTGATAGGGTATCCACTGACCGATATTCCAAAGGAAGATTGTACAAATAGATTTAGGTGAGTTTGATGAAGGGGTTCATAGCTATGAGGTTAAAAATTTTCACCCACTTTTGGATAAAAAAATATTGGTCATCAAGCATCCAGGTTTTGGATAATAAGATTTTAACTTGAACGTGAGAGTTATGAAATTTGACTATGAAGAAATGCTTAGGAAGGAAGACCACCTTGACAATGTTGGTGCTCCAAATGGATTGAATCCATGATCAAATATTAGCTCGAGAATGAGCTTTGTTGATGATCCTCCCAATAATAGAAGTTTGTTCCAGTGAATTGGCAGTGATGTCAATAAATTTGACAAGTTTAATAGCCATAGAAACATATAACAATAAATATTAAATAAATTCTTAAAGCCACTGACAATCCTTAAGTTAAATGTTTTAAAACTGGAAGAGTATGTGTGTGTGTGTAAATGTTTTAAGACTGTGTGTGTGTGTGTGTGTGTGTGTGTGTGTGTGTAATAACACGTGTTATACTCAATCTTAAACTCACTAGACAATGATTAATTTAAATGTGTTGAAACTAGGAGAATACAAAACAAAATGTTGAAGCCATTAGACATTTTTTTAAAATTTTAAACTCTTTCAAGCTACCAGAATCTAGAATCTTCAATAAATGATTGAAACTTGCTTCCTTGAAATAATAACTAATGAATACGCTCTAAGGCCATAGCCTTTGTACATAACATAAATCATATATAATTTATTCCAATATGAAAATCTAGGCCTTGGTGGTATAATATATGTCACAGATTTTAATTCTATCCAAAAATGCAATTCAAACAACAACATAGGCTATTGTTTCATATCCTCCATGAGCTTTACAATTATTGGTTGTTATACACTTCAAAGCATTCTTTAAAGATATACCTTCCATATTAAGGAAGAATGCCCATGATTTCCAATAACTAGAGAACTTGTAGGAGCTATAAGTAAGACCATGGAAGAATCATAAAATGCATGAATTGAAATGAAAATCTCTTTGTTTTGTTCATAATTGCATGTTTCTCTATAACCCTGAACCTGAAGTTACTAATTAACCTAAAAACCATAGCAAGTCAATTGATAATTTCTAATAAAAATATCATTCTTAGAATATTCTTTAACAAAATTTTACCTATAGTTTATCTGTTAAATTGTCTACAAAAAGTTTTGGTAGAGGCATTAATAAATTTCGGTAGTTCTAGACTGTTTACATCATCCTTTTGTAGAACAATAACACTATCTAGGTTTCAATGGGTGAAGACCTGATTGTGGTTTGTATTAGAAAACATATGGCTATAGTGTACAATTTTAATCTGTCCATGATTCCTTGCATATCTAAGTAGACAAAGTGAGGAAGTCTAAGTTTGATAGAGAGATCAGATAGAGAAACCTAGAAGTGAAGGATAGAACATAGAAAATCAGACAAGGAGATCCTATTTAGACATTGAAATCCTATTTAGACATTGAAGATAGAAGATCCATAATAAGCTTCATAAACTAAACTAAAGGATCAAGTACTGAGACATTCTAACCAATGTATCAGGGCAAATCTCTTAATAGAGTGGTTTTAATAGACTTTGTTAAATATCCTAATAGAGTGCTTACTTCATTGGAAGTCTAAATCCTTTAATCGAGGTAGACTTAACAGTCTTGTGATGCTTTTAACCAAGAAAACCGCTCATAGGGTAGATAATCATAAGTGATCAAATTGTAGCCCTAACATGCAAACTTTGTTGTTGCAGTAGTAAAGATTCATGGGTGTCATCTCTACCCTAGTTTTACCTTTACCTTGGAGGGTATATGGGTTACCAAAATCTTTGTGTTATGAGTTTATATTTTAATGGTTGATGGATGTTATGCATAAATAGATTTTATTTTAGTTTTATAGTTCATGATTATATGGTATGAGATGGATCAGGAGTGAATGTAGTTAATCTATTATTTTGTTCAAGAAGTGAAAAGTTTTATAGATCCTGATTCACCCCACTCTTAGTATATTGTTTCCTAGTAAGACTTCCAACAATTGACCTATCAAAGATTTGTTCTCTTGAAAGAAGTCTAATAGCTTGAGAATTTAGATCTTAGAGATGGAGGCTTAAAAATTTGGAAAGATTATTGAGAATCAAATGATTGAAATCCAAATCATACTATAATAAATAGAAACAACAAAAGAAGAGTTGAGAAAATCCTTAAAGAAAAAGAAAGTCATGGCCATTCAATAGAATGATACACTTTAACAGGAAATTGATATCGAAGGATTGCTAAATAGGGATAATTCTAGTGAAAGTGATGCAACAATAAAAAAACTATTGGAGAAGAAAATCATTCTAAGTGAAGAAGCTAGAGGATTGAAAAGAGAGCATGAAATCTAATCAGTAAGATTATGTGAAGTGATTGAACAAAAAAAGAAAGATGAAGAAGACAAGATCATGGTTGAAGAAGACAAAAGACAAATGGCTACCAGACTTAAAGAAAGGTCATCAGATGTGCAGAATCTTAAGAGTAATCAGCTAGACATGATAAATTAATTGTTGCTTGTAAATCAGGAGCTAAACAGGAAGGGCATGGAGATTACAAATTTGAGATCACAAAGTCATCCAGTGGTACTTTGAAGAATTGATGAGATGATCAAGGTCATCCATTGGTACTTTTGGTCAAAAACATATCAAGCACTCTTCATCTACTAAGGAAGGAGAATCATTCAAGAGCGGAGAGTAAAGAAATGAAAAACCTAAAGGTAAAATTACATGTCATCATTGTGACAAAGTGGGACACACAAAAAACATTTGCAAAAGTAAGAATGGTATGCAAAATCCCAAGCTTAAGTTTACTGGTAATTGATTTAATTGCAAGAAATAAGTACATCAAGCACATGAGTGTAGGTCAAAGGCTAGTGATACACATACTACACCTATTTGAAGGAAGTTACTACATCTATCAGAAATATGGACATGGAGTTCAAGAATGCAAATCCAAAGCAAAATCCAACTAGACATATAAAAGGAAAACACATGCACCTAATCAAGGTGACTCTTACAATTGGGATTACAACACATGGTATAATTATCATTATTATGGAGAGTATGGTCACATTTTAGAAAATTGCACTAGCACACATTTCAGAGGTAATTACAAGAAACAAATGAATGTAATCCTAGTTTGTTTTAGTTGTCTCAAGGTTGGACATGTCAGTAAGAACTGCAGGACCCAAGCATCAACACCAAAAAATAAATACAACAAAGGAAAAGGAAAAAATGACATGAAACAAACAAAGAAAGGAGTGAATCTTACCTAGAATAAGATAGTAGGAGCTAGAGGTAGTGGATCAAGAGAAGATGAGATCGCCCAATCCAATGGTTCAGGTGATCACACCACATCCATCTAAGAAAAAGAGGTTTATAAGGAGCTGCACACTTGAATGATATATGACACACTAATTCCTAGCAAAAGATGTCATTAGAATTCTATGTCAACATGAATTAAGATGCATTGGGACAAATTTGAGAGAAGAATTGGGAAATGGAATCAATTATATTGTCAAGTGTTGAGCATCAATAATTTTGCCTATATTGACTAAGCATTGCAATATGGACCGATAGTTTACATCAACCAAGCTGATGTATTGGCTAAACTAAATGGTATTGACTAAGCTAAGTAACAACAACTGAGTATTGAAGGGAAATAAGTGTAAACACAACATGTGAAGATCAAGACAACTATAATACACCTACTTCAATACAACAAATTTATTGCAGATCTAAATTGACTAATTGAAGGTATACATCAAACTTTGATGTTCATTTTCATTTACCATGCAATTTTAGTGTACAAATGCAATTCAAAGGTGATTAAGGTGATATCAATAAAAGAACAAAAGAATTATAGCGTGCCATCAAAAATATTTGAGGAATTAAGTGAGGTTTACATTGCTGAGTTAAATTGATTTTGAAACTATTGAAGTGTAGTTGTTTAAATGAAATGGCATCCACTATATCTGGGAAGATTAATGTCCTCGACCCAAATTTATGACATGATATTGCAATGACTAGAGATGCATTTGGCACCCTATCATCTTTTCCACTGAGAATATTGATGGTTCATGATGTTCGATCATGCTATATGTGCAAGATTGCAAAAATTGGAGATTATGAATTGCAAGAAAATTATGATAAGTTGTGTGATAATGGATTTTTGAAAGATGAAAATAAGATTTTTTTTGAGAAGGGCTTACTCATGCCCTAGCATTTCTAAAGGTATTAAAAATTGAATGGATCAAGATTGTACTAATCCAAGTACATGACATGAAATTATGGTTGGAAGATCGACCGATAAAGATAAATAAAGCAATCATTCACTAAGTTACTAGTTATCCCACCTTGGACAAAGTGAAGTTATTGAGATGTATTGTGAAGGACTTTATTGAAGAACAGATGACGACCAAGTGGAATTGCCAAGGAATATCAATAGATGGGATTGAAGATCCAGTTATTGAGTATGTTGTGTGTGTAATTACACACAAACTATATCATTCAAGCCGAATGAATAATGTTCCTTGCATTTTTTTTGACCTAGGTTATAAGATTGTAAAGAAAGATCATAGTTATGACCTAGACTAGTTATAGCTACAACAACTTTCAAAAAAAACTTGGAGAAATTAAGAAGGCAAACAATACTTCATGTAAATTTGGATCATTGTTAGTTTTTATATCTTTCTATGTACAATACTCATTCCCTATAGTTGGCACAGTTGCACGTGATAGGAATAAACTTGTTACTGAACAAATCAATGTTGTCATTGAGAAATTGGGAGAAAATTTTGAGGCTATTATGTACAACTATTTTGATGAGATCAAGAACAAGATGAAGAACAGGATGAGGATTCCAAAATTAGTGGTAGATCATTATTTTGATGATATATGTTTCATGGTAGACACAAATTTCACCTATGCCCAGGCAATATCACCATGGTTGCATAGTCATTTCTAGGCAGCATTGGTTAGTCATCACTATGACTAAGCCATTTAGAGAAGGTTGAGCTACATGGACTTATTTATATTTCACTATATGTTAAGAAAGCCAAAGGTTATCGAGCACCTCGGTAGAGACCAAGCTACTATACATGTCTATTGAACTGTATAGAGACCAAGTGATGTAAAGTTAACTTATGTCGAGTGAGTTAGTATATGTCAAGCCTATAGAATCTGAGGGACATCATGAATGTTAGTCATGATTGACAATCAAAACATTCAATTGCCGAGTAAAGCAACTTTGGCATATGTGTTTGTAATGGCACAAACACTTTTGCAAATCATTTTGGTTATAACTTCTATGAGACATTTATGGATTGTAGAGACAACTAAGGTGTAATTTATGTATTTTCTTAAAAGGCATTAATCCCAAGAAAGGAAAATTAACAGAATTAGAAGGGTTAAACAAAAAAAAAAGTATTCTAGATCATTGATTATGATCTAGAACCTTCTGTAATTGTCTATTTAATAAGGGACCAAACTGTAAATCAAGTGTGTACAATAAAGAGTGTGAAGGAATATGAAGGAAGTTCGTGAATGATCAAAAATGATAAGGACAAAGCGAAGAAGGCTATGTTTGATAGAGAGATCAGACAGAGCAACCTAGCAGTAAAGGTCAGAATAGAGAAAATCAGATAAGGAGATCGGATTTAGACATTGAAGAAGAAGATTTGTAATAAGCTTCATAGAGAAAACTAAAAGATTAGGTACTAAGACATTCTAACTAGCGTACTAGGGAGAATCTCTTAATAGAGTGGTTTTAATAGACCTTGTTAAATCTCCCAATAGAGTGCTTACTTTATTGTAAGTTTAAATCCTTTAATCAAGGTAGACTTAACGGTCTTGTAATACTTTTAACTAAGTAGACCTCTCATAGGGTAGATCATCAAAAGTGATCAAATTGTAGCCCTAATAGGAAAACTTTGTTATTGAAGTAGTAAATTATTCAAAAATAAAATAAAAAATCCAAGTCCTTTAGTGGTGAAGCTCTTTAAAAAAATTCTAACGAAAATGACAACTCAGTAATGATTCTTGTTGTATTTTATGCCTTATTTTAAATTATAAAGCAAAAGATGGAGGTAGTTAATGAAAATGAAATGACAAGTCAATATCCCTTTGTCTCAATTTATACAAGTAATAATGTTGAGAGGTAGAGGTAATCTAACATCAAAACAGGGCAAATACTTTTGAAATTTGAACACAAAGTGATGGCAATGAACTTTTCACTATGAAAATGATAATCAATCATGTCATTTTTCTCCTTCTATTAAATCAAGCACCATATCTTTCAATCACTTCATGTAATCAACAAGTGCCAAATAATGGCTTAGTACTTGTCATTAGTTTTAGTATAAATTTAGTTTTTATTTAATAAATAAATAAATATATTTATTTAATTTAATTTTTGATTGGTAAGAGGTTGAAGCTAAAATTCATTATTATTATGTGATGTGATTAATTATTATTTATTAATAGGGTAATCTTTAAGAAACCTCCCTCCACAAAAAAGATATAAAATATTGGTGGATCTTTCATTATCTAAAAAAAGTAAATTATTTCTATTCACAAATCCTTCAAATTTTTTATTTTAAATATTATTTATATTGGAAATTATTTTGGAATCATAATTTTGTATAGAAAAAATTGGCAAATCTCAATAACAATAGATATTTCATTAATCAACATAGAATATTACAAATGAAAATTGGATATTTTTTAACTCATGGAATATTATGAGGATCATTACATTATATTTTAAATCAACAGTGAAAAATGAATATTGGTGATATATCCCTAAAGTAACTAATAATTATGATAATTATTGATAAAGTAATTTTAATTTCTCCTATAATATATAACATTTAGGTGAATCAAATCTAGTCATATATTAAATATTATGGTGAATCTTTGAATATAATTTGTTGGAATATTCAAATGTGGAAAGAGTACTTATGAGAGGGGCGGGGGGGGGGGGGGGCAGGGGGGTGAATCAGAAGTACTAAAATTTGTCCTATAAAACTTTTATGTGGAAATAAATTGCATGCATGTAAATACATTAAGTAAACATGAAACTAACACATGCATCAATAACACATAACACCTAAAATTGGTAACCCAGAAACCCTCCAGGAATAAGAAGGTAAAACTGGGGTGGGGATGATACCCACAAAAATTACTGCAGCAATATTGTTTAACCACTTCTGATGGTTTGCCCTGTTAAAGGCTTTACACTGTGTCAATAGTGACCTGGTTAGAGGATTTACAAACACTTAACATGAAGTGTCACCCTGTTAAAGGATTTAATCACCTATCTCTAGGATCAATGAAATAGCTGTTAAGCTAACCTATCATCATAGGATTTCCATGCTAATACAATGGCTAGAAAGTATTAGGTAAAATGAACCTGATAGTTTACAATCCTTGATTGCTGAATGCTGGTTCTGTTCTGCTTCGTCTGATCTTGATCCTTTGTGATTTGATATCTTTCGCTTCTGAAAATAGTATATCAACCACTCTATATCTTCTCCTCTATATCATCATCTTCATCATCTCCTTCTCTATCATATCTTCTCTATGAGATATCGTCTTCCTTATAAAGACATTCGAGGATTTAGGGTTAGGTCTGGATCTACGATCCATATTCAATCTTCATTTCCGCTTAATGCTTATCTTTTTCTGATTGGTTGCATGCCTTTATCATTTTTCTTATTGGCTGCATGCAAATTACATAGGAAATATAAAAGATTCGATCTGATCATTAAATCCTTCGAGATTTCCTTATGTCGGCTATAAAGAATATTTTCATCATAGTTTGTGCGATTCCAAACTCTTATGCTGATATCCTGGATTAGTCGGCTCCTGAAATATTTTTGTTGCTCGGCACATGCTGTTCTACTGAGTTACTCAACACTTACACAAAACTGTGTTACTCGACATCTAAACTTTACTCGGCACCTGATCTTCACTCGGCATTTACACTTTACTCGGCACCTACACTTTACTCGGCATTTACACTTTACTCGGCACCACTTTACTCGGCATTTACACTTTACTCGACTCCTGAAGATTACTTGGCATCTATTGCACTCGACACCTATTCTTGATCTTGGTTAAGTGTATTGACACTCAGTTGTCAAATTTATTCTTTAAGCTAACAATCTCCCCCTTTGACATGAGTGGCAAAAACACTTAACCCATGTGACTCAGTAATTAATCCTTCATTCAAACTTTGCTTCCCAAAATTTTCTTTCTCCCCCAAAATTCCAAAATTTGCTTATCTCTGCTATCTCCCTGTCAAAATTTCAAAATTGGCTATCTCTGCTATCTCCCCCTTTTATTATACTTACTCCCCTTTTTATTATACTTATTATTTCATTCCTGTACTCAACTTCTTTCTTTAATTACTTATTCTCCCCCTTTTTTGACACTTATGTCAAGGGTCTTTACAATGAAATGCCATATTTGGCCAAAAATGTGCTATTTACTTCAAGGAGTATCTTCAGAGCTACATCCTAATTTGCTAATGCAACATCTAATGTCTTATGCTGGATGGCAATCTCTACTGCTAGGTGTACAAGTCCATCAAATGAAGAAAGATTGGGGTCTTTCCTGAGAACTGTCTCTGCATCTATTTTCTCCTTATGAAGTAATCCCAAATGAGGAGTAATTGATAATTGCATTTGTATCAATTTGGCTTTTGTAGTTGCCTCCTCTGCTGCCAAAATGGCTAGCTCTCTTTGTGTGTGAAGCGATTGGACAAAATGTGTTAGATTAGGTGAAAAACTAATCTCCCAAGAACACCTGCATGCATAAAACTGTCACATGGATGAAGCAACGAACAGAGGCAAGGAAAAATCATGGAGGCCAAAAAGCTAGATCCATCTTATGGACATGCAAAGAGAAATATCTCATATAATCCAATAAGTGAATGTATAAAATACAAAGAGGTGAATCCTTATAAAGGAATCACGAAACCCGAAAAGGGAAACTAAAGCCTAAGAAAGCTAGGGTTGCACAATATAATTAATAAAATATTAATTATATGCACCTACAAGATAGCTTAAGAAAACTAGAGTAATAGGCAACTTAATTAATTAAATCAAAGTGATTTAATTAATAAGTTAGAACAAATAATTACTCTAACACCCCCCCTTAAGCGAAGCTTGGGAGGAAGCTAACCTAGCACAGCTATGAAAGAGAATTGGGTCCCGGCAACAAGGCCAGATCAGGTACCCAATCACAACAAAATCTCTATAAAGAGGAGAAATAGAGAAAACCACATGGGAAAAACCCTACTCCAAAAAGAGATAGCAAAGAATGTTCCAGAAGAAGGAACAAAGAGATCAGAAGAGAATCATTGAAGCATGAAGAACTGCAAAACTCTGTCAAAATGCTGATCTGTAGAACCTCCATGGAAATAGAAGGCATGAACCATCAACCAAAGGAACCTCCATGGAAATAGAAGGCACGAACCATCAACCAAAGAAGCATAGAATAGCAATATAACCTCCCCTTAAGGTAGGTGAGGTGACAGGCAGCTAAAAAGATGCCAAAAACATCTGCAAGAAGAAGAATCGGGAACACCAATAGTGCAATAGAAGTACAAGCACAGGATAAAGGATGGTGTCACTGACACACTGCATGGGCTAATGTCGTGGAAGAAAAATTCACTTGACAAAGGTGGATGAGCACAAAATGGCAAAACATCATGACCCCCCATGGCACTTTATAACTGAGTGCGAGTACAAAGTGAGAAAACATATAGAGTCGTGACTGATGATCTGCTCAGTTATTAAGTGCCATGGGGGGTCATGATGTTTTTCCATTTTGTGCTCATCCACCTTTGTCAAGTGAATTTTTCTTCCACGACATTAGCCCATGCAGTGTGTCAGTGACACCGCCCTTTATCCTGTGCTTGTACTTCTATTGCACTATTGGTGTCTCTGATACCATGTTAGATTAGGTGAAAAACTAATCTCCCAAGAACACCTGCATGCATAAAACTGTCACATGGATGAAGCAATGAACAGAGGCAAGGAAAAATCATGGAGGCCAAAAAGCCAGATCCATCTTATGGACATGCAAAGAGAAATATCTCATATAATCCAATAAGTGAATGTATAAAATACAAAGAGGTGAATCCTTATAAAGGAATCACGAAACCCCAAAAGGGAAACTAAAGCCTAAGAAAGCTAGGGTTGCACAATATAATTAATAAAATATTAATTATATGCACCTACAAGATAGCTTAAGAAAACTAGAGTAATAGGCAACTTAATTAATTAAATCAAAGTGATTTAATTAATAAGTTAGAACAAATAATTACTCTAACAAAATGCTTCTCACTCTGAGTTGGATCTGTAGGGAGCTGCATACTAGAAGTTTTCAGATTGCTTTCCAAACTCAGTATTTTCTGGCTAGTGTCTTGTGTGAATGTTGAAAAATCACACAACTTGTTGTACAGGGAAAAGAATTTTCCTAGTACAATTTTAAT
The DNA here is from genome assembly GCA_028749045.1 of Cupressus sempervirens. NCBI lineage: Eukaryota > Viridiplantae > Streptophyta > Pinopsida > Cupressales > Cupressaceae > Cupressus > Cupressus sempervirens. Next base: position 614,594,303 of record CM053786.1, on the reverse strand, counting down.
TGTTGTAACTTTCTTTGCCAGTTCTTCTTGTGCTAGTGCTATATCACTAGATATTTTACTAGTTTACTTTTCCTTGGAACTTCTTTTCTGACCATTCAAGTAATTTTACATTTGTTTCCTGGTCTTCATTAGTCACCTGGTCAACTATATCAGAAAGTTGTTCCATGATTGGTCTTGACTCATCTGGAGATTGTAAGCAAAAAGATTCCGTGAATATGTCCTTAATTTCATTCAATGTACACTTATGCTTGTATTCCTTTCTTAGTGCTTCTTGTCTCCTTCTTTTGTCTAGTGCACTCTGAATTTCATTAATCTTTTCTTCTGTAAGAGTGCTAGATTCATAATATGGGATTTTAATTTCTTGATCAAGCTCAGGAACTCCATAGTGAAGTCTCCTGACTACTTTTGATGAACTCGAGCCTGGTGTTCTAATTTTCAGCTATAATCCATCTATGCTCGGCTGCTGAAGAGTTTGTGTTGGAGTACCAGATTTGGGTAATGCAACCAGTGTTTGTATTGCAGTCTCCTCCTTTTTCTATGTCTCTTTTTCTTCAGCTTGAGTATCCCCTTTTTGAATGCTAGATGGGGTAGAACTTGGTGGCTGTTCAAATTTTTCTTTTGTTTCCCCTGCTACTGTACTTGGCACTTGGAGTGTATCAGTACTTATACTTGGTGAAGGTGGTGGTGGAAGTAATAGAATACCAGTAGTTTGTGTGATCAAAGGTGGCATTTGTGCTTTTACCCTTGCTTTTGCTTTGACTTCTGGATTCTGTAATTCATCAACACTGACCAATATAGGATTTGAACTTAATTTTGCTACTAAAAATGATTGGTCAAGGATTTCCAAATCCTCTGTAGTTAATGGATTGATGTTTTGAACTGAAATTTTTGTAACATCCTTTATTTTTATGAAATCTGCAGGTGTGATGGTGGCATGAGGAGGACTAGGAGGAGATACCTGTATGTCTTGCATACTTTGATCTTGTGGCTCAGCTGTATCTTTCTCTTCCTCTTTCTCCTCATTGAGTGCCTCTCCTTCCTTTTCTCCTTTACTCTCCTTCTCCACTAGTTTCTTCTCTTTTATTTCTGATGCTCCCTTTTATTTTATCTTGGCAATTGCTTCTACCTTATATTCCTCATTATATACATCTTCAATCTTCTTGTAAACTATTTTCCACAATCTTGTGGATTTGGTAACTACCTCTTCAATTTTATTCTGTAGAATACTGAATGCTCTATACTTGGGAGTGAATCTGTTATTATGCCTTTTTATGGCATTTATTATTTGATCTCTAGTCAAATCAGACAACAATCTTGCCAATGTTGACTCCCTTATTTCTTTTTCCATTTGTAAACAAAAATGCCATTTATCCTCTATGACTGTATACAGTTCTCTCGACATAGAGTCATCTAATTCTAGAGGTGTGTGCTTATATTCAGCCATCATAGCATACACAGACTCCTCTAATTTATTTTGCTCTCCTTTGGTGAGCTTAGAAAAATTCAGATTCTTTAATCCTTTCAAATCATTATTTCTAATTTCTGTACATAATTTATCAACATCAATCTGGGGTATTTGTCTTACCTCTTGAGATTGACTATTGTCTTCTGACTTTGTTTCCTCCTCATCTGTTTTAGGCTGGGGAATGAACTTCCTCTTCTTTGACTCAGCAACAGTCTTCTTTGAGTCTTTCTTCTTCCCTTTAGCCTCTTCTTTTGCTTTTTGAGTTGTGGCTCTTGTGGTTGGTCTTTTTGGTGCTGGGGCAACTACTTTCCTCCCCTTGGATTTAGGAGCAGATGGAGTTGTGGTCTTTTTCTTGACTGGTGCTTCCTTGGCTACTTCAACCTCAACACTTTCCTCTTTGTCTCCTTCTGACCCTTGAGTCTGATCCTGAAGTTTGTCTTCTTCTTCTTCAATGACTTCTTCTTCTTTTTTAATGTCATCTCCTTCTTCTTCTGCTGTCCCTTCTTCTTCTACACCAAACTTTCTTTTGATTTGTCTTACCATTTTCTCTTTCTTCTTTACCGCTGAAGCAGTCTTCAACTCTGTTATTATCTTTGATTTGACAACATCATAAGTTTCAAAGATTTTTGCATTTTTGTCTACTTCTTCTGCAAGTAAGGCTGTTATTGCTGCAGAGACTTGATCAACATCAAGTTCATATCCTAGTGGCCTAAGCCATCTTATTCTAGGTATAACTGCTTGCACATAAGTATAATCTATATCTACAAGAAAGCAAATATCTTTTTCATATTTCTCAGTCATTGAAACTGGAATTCTCATTCTTTGTTTCATGGACTTTTTGAAGTCCTCAAAATAACCAGTCATTTGGGCATCAAAATTTTCACCCATCTGTTCAATGTATCCATTAATTTGTTCAACAATTGTTTTTTCTGGATTCCATTTAACTTTCCCTATAGAAGGAAATTCTTTCATTAGATAGAAAAACATACATATCAAAACTGATCCAAATTTACGTTGAGCTCCTTTGCTCTTCCTTATAGCTCCCAGATTTTCATTAATCTATTGAAACATGAGCTTTGCCAGATCATAAGTGTGATCCCTTTTTATTATCTTGTATGCAACATCAACTGCTATACAAGGTACACTATTTAATCTGCTTGATTGATAGAATTTGTGTGAAATAATTCTTACAACAAAGTCTAGTAGAGGATCAGTGACTGTGTCGATAGTCATCCCTCTATTGTTCCATTTTGCACCTGTATTTCTCTCAATTACTTCCCTTTTGTCACTTCGCAGGGTCTTTGGCCGATCTAGGGTTGGAATACCAGTGACCCTATGAACAATTTTCTTGGTGAATTTTACTAGCCTTGACTCTAACCAAAAAGCTCAGTTATGTATTCGGCTCAAAACTATTCGTACCCATTCTGTTTTGAAGACAGTCAAAAATGCTAGGGTTTTGGTTAATCCTTTTCTTTCTACAATGGAAAACTCATTTTTTAGTACTTTGTTTTCACATAATTTATCATATGCATTATGAATTTCTAAGTCTCCTATGGCACCAATTTTACAATTGTAGCATCTGTAAACATCTTCTACCATAACAACTTTATCCGGAATAACTGATAATTCACCTGCAGGATCATTCTTGTATGCTACTTCAGGTATGGGCTTAAATTCAAGTTGTTTTACTTCATTGCTGATCAACTGAACTTCATGGCTTTCTAAACCCTTGGTGGTTCCTGACCCGGATGCCATTGTTTTCCAAACTAGGGTTTTATAATTCAAACAAGTTTGTGAGACCTACGTAGCTCGGCACTTAAGAGAAATACCTTGAATCGACGAGATCGAATTGCTTCTGAACTTTTCTTGATCTTCTCTGCTCCTTTTTCGGCTTTGCTTCTTGATCGCGATGCAAAAAACTGATTGAAATCACGATAATATACCCTAATTTCATCGCATTAAATGCTCAACTGCCAACTTGGCTTCTGAAGAAATTTCAACCTAACTCGGCGTCTAATAAATTTCCTTTCTACTCAGCTTCCATTGGAGTTTTTCAACTCGGCATCGGTTATCAGCTCAGTCTCTGTTGGGAGCTCAGCATTTGTTTTGAGTTTTGACTCGATATCCAAAGGTAGCTCGGCATCAACATTTAGTTTTCGTCTTGGCATCTTGTTTCATGTAGATTTATACTTTGAATTGCTTCTTTGTCTTGGGACTAATGTCTGATATAACTTTGTATATTAGTCCCATACACTTCTCATGCTTAGTTTGATGAAGTGTGATCACTTGACCCATTGGGTGAAGTGATCCCTTCACTTGATGTATTGCACTCATCTCTCTTTTTCCAAGTCTTGTTCATTTGCCCCCTTATCTTTTCAATATCAATCTTTTCTTTGCCTTTATTCTCTTCAGACTTGGGTGCCTTTGATCTTGTAGGACAATTTTTGCTGATATGACCAGTTTTCAGACAACTGAAATACGTGGTTTGGTTCAACCATCTTTTGTAGTTCCCTCTGAAATGTGTTCTTATGCAGTTCTATGGTGTATGTCCATATTCTTGACAATAATGACAACTGTACCTGGTATTGTAATCCCAATGATGATGACTTTCTTTTCCTTCTATTTTTGTTGGTTGATTTGATGTCCACATAGGTTTTGATCTGCATTCAAATGCCCTATGTCCATACTTATTGCAATTATAACAATGTCCATCAAATCTCTGAGTCCTTGTGAAATTGGATCTGCAATCTTGTGTCATATGTCCTTGCATGTTGCACTTGTGACAGAAACTCTTACTCTTGGGTGTGTTTGGTTGATTGAATCTTTTGCTCCTGCACACATTAGCAGTATGTCCCTTCTTATTACAATAATGACAAGTGGGTTTAGTATTCTTACCTTTGTCACTTCTTTGTTCAGCACTTTTTGATGATTCTCCAACTTTAGTGCTATTGTAACCAAGTCCTGATGTATCATGGGCAGATCTTGGAGTTTTCAGCAACTGTTCAAAATACTTGATGGCTTCACTTGACTTGTTGAGATTTTCTGCTACCTCTTTTTCTCTGTTCAATTCATTCTGCATCTTCAGAGTAGAGATCTCAATGTCCTTCACATTGAGTTCATGATGAAGGTTCATCATTTGAGCAAGTGTATCCATCTACATGTTTGAGATCCTTTTCAGTTCAGTACATTTTTCTTCAAGTCTGTTTGCAAGATTCCTTTTGTCATTTTCCATCATGACCTTATCATCAACTGCTCTTTTCTTTTGTTCTGTAATTTCCCATATCATTATGGCCTGTGATTCATGTTCCATCTTGAGAGATCTAATCTCTTCTTCTTGAATTTTGTTTTTCTCCATCAGTTCTACTATTGCTGCATCAAACTCTTTGGTATCTCCATTGGAAAATATGTTGGTGGTATCAATTTCCTTGTAGTGTATATCATTCTCAGCTATGGCCAGATCTTTCCTTTTTTTTAATGAGTTTCTCAAATTGATTCTAAATTCCTCCAAGCTATGCATAGCAAGTTGCACATCTATCACCTGATTTTCAATGATCTTTCCAAGTTTGAAAGCTTCCATCTCTAGATCTTTTCCTCCAAGCTGTTAAACTTTGCCTTATGAGAACTTGGTAACGCTCTGATACCAATTGTTGGAATATTCAAATGTGGAAAGAGTACTTATGAGAAGGGGGCGGGGTTGAATCAGAAGTACTAAAATTTTTCCTATAAAACTTTTATGTGGAAATAAATTGCATGCATGTAAATACATTAAGTAAACATGAAACTAACACATGCATCAATAACACATAACACCTGAAATTGGTAACCCAGAAACCCTCCAGGAATAAGAAGGTAAAACTGGGGTGGGTATGATACCCACAAAAATTACTGCAGCAATATTGTTTAACCACTTCTGATGGTTTGCCCTGTTAAAGGCCTGCCCTGTTAAAGGCTTTACACTGTGTCAATAGTGACCTGGTTAGAGGATTTATAAACACTTAACATGAAGTGTCACCCTGTTAAAGGATTTAATCACCTATCTCTAGGATCAATGAAATAGTTGTTAAGCTAACCTATCACCATAGGATTTCCATGCTAATACAATGGCTAGAAAGTATTAGGTAAAATGAACCTGATAGTTTACAATCCTTGATTGCTGAATGCTGGCTTTGTTCTGCTTTGTCTGATCTTGATCCTTTGTGATCTGATATCTTTTTCTTTTGAAAATAGTATATCAACCACTCTATATCTTCTCCTCTATATCATCATCTTCATCATCTCCTTCTCTATCATATCTTCTCTATGAGATATCGTCTTCCTTATAAAGACATTCGAGGATTTAGGGTTAGGTCTGGATCTACGATCCATATTCAATCTTCATTTCCGCTTAATACTTATCTTTTGCTGATTTGTTGCATGCCTTTATCATTTTTCTTATTGGCTGCATGCAAATTACATAGGAAATATAAAAGATTTGATCTGATCATTAAATCCTTCGAGATTTCCTTATGTCGACTGTAAAGACTGTTTTCATCATAGTTTGTGCGATTCCAAACTCTTATGCTGATATCCTGGATTAGTCGGCTCTTGAAATATTTCTGTTGCTCGACACATGCTGTTCTATTGAGTTACTCGGCACTTACACAAAACTGTGTTACTCAGCATCTAAACTTTACTCGGCACCTAATCTTCACTCGGCATTTACACTTTACTCGGCACCTACACTTTACTCGGCATTTACACTTTACTCGGCACCTACACTTTACTCGGCATTTACACTTTACTCGGCACCTGAAGATTACTCAGCATCTATTGCACTCGGCACCTATTCTTGATCTTGGTTAAGTGTATTGACACTCAGTTGTCAAATTTATTCTTTAAGCTAACATAATTTATTTAATAAAATAAATTATTGAGGGATTTTAAATATTTTAGAGCTAAAATTTATAAAAATATGGCAATTTAGGTTGCGATAATCTTAAATTATTAGCCAAATTACCAATCAAATGTTTCTAAAATTAGCCAATTAACAAATATTAGCCACTAAAAATATATTGTTTATTAATCCTGTGTAGAGTAAAACCCAAGACCTCTCAAATAAGAGGCTCACGATTTACTGTTGTGTTGTACACTCTTGCCTTCATTTAATGAATTTATTATAAAATATCTAATATTTGAATTAATAAAAAATTTATATAATATTTTTATAATAATAATATATATAATAGTATTTCTTAAAAGATTATATAATATAAGTATATATAATATTTTTAATTAAATGGAAAAAATTAATTTCTAAAATATAATATTAAAAATCTTAAAAAGTATCAAAGTATCATGTTTTACAATCCATGAAATCTGCTCCATATAAGAGTTAAAATGATTCATCAAAAAGTAATTTATAGAAAGTATTAAGTTAAGAATATTGCATCTAACCATGCACAATGTAGTGATTTTATAATTAAAGTTAAAAATGACAAATTTGAACTACTCGAAAGGAAAATTTTAAATCATGAATTAACCTATGAAATGCAAAATGTATCACAACAATATTTAGCCTATGACAAGTACTTATAATAATTCTTTTCTCCTATTAAGTCAATTAAGTCAAGCACTATATCTTTCAAACACATCATGTAATCAATAATAATTATTGTCTCTTATTAAGTCAAGCAAGTCAAGCACTATATCTTTCAAACAAGTCATGTAATCATTAATAATTCTTGTTTCTTCTTAAGTCAAGCAATATACTAGAAAAAATAGTATTAATAATAATAATTGTTCTTCTTTCTTGTTAAGTCAAGCATTATGTAAGTCAAGCATATTGCCTATCAAACACATTTGGGCAGAAATGATAATAAAAACTGATTCTTCAAGCACTCTGCTTTACCATTATTAATACTGATAGTTTTTTATATTACTTTATACTTTCAAATATGAAATTGAATTTTAAAAATGGAATTTTTTTTCTTAGACATGAGCTTTACCTTTCGCACATATTCCTCATTTCATACTAAACCAAATGAATTGAAATGTGTAGTGATTGAATTTGTTGACATATTAGTCAAGTTTTCTATAAGTGACACACACTTATTCAGAATTTGTATGGCTACTGAGATCATTGAACAGTCTACCTTGTTTTCCATGTAATTCAATAGCCACCAAGCTCTATAGTCACTAACGAGTTTTTTGGACTAATTCCAATAGCTACTGAGTATTTCAGTGCTTATCAAGGATTGTAGTTTCTACTAAATTCACAATTCATGTAATGAGAAGCTAGTGTAAACCAAGCTTATGTGTTTACCAAGTGATTCAGTTTATGCCAAGTTACACAATATCTACCAAATCACCAATGCAGATTGAGTTCAAGACTACTTTGAGGTGGTCAGTATAGACCGATCCTCTACGTCTACTGAGTGCATGACAATGTCAAGTAATGACAAGTTGTGCTAGGTATGAAAACTTCACCAAGTCAGTCTTCAGAACTCGAGTGACTTCATTTGGGATAACTTTATGATATATGTGTTAACTTATATGACAGCCAACTTTGTAATTTTGCAAATTGGTTTGATATATATGTGTATATATATGTGTGTGTATATATATATATATGTATATATATAGACATACATATATATAGATATATATACATATACATATACATATACATATACATATACATATACATATACATATATACATATATATGTGTGTGTGTATATATAAATATACATATACATATATGTGTGTGTGTGTATATACATATATATATACATATATATATATAAATATATATATATATATATACATATATACATATATATGTGTGTGTGTGTATATGTATCTATATATATATGTATATATAAATATACATATAATATGTATATACATATACATATACATATATATATATATATATGTATATGCATATGCATATACATATATATATGTATATGCATATGCATATACATATATATATATATGTATATGTATATATATATATATATACATATGCATATACATAGATATATATATATATATATACATATACATACATATATGTATGTATGTATATATGTATATGTATATGTATATACATATACATATATACATACATACATATATATATATGTATATATATACATATATATATGTATGTATATATATATATATATATATCTATGTATATGTATATGTACATACATATTATATGTATATACATACATACATATATATATATATATATATATATGTATATATATATATATATACACACATACATACATACATACGCACATACATACATACATACATACATGTGTGTGTGTGTGTGTGTGTGTGTGTAATGTATTGTATCGTATCATATCAAGGATGTATGGAAAGCAATGTGTATGAAATGCAAGTGCAAGAATGCAAATGTAAGTAGTAGATAAAGATTTATGAAGGCCATATTAGTATAAAGAGCAGCAATGAAAAATCTATCATAGAAAAGTGATTAGTACAATCAAAGAATCTCTATCACCAATCCAGTTATAAGTCAAAGATCTACTATTTCATCTTAACAAATGAACCAGTCAAAATCCTTTCACAAGGTAGAATTAATAGTCTTTCTTAAATCTCTTAATAGAGTGCATACTTCATTGTGTTTTTGAAAAACCTCTAACAAGGTGAACCTAGTAGTCCTAATTGCTCCTAATAGGGCAGATCATCTGAAGTGATCATTGTAAGCCTTAATAGGCCAACTTTATGTGGTAGTATTGAAGTTTTGTGGGTATCATCCCCACCCCAGTTTTACTTTCTATTTCGAAGGTTTATGGGTCACCAAATCATTGTGTTCAAGTGTTACGAATGTTTTATGTTTCCAGTTTGGCATGCATAAAATTAGATCAAATATGATGAGCTAAATGGTAATTAAATTACTGCAATTAAGATCTGTAATTGATAAGATTTTTCATTACTAATTCACCCCTCCCCTCTTAGTAACCTATCATAGTCTTGAATATTTGCAACAATTGGTATCAGAGCTTTGTGGTTCTTAGGAAAAAGTTTGATGGCTTGAGCAAAGATCAAGGAGCATGGAGGTATTCAGACTTGATAAGGCAATTGACAATGAAAAGTTGGATTTGTAAATGGCCATTGCACAACTCAAGAAAGCTAAGGAGCAACTTTCACAACCCCTAAAAAGAAGGAAGGAACTTGCAAATCAAATGAATGACCATATCTACATTGAAGAGAGAATTGAAGATTTTTTCCTTTCAAGAAATTTAGATGAAGCAAATGATGCAATCAAAGAACTCTTAGAGAAGAATGGCTCCCTGGAAGAAGTAAGGAAACTGAAAAGAGAACAAGAAATTCAGTCAGTAAGGTTGTGTGAAATCTTAGAACAAAGGAACAAGATAAAAGAAGAAATGGATGTAAGAAACAATGAGATCCAAAACTAATCCCTTCAACATGCAGATCTTATGGATCAAATCTCCAATGCAAATGAGGAAATCATAAGCCAAAGATAGATCAATGAAAAATTAAGGAATATGCTAAATTTAGAAAGAAAAATCAATGAAATAATAAGAAATGAGCTGAGATCTAAAAAGAAAATCAGTGAAAGGTTGAAAAATGACCTAAACACTGAAAGGAAAATCAACAAAAGAATGATGAAATCTCAAGTAGACTTGGTTCAATTGAATGAGAAAAACATCTAGAGGCAAAAAGGAAAAGCAAGAATTAGATAAAAAGAAGAAGGTGAATCCTTTGAAGAAGGTGCTCAAAGGAATCAAAGACCTACTTGCAATCATTGTGGTAAGTTAGGTCATATATCAAAAAAATGTTGGAGTAATGGTAAAGCAAAATTTAATGGAAAATGACACAATTGCAGTCAGCATGGTCATAGGGCTAATGAATGCAAAAAGAAACCAAAATTTGAGGGCAAGTGTCACAAGTGCAAGAAATAAGCTCACAAGGCATCAGAATGCAGAACCAAGTCATTCAATCCAACAAAGCAAATTGTGAAAGCAATATTTAGTTGGGACTATAACACTTGGTGTAGATGTCATTTTTGTGGAGAATTTGGACACATTGTCATGAATTATTTAAATATCACACAATGAGAAGAGATACCACCATAAGATGTTTCACTTGTATTGAACTTGGTCATCAAGCCAAAAATTGAATAAATATAGGTAAAATTGAAGATGAAAAGAAGGAAAAAGTAGATAACATTCAAAAGTAGATTAGGTAGCAATGGATTCCTAAATCTACTGAGGATGCTAGTCCAAGTAATGGTGGTCATGTCACTTAAGAAGTGGGTGACTCCACCATTTTCAACTAGGTTTCCAAAGGAGAACTGGAACTGCATTATCAAGATCACATTCAAACAGTTCCAATTGAAAGGTGACAAAGATCCAAATTAGTATTCAAGATAAAAAAGGATCACTGAGGAAGATTGGTATCAGTTATCACTGAGTTATCTTCTTTATCGAGTAAGGTTAGGCCCTGGACTCTACTGAGCAAGGTTAGGAGTAACAAGACACACATGGTTACTGAGTCACAAAGTCTTCATTAAGTAATCAATAGAATAGTGGATAATAGGCTGTCAAGCATGATGTCAACTTAGCTACCTTCATACTGAGCATTAATGGTGAAGCTTTAACAAAAACCATGAAATTAAACTCATTTCTCACTGTGAAATCTAAGTGCTATTGCAAAGAAGTGATTTACAGTGCGATCAAGTGACTTTAAGTAAATTTATAACAAGCTATCAAGGTTCTCATAGTTTACCGAGTAAAATGGCATCAAGTAGCAACAAAGTGAAGAGATGGTTTGAGATGTTGGTTCAAGAAGTTGAGTGGAAAGGGCTAGATTTCAAACTTGTGCCTGCAATTGTAGAAACCCTTGACTCAAGTAGAGCTCAATCGCAAATCCCTCTTAAGGTACTCCTTAGTAATGATATTCATACTCATTTCAAGTGCTCTATTCAAGAAATTGGTACCCTAGAAATGGATGATGCCCTAGGTGAATTGTGTGTTAATGGAATTCTTAAACCTGAGCATAAGCATTTGGAAGACAAAGGTTTAACGCATATTCCCTACATTCCCTAAGATTTTCAAATTAAATGGAATTGATACATTCTAAGCTGGGTGTATAATGGTCAACTATGGCTTGAGAAACCTATTGTGATTACAAATAAAATGATTCATCACATCACTTGTCTCCCCATGCTCACCAAAGCTAAAACCACCAAAACCCTAGGTCAGGCTAAGCTGGAAAAGAAAACCCTAGCAGAGTGGGATAGTAGAGGCATGAAAATTAGTAGTGTAATAGATGTAGAGGTAAAATTTGGAATTCATGTTATAGCACATAAGATATATAGTTTGAGCTGCCTTACTAGTGTATCATGTAAAGCTATGGACTTAGCTTATAAAGTGGTGAAAAAAAATCTATCTTATGACTTGGAAAATCTATTGTTGAAGCAACTCAACAAAAACATGGAAAGTATCAAGATATCCAAGAACAACCCCTATAAATTCAGTTCACTTTTGACTTTTTTGTTCTTTTATGTTAGAAGCTCTTCCCTTCCAAAGGCACAATAGTATGGAGAAAAGATGTGCTTGTATTATACCAGATAAATGAATACATTGGAGAATTGGGAGAGAACTATGTCAGCATTATGGACAACTACTTCAAAGTGTTCAAAGAGAAAATGAACAATAGGTTTAGGATACCTAAGAAGTTAGTTGAGGATTACAAATATGATGTGTGCTTTATGGTAGATTGTGACAAAGTTTACATCCAGGTAGTGAAGCCCAAAATTGTGTGGGTAAAACCTCTTCCTTATGAGGTAAATACTGATGAAGAAAAGGATATTATTGAAGCTCTAATTAATGAGCCTATTGATCCAAAGGCATCATACTCTGGAACCTATGAAGAAGCCAAGGCAAGGATAGAACTAGAGATAAAAATCCTTTTGGTAGTTAACAAAGGAAAGAGGAGGATAGCTAAACTGAATACTAGCACACCTCTCATGTTAACTGAAGGCAAATGAGAAGATATAGAAGAGGTAGAGGATGAAGAGGAATCAGAAAAGGAAGAAGAGCCTATGAAGAAGAAAGGCAAGGTGATCATCTCCAAGCCACCTAAGCCATCCACTATAGTTTTTACAAGGAGGTCCAGGAAGAAAGGAAGTGATATTGTCCTTAGCAAACCTCCTCCCACCTTCCAAGAAAAGTTGAAATAAATGGAAGAAGGTGAAAGTATAACAAACTTCAAATCTTTGAAGTATGAAACAAGGATAGAGGTAGAGTAGAAACAAGTGGAAGAACTAGCGTTGACCAAAATGGGAAAATGGAAGTATTCACCAGATCAAATTGCCTCTCAAGTCTCTAATGAATTGTTAGGGAAAATAAAGCTAAGATGGAACTTTGCAATGCAAACATCAAAAGACATTTATGCACAAACCCTGAGGCAATTACTACCAAGCATGAAAAATGCCAAGGTAAAAGAGTCTTTGAAGAAAAATGAAGATAAAATGACTCTTATGTTTAATACATGTTTAATTTTGATCAAAGAAATAGAGCATATAGTTAAGAATGCTACAAACATGTGGAAGAATGTTTATCATCTACATAAACCAAGTGACTTCCCAATAGATGTAAAGTATGATGATGATGATAGTGATAATGATGAAAGTTATACTAGGCTTACACATTTTGACAATGAGGAAGATGAAAAAGATAAAGAGGTACAAGCTACCGAGGAAGATATGAAGATGATGAGGAGACTAACCCAATGAAGATAGCAGCTATAGTCATTGCCTCACTTCCTCACTCTCCAAGAAAACCAATAGCTATATCAAGCTTGGAGATAGCTTTAGCAAGTTTGATTGTGACAACCATAGACACTTCACCTGTCTAATCACTCTTCACCCCCACTCAGCTCAATGTATCATTAATAGAAGTGATTTCCACTTCATCTATCGAGCTACAACTTCTCTCTTCTTCAACTACTGAATTAATGTCATCAGTCATAAATATAGTGTCTTCTACAGTTTTGAGTTCTTCAACACTAAGTACTTCAATTTTGGATTTTACAGTTTTGTCTACTTTAGTTTTGGATACTTTGGTTACGACTTCTTCAATTTTGGATTCAACAAGCATTCCTGTTAGTATTCCATCAGTTAGTACTATATCAATTTTCATTACAAGTCCTTGTATATCAACTATTGTTTCCATTCTAGACACAAAAGCATTGAGTACCCGAACAATTGAACCTAAGGCTCAACCTAGTACAAAAATTTTGAGTAAAGGGAAGGACATAGAGGATGACATAGACTTAGATGAGGAAATAGAAATCCCCAAATGGGATATTCACAATCTTTCTATAGATAACATGCATGAGTTTGGAAAAATTCTTCAGAAAAAAGGAAAAGTAGCAAAAATAAAGAGAAGAAAGAGGTAGAGAGTATAAAATTATAGATGATGCTAAAAATATTTTGTCTGAGGCTATAGGAATTGAGGTTGATACTTCTCAACCTATTTTGTTACAATTAGTAGAAGTAGTCCAAAAGTTCAATGAGGACAGACAAGACAAACTAATTGAGAAAGTTGAAAAGAAATTTGATAGTAAAGTGTTGGAGCACATTGCTCATCACATTGCTATTCATCAAGTTGAGCTTTCATCAAATTTGACCAATCTTGCGACCTCCTGCACCAATGTGACATCACTTTTTGGGAAGTTGTGTGATGTTTTTGAGTTCACTAAGGAAATAAAGGAAAAATTGTCAAAAAATGATGAGAATCTGAAAGCTAGTGCTCAACAGTTGCAACTTGACCATAGTTCAAGCTCTGCACATCACATGAAGACCATATTTTTGTTAGACATGTAGGCAGAATTATTAAGAGAAGAAGCCAGGATTTGGTCAACATTGATTGAAATTTAGAATATGATCCTTCCTATCATGGATAAAATGTAGAAACATATTATCTACTCAAAAACCTTGATCCATGACAACAACTTCTCTATTGTAGATCACATGATATAACTCTATGTAGAAGTACAAGTTGCTCTATATACATGCAAGATTTTGCAAGAAAATTGGGATAACACCCTGTCACTTATTCTTAAGGTACATTCTAATTTTTTTAATCTCATTTTGGTTTCTCCATGTAGATAAGTTCTAAATAAATCTTTGGCATTATTGTCAAAAAGGGGGAGATTATTGTTGAGACACATGGTATACTATATATGGAGAGACACATAGTATTGGGGGGGAAACATGCTATGAGGAGAATGTATATAATAGATGATGTACAGTATACCTTATAGAGATAAATTTTGAAAAATCTCAAAATAGTTTATTCTATCACACTAGTATCACATGGTGATGTATATAATATTTTGGCCAATAAGTGTTTTTGTCACTAATGCCAAAGGGGGAGATTGTTGACATATCAGTCAAGTTTGTTATTAGTGACATACACTTATTCAGATTTTGTATGGCTACCGAGCTCATTGAACAGTCTACAATGTTTGCTATGTAATTCAATAGCTGCCAAGCTCTATAGTTGCTACCAAGTTTTCTGGACTAATTCCAATAGCTACTGAGCATTGCAGTTTCTATTGAATTCATAGTTCATGTACTATGAAGCTAGTGTAAACTGAGCTTATGTGTTTACTGAGTGATTCAGTTTATGCCCAGTTACACAATATCTACCAAGTCACCAATGTAGACCAAGTTCAAGACTACTTTGAGGTGATCAATATGGACCGAGCCTCTACATCTACTAAGTGCAGGATGATGCTGAGTAATGATAGTGGGCTCTGAGTATGAGAGACAAATCTATCAGTAGTAGTGACAAATCTATCACAGAAAGGTGATCAGTACAATCAAAGAATCTCTATCAACACTCCAGTTATAAGTCAGAGATCTACTGTTTCATCATAATAGGTGAACCAATCAAAACCCTTTCACAAGGTAGACTTATCAGTCTTTTTCAAATCTCTAAATAGAGTGCATACTTCATTGTGTGTTTGTAAAACCTCTAAAAAGGTGGACCTAGTATTCCTAATTGCTCCTAATAAGGTAGATCATCGAAGTGATAATTGTAAGCCTTAACATGCCAACTTTATGCTGTAGTATTGAAGTTTTGGGGGTATCATCCCCACCCCAGTTTTACTTTCTATTTGGAAGGTTTCTAGATCACCAAATCATTGTGTTCAAGTGTTATGAATGTTTTATGTTTCTAGTTTGTCATGCATATGATAATATCAGATATGATGAACTAAATGGTAATTGAATTACTACAATTAAGATCTGTAATTGATAAGATTTTTGGTTACTAATTCACCCCTCCCCTCTTAGTAACCTATCATAGTCTTGAATATTTCTAACATGAATTATCTATAATAAATTTCAAGATCTTCAATGATGAAGCCCTTCAAACACATTAGTGGAAATGACAAGTCAATAGTTCTTTGATTGGTAAGAGGTTGAAGCTAAAATTCATTATTATTATGTGATGTGATTAATTATTATTATTTATTAATAGGACAATCTTTAAGAAACCTCCCTCCACAAAAAAGATATAAAATATTGGTGAATCATTAATTATTTTGAAAAAAAGTAATCTATTCCTATTCACAAATCCTTCAATTTTTTAATTTTAAATATTATTTATATTGGCAATTATTTTGGAATCATAATTTTTGAATAGAAAAAATTCGTAAGTCTCAATAACAATAGGTATTTCATTAATCACCATAGAATATTACAAATGAAAATTGAATATTTTTTAACTCATGGAATATTATGAGGATCATTACATTATATTTAAAATCAATAGTGAAAAATAAATATTAGTGATATATCCCTAAAGTAACTAATAATTATGATAATTATTGATAGATTAATTTTAATTTCTCCAATAATATATAACATTTAGGTGAATCAAATCTAGTCATATATTGAATATTGTGGTGAATCTTTGAAAATAATTTTTTTAATAAAATAAATTATTGAGTGATTTTAAATATTTTAGAGCAAAAATTTATAAAAATACGACAATTTAGGTTGCGATAATCTTAAATTATTAGCCAAATTACCAACCAAATGTTTCTAAAATTAGCCAATTGACAAATATTAGCCACTAAAAATACCTTTTTTATTAATCTTGTGTAGAGTCAAACACAAGACCTCTCAGATAAGAGGCTCACAATTTACTGCTGTGTTGTACAATCTTGCCTTCATTTAATAAATTTATTATAGTATATCTAATATTTAAATTAATAAAAATTTCATATAATATTTTTATAATAATAATATATATAATAGTATTTCTTAAAAGATTATATAATATAAGTATATATAATATTTTTAATTAAATGGAAAAAAAAAATTTCTAAAATATAATATTAAAAATCTTAAAAAGTATCAAAGTATCATGTTTTACAATCCATGAAATCTGGTCCATATAAGAGTTAAAATGATTCATTGAAAAGTATTTTATAGAAAGTATTAAGTTAAAAATATTGCATCTAACCATGCACAATATAGTGATTTTATAATTAAAGTTAAAAATGATAAGTTTAAACTACCTGAAAGGAAATTTTTTAATCACGAACTTACCTATGAAATGCAAAATGTATCACAACAGTACTTAGCTTATGACAAGTACTTATAATAATTCTTTTCTCCTATTAAGTCAAGTAAGTCAAGCACTATTTCTTTCAAACACATCATGTAATCAATAATAACTATTGTCTCTTATTAAGTCAAGCAAGTCAAACACTATATCTTTTAAACAAGTCATGCAGTCAATAGTAATTACTATTTCTTCTTAAGTCAAGCAATATACTAGAAAAAATAATAATGATTATTATTCTTTTTTCTTATTAAGTCAAGCATTATGTAAGTCAAGCATGTTGCCTTTCAAACACGTTTGGGTAGAAATAATAATAAAATTGATTCTTGAAGCACTCTGCTTTACCATTATTGATACTGGCAATTGTTTATATTACTTTATACTTTCAACCATGAAATTAAAAATGGATTTTTTTTCCTTAGACATGAGCTTTACACATATTCCTCATTTTATACTAAACCAAATGAGTTGAAATGTGTAGTGATTGAATTATCTATAATAAATTCCAAGACCTTCAAAAGTGAAGCCCTTTAAACACATTAGTGGAAATGACAAGTCAATAGTTCTTTGTCTCATTTTACACAAGCCAATAATGTTCTAGTTCATTTAAATTTTTGAAGTCTCAACAAAAAATGAAATGACAAGTCAATACTACTTTGTGTCATTTTGTATGAGTCAATAATGTTGAGAGACTCAACTCACTTTTGAAATTTGAATAGATGAACTTTTCATGGTAAAAATGATAATCAATCATGACTTTTTTACTCTTTCTATTAAATCAAGCACTATATACTTTACTTTATCACTATTGATATTAACAGTCATTTACATTACTTTGTACTTTCAAATATTAAATAGAAATTTTTTTCTTAGACATAGGCTTTACCCTCGTCATATATTCCTTATTTCATACTATAAATCAAAAGAATCAAAATGTGGAGTGATTGATCTAGGTGTAAGAAATTCAAATATGTTACTAGAAATAATTATAGAAGCCAATGATGTTCTCATATTATGCAAGCCAATGATGTTCTCATTCATGTTAGGAATAAGGTGTCTCAACCTTGTATAATTTCTATTCTTATTATTTGTTTTGTAAAATGTATTTCTTGTAAATAATGTTGATGTGTCAACATCTTGAATTGTATGTAAGGAGATCATGGCTAAAATGGCTATGACGGATTCCTATGACACGTAAGAGCTATGTTAGGAAGATTCAATGATAGGTGAAGACATGTGGCAACTAAGATATTTGAGTACTAAAATTTTTTGGGGTTCCTATTTTATCGAAGAATGGTAAAACCCTAATACGATTTACCTTTGGGATTAGCCCTAAAGTAAAGCACATGTTATAAGCATTTTTAGGGTTGCGAAGAGAGATGATGCAAAAAAGGTGTATTGTTGGTATTGCGAGTTACTACTGGAGTCTTTTGTTGTCGATGTTGAACTTGCATTGCAAGTGTATTGTAACCTTGTGTTGAAGATAATACATTGTGCAGGTTCTGAAGGGGTGGGGTTGTTTTATCGAAAGGTTTTTCCCCACCAAAAAATCTTTGTGTTATGTGTTTCTTTCTTTGTCTATTTTCTGTATGCATGGTTGGCTGCAATATTGTTGTTTACATGATATTGAATCTGTAAGTGTAGAAGATTTTAATAGGATTTGCATCATACTTTCCTTATGAGATTAGTGTAGGAAGCTGTTTCCACACCTAAGTTTCCTTACAATTCATCTGAAATTCTAAAGTCTCCATATTAGCATAAAGTCATTCATATTGAAATGGGGAAAAAATAGGTTATCATTGTTTTCCTCATGTTGGTGTCAGTATTCCAATCAGTTGATAGTATACTTGCAGGTAATGTATTTTTGATTAAATTATTTTATCCCTAGAAAGCCATCTTGATTGCATTTTGATCATGATACTTAATTTTATGGGTCTCATATAATAGACAAGGAGAAGTTGGGCATAAGGGAGATGCATAACACAGAGGTATAAAAGAAACAATGTATTTTTTCATCATCATTCTGAATGTATTTTTTTAACATTTCTTCATTAAAAAAATTATTTATATGGATAGGTTTATATATTTATGCCAAAGGTGTTTCCTTATTTGAAAGGAGTGAACAAAAATTAAAGATCAACAATTTAGAACATACTAGAGCAGTGGACAAATAAAAAAATTAGAGTGGCTATTAGATTTTTTAGTCACTAGTTAAAATGCTCCTCTCATTTTGTGATGCTACATATTGTTGTGATTAGACATATTGTTGTGATTAACTAACATAGTCTCATGTTCTTGATTCTCGAAACAGTCATGGTTGGGAAGGGGGATGCTCAAGTTCTACATATTCTTTCCTACAAATATATTTGTTCATGAAGATAGTGTTTGAATATCCAAAGAGTTAGTGCTAGCTTGTGGTGAAAGAAAATGTACCAAGTCATGAGTTCCTATTGTAGTTGACCCTTGTCCAATGTATCTTGTAATGATTGCCACCTACAAAATAGAAGCCATGTCAAGAATCTGTCTAAAAGTGGAAAAGTCAACAAGAGTCAAGATCAATATACATCAGTCAACGATAATTTTAATTAACATTAAATTTAAAGAAATAATAAATATGTAATAGTATGAAGATAGGAGATAAAACAAAAAGTTCTAAAAGAAACCATAACCAGTTACTAGAATACCAACATGATCTAAACCTATCTTCCAAGTTGACAAGGGCATGATAACCTATCCAAGAACATAAGGGTGAGAATATTGTAGGAGTTCTTTACTACCCTACCATGGAGCTATTAAGATTCCCCATAATCTTTCTTGACATGAAAGATACCCATCCTAACAATGAGAAAGTCTTACTAAGAAAAATTAAAGGAAGTAATGGAATAGTGCTACTTAATACATCCAAGTCCAAAATTTCCAATATAACATGTTAGGGGCATATCCACCCTACATCTCACTATTTGATTTGATTTCATACACACGAAGACACAAAATAGATAACCACAAGGTATATTCCCAAGGGAGAAATAATAGAAATACATTACCATGGGTAACCACAATAAGAATACCATCACTATTTTCATTATAGAGACACCATTCACAACCATATTTCAACAAAGATAATAAATAGAGCAAAGAAGTGTTTCATAATATTAATTTTATCAATCATGATTTCAAATAAAGTAGAGCCCTTAGCGATAAGATATATCATACAATATGCTACCACTCTTATAGTAACTTAATCATGAGAATCTAATATAAAACACATTCTTAGTTTATTGATGAAGATAAAGGCTTATGTTCAAAATAAATATCCAAAATGTGGTCAAAGTTCCTCACATTTTATACACCCCGAGATACTCACTCCCCATTGAATCTACATTAGGTCATTTCTAAAAGAACTTGGTATTCAATCCCTAAACATTTCCAAAGATAATCTATACCTACTTTGAGTTGCTTGCTTCCCAAACTAAACTACTCAACAATTTCATCACAAAAATCATCTAGTAAAATTTAGAATGCCCAACCATTTTCTCATGGAATGCATCTCACAAACTCTTAACCAAAGAAAACCTTAAAAACATACCATTTTAGTTAATGTTATACTTGATTTCAAATCATTAAGATACAAGCCATTTGAGACTCAAGATTATTCCACTCATTTTATGAAGTCTATATCTCAAAATAGATTCAAGAAGTAGTAGATAAAACCATAATAATACTAATAATTTGCAAAAATATCCTAGCTCATGATATAAATATTTTAAAGAATATTCCTTATAAATAAATAGGAAGAAGACAATTTAAAGAATTAATTCATTTTGCAAGGATTTATATCTTTAAATTTCCTCTTGATGTTAAAAACTTCTTCGCTTGATAAATTAACACCAAATGATCAACCCAACAATAGACTAATTTTATTAATCATTTATCCTCATTATCTTAATTTTATGAAGACATGATAACCTCCTACTATTATTTAAATAATGTGAATTAATCTAACTATCTGTTTACATAAGACATAACCAATTTAATCATTGAATTAAAATAGAATAATATTTTTTTTTCATCAAGGATTTATTTCATTATCATATTTCATAACTAATTTAATCATTTGATTAGATAAAATAGCCATTCAATAGAACTAACTTAATCATTTGATCAATCAAATAATATTTCCTATTTATTTGATAAAAGAAATACAACAAATCGACCATTATGACTTAAATAAATTTAACAAAGGCACTCATACATATAAGTGAGCATTAAAAAACTTGTTTAATAGAGAAAATTAGATGGTTGACAAATAACAGGAAATATTACGTAAATGCAATGCTTCATAAAAATGACTTCCCAAATCATAGCTCTAAACCATGACAATGGTAGGTGTTCAATCTCACAATGGAAGGAGGGGAATGAAACTAACACCAATGATGGGAAGAGGAAATGCAACTTTGGAAAGTCAACTGTCAATTATCCAATGTGTTGGTACTTATGAACATGGACATTGAAAATACAACAACCCATTCCCCATGGAATAAACTCAAAATGCAACAATGTTTCAAGAACAAGGGAAATGATTGAAATGATATAATTGAGTCCCAACAAACTAAGAAAATGTAGACAATAATTTCAATGTCAGAATATAAACAAACATTCAAGATATGAAAGAATTGAAACTTGCAAAAATATAGAATGCTCTTTGATTTTACTATTTTGCTTTGCCACCAAATTCATGTTAGTGTGATTTTTTCCCTCCTATTAATCCAAAAAAATTCTATTTATGATCAACCAATGCATGAAGAAAAGAGTATCAATTTTTTCCATTTCAATATAATTTGTTTTTAATATTTTATTTTCATTAATTTGTAACTTACAGGGGTTGACTAATCTATGTGGCAACTAATACACAGATTTATTCAGTTTGATAAAAATTGGGTTGTGACATACTTGTTCTTGAGTTCATATGGAGATCATAGGGGAATATTTTCATTTCCAATGTGATGGCATGTATCTTGGGTGATAAGTCTCTTGCTATTGAGTGCAGTCTGCTCATGACCAAAAATAATGCCCTTCATATCATCATGCTCAAAACTAGGATCCCTGACCCTTTGAGAGGCACGCACACCCTACTCATCACCATGGTCTTTTGACTGATGAATACTATAAGTGTGATCACCATGAGTGAAATCTATAGGAGTGTTTGGATATAATCCATCTACACCCTCAAACACATCGTTACCACTATGACTAGTCTCTTGTGCATCATTCCTTTTGCATGAGAGTGTTGACTAGTCTAATTCATTGATAACTTTTTCACTATTATGAAGTCCACAAAAGTTTGAATTAGGATACCCCAACTTGCACTAGCCAATGTATATGGAATTTGAAATGGTTGCCATTGTTGTGGAAGGAAAATCCCAAAAATAGTAATTTGACACATGACCCATATTGGCAAAATTGTGTATGTTATGTGCTAACATGAGACCCAGGTCTATATTAACATGTGCTTTAGCTGTTGTAGAATGAGATCCTTCTATTTTCTTAAATTGTTCACTTGTTGTTCAGTGATTTACATGAGAAATGGGCTCTATGATATTTTGGTATGAGTCACTGCTCATACTGTCTATTAACAGACTAGGATTTGGGGATAAAACATAGGTAGGAGTAGTAAACATGGATTGGGGCTGAGGATTTGATGATATACAATTTTTATTATTTCAAAAAATGGATAGGGAATGAATTCTTTCAGAGATGTTTCTTATGATAAAACTGGGAACTTAGACTCGCTAAAGACCACATCTCAACTTCTCACAATCTTCTTTGTAGTTGGATCCCATAAATGAAAACTAAATTCATCTTTCCCATAGCCCATTAAAATAAACTTATCATTTTGAATCCAACTTTCTCCTCTTTTCCTTAGGAACATGAATAAAAGCTTGACACCCAAAAACTTGAAGATGTGAGTAGGGAATCCTTCTTTAAATCCATTCTTCTTTTGGAATTCCAAAGTCCAAATGAGATTAAGGACTTTGATTAATCATATATACTACTATATTACAAGCCTCTACCATAATTCTTTACCTAAACCAACATTAGAAAACATGCACTGAGCTTTGTCAAGAGTGGTTCGATTGATCCTTTCCACTGCCCCATTTTCTTGAGGGGTGAATGTCACAACTTTCACCCATTGAATACCATGATCTAAACAAAAGTTTTCAAAATTTAATGAATAGAATTCATCTCCATTATCCATTTTTAAAAATTTGATTTTGTGCCTACTCTAATTTTCAACAAGAACTTTAAAAACTTTAAATTTTGAGAAAGCTTCAGTCTTCTTAAAGATCATATAAACCCAAATCTTTCTAGTACAATCATCAAGAAATGAAGCAAAATAGTTTTCTCCTCCATAAGAGATTACTTTTATGGAACTAAAGACATCTGAGTGCACTAGCTCCAATAGTTTTTTCTTCTTGTCATGACCATTCTTCAAAAAGTTGCATGTTTTTGTTTCCCATGAAGACAATGTGCAAAATTCTAAATTTGTTAATTGAAGAACCAAAAGTTGATCATAGTTAAGAATAACCTCTAGCCCATTTTTTCTCATGTGGCCTAATCTTTGATGCCAAAGTGTGACATCATTGTCCACAAAAATCATAGTAGATCCCACCTCATCATTAGTTTCTACAACATATAGCCTACCAAATTTATCTCCTTTGGAAATAACCATGGAACTCTTGGTAATTTTCCATGTGTTTATAAGAAGTGTAAGAAAGTTTTGGGTATATAACTAACTTACAAAAATCAGATTCCTTTTTAATTTGGGAACATGCCTAACAACATTAAGCAATCATTTAGCACATCCTTCTACTGATAATAGAATATCACCCTTTCCTACAATTTCACGGGCTTTTATGTCATGCAAATAGATATTCCCAAACTTACCTTCTTTGTAAATTGTGAAGGCTTTGCTACAAGAAGATGCATGAAAAGAAGCCCCAAAATCATTTACCAAGAACTTGAGGTTGTGTCACTTGTTGTAACAACCAAAATTCCATTGTCCTTATCATGAATGATGTTTTCTCTACTATCCTAAACCTTTTTTTGAGCCCTTTTACATTTTTGACAATCCTTCTAAAAATGACCATTCTTTCCACAAAACCAACATTAACCATTTTGTCTACCCCAGGACTGCAATCTTCTATTTGGTTGAGATCTATGAATGTAATTACTTCTACCTCTATTTTCTATGTTGACCATCTTTAGAGCATCACCAGTTAAAGAATCTTTATTACTTCTTCTCATGTCTTCATTAAGAAAAGCAAAAATTACTTCATCATAGACCAACTTATTTTTGCTGGCATCAAAAGTGTTGATTTGTGAATTCTTACAGATTTAGTGTTGTGGAGCCTCACTTGGAAAAGAGTTGATTAAAATATTCCCCAATATTTAGGAACTAAAAATATTACTTCCATATGCTCATTCCTATTTAGATTTAAAGAATCAAGGTTTGTATTGCATTGAAATAGACTAAGGCACTCCTCCACTTCTTGACTATTTCTCATGGCTATACCATCTTGCATCCATGCTAAATCATAAACAAAATAAAAGTGTGCATATGGTGAGTTAAACTATGATAAAGTCAAATTCCACAACCTCAATAGACTTTAGTGTGAAAAGTAGTATTCTATTTCCCAAGATCAATGAAATGAGTCATGAAAGTAATTCTTAAGCATGTCATGTAATATTTATCAAAAAAAAAGTATGTCATGTAAGAAAATTGTATAATATAAATACAAGATGAAGGATACAATTAGGATAGATATGAAAAATGCAACTTTTACATATGTAATTATGTTTGTAATTATGTGTCTACTCCATGCTATGTATCATACATTTTGTCAATTGTTATAAAGCTTATATTTTTTTACAACAAAGATGACAATAAATGCAAGTTCACATCTACAAGCATGTATAAAAAATAGATGTAGTTATTACAAATTTTTGACAAAAATCCAAAACATGGTATAAATACATAAGGCAATATATGACTAAAATTGAAAAGCAAAATGTGAACTTTTGTATATGAAAGCATATGTCTATTCCATTAAATGTAACACATCTTTCTTCTATAGTATTGATATGTATATATGTTCACAATATTTGTGATAGTATCTATGATTTTTAATCTTGTAGTATTATTTTGAAAAATTTGTACACAAGTAAAAATATTCATTGTAGTTTATGTAGTTTTCAACATTATTCTCTTAACATATAAATTCTAGACTCTTGAGCACTATTTTTTATGTACATGTTTATTATTCCTTTACATTTTCTTAGAATGATGATTTCCAAGGGTACTAATTAGGGATATGAAAATGAGAGGGAGAGAGTGGAGATGGAAGGTATAACTATATAAAGAAGAGCAAATAAAGGAGGGAGAGACATAAGATAAAGGGAGAGGGAAATGTATAGGGGTAGAGAGATATGAAGAGATAACAAGGTAGAGATGGAGATAGAGCAAGAGATGGGGAAAAAGTATGGATATGCAGAGATATTGAAAAGAGAGGAGGAGATAGAGATATATAAGAAGATAAGTGACAAGATATGTGAGATGGAAAGGAAGAAGTAATCAATAAAAAAAAAGTGAGGAAGATATAAAGAGAAAAAAGGGATATCTATCTATCGACCAAGAGAGAGGGAGGGAGAGAGAGAGAGGGAGGGAATAAATATGATATCTATCTATCGACCAAGAGAGAGGGAGGGGGAGAGAGAGAGAAGGGGGAATAAATATGAGAAAGATAGAGTGAAAAGGAGGAGTGGGAGAGAGGTTTAGGTAGAGAAATATGGAAACAAATATCTGATCAAGATAGATATATGAAAATATAGAAAAAGGGTGAAGAAAGAGGATATTATAAAAAACATAGAGATATAGAGAGACATACAATTTTAAAAATTAGGCCAATCAAGTGAGAGATTAAGGAGAGAGAGAAGGGGACAATGAGAATAAAGATATAGGGAGAAGAACATTTTTGCAAAAGAGATATCTATATTTAATTATTTGTTTTTGTCAACAATTAAGATAACATGTGTCTATGAGAAACAATGACTAATCCAATACATCATTTGCTTAAGGACTCAACCATTAACCTTTAAGACCTCTTAGTTTTATCTATCACATATACTATTGACAATTTTTTTAGATGATGTAATTCATTTGCTCAACAAGAAGAGGAAGTAGACATTTCCAAATAATGTAGATGTGTGATTTTTTATATGATGACAGGGATCTAGAATATGGGATTGATAATGGTCAAATATAACCTACCATTTATAACACATTCTTTGAATTTGCAAAAAATAATTTTATTGAAATGCAAACCACAATTAACATATGGAAATTCATTTCACATGCCTAAAATTTATAATTGCGAATTGTAGTTAGATTCAATAAATCCAAGAATATTCCAACTTACTTGATGTATTTAAAGGTTCTTAACATGGAACATTGTTATATAACCCATCATGAATATTGCACAATTTTTTCAAAGCACTAAGAGAGAGATGGAGATTGAAAAGAAGAGGGATATGGAGAAGAGAGAGATAGAGAGAGAGGGGGAGGGTGGGTAGGGGAGGATATATTGGTAGAGAAAAAAGAGATATAGAGAAGAAAAGAGGGGGATAAGAAAAAAAATGACAAATGTTTAGTTGACATTTCATATTTATTCGATGTACCTATTACACACTAAGGTTGGATTGCTAGTTAATTTGATATTGTTGTATAATGTCTTGTATTGATGATAAAATAGATGAAAAAAGGAAGTACCAAAAAATTAGGAGTTTCCTTTCATAGATAAACATATTTAGACTCCCCTATAGAAGATTCCCCTAATAGCTATTGGAATGTTCAAATGGGAAGAGTACTTCTAAGAGTGGGGGGTGAATCAGAAGTACACAATTTTTATCCTTTCAAACTCTTATTAACACATATTTGAAATTTTTTTTGCATGCATGTAAACATATAAACAAACATGAAATGAAAACATGCATCAATACATAACACAAATATTTGGTAACCCAGAAACCCTCTAGGAATAAGAAGGTAAAACTGGGGTAGGGATGACACCCACAAAAATCACTACAACAATGAGTTCAATCACTTCTGAGGTTTGCCTTGTTAAAGGCCTGTCCTGTTAAAGGCTACAACACACTGTTAAATGTGACCTATTGAAAGTATTTACAAACACTTTACATGAAGTGTCACCCTATTAAAGGATTTACATAAAGGCTATTAAACCCACCTAATACATAGGATTTTCTTGACCTTCTCTAAAGGCTCTTCTACCTAGCTATTAAGCTAACCTATCACCATAGGATTTCAACCTCTAATACAATTGTGAGAGAGTATTAAAACATTTAACCCAATTGAATGCAATCTCAAATTACTTGATTTAGGCACTTGATCTTCTCTTCCTCTTCTAATCTCTACTTGATCTGATCTCTAAATATGTCCCCTATTCTGTTTTGATCAACTAGATGTATAAATGTTGTCATTTCCACTAAGTCTTTTCTCTTCACTCTAAAATTTCGCTATAATCTCCCCTTATTCTATTTTCTTCCACTACACACAATAGTGCATTAATTATCCTTATAAAGAGTGCAAAGACTTAGGGTTAGGTATGGATCTACGATCCATTTTGAATCTCAAATTCCCACTCATACTTTGCATTTTTATTATTGGTTGCATGCCTTAACCATTTTTCTGATTGGTTGCATGTAGATTGCATAGGGAATGTAAATGATTCATCCTTATCCTTTTTCTCCTTTGAGATTTCTCTAAGTCAGCTCCAAAAATGATTCACATCTTAGTTTGTGCAAGTACAAATTCTTATGCTGATTCTTTGTTGCTTGGCACATGAAGTATTACTGATGCTCAGCACATACTGTTTATGGATTGCTTGACATCAACTACATTTTTTGGTTTGCTCGGCACCTGTTATATCCTGTATTGCTCAACATGTTTTGTTCTGAATTGCTCAACATCTGAATGATTCTGTTACTTGACACATGAATAATTTTGTATCACTCAGCATATACTACACTGTGATCTACTCGACACTAGCTGTGACTTGGCACCTATTGAAATTCTGGCTCGACATATATTATGTACTTGACATACATAGTGAAAATGGTTAAGTGTGTTGACACTCATTTTTCAATACTATTTATTTGACCAACAATCTCCCCCTTTGACATGAGTGTCAAAAACACTTAACTAAGCATTAGTGATCCTATCCTTATTGAGTACATTCTTTACTTACTCAACTTACATGTAAAATTTCAAAAATTGTGAGTAGCAATATACCTTATGACTCCCCTTGAGTTGATTATGCCTTTGAAATTGAAATTTTGTACCAATGTGCCTGATCCTCCCTATCCTTTGACTTGTTTCTACATTCTGAGCCTATATACTATATTTGATCTATGTGATGTCCCTATATTCCATGTGATTACCAAAATTTTACATCTCTGCTTTACTCCTTTATTCCTTGTCTCCCCCTTTTTGGATATTTACAATCATTCCACTTTATTCTCAAAATGAAAGAATGGAGTGAAAGAATGTAATCAAAATGATCATAATTTGTCAAAATTTGGTAATTACCCAAAGTATCTACATATCTCCTCCTTTGCTTATTACTCCCCCTATAATATTTCTCCCCCTTTTTGACACTGATGTTAAAGGGTTCTATGGAGTAATTCCATGTTTAGCCAAAAATGAGCTATTAACCTCTAGAAGTATCTTCAGAGCTATATCCCAATTATTTAATGCAATATCCAATGACTTGTGTTGGATTGCAAGCTCTGTTGCTAGTTATACAAGTCCTTCACGTGTAGAAAGATTGGGATCTTTCTTCAAGACTGTCTTTGCATACATCTACTCCTTGTGAAGTACCTCCAAGTGAGGGGTGATGGAGGATTGGATTTGCATTAGCTTGGATTTTATATTAACCTCCTCTATTGTTAATACAACTAGTTCCCTTTGAGTGTGAAGTGCCTGAGCAAAATGATTCTCACTTTGAGCTGGATTGGTAGGAAGTTGCATGCTAGAAATCTTTAGATGTCTCTCCAACTTAAATATCTTTTGGTTGATCTCTTGTGTGAAATTGGAAAAATCACACAATTTATTGTAAAGGGAGAATATATTTCCAAGTACAATTTTGACTCTATCTAATTTCTTAGCTAGGTCAACTTGTCCCAAAATGATGTCATTTGATATCTTCTGGTTGACCTTACCTTGAAACTTCTTCTCTGACCATTCAACTAGTTTGGCATTAGTGTCATGGTCCTCATTTGTCACCTGATCAACTATATCTGATAGTTACTCTATAATTGGTCTTGATTCATCTGGAGACTATAGGATGAAGGCATCCATGAATATGTCCTTGATTTTATTTAATGCTTTATTGTATTTATAATCCTTTCTAAGTGCCTCTTGTCTCCTGCTTCTATCCAATGCACTTTGTATCTCATTCATCTTTTCTTCTGTGAGAGTGCTGGATTCATAATAGGGTATCTTTATTTCTTCATCAAGCTTAGGAATTCAATAATGAAGTTTCTTGGCTACTTTTGTTGAGCTCGAGCTTGGTGTTCTAATTTGCAATGCTAGCATTTTAGTGCTAGGCTATTGAAGAGTTTTTGTAGGAGTATCTATTTTGGGAAGTTCAACCAAAGTTTGTGTTGCAGATTGCTCCTTATCTTTTGTCTCTTCTTTCTCTTCAGTTTGTTTCTCTTCTGTTGTCATTCTAGCTAGGGGTGTACCTTATGATTGTACTAATTTTCCTTTGTCATCCCTTGCTGCTGCACTCGGCTCTTGAAGTGCATCTGCAACTACTTTTGGTAGAGATGGTGGTGGAAGGAATAGAAGTCTAGTCGATTGTGTGGTCATAGGTGGTTCTTGTGTTTGCACCTTGACTACCTTTGATTTCACTACTACTTTTTGGAGTTCATCAACACTGACCAATATTGGGCTTGAACATAGTCTAGCTGCTTGTGTTGATTGGTCAAGGATCTTTGCTAGATCCTCTGCAATTAATGGATTAATATTTTGACCAAAAGTGTCAACAACATCCTTTATCTTGATAATCTTTGTAGGTGTAATGATATAATGAGGAGGGCTAGGAGGTGGCAGTTGTGTGTCCTACACACTCTATTCTTGTTGCTCATCTATCCCCTTCTCCTCTTCTTTACTCATTTCCTCTTCCTTCTCTTCTTCATTGTTCTTTTCTTCCTCCACTTTCTTCTCTTATAGCTTCTTCTCCTCTACCTTCTTCCTTCTTCCTTCTTTTATTTCCTTTGTTTTGGCACTTGCTTCTACCTTGTATTCTTCATCAAAAACATCATCAATTTTCTTGTAAATAATTTTCCACACTTTTGTGGTTTTGCTCACAACCTCTTCAATTTTATTTTGTAAAATGTTAAATGCCCTATATTTAGGAGTAAATCTATTGTTGTTCCTTTTGACTATATTTTTTATTTGACTTTTAATCAAATTAGGCAACAAAGTTGCAAAGGTTGACTACCTTATTTCCTTCTTAGTTTGTAGACAAAAATGCCATTTATCCTCTACAATCTTATATAATTCCTTCGGCAATGAGCTATCCAATTCAAGAGGTGTATGTTTATATTCTGCCATCATATTATAGACATATTTCTCTATTTTATTCTGCTCATCCTTTGTGAGCTTATTAAAATCTACATTCTTCAAGTCATTCATGTCACCGTTCCTAATCTTAGCATATAATTTGTTAATAAAAGACTTAGGCGGGTGACTTACCACTTTGAACTAACTGTGGTCTTCTAATTCCATCCTTTCTTCATCTGAATCAGGTTGAGCCACAAATTTTCTTCTTTTCTTTAGCTCTTCTTCAGTCTTCTTAGTGGATTCCTTCCTCTTTGCTGCCTCTTCTTTTACCTTTTGTGTAGTAGCTCTTGTAGTAGCTCTAGTAGTAGGCTTCTTAGGTGCAAGCCTTGCCACTTTCTTTGGCTTGGGCTAAGGAGCAGGTGGTGCTTTTTCCTTTCTTTTGATGACCTTGGTTTGGATGGATGTTTCCTTGGCTTGTTCTTCCTTGTCACTCTCATCCTCATCTTCACCTAGGCCTTGGGTCAATTGAAGTGGCCCTTACTCTAGCTCATCTTCATCTTTCTCATTATCATCCTCCTCTTCATCGTCACTTATTTCCTCTACTTCTTTTGTAGTGCCTGTCTCTCCTATATTTGTCCCAATTTTTTTCTTAAGCTTCTTTACAAGCTTGTCTTTCTTCTTGACTGCTGTTGTTGTCTTAAGGTCTATAACTACCCTTATTTTGACAACATCATATGTTCCAAAGTGCTTTGCAGTTTTATCAATTTCCTCTGCAAGTAATGCTATAATAGCTGCTGAAGCCTAATCCACATCAAGTTCATAACCCAGTGGTCTAAGCCATCTGACTCTAGGGATGACTGCTTGTATGTAAGTATAGTTAATATCCACTAGAAAAAAAATGTCTTTTTCATGTTGCTCTACCAATGAGACTGGAATTCTCATTCTCTATTTCATGGATTGTTTGAAGTCCTCAAAATAACTGGTCATTTGGGCATCAAAGTTTTCACCCATTTAATCAATGAATCTATTTATTTGGTCAACAATAGTCTTATTTGGATCCCATCTCACCTTGCCTATTGAGGGGAATTCTTTCATAATGTAGAAAAACATGCATAACAAAACTGAACCAAATTTACATTAAGCCCCTTTTGATTTCCTTATTGCTCCAAATTTTCATTGATTTGCTGCATCATCAACTCTGCAAGATCATAAGTATGATCCTTTTTCACTAGCTTGTAAGCAACATCTACTGATATGAAGGGTAAACTATTAAACTTGCTAGATTGGTAAAATTTGTGAGATATAATCCTTACAAAAAAATCTAGAAGGGGGTCTTTGATGGTGTCAATTGTCATACCCATGTTGTTCCACTTGGCACCTGTGTTTTTCTCAATTGCCTCCCTCTTATCACTCCTTAGGGTCTTGGGCCAATCTAGGGTTGGAATACCTGTAACCCTATGTACAATTTTCTTTGTGAACTTTACTAGCCCTATTTCTAACCAAAAAGCTCCATCATGGATTCTGCTCAACACAATGCGTATCCATTCTATTTTAAAGACAATAGGGAATACTAGGGTTTTGGTTAAACTGTTCTTCTCAACTATGGAGAATTCATCTTTAAGTTTCCCATTTTCACAAATTTTATCAAATGCATTGAAAATATCTAAATCTCCTATTGCTCCTATCTTATAGTTGTAGCATTTGTGTACATCTTGAACCATTACTACTTTATCAAGAATCATGGATAGGGCACCAACAGGATCATTTTTGTAGGAAACCTCTAGGATTGGCTTGAACTCAAGTTGTTTAACTTCGTTGCTAACTAATTGAATTTCCAAACCTTCCTTTCCCTTTGCAGACTTAGAACCAAATATCATTTCTAACCAAACTAAGGTTTACTATTTAAATAAACCTTTCAAACTGCGTAACTTGATACTTGAATGAAATACCTGGTAAATTGATAAAATGGAGTTGGGTTGCTATTAAATTGCTACAAATTGCCTTTTAATCACTAGGAAATCACTCAATCACTCTACTCATCTTTTCTCTTTGTTCAAATGAAAAAAAATGAACAATTTTCACTTTTATTAGGCTTGAAACCTAGCATTTATTGCATTCATTCTTTATAGCTGTCACTCGGCTTCCAAAGAATTTTCCAGCATGACATCAATTCTATTTCATTCACTCGGTAGCTACTATCTCGTTTCACTTAGCATCTACTGATCTTCTTAATTGCTCGACAACCATTATCAAGTCTTACTTGGTAGCTACTAGACTATTCAACTCGGCATGTACTGGAGTTTTACTAGGCAACCAAAGGTAACTTTGCATCATCTTCCAAATTTTATCCTAAAATCTTAACTTATGCTAATTTCTTCTTTGCAATGCTCCTATGTTCTTTTGGGCTGAAGTATGATACATCTTTATATGTATAAGCCCCATGTGCCTTTCTATTGCTTAATTTGATGAGGTGTGATCACTTGACCTCTTGGGTGAAGTGATCTCTCCATTTGATGTGTTGCATTCACTTTTATTCTACCATGTCTTCTTCATATCTTCCCTGATGTGTTCAACATTAACTTTTTCTTTGCCCTTGTTACCTTTAGTCTTGGGTGCTTTGACATTTGTTGGACAGTTCCTGCTAATATGACCAGTCTTTAAGCAACTAAAACATGTAGTTTGGTTTAACCATCTGTTGTAACTTCCCTTCAAATGTGTCATGCAATTTTTAGGAATGTGTCCATACTCTTGACAATAGTGATAGCTATACCTAGTGTTGTAATCCCAATTGTAGTGATGTGCATGATTGATTCCTCTTGAAGGCTAATTAGGTGTCCACATAGGCTTTGATCTACATTCAAATATTCTATGTCCAATTTTTTGTATTTGTAGTAGTGACCCTCAAATCTTGGTGTCCTCATGGCCTTGGTTTTGTAATCTTGTGTTAAATGTCCTTGCCTTTTGCATTTGTGATAGAAATTTGCATTTTTAGGTTTATCATGCTGATGACTATTCTTACTTTTGCACACATTAGAGGTATGTCCTTTTTTACCATAGAAATGACAAGTAGGTTTAGTGTTCTTACATTTATTGCTTCTTTCTTCCATAGCCTTGGATGATTCTCCTTGTTTAGTGCCGATGTAGCCAAGTCCTGTAGTGTCATTACTAGCCCTTGGTGATTTCAACAATTGCTCAAAGTACTTGATGGCCTCTTTGGGTCTATTGTAACTTTTTTCTATTTCCTTTTCTATCTTCAATTCATTCTACAATTGTTCATTCTGTATCTTTAAGGTGGAGATCTCAATATCCTTCATGTTTAGCTCATGATGAGCATTCATTATCTAGCTTAAGGTGTCTAATTGCATGTTTGAAATATTTTCAAATTTGATTGTCTTTTCTTCCAACCTATTGATAAGATTTATTTTGTCATCTTCTACCATGGCCTTATCTTCAATAGCTCTTTTCTTTTGTTCAGTCACTTCACAAAGCATTATGGCTTGCGATTCTTGTTCAAGCTTGAGTAATCTGATTTCTTTAGCTTATGCTCTATTTTTCTCCATTAATTTGGTTCTTGCTGCATCAAATTCTTTGGAGTCTCCATTGAAAAACAATTGTGAGTGTCAATATCCTTGTAGTGTATGTCATTTTCAGCTATGGCTATCTCCTTTCTTCTTTTCAAAGATTTTCTCAAGTCCTCTCTGGCTTCCTCTACTTTGTGTAGAGCTAGTTGCACATCAATCACCTTATTATCAATGATCTTCCCAAGTTTGAAAACTTCCATCTTCTGACCTTTTTCTCCAAGCTATTAGGCTTCTTCTTGAGAGAACCAGTGCTCTGATACCAATTGTTGGAATGTTCAAATGGGAAGAGTACTTCTGAGAGGGGGGTGAATCAGAAGTACACAATTTTTATCCTTACAAAATCTTATTAAAACATATCTAAAAAAAAATTGCATGCATGTAAACATATAAACAAACATGAAATGAAAATATGCATCAACACATTACACAAAGATTTGGTAACCCATAAACGCTCTAGGAATAAGAAGGTAAAACTGGGGTGAGGATGACACCCACAAAAATCACTGCAATAATGAGTTCAATCACTTTTGATGGTTTGCCCTATTAAAGGCTACAACACACTGTTAAATGTGACCTATTGAAAGGATTTACAAACACACAACATAAAGTGTCACCCTATTAAAGGATTTACATAAAGGCTATTAAACCCACCTAATACATAGGATTTTCTTGACATTCTCTAAAGGCTCTTTTACCTAGCTATTAAGCTAACTTATCACCATAGGATTTTAACCTCTAATATAATTGTGAGAGAGTATTAGAACATTTAACTTGATTGAATGCAATCTCAAATTGCTTGATTCAGGCACTTGATCTTCTCTTCCTCTTCTGATTTCTACTAGATCTGATCTCTAAATATGTCTCCTGTTATGTTCTGATCAACTAGATGTATAAATGCTGTCCTTTCCACTCAGTCTTTTCTCTTCACTCTAAAATTTCACTATAATCTCCCCTTATGCTATTTTCTTCCACTACACACAATAGTGCATTCTTTCTCCTTATAAAGAGTGTGAAGACTTAGGGTTAGGTATGGATCTACGATCCATTTTGAATCTCAAATTCCTACTCATACTTTGCATTTTTCTTATTGGTTGCATGCCTTCACCATTTTTCTGATTGGTTGCATGCAGATTGCATAGGGAATGTAAATGATTCATCCTTATCCTTTTTCTCCTTTGAGATTTCTCTAAGTTGGCTCCAAGAATGGTCCACATCTTAGTTTGTGAAAATACAAATTCTTATGTTGATTTTACATTGCTCGGCACATGAATTATTATTGATGCTTGGCACATACTATTTCTGGATTGCTCGACATCAACTACATTTTCAAGTTTGCTCGGCACCTGTTATATCTTGTATTGCTTGGCATGTGTTGTTCTAAATTGCTTAGCATCTAAATGATTTTGTATCACTCAACATATACCACACTATGATCTGCTCAACACTAACTATGACTCAACATCTATTGAAATTATGGGTCGACATACATTATGTGAGATTAAAACAATTTGGTGAGATTATCTTCTAGGTTGCTAATCTTGGATGATAGCTACTTTTGCATTAGATTCCTAAGGAACAAAAGACTTGTTCATGAGATCCTTTCCATGAGGTCCTCAATACTGACTCCATACTTGAATAGATCAAAAGCTTTCAACCATGTGGAGTCTTCTGGTGGATGCCCATTCCATTTGACCAAGTATTGTAGATGCTCTTTACCTCTAGTTTTCATGATGACTTTTGTGTCCAAAATTAATTCAGGCTGCTTTGGAGTTGCTTTAGGTAACTATTGCTTCCATTGGAAAACCTATTCTTCACCTATTTCAGGGAATTGGACTAGTTTCTCCTCTCCCTTATAAGGGTACATATCTGCAACATTGAAGATAGGGGAAATACCAACACCCCTTGGGTGTTCTATCTCATAATCATTGCTAAAGAACTTTTGTAAAATTGAACAAGGGCCATTTTTTTTGGCTATCAACTTGTTGCATTCCCCTCTTGGGAACCTTTCTTTTCTAAGATGAGCTAAAACCAAATCTCCCACATCATAATTTACTTCCTTCTATTTCAAATCAACTCTCTTTTTGTACTTAATGGTACTCTCTTCAAGTTTACTTTTTACTTGTTCGTGAAAATCTTGGATTGCATTGGAAAAATCTTCCCCATCAACACTTCTCATTTCCATTTGACCTAGATTCCTTAACTCATATAATACTCTAGGATATATACCATACATGATTTGGAAAGGGCTTATACCTCTACTTTTTTTAAGAGAATCATTATATGCAAACTCTGCTTGTGCAAGCACCAAGTCCCATTGTTTTGGATGCATACTCACTAAGCTTTGCAAGATGTTTCCAAGGCTTCTATTGACCACTTCTATTTGACCATCAATTTGGGGATGGTAAGCTGAGCTAAAACTCAAAGTGGTACCCAATTTCTTCCATATAGTTCTCCAAGATTTTCCTATGAATTTATTATCTCGATCAGAGATGATACTCTGAGGAAGTTCATGTAGCCTAACTATCTCTTTGAAGAATAAATTTGCAATATTAGTAGCATCACTTGTTTTTGTACATGGAATAAAATGAGCCATTTAAAAAAACCTATCAACCACTATGAATATTGAAACATGTCCTTTATGTGTTCTTGGCAGACTAAGTACAAAGTCCATACTGATGGAATCCCATGGTCTGGTTGGAATTGACAATGGTTGATACAAACCTACATTCTAGCTACTTCCCTTGGCATGTTGACATATTTTACACCTTTCCACAAACTTCTTGACATAATTTCCCATATTTGGCCAATAATAATGTGAACTTAATTGAGCCAATGTATTATTTTGTCCAAAATGCCTTGCCAAACTACCACTGTGTTTCTCCTTTAACAAGTTTTCTCTCATAGAGCTTTTTGGAATGCAAAGTTGGCTACCTTTGAATAGTAGCCCTTCTTGTATCATGTACTCCATCCAAGGACTCATATTTCTATTCAAGGGATTTAAACAAGCTTCATATGCCTATTTGAAGTCCCTATCTTCTTTATACATCTCTTGGAAGTCATCAAATCCCAATATACTTACTTGAGATTCCTACAAGATCAAAATCCTTCTACTCAAAGTGTCTACCACTTTTTTGGATTGACCACTCTTGTGCTTAGTGAAAAAAGCAAAGCTTTGCAAAAATTCTACCCATTTGACATGTCTCTGGCTTAATTTATGTTGACTACTAATAAATTATAGAGCATGGTTATTAGTGAACAAAATAAATTCTTTAGGCATGAGGTAGTGCCTCCATTTATTCAATGCTTGTATGATGGAATAGAACACCTAATTGTATGTTGACTATCCCTTCTTTGCATCATTAAGCTTTTCACTAAAGGAGGCAATGGGCTTTCCATCTTGATTGAGGACATCACCTATAGTAGTCCCACTAGCATCACACTCAACTTGATAAGGCTTAGTAAAATCAGGCAAAGACAAGATAGGTTCCTTAGTAATTTTCTTTTTAAGCATATGAAAACTTTTATTAGCATCCTTTGTCCAATAGAATGTATTTTTACTTTGCTTAATTGTATCCACTATTGGAGCACAAATCCCACTAAAATTTCTTATGAATTTTCTATAGAAACTGGTCAACCCATGAGAACTTCTTACCTCAAAGATATTCTTAGGAGTAGGCCATTAAATGATTGCCTTTATCTTGTCCTTGTCCATATTTAGTCCTTCTTGTGAGATGAAAAATTCCAAGTAAACCAATTCTATCTTCAAGAAAGTAAACTTTTTGAGTTTGATTAGTAGCTTTTCCTCATGTAATTTATTTTATACCATTCTTAAATGTTTCAAATGTTCTTCCTTTGAGTGATTATATACCAGGATGTCATCTAAGTAAACTATGACAAACTTACTTGTAAAATCTTTAAACACCTCATTCATTCGATGCATGAAAGCTCTTGGAGCATTCAATAAGCCAAATGACATAACTAGCCATTCATATAGACCATGGTTTGTCCTGAAGGTTGTCTTCCACTCATCACCTTCCCTTATTCTAATTTGATGGTAGCCACTTTTTAAGTCTATTTTAGATAAATACTTAGCCACACTTAAACAATCCAATAAATCATCAATCCTTGGTATAGGAAACCTATACCTGATGGTTATTTTGTTGATTGCTCTGGAATCTATGCACATTTGCCAACTCCCATCCTTCTTAGGGCTGAAAATGGTTGGAACTACACAAGGACTTAAACTTTCCCTTATCAATCCTTTCTCTAACAATTCTTGCACCTGTTTCTTAATTTCTTCATTTTCTCTTGGTGTCATCCTATAGGTGGATTTATTTGGAAGATGTGCTCCCAAAATTAAGTCTATGTGATGGCTAATACTCCTTAATGGGGGTAAAACATTACAAAGATCCATTACCATGTCTTTATACTCTTTCAACATATCTTGAATTTCTTTAGGAAAATCAATTATCTTTGTTCTAGTATCTTCACTTTTAAGCTTTCCTATCAAAGCAAAGTTTACCTTTTCCTTCTTAATTTGGTGAGAAATTGCTTACCACCCATTAAAATCACCCTAGAATTTGGTTCAACAACAATATGTTCCTCCTTCAGGGTTGTAGAATGTGCTTCTTCGCATCTTTCTCAAAAGTTTAGGTATTGTTTTTCCCATCATGCATAGCCTTTCTATTATATTGCCATGGTCTTCCATGTAAAACATGACATACAACATGGGTATAACATCACACACTATCCAATCCTTGTAAGTTCCTATTTGTAAATCTACTTTATATTTCTCATTAACCAAGAATTGATGTCCTTTTTGCAACCATGATACTTTGTATGGAGTAGGATGTGTTACCTTTTTCAATCCTAGCTTCTCTACCATCTTTGTTGAAACTAGATTGTCTGTGCTTCTAATATCTATGATGACATTGCAACACTTTTCCCCACTCATGCATGTTGTACAAAAAAAATTCTTTCTTTGGGGTGGTTCTATCACCTCCTTGTTGGATTGGAGTAACACCCTTTTCACTAAGAGTGATTCACCAACTTTGGGTTCATCATTATAGGTGACAAGTTCATGTACATCTTCCTTCTCTTCACCTTCAAAAATGTGTACACTTCTTTGACTTGTTGTAGAATTTTTTGGGCACTCATAAGATCTATGGCCATATTTTTTACATTTAAAACATTTTCCAAGAAATCCTCTACCTCTACCTCTTAAATAAGGCCTTCCTCTAAAAGAGTCATTACCTTGGTATGCTTGTTCTTGTGGATGCAAGTTATTGGCTTCTTTTTGTGCTTTCCATTCTCCTCTGCCTCCTTGTGATCCTCTTCCTCTAAAATTTTACCTTTTCTCTCTTGAGCTTTGTATTTGTTTCTTAAATAATTTCTCTTTAGCTTTTAGAGCATATTGGTATGATTCCTCCATAGCTCTAGGAAAAAAAAGGTTAATTTCATCTTGAATATTATACTTCAGCCCATTGAGATATCTAGCCACTTTTTCAACATCATCTTCAGTATGACTAGATCTAATGGTCAACCTATAAAATTCTTCTATGTAATCTTTAACTAACATGTCCTTTTTGTTTAAGATTTTGTAATTTCTTGAAAAGACTAAGCTAATAGTCTTTGGACAAGTATTTACCTTTTAGTTTTGCTAACATTATGTCCCAATTATTGATCTTGGTCTTTTGTTGTTGAATTCTTTCATTTTGTACTCCATCCCACTAGAGGGATGCATGACCCTTCAATTGAGTCACAAAAAACTTTACTTTCTTGTCACAAAAAACTTTACTTTCTTGTCATTAGCAACATTTTCATATTCAAAATACTTGTTAATTGCATTGATCCAATCAATTGGCTCTTCTCGACATCTAGGTTGCCTTCATAAGTAGGCACTTCAAACCTTGGCTTGGAACCAACTCCTAGAATCACTCTAACAGTTCTTGTTTCAACTCCTTCATCTTCTTCTTCATCTTCTCTTTGAGGTTGTACCTCTTCATCACTAACATCTCCTATGACATCTGCTCTTCTTTGTGCAAGTTCCATAGCTTCTAATCTTACCTCCATACGTCTAATCCCTTCTAGAATTTTTGCATTGCCAGCTTGCTTTCCTAGACCTCTTCCTCTTCCTTGTCCTCAAACTATGAGTGCTATATCTTGGCAAAAAAAATATTGTCTCACATTGGCTGGGACTTCTTCACTCTTAAGAACCAGAAATGGCAAAGAGCTGAAGAATAATCTTCTTCTCATACAAAAAGATAAAAAGTCTCTCTTCCTCTTAGTTTTCTAGAACATTTTACCCTTGCACCTTATTTGACAATTCAATTAATACCTCCCCCAAAGTATTCAAAGTGATTTAAATATTAAAAAAAAAGAAAAAAAAAAGAAAAAAAAAGAAAAAAGAAAAACATTTTCAATTTTTAGAGGATTTCCACAGTCCACCATACAATTCATCAACTCTAAAAAATTGACTTAACTTACATTTTCACCAGACATAATTCAATTGTCATGACAATTCAATAACCAATAAACAGAATAGTCCCAATATCAAGTCAAATATCATACCAATACAATGTTGGACTAGCTCAAGTCTACTTGACTTTGTATGGATTTTGCAGTTACTCCCAAGGCTGTGAATTTCTTCCTCAAACTAGTGGCTACAATCTATCTTCATTGTCCCACCTCCTCCTTGTAGCAACGAATTGACTTTTAATTTTCTATTGGTTTGATTGTGCTTGTGGATTTATACTCAAAGTACTACGGTAACTACAACAACTATGACTCTAATGCTTTCAATATTAGCATTCCATCAAATTCTCCTATCTTTGATACCACAAATGATGCATAATAGAAACTCAATGAAAAAAAATAAAATTATATAGCAAGGAATTGAATGACATTCTGGAACTTCACCAAAAACACACAATTTATTTCCTTTCTCCACACGCTCAATCTATTCTCCAAGCTTGCAAACTTACAATATTTATATGGAACTATAGAATCTCCTAATCCACAAAAAATATGGAACAATTTAATAACACTACCAAATTCCTAGTTATATAAAATTTTATCAAACTAAAATTAAGATAAAATAGTTCAGTGAGATTATCTTCTAGGATACTAATCTTGGATGACAATTCCTTCTACATCATAGAGTAAACCCATAAAATGTTTGACAAAATACTTTGTATAGAATTGACATGCTCCATCTAGCTACACCTGAAAAAAAAGGTCAAGAGAATGAGAGTATACACCACATATTGTTTTTTGATGTACATTATAATTAAAGAAAAAATTGCACTTGAACTATAAGAGGACTCAATGCACCAATTACTAGTAAATAAGATGCCATATTTTTGCATTGTTTTAAATGATGTTGCAGTCAACTTAAATACTTTTATTATATTCTTCACATTCTCATAAT
Organism: Cupressus sempervirens; assembly: GCA_028749045.1. Taxonomy (NCBI): domain Eukaryota; kingdom Viridiplantae; phylum Streptophyta; class Pinopsida; order Cupressales; family Cupressaceae; genus Cupressus; species Cupressus sempervirens. The sequence continues at coordinate 614,552,557 of CM053786.1, read as the reverse complement.
TTATATATTTTAATAGTTTAAAAGTTTTGACTTCAAAAAATTAAAATATTTCAATCAAAATAAAAGAGCTCTCTAATGATTGAAGTCTTATTATTAATATAGTATTTTATTTATGTTAACATCTTGTATTATATATGTAATCATTATTAAAATAAATTAATTTTTTTTAACAAATATTAATATTTAATTTTAAAATTTTATTAAAATGACAATTATTTCCTTGTTTTTCAAAGCATTTCATTTTACTTATACTTTCTTATATTTCTTATTTTTGTTTTTATATATTCTTAGAAGTAACTTTTAATTTGAAATAATTAGACATTTATTCAATATTAAAGTATTTTAATTTTATTTTATTGATGTATATAATACAAAAGTAAGCGAAATATTTCTTATTATATATATTTTTACACTTTATTCTATATTAATATAAGAGTTAACAAAAGGGTTATGCTATCTTTCATAAACAATGATCTAATTGATACATTGGCTTCAACAAGAAAATATTTTTTTTTGAGATAATACTATTGGATACAATTTTTCAATTGTGTGTTTTCTTTGATGTCACACAAATGTCATATTAGTCATCAGATAGTGTCTACCGATCTCAGAAGGTCAACAAGGCAAAGGATAGTGTCTATCGAGCTTAGAAGGTCAGCAAGGCAAAGGATAGTGTCTACCAAGCTCAGAAGGTTAGCTAGACAAAGGACAATGTTTACCGAGCTTTCATGGTAATCAAAGAAATTTAGTTCTTACTAAGCTCACTCGGTAATCAAAAAAAATGTGATAGAAATAGTTCTTACCGAGTTTGCTCGGTCATCAAAGGTAATTTGGAAGAAGCAGTTCTTACAGAGCTCACTAGGTCATCAAAGGTAATTTGGAAGAAGTAGTTCTTACCAATGGGATTTAGTTCTTACCGAGTAAACTTAGCAGCCAAAGGATTTTAAGGATATTACAATGTTAACTGAGTCAAGAAGGTTAACTCAAGAAATTTCTAAAAGAAGTATTTATCGAGCAGGGTCGGCCAGTAAAGGATTTCATTGTTTTATGAAATATCATTTATTTGTTCAGAGTAATATCTGTAGCCGACTGATGTATGGTTTATTGGTAAATGTAACATGTGAATGAGCTAACTTGCCAATCTGAATGGTATAAGTAAGAGGTCAAGTTGCAAATTGTAAGTGAAAAAGAATGTGGAATTAATGTGATATGAAGACTAATTATTGTGGAAGCAGATTTGAAGGATGATCAGAGATCATTAAGGAGCAATAGTGCCATATTTGATCAAGGAGGATCTAATAATGCTGAACAGAGACCTGTAACCAACAAATTCAACTGCATCTTGTTTAGGTCAATTCATTGTTTCTTTTTAACCATTGTACCAGTGATTTTAAATCTCTTAACAGAGTTGGTTTAACAGCCATTTTGTGAATCCTCTAACAAGGTGATAGTTCAGTTGAATTTTTCTAAAGACCTCTAGGAAGGCCACTCCTAACAAGGTGATTAAATCCTGTAACAGGGTCACACCTAATAGTGTGTATTGTAACCTTTAACAGAGTTGGCTCCTAATAGGGATCACTTTAGAAGAGTGAAAAATTGGTGACTAGCTACTTGGTGGTTTTTCCCATATTGGGTTTCCACGTTAAATTTGGTGTCTCTTGTGTTCACTTTGTTTTCAGTTACATACATGAATACTTGAAAATAAGTAATAATTTAATTTACTGAGTTACAACATTGTTTATTGAGTATCAACTATAACTAGATCTTTAAGACATCTAAGGGATTTGTGGATTAATTTTTGTTTGTAACTGATTCACCCCCCCTCTCAGTTACTCCATCTTTAATCCCAACAATTGGTATCAGAGCTATTGGTGCTTACAGGAAAAGATTTCAAGGATCTAAGCTAAAGATCAAGATGTCTTACAAAAGGGAAATTCCAAGATTTAATAGGGACAACTTCTTAGCATGGAAAGGATTGATGAGGCTTCATCTAGCTGTTATTGGTGATACAGGGCTAAAATACCTTGATGAAAAATATGAAGAACCTTCTGGTACATTATCTGTCAATGATATTGCTGAAAAGAAGACTCACAATAACATGATGATAGATATAGCATCTGCTCTGAGTTATGAAGAATTTGATGACATCAAGGATTGCAAAACTACCTTTGAAATGTGGAACAAGCTAAAAGAAATCTAAGGAGGAGACAATAATGTAAGAAGAGCCAAAATAGAAAATTTGAGAGGACAATTTGATCAAATGAGGATGAGAGAGGATGGAAACATTGCAAAGTATGTTGAAAGAGTTAAAGCATGTGTTAGTGTAATCAAAGCATCTGGAGGAGATATCAATGAGGAGATAGTTATAAGTAAAGTTCTTCGAAATCTACTTCCCATTTATGATATCAAAGTCTCTGCAATTCAAGAAAGGAGATGTAAGGCAAATCATAAAATAAATTTAGAGGTCATAGTTGGAAGATTGACTGCATTTGAGCTAGACAACTATGACAATTATGTTCCAGCTGCCAAGAACATTGAATCAGCATTTGAAGCCAAGCTTTCACTTAAAGAAAAAGGGAAAAAGATGAAGGATCCACAATTAGATAATGATGAAGAATCAGATCAAAGTTCAAATAGTGATCTTGAAGTGGTTGAAGCTCTACTAGCAAGAAAATATTCAAGAGGCAAAGGGAAATACAAAGGTAAGGTTCCTCTAATCTATTTTTCTTGTGAAGAAATTGAACATATTGCTGCCAGGTGCCCAATTAAGTAGAACAAAGATGAGAAGAAAGGTCACAAGTACAATGGCAAGAAAGACTTCAAATCATTCAAGGATAAAGGTAAGAAAACATGTTTTATGGAAAAATATTCTAATGATTTTGACGATGAAGAAGAAGATGAAATTTTCTACATTGCTATAAAAGATGAATATGATAATGATGAGGAAATGGCACTAATTTCTCATATGAGTAGAAATGATACATGGATCATAGATAGTGGTTGTTCTCATCACATGACTGGTGATAGAACTAAATTTGAATACTTTAAAGACTATGATGGTGGCAGTGTAAGATTTGGTAACAACGAACCTTGTTGTATAAGAGGAAAATGAAGAATCTCACTAACTAAGGAACTTATTTGTGATAATGCATACTGGGTAGAAGGACTAAATCACAATTTGTTAAGTGTGGCACAACTATTCAATAATGGATTCAAAGTGGAATTTATGCATGGAAAAGCAAGATTGCTGGATGGAAAGGGAAAGCTGATTGGATCGGGCACTCAAACACAAGGTAACTTATTTTATCTTGAACTTGGTGAATGTTCATGTTTCATTGCTCAAATTGAAGAAAGTTGGTTATGGCATAGGAGGTTGTGTCATGTAAACTTGGACAACTTAATAAAAATCAGTAAATTCAAGAAAGTAAGAGGTATTCCTTACTTAAAGAAACATGAGGTTAGTCTATGCAAGAATTGTCAAATTGGTAAAATGGGAAAGACTAGTTTTAAAAGCAAGAACTATCAAACTGAAGAAGTTCTAAAAATTGTGCATACTAATTTGTGTGGACCTATTGGCATTGAAAGTTATACGAGTGAAAAATTCTTCATTCTGTTTGTTGATGATTATTCAAGAATGATCACTGTCATGTACCTTAGAGAGAAATCAAAAGCACTTGAAAAGTTCAAATGGTATTTGGCTAGAGTAGAAAAGGAAATAGGCAAAATACTAAAATGCTTAAGGTCTGACAGAGGTGGTGAATTCATTTCACATGAGTTTAATAACTTTTGCATTGAAAGGGGAATCAAAAGACAGGTTTCAACACCTAGAACTCTAGAACAAAATGGAATAGTAGAAAGAAGGAATAGATCTATAATGGATTGTGCAAGAACTTTAATGATTGAGAAAGGCATTTCTATCAAATATTGGAAGGAAGCTATCAACACTGTAGTTCATACCTTGAACTGAGTACAGCTGAAAAAAGACTCATTCAAAACACCCTATGAGTTGTGGTATGGCTACAAACCCAATGTAAGTTATCTAAAAGTATTTGGAAGCAAATGTTACATTTTGAAAGAATCTAGAAAAGATAAATTTGATGTAAAAAGTGATGAAGGAATATTTTTGGGATACTCTTGCAAAAGTAAAGCATATAGATGTTTGAACTTATCTACTCACAAAGTCATAGAAAGTGCACATGTGAAAGTTGATGAGTTTGCAGAAAGAATAGAAGAAGAAAGAAAAAAGGAACTTGAAGACTACCAAAGATTTGTTTACATATAACCTAATACAATGCCAAGCATACCCATTAATCAAGAATCCTCAAATCCAAAGTCTTCATTAACTGAGTCATAAGAAGTTCAAACCAAGTCAGCATCTACTAAGCTGCAAGAGCCTGAGTTGCAAACAGAAACTACTGAATTAGCATCTACTGAGCCCGAGCAACTAGAATTAGAACTAGAAGTTGAGACGCAAAAGGATAATAATGCAAGTAATTTAAAAGGAAAGGAGCCCATGTTAGTCAAGTATGTCAGAAAGCATCATGCACTAGATCAAATCATTGGTGATAAATCAGAAGGAACAATAATAAGAAGTAAGTTGAAAGACACTTGTTTACTTACTGATTTTGAACCTAGGAATGTCAAAGATGCACTAGACAATGAGAGTTGGATTGAAGCTATGAATGAAGAGATATAATAGATAGAGAAAAAAAAAACATGGACTCTTGTACCTAGACCCAAAGACAAGAATGCAATTGGAATAAAGTGGGTATTCAGAAACAAACTAAATGAAGATGGTAAGGTATCAAGGAATAAACCTAGACTGGTATGCAAAGGATATTTGCAAGAAGAAGGTGTAGACTATGGAGAAACTTTTGCTCCTGTTGCAAGATTGGAAAGTGTCAGAACCTTACTTGCATATGCTGCATTCAAAGGATACAAGGTTTATCAGATGGATGTCAAGTCAGCATTTCTCAATGGCATATTGGATGAAGAGGTTTAAATTGAACAACTTGAAGGTTTTGTTCATCCAGACAAGAAGGACATGGTTTGCAAATTGCATAAAGCAATATATGCTCTGAAACAAGCCCCTAGAGCATGGTATGAAATATTGCATAACTATCTTATTCAGATTGGTTTTCAAAGAACTAATGACAATAGTAGTTTGTACATAAAGGAAGGACCAGATAATAAGATTGTTTTGGCAAAAATATTTGTAGATGATACTGTGTTCACAGGAAATGATGATCTTTGCAAAGAATTTTTAGAACAAATGAACAAGGAATTTGGAATGTCAATGTTTGGTGAAATAAAATTCTTTGTTGGTCTTCAAATTCAATAGAATAAGAATGGCATCTACATTACTTAATCTAAATACATCAAGGAGATACTAGAAAAGTTTGGTATAGAAGATTGCAAACTAGTTGGGACTCGTATGTGTCCTAGATTAAAACTTACTAAAGATGATGAATCAAATGAAGTGGATCAGACATTGTATAGATCTATGATTGGAAAGTTGCAATATGTAGTGCACAAAAGGCCAGACATTGCCCTTGTAGTAGGGAGTGTAGCAAGATTCTCAGCAAAACCAAAAGAAAGTCACATGATGGCAATCAAAAGAATCATGAGATACTTAAACAGAACTGAAGATTATGGATTATGGTATAAACTTGGAGGAAAACTGGATTTAAAGGTGTTCACTGATGCAGATTGGGCAGGAAATATTGATGATAGAAAGAGCACAAGAAAAGGAGCTTTCTTTTTTGGAAAAAGTTTGGTTTCTTGGACAAGAAAAAAGTAGAATTGTACATCCCAATCCATAGCAGAGGCTGAATATGTTGCCGCAACAGTATATTGCTCAAACATTGTGTGGTTTAAATAATTATTGGAAGGTATGAAGCAAGAAATCAAAGAACCAGTTGTTATGTTTTGTGATAACACAAGTGCAATTAACATCTCCAAGAATCCAGTGATGCATTCAAAAACCAAGCATATTGCCATAAAATATCATTTTATTAGAGAATTGGTGCAAGAAAAGGAAATAAGATTGGAATATGTGCATACAAAGGAACAAATTGCTAACATATTCACAAAGCCTTTACCTAAGGATGCATTCTTGTATCTAAGAGGTAAGTTAGGGGTCATTCCCTTATCTAAAGCTCACTAAAATATAGTTTTAGTGATGCATCAACAAGAACAAAATTGGAAATCTATTAGTTGATGCAGCAAACCAATGAAGATATTGCATATGAATCAGTACATCAGGTACAATGTTATTCAGTTGTTTTGAGTTTTCTTTGGCATGTGTTGTCAAAGAGGGAGAATATACTGTCATATCTTTTTGAAATTTGCGAATAATAAGAGCTTGTGTAAGAGGGAGAGATTATTGTGAAAGAGGGAGTTTTGTATTTTGTCATTAAAAGACTTGTTTTCAAATTTCATTTTGCTATGACATGTTGTGTTGCCATCAATGCCAAAGAGGGAGATTGTTGGATACAATTGTTCAATTGTGCATTGTCTTTGATGTCACACAAATGTCATATTAGTCATCAAATAGTGTCTACTGAGCTCAAAAGGTCAGAAAGGCAAAGGATAGTGTCTATCAAGCTCAGAAGGTCAGCAAGGCAAAGGATAGTGTCTACCGAGCTTAGAAGGTCAGCTAGACAAAGGACAATGTTTATCAAGCTTTCAAGGTAATCAAAGAAATTTAGTTCTTACCAAGCTCACTCGATAATCAAAGAAAATGTGATAGAAACAGTTCTTATAAAGTTTACTTGGTCATCAAAGGTAATTTGGAAGAAGTAGTTCTTACCGAGCTCACTCGGTCATCAAAGGTAATTTAGAAGAAGTAATTCTTACCGATGGGATTCAGTTCTTATCAAGTAAACTTGGCAGCCAAATGATTTTAAGGATATTACAATGTTAACTGAGTCAAGAAGGTTAACTCAAGAAATTTTTGGAAGAAGTATTTACCGAGCAGGGTCGACCAGTAAAGGATTTCATTATTTTATAAAATATCATTTATTTGTTTAGAGCAATATCTATAGCTGACTGATGTATGGTTTATTGGTAAATGTAACATGTGAATGAGCCAACTTGACAATCTGAATGGTATAAGTAAGAGGTCAAGTTGCAAATTGTAAGTGAAAAAGAATGTGGAATTAATGTGATATGAAGACTGATTACTGTGGAAGCAAATTTGAAGGATGATCAGAGATCATTGAGGAGTAGTAGAGCCATATTTGATCAAGGAGGATCTAATGATGTTGAAAAGAGACCTATAACCAGCAAATTTAGTTGCATCTTGTTCAGGTCAATTCATTGTTGCTTTTTAACTATTGGAGCAGTGATATGAAATCTCTTAACAAAGTTGGTTTAATAGCCATTTTGTAAATCCTCTAACAAGGTGACAGTTCAGTTGAATTGTTCTAAAGACCTCTAGCAAGGCCACTCCTAACAGGGTGATTAAATCCTCTAATAGGGTCACACCTAATAGTGTGTATTGTAAACTTTAATGGGGTTGGCTCCTAATAGGGCTCACTTTAGAAGAGTGAAAAATTGGTGACTAGTTTCTTGGTGGTTTTTCCCATATTGAGTTTCTACGTTAAATCTGGTGTCTCTTGTGTTTACTTTGTTTTTAGTTACATACATGAATACTTGAAAATAAGTAATAATTTAATTTACCAAGTTACAACATTGTTTACCGAGTATCAGCAATAACTAGATCTTTAAGACATGTAAGGGATCTATGGATTAATTTTTGTTTGTAACCGATTCACCCCCCCTCTTAGTTACTCTATCTTTAATCCCAAAAAATACAACACTTATAACTTATTTAGTAGGCATCTTACTCGTGCTTAAATTTTAATTTGATGAATCTCATACCAGAGTTCCCATTTCACACATTTCAAATATTCATATTTCAATTAAAGCAATCAAATCTCCATTAAAACGTTTGTTACATGAAGAATGTCTAATTGGTTTGATTATTCCTCCATCCCTGAGCTTCATAAGTTCTTCCTACATTTTAGGGGCTAATGTGGGATTGACAAGCCATTTCTTTTGCCTAAATGGATTAACATTCTCTTTAAAGTGTATTACATGTTGAAAAATATCTTCCTTGTAAGCCTTAAGGTCATCATAAGACCATGTGAACACATGCCTAAATTTTATTAACAAATCAATCAATGACTTCCTAACTACCAAGGATAAAGTCTTACCAATGTATACTTTTTTGGGAGATTCAGTTGTGCCAAGGTTTATTTCTTCAAACTCTTGTGGCTTCTCGTCTTTGATATCTGAATGCACCCTATCTTGATTATAAAAGACACTTTCCATTACCACTAATCCTTTAGATACCTTATTGGTCTTTAGCTACAAAATTTCTTGACCAAAAATGGTTTCCTTTCCATCTACTATTTCAACAAATGCACTACAGTCCAACTCTTGACCATGGTACTTATCCTCGTTGAGAAGGAAGTTCAAGTTGTCTTTGTCATCTTCACACACTTGCCAATTTTCTACATTGTCAGGGATAGAAGACATGTTATGCATCTCAATTATACACACCAATAAATGATATATCATCTGGCTTAATCACTACATTAGCCAACAAGTTAGCCATCTTATTTTTTCTTCTATCCATCCAAGAAATGCCAAAAGTGTCAAATAATTCAAATTGGTCCCAAACAACATTCCTATATTGTTTTAGCCTCTTATTCTTGGAAACATATGTCTCGTTAATTTTAGACACAACTAATTATGAATCACCAATAACATGCAATTTCTTAGTTTCATGATTTGCTACCACTTTTAATCCCATTAAAAGGGCCTCATACTCTACAATGTTATTAGTACATATAAAAATTAGATATTATTATTAAAAGTATTATTATTTGGAGATATGAAAACAAGTCCAGTCCTTGATCCATGTTTAGAATTTTCCCCATCAAAGTACATTGTCCAAAGGCTTTGGGAATCTATACAATTTGTTACCTCTTGTGCAATCAATGGGGCTAGCTTCTCAATTTCCTAAATAGTAAGTTCAGCTCTAAAAGCATTGGCCTTAGTGTCTAAGAAACATGTAGCATCTCTATCAATATTGTTCTCAAGCATATGAGTGACTCCTGGTTCTCTATCAATTTTGATGGCCTTGTCCCTATGTGGAATGTAGCATATGACAAATCACATTGTAGGCTACCTCCCATTGTAGCACTCCATTTTCTTGAGGTCAATATCCCATATTGTGGAGGAATATCAACTACTAGAAAAGTGATAGTCAGGTCAACATCAAGGTAAGCAACTAACTTAAAAGGAAAAGCATTAATTATACCTATGAAAAACACTTCTCTTATATCCATAACCCTACATATACCTTTCTTGGTATCCACTTTCAAACCTAAGGCTCACATAATCCTAAAAGGTATGATAGTATTTGAAGCCCCTAAGTCAATCATAAAGTTTTTTAATGTCTTACCATTTATATCAGACTAAAAAAGAAAGGGTCAATGTTTTCTATATAGGCTACAGATGAATTATCCAAATATATCTAAGGTATTTGGGACATAACTCTATTGTCTTCTTTGTCTTTTATTATAAGTGGTGCATGTTGCATTACTAATTATTCCCATTCAACAATATCACTACTCCTTATTCCACTCAACCAAGATAAGGCCTTATTTTTGTGTTCCTCTATCCTACACATCTCAAATAAAGGAATTTTAACAGTGATTTGTGACAACATTGTAATCATATAAGTAGGATCATATATAATAAGCTTAAAAGAATTACCTCTAGCTACTAGTGCTTGAATAGTAGGTTCCTCCACTTGCTCGGTAACATCAGAAATTTTTTTTTTCTTGTACATTTAGCCTGACTATTTCAACTACTTGAAACTGCACTTTCTTTTTTGGTTCCCACTTATTATTCTTACTATCCTTGATTTTAACTATCAGTGGATTGTCCTTTTTATTCTCATTATCCATTTTGTGAGTAATATCATTAATGAAAATACCAGATGGCTTACCAATGACATTGTTAACAATTTTTTTTCTTAGATTGTAAGTACTATGCACTTGGGCTATCATTTCTATAGTTATTTTGTCAATCTCTTCATTGGATGATTTTCTTAAGTTCATGTTCCCTACATCTGATATCATATTGTACATCTTGTCTTCATCTTGATCTTCATTATTTGAAAACACTTTCTGATGATGCAATTGATACATATTTCTTAGATTTGTAACATTATTCTCAGAACCTTCTAAATAAAATCCCTCACCATTATCACACAAGTTTATGATGTTACATCCTACATCCTCATGATTCTTTTCTTCATCTCCTTCTTCATTTTATGCTTGTTGATTTGCAAAAAAGGACTAAGAAACTACATAATAGTCAGGATAATGAGGGGATTTGCACACAATACACCAAGGCACATCATCCATCATGTTTACAAAATTTCTTTGTAGTAGATCTAGTGTACCCTTATCTTTTTTACATTGGGTAGGATTAGGAATAAGCTTTCCATCTTTCACTGTGTAGTATACGGATAATTCTACATCCTAGGCTACTTGTAATTACTATTAAATTTAGTTTTCTCACTAGTACTTGGCTTATTAGCATGGTATGCTAGTGGATTCAAGTTCTTAAGTAGATTCATCATTTGGCCCATTATATCATCCTTAGGATTCTTAGTTGTAATAGATTTGTCACCTTCTTTCTTATTTTTCCCTTGGAATGAATAGTCTTGGGTCATCCCTTCTCCCTAACTTACTAGATGTTTTCTGTTATTTTCAATATTCGCAGCCATCTTGTAGGCATCCTTCAATGTTGTAGTATCCTTATCTCTTAGAGTATATGCCATCTTACTATTAAAAGCATTGAAAATAGTTGTGAGATACACATCTTCCCCTAATCTCATCACTTGAAACAACTTATACATCCCCTTTTGGAATATCACATTGAAATCAAATGTAGACTCATTTGGGTTCTTCTTTATGTTGTTAAATTCATTCAACATAAAACTTCAATTGGTGTTGTCACCATATTTCTCTTTGAAAATTTTCTCTAAATCATTCCATGAGCCAATACTATCATCAGGTAATCTTCTAGGCAAGTCACTAGCATCTTTAGTAAGAGAATGAATAAACAATTTCATCACTACATCTTCGTGTCCTACCTCATAGTCATTAATCATGTAAATAAACTTTATGAAATGTTCTTCACTAGTCATAGCATTGTTGCCTAAGAATTTAAAAACTTTGTCTCTCAAATTATTTGAAATAGGATTAGGAAAACCAAGAATGCCTATGAAAGAAATTTTCTTATATTTCTACATGTAGATAGGTCTTATTTGAAAACCTACAATATTTGATGTGCTCAGTCTAGCTCCTTGGGTTTGTATAGGGATTTGGGTTTACTAGATAGTAGATATTTGACTAGTGGTAGTGGTTGAAGAGGAAGTAGGTACAAATTTAGATGTGTTTTGATTAGTCACTATTGGTCCACAAGTAGGAACAAAGGACATAGCTTGGCCAAGATGCTAAGGTAGAAGTGGATTTAATAAAATGTATTTTTCTTCTATTCTTAGTGGCCTGGGCCTCATTTTCAACTTTCTCAAGTTCTTTGGCTAGATCCTCTCTTTTTTTCTTGGCTTTCTCTAAGTTTAAGTTAAGTTTAGACATGGTAGATTTGTTAGAAAGAACTTGGGGCTCATTAGTTTGAATCCCTACTACCTTTTACTTTCCTTTATCATGATTTTTCATAGTTAGGTCTATGACTTCAGGTTCAATAGACTTGTAGTGTTCGATTTGGGAGATGACAGGCCCTTCCTTTTCTTTTAGGAGGTATTCTTGCTCTTAAACTTTGGATCTCAAAAATTCCACATCCCGAAAAACATCTTAATGTAGTTTAGAAGATCTTTCTTCTAATTTCTTATTTTTCTTCTGCAAGGCAGTCATTCTCCTAAGCAAGTTGTCTCTCTTAATAAGAGTGTTCATACTAATTTGTTCCTTCTCCTTCTCCAAATGTATGTGTTTGACCTCTTCCTTAGCAATCTTTTTTCTAAGAATCTCTACTTCAATAAGAAAATCATCAAGATTTGTAGTTGTTATTTTTTATTCTACAAGGTCACTAAGATCAATGAGGTTTCTCTCAATGAAAGGAATATGGAAAGGGTGAGATCTACTTGATTGAACACTTCTAGGTTTAAGACGTTGATTTAATCCTCCTAAATCACTAGATCTAAAAGTAGTATCCTCCATGGATGATATCATGTTATCTTGGTAAGGATGCTCTTCATGAAAAGGTGTAACAAAAAGATTACCCAAAAGCCTAGTACTCTTAGATTTCAATCTATGGGATAATACTTCTTTCTCAACTATAGGCTAGAACAAAAAGTTATCTCTAGGTTTTCATGCATGATTGGTTTCTCCCTTCTTCTTAGGCCAATTCTTCTTACCACCTTTTGGTAAATCTATATTCAAAGGGATATATGGGTTTTCCCTTACTTATTCTCTCATACTCTTCTTTCTATCATCCATTCTTCACTTTATTATGAGTACTAGTTAACAAAACCTAAGACTGATTCGATAGTTGCTAAGAGAAAATCTTTGTATAATGGCTAAAAGAAAAGAAAATTCATGGGAAAAGTATATCTAAAAAAAGATCTTATAGAGGGACCCAACTCAGATGGCTTCAATAGTGTATACTTTGATAAATTAAACTCTATATGGAAAATAAGGCACTATGCAAGCCCACCCTACGTCACACAACTTCCATGGTATTGGGATTTTTTCCTAGAATCTCAAGCTTTGTCACTTAAAAGTAACCAATACCAAAACATGGGCTTACAAAATAATAGGTATATGACTATATATATGACTCACAAAAGAGATTCCAGTGCTTCAGAGTTAGTTTCTTTCATAGGCTCCCAAGCATAATCACCATTTCGTTGGTGTTTTAAAACAAACTGCAGGTTGTGAAAAACTTGTACCAAGATGCAAAAGATAAAGAAAAGCCTAAGGTTTAGCTAATACCCATATTTAGAAAAGATTATCTCAAACTTGGACCTATCTTCAACAAAGCACACAAGGGTGTTCTACTCTTTTGACTCTACAAGGCCAAGGAGGTACACCTTAGGACCCTTGATTATGAAAAGCCCATGCATATTTTTCCCTTTGCATCTTTCCATACTACTATTGTTGTCCTATTATAAAAAAATGAAGATGGACATGAACAATCTATATCAATTTTTAGTAAATCCTACAAACTACTGAACTAAAATATGAAAACAATGAGAGACATGCTTATGCTTTAGTTAAGGATGTTAATGCTTTTAAGTGTTACCTAGTGGGTGTTTTTGTTATTACCTTTGTACAAGGTGTAGTAGTGAAGAATATTTTTTCTCAGCAAGAGGTGTCTAGTAGAAGGTGTAGGTGGATCAACAAAATCTAGGAATTCAATATAGATATTCAAATCACCAACTTGGTGAGAGGGGAAGGATTAGCTAAACTAATGGTTCAGTCAAATCTAGATGCTAATCAAAATAATATTGTAAACACATATTTCATTTTTGATACATGTGATATGGATTAGTGTGACTAGTATAAAGATGTAATGTACAACATATGTAGGTCCCACCACACTTGATGGATAATCAAAGAAGGACTGTCAAGTTACATTTAGTTAGATACATCATTGTTAGTGGCAAGTTATGGTGGAAAATTTTTGAAGGTATACTTTTGAAATGCATTGATCAAGAGGAATCTAAAAGAGTACTAAGTGAGATGCATTTAGCGGTATGTGGTGAGCACTATATGAAAAAGACTACTACCCACAAGGTCATGAGAGTAGGATTTTGGTGGCCTAACATATTTAAGGATGCCCAAATCCTAATTAGAAATTGTGATCCTTACTAGAGATTTGCTAGAAATTTAAAGTTATTTGGAAACACACCTTTGAAATTAGTTAAGGTCTAGGCACCTTTTCAGAAATGGGGAATGGATTTTATAGGATAAATATCACCCAAGTCCAATAGTGGCTACTCATGGATATTAGTTGCAATAGATTATTTTACCAAATGGGTAGAAGTTATGCCTACAAAAAAGAATACTAGTAAGGTGGTAAATGATTTCCTTCTGAGTAATATCATTACAAAGTTTGGATGTCCTGAAAAAATAGTGACTGATAATGCTATGTGTTTTAGGTCTGATGAATTTTATTAATTTTTGTGACAAACATAGCATTTCTAGGTCAACTTCATCACCCTATCAGCCCTAAGGAAATGGACAAGCTAAGTCTACAAACAAGATCTTATTGAAGGTCAAAAAGATAAATTTGGAAGATAACAAGAAAGCATGGGATTTAAAATTGTAGTTGGTAATCTAGGTTGATAGAATGATAGTGAAAAAGGCAATTGGTGTTGTACCATTTGACCTACTATATGGAATTCAGGCTAGAATGCCTCAGAACAACCTAATAGGCCTATATAATTACATCCAAATATATGATGAAGATATCATAGATGATATGCAAGAAAGAATGGATGAATTAGTTGGATTGATTGAAACTAGAAAGGAGGGCTCTGCAAGAAATGTAAAGTTGTAGTTTTAGACTAACCATCTATATGATAAGAAGGCAATGGCTAGAAAGTTTCAACTAGATGATGCTGTCCTAGTATGGAATGTAAGAGTTAAAGATAAAGGAAAGCATGGAAAATTTGATCTTATATGGCTTGGCCCTTATCTAGTTGACTCTACATGCAGTGAAGATTCATACTTTATCACAAAATTTTCAGGAAGCTTTCTTGCATTTCTAGTTCATGTATAATTTTTGAAGAAATAATTTTGTTGAAGATATTTTTTTTCCATGAATAGTAATTAAGTTTGTAAATCCTTGTACATTTGTGTAATTATCTGTGCATATGTAAATGATCCTCGTATATATTTATATGTTTTTGTACAATCTCAGGAAATTTGTCTCAAGTTGTCATGAGTGCAGTCTGCTTTACCAAGAGAGCATGAATTCTTGCATGGATACAAGTATCCATCATCCCTAGATAGAGCCATTGATAGCCCTCATTTTCATTATACTAAAATTTTGATCCTCATTTTCAAAATGATCTAAAATTGTGTTGCATTATTAGGGTTTTGTGTCTCACATATTTCAGTTTTTAAAAGAACCCTAGCCAAATTATTTTACCAAAGTTCAAATAGTGAAAATCTTGTCCTAGGGTTTTATTTGGGTATCTTAAAGTTGTATTCTTATCTTTCCATTAAAAATTTCAACCGAACCTACAACCTTTTTTCCCTTATCCTAAGTATTTTTAGATGGGAGATTGTATATTTTAAAAAAACCTTAGAGCTCCAATCTTATGATTATGGCCTCGACATCTAGTCACAAGTTTACATTTTCCTTCTCCCAATATTACAACACAAGGTTTAATGGAAGATCACAAAGTGATCTTTTATGTTCCTCAATGTTAAGATATGCTACTATCATAGTATTATAGAAGAACAATGGAGGAATTAACACCATGTGATATGTGGCTTACTGTAGGATCATAGACAATAAGTGTATAAAGAAGAAGATGGATGGTGTTGGTCCTATGATGAAGAGATAATCATGGCATTGTAATGGTTGTTTTTAGGTATTTTGATTTTATGCTAAATGGCCTAGCTATGAGATCAGAGAAGGGGATTTTAAGGATCACCATGCTATGGGAATGACGATCATAATATCATAAAGAAACAAATGACATGCAAGCTAGTAGTTCAAGTCAGAAATGTGATGAGTGTTCTATCTTGATTGGTTAGATAATGAAAAGTATGCAAGGTGGATGCAACATCAAGTCAATGGGATCAAAAATGTCTTTACATATGTCTGCAATCTAATAAAACCTATTCTACAATCTTAACACATATGGTGCTCTATAAGATCTTAAGGGTAGCAAAAGGGTGTTGTAATGCTATGACAAGAAGTGCATTAGGAGATAATAGAGGTAAAGGTTGATGTCAAAAATGTTATGATGAAGGAAGGTGATGGTCTCTTATAGCATTGTAGGGGTAAAGAAGATGACTGCAAAATTCACGAAGTAGTCATTTGAGCCACGATCATAGGATCATAAGCCAAGGAAAAATAGGATAAGATGATATGTTGTGTAGTATAAACCACCTATCATGAGATCATAAATATTTTTAAAAAAATCTCTAATGCTATGATAACCAATGTATCATAAGATCATAGAGACTTTTTCCAAGCCTTGTGACAATGTGATAAGGGTTTTGATTTCAAGAGATCATAGGATAAAAGGGCATTTCTTCCCTACCTAAGATATTATGAGGGTTTTGACTATAGGGTCAATCATAGGATCATAAACCTAAGTTTACATTATGTATTCCATTTTTTGAGATAGAAATGATAAAGGGTTCTCAACAAATGAGATTTAAGCAATAAATAGAAAGTGCAACATTGGATAATAACAATGACGCTCCCCTAGGGTAATAGAATAAGCTGAATTTTAAGGGTGAAGAATGTTGAAAGCTAATGCAAAGGGATGTTGATAATGAATATTGAGTTATAAATATATTCTATTGATCAGTTGTAGTTTACCATTCACAAAAGAGAAAATCTAAGTAGTTGTAGAGTTTTTAATGTGTACAAAACTACTATTTTCAGTGCTCAAATATAGCTTTTCCCAATGATTTCAAGCTAGTTTAAAATGTCTAATAAGGAGTTTCAAGAGATTCAAGTAGTAGAAATGGAAGTTGTAGAAACCTCCAATGGTTAAAATTATTCTCATAATCCTCAAATGCACATTATGTAGAGATGCTATATGCCCCGGGGTCATGAGTTCTAAGACTATTAAGTATTCATATCATAATAGAAAGAAGAAGATCCCTATTTGCAACTCTTAGAAGAAGAACTTGGCAAAATTAATATTTCCAAAGGTCTTCTATAGTGCCTCTCCCATTTGACTTCTGTAAGTCATCCTGATGGATGCAACCTTGTTGATCTTTTGTTGTGATGGATCATGATTGTGACCATGGGTGGTCTACACAGTTGAGATGATTTGATTTATGTTTCTATATCAGTTGCTTTGATTCTAATTATGACTAATTTATGAGATTATGGTGTGATTTATGGTTCACTAAGGTTTGTGCTAGTGGTTACCAGGATTGATGTGGTATCATGATGTTATTCTGTGATTATCCTGAAAGGTGTGCAAAGATTGCACTGTGTACTCTTACTGTGTTATACTAGACTAGGTTCCTATGGTACTAGTTAGTCATGTTTTTTACTATGTTCACTTATGTGTTTTAAGTGCCTTTTTATGTTGTTTGAAGAACCATTATTAAATGCTTAAATAGTTAGAAATGGATTGTCCATGTTGGATTCATTGGTTATGTGCTGTAGATATCTACTTATGTTATGTTTTACTTTTGAGATGACCTAAGGGTGAGATGTCCTACCTTGATTTTAGTATCATGGATTTTAAACTACTATGCTTTTCATTTGATCATATTTGCATGATGATGCCATTGTTAGATGACAATATGTTTTATGATGATATCTAGTTATCTAGTATTTGGACATATCATTGATTATGTTAGGTGATGGATTTAATGCTATGGTTATTTACTTCATTCTTGCATTGTTACGCTTTATGCAACCATGAGTGATGTAAATAGATTATTTTGATATAATTAAAAAAATGGTTAAATTAGGTGATTTAATGTATTTATTGCTTCAATTGTGTTATTATATGCAATTGCACTTGATCATGTTGTTTAGTGTGCAGGATTTATATCCCTAGCAGTGGCACATGGAGTTAATGATTTAGCTATTGATATTCTACCAATGTCATCCCTGTATGGTTGACGTATCCTTATTTTTATTATTTAATTAAACCTTTCAGTGATTATTAAATCCAAACTCATTTCCATTATGTGATTAGACCAGTGAGTGTGTCTATGGATTTAGAGGTTCGCTTTGTCGCAAAAGTTGTTAAGGAAATTTTTGTGTTTTTAGGTTTTTGGGCTTTTAAATTGATTTATTTTAATTTTTGGTAGCTATGCCATAGATTAATTTCTATTTCTAGGAATAGCTTATTTTTGTTTGGGTCGATTCAGGGTTTAACTAGGTTGGCTAGTTCTTTGCCCTAATTGATTATTCACTCAAAAAGTGAATAAGTATCCAAAAAGGAATTTAATTCCTCACTTCTCACTTTCAAATTAGAAAGTTGGAGAGTAAAACCCAAAATCCTCTTCATGAGGATTTATTGTTTTGTTCATCGTGGGAGCTACAGGCATGGGATCTTCATGAGGTTGAGCTTGTTGGATCCAGCTTGGGGAAACCTTGGATTGCAACAATTTTTAGCCACTTCTGTAGGCTTTTTATTTTCTAGTTTAAATTCTTGTTTTTCCCTTTTGGCTGTGAGGTAGGGCTCTCCCATTTTATTATTTTTGCTTTGTTTTTACTTTTTTTTTTGGTAGCCATTTAGTTGGAGGTTGAGAACTAGTGTTCCCCTACTTTTCTATTTGTTGGTTCTGCCCAGTTGGTCAGGTATGAGCATTTCCCTATTTCTTGGGACTAGGGTTTGGGGTTTTGCACCGTTATGCTAATTATTTTTGCATACGATGTCCAAACTTAATTTTTTTTGGGATTTTTGTACCCAAAGGCCAAATGGGTTTTAATTTTGGAAAATTTCCAAAATTTGGAGTTTTTACCTCATTTTGCATGCCACCCTATTTTCTCAAGTTTTCTTGGCATGAGTTGGGTCGTGGAACTAGATTATCCATTCAGATATTATTCAAACCTTTGTTGCACTTTATTTTGCATTGGGATGTGTGTCACATCTATACTCTTGACTTTGTGTTTGGTTGAGCAATTTTTATACTTGTTGTTATGGTTTCTTTTGGACCTTTGTTATTGTTTTGTGGACACTAGGATTTGTGTAGAACCCATGCTCCTAGATTGATGCCGATTGAGTGAGTTCATGATGTTTGGTCTTGTTGCATTATTGGGATTCATGTAGAATCCATGCTACCAAATTGAGGTTGGTTGAGTGATTTCATGATGTATGATTTTATTCTCTTTGGGATTCATGTAGAATCCATCCTCTTGAGTTGTTGTTTGGTTGATTGATATTTTAAATTTGCATTGTGTTCTCATCTACTCCTTATGTTATGATCTTTTGTGATGGTGGTGTTCCATAAATGAGTACGTGTGTGTACATTTGTTGGAGGACTTGTGGATCTCAACCTTCTGTGGTACTTCCAAAAGTTATGATCATTGGGGATTGGATTTGGAATATGCATGCCCATGAGAACTCATCATTGGATGAGCATGGGTAGGGTAGGGTAGCATATGGAGGAGGCTTCTATCTTGTAGCTCAATGTTCATGGCAACAGAGGTTGGTAGAGGGAGCTTTATATAAGTGATAACTAAACAAAACACTGGGTGGTAATAAAACTAAAGATAATAAAATGCATGTGTGAGAGCCTTACCATTGAGGGAGTTGTATTCATATGATCTGAGCTTGGAGCATCTCTGATGCCAAGAGAATCTCCATAATGTCAATCCCTACATACTAGCCCTTCAAAATGTCTGATTAGGACTTGTAGTTTATGCATTGTCTATGTCTTGGATTCAGTCATCATACTGCTTGGCATGTATGTTAGCCTTAGACGTTTGCTTTGCATGCATTTGTGGTTGTATCATTATCTCCATCAGTACAATGGGTATGGACCTACGGGTGCCACATGGTTGGGAGGCATAGCTACCTTCACCATTGCTAGGGACTAGTGTACATAGATGATCTTTTGTCTTAGTGCGACCATTGCTAGATGTTGACACTTGGTACTTCAGATTTAAGAGTATGCTTTCTTGTGATTTATGTTGTCATTGGGATGCTTGCATATCATGGTTAGATGATGTTATTTACTGATGAATTTCCTTATTTTGATGATTAGCATGTGATAGGTGATGTTATCTACTTTGTAGGATTATCTTATGCTTTCTACTAGCATGTTAGATTTCCTTATGCTTATGATTGTAGCATGTTTAATAGTGATGTCCCTATTATGATAGTACTAAAAATCCAATTAGTGGCTTGGGATGTTATGTATGGGGGATGGCTAGGATCCATGATGGTCTTATGATGTTATTGACAGTTGGGAGGAACCATGTACTTAGTTGTTTTGTTCATTGTGATGTTATTTTTATACATTGTGATGTTACTTTTGTTCACTACAATGTTGCTTTAAGTACATTCTTTATTGCTATGGTTTAGATGGATAGATGTTCCTCTTTCTTTTTGTTTATGCAATCAAGCATTCATTCCTCAATTTAAATTGATCCAATACTTGCTGGTGTGGAGGTTTTCATATTTTTATGCTTTTTATTCTTGCTATGTTGTTGCATTGATGTGTTTTCTCATTTGGAAAGTTAGTTCCTCACACTAGAATGTACTTCCTCATGTGAGAATGTACTTCCTCGTGTAGGGAAGCAAAATTTTGTGTAGCCTGGTATGAATCCTCACACAGTTCAGTGTGAATCCTTGCATGGAGTCATGCACATCCTCACACAAAAAAATGCACTTTCTCATACGTAGTGCTACAAGATCTTGCATGAGACTTGAGACTAGTACACTTCCTCATGTGAGAAATAGGGAGTAGTTAGGCTTGGCTAAGGAAGTTTTGCAAGTTGGTTTTGGACACCTTATTGGATTTCACACCTTTCTAGTTCAAAATAGTCTTTCTAAGGGGTTTAAGTATAAGTTGACATATATTTGATTCCTTATATTTAAGATATATTTTAATGTATGCGACAAATCTTTTGAGATAGGTTTCAGACCTCTCTAGGATAAGATAAATATTCTATGGAATTTTAGGGCTTCAAGATTTTAGACTTAGCCAAGTTTTAGGGTTCTATATTTATACACCAACCTAGTGTTTTTTGATGAGTGGTCATTTCTTCAAGCCCTCATCATGTGTGTGGTCATTTTTGGCCTCTGTTTGCATGTGCCTCTTTAGTAGTGGCGTTCAGAAATTTATTGGTTGCTGAGATTATGGTGAAGTCTTGCATTGCAATCTTTGTGATCCCTATATGACGTTGTCATGATCATTCATACTTGTAAAAAAAATCTTGGCTTGAATTGAATCCTTGTTCCAAGGATCTCCAAGTGAGGCATTACATCTGGTATCAAAGCCCATGTTCAAACATTGGAATCTCTATGTATATGTTGCCCATATGATTGTTGTTGCATTAGTTGAGTTCGAGTGTCTTGGTGAAGAGCTCATGATCTTTTGTTGCTTCAGTGTCTACTTAGGATGGACTTGCTTATCTAGTAGATGCAACTAGATCTATGTGAGGAGAAGGAAGTGAGTCTTCCCTTGTTTTGTAGATGGAATTGATGTGCCTTGGTTGGTTGGTTGCTTGTGTGACCCTTTTTGGATGCATGTTGGCTTTGAGTGCCTCTTTTGTTTCTCCTTGTGGATAAAGGTACATTGTTTCCCCATTTTCTCCTTGTTGTAAGTAAATAAATGAATCTTATTTGTGATTCTTTGTTTTGTCATTATATTAATGAAATATTTCCTTTCATTGAGAAATTAGTGTTATTTTGAATCATTGCAAAGAAGTAGGTTTGCATTATATCCTTGGGTTAATGACTTAAGTCCCCAATCTGATTGCTTCATAAGCTAACAGAAAATCACATTAAATTGACAAATATCTAGATGTTACATTACATGGAAAATAATTAAGGAAATTATTGTATCTACATATGCATGAGATTATTGATGGTATATTGCTTGATGTGTGTGAATGTGTGTTCTAACACTACTAGGATGATAAATTCCTTAGCATTGTGTGGTGATTATCCCTCTTGCGTGATTGTCCTTAGTCATCACCTATAATGTGATTTGATTGATGCCTTATTTTATTTGGCTGGAGGTACTTTCCTCATGTTGTTGGGCTAGCATTGGTTTTTAGTATTTTCCTCTCTTGGAATAGTCATGAAATTTTATCCATCACTCTCTTTGTGACAGTTGTCACATTTGACTTATTGTTAAAATGTGCACTTTTTGATATTTACTATTATAATTGACAATTCCCCATTTGGGCTTTTTGTTTTGGTTCTTGATGACTATTCTAAATGTGTTTTAGCTACTGCCTAGTTGTGTGTTGTGATTCTACCATGTTCATCTCAAACCTCTGGTAGTATGTATAAGGGATAATATCATGAAGAACATGCTAGTGTGTCTTTGATAGATTTAAAGTTGATAATATAATTGGATGGTTTAAAATACGAGTAAATGTAATGTTATTCTTCAAAGAAATTGAAAGATATGTACTTGTTTTATAGTGACTCTTGAACCCTTGCTTTGAAAACCTTTCAGTTTCATTGGGCATTAGTGCTCATGCTATGTTTAATTAATGAAATTATGAAAGAGAATTAATGATGGTTTTAGTGTATGAACTACCTTTCATTCCATGTCTTATGTTGTTTTGGGCATGTGTGTTCTTGAATGGTTTTGATTTTTTTCATTGCTTGTCTTGATAACTGAGACTGTTGCTTTTGCCTATGTTGTTTTGTCTTGAGTTGTGACTCAAACTCTTAGATCTTAGGACTCTCTAAGCTCCATTATGTTATATTCCTCATCAATATATATCTGATACTTTTTGAATGAATTTAATATGAGCATGGACATGAAAGTTATGGCCTCCAAAGTGAAGGCAATTTTGTGTTGATTTGAAATTTCTGTGAAAAACTAGTGATCAAGCATTTTCTCACCTAGTTTGCTGAGAAACTTTGTGTGAGATTGTGCAAATGACAAATTTCATCTAGGGAACAACAAGCATCTCATTCACATGTCTAGAGTTGTTGATTGATGTTCTGAGTACTCTTTATTGAGTAGAGGCCAATTCAATCATGACATATCATATTTATGGCCATTAGAGAAGTTTAACTCTTCATGTTATTCTTAATGGAAGAGTTATCTAGTCTTCATAATCTACTAGGTACTTGCTGGTGTTTGTGTGTTTCCTAATGCATTGATCCAACTTTATAAGGTGAAGTGTAGCCTGTAAGTGTACCTTGCTCAAGGTTGATGTTGCCTTCTCATTTGGGAGTGACCCAATTCTTTGATGAGTCTAGATTCTCCTTTTTGGGATGTTGACTTTTGCACATCTTTGTATGATTTTCTCTCTTGAGAGAGTAGGCTAGCATGGTTATTCCACTAGCTCAATTAGTGTTTTTAGATGAGTATGTTGATGGTTTTTGGAATTATGAGTTCCCTAATTCGTCTTGGGCTGATTTAGTGCAGAGGTTGAGAAAGACTCGCTCTCAGTCCTATTACTCTGTATTTTCTTTCTCCCTAAGCTTGTTTCTTCAAGAGGATTGTCTCAATCAAGTGTTCTCATGGACCATTGACTTGAGGTTGGAAATTGAGTTTAGTGGTAGGTTGGGTGTGGTATTCCTAGCATGGTGCTAGAGGGACATGGTATTGTTGGGCACATGTTATCATCTTATGAGTTGTATATAGATATTATATGATTGTGTCCACTGACAAAAGTCTTTGTAACCTTGTAGAAGGTGATATTATGTCTAGTTGGGTTGTGTAACCCTAGTTCCTAGTGGTAGTTGAGCTTTTGTACCTTGGAGAGGCATTGTGCTCCTATGTTTAGTATTGAGTAGTATTTTGGAGTGCACAATTTTGTTGGTAAACTATCATTTGCTTTGTTCTAGGGTGAGTTAAATGGATTCAACAATGCTCATGTGTGACATGATAGTATTCTTGGGAATTTTGGGATGGTTATTCCCCATGATTCCAACTCCTGTTGGAAGTGTGTCATGTTTTGACCTTATTTTTTGGTCACATGGTAGGTGCATGGCATAGTTGGGCACCTATTGACGAGGTAGAGTGGATTTTTTTCTTACCTTGTATTATTGACATTATGGCTAGATGAGTTTTTCCTAGTACATATAAGGTTCCTTGTTGGAGGACCTTGTGCCAGTGTGACACCTTTCTCTTGTGGTTGACATACATGGGGGTTGATGAGATGGTTTGAGAACATTGAAGTGATCTAGTTTGACTTGTGGAGAGTTTGTTGAGTCATTCCTATTGTTTGGTTTTGATTTTTAGTTCTTGTTGTTTTGGTTTCTATTCTTGGTTTTCAGGCTTCCAAGAGTAAGCCTAGTCTTTGGAGGGGATGATGTAGTGCCTATTCCATTTGACTTCTCTAAGTCATCTTGATGGATGCAACATTGTTGATCTTTTGTTGTGATGAATCATGATTGTGACCATGAGTGGTCTACACCGTTGAGGTGATTTGATTTATGTTTCTATATGAGTTGCTTTATTTTTTCTTATGACTAATTTATGAGATTATGACATGATTTATGGTTCATTGAGGTTTGTGCTAGTGGTTACCAAGATCGATGTGGTATCATGATGTTATTATGTGATTACCCTAAGAGGTGTGCAAAGATTACACTATGTACTATTACCATGCTATACTAGACTAGGTTCCTGTAGTAGTGGTTAGTCATGTTTTTTGATGCAAGAGCATCTAGAGGTATAAGGGCAATCGTGTGTCACCCAAAAAAAATGTACTTAGACTTAGTTTCTGTTTCATGTGTTTTCATTTCTAGATACTGATTTGGGTCAAATAAAGGTTCCAACTCTCACAGTTCCACTATTAGTGTTCTGGGTTAGAGTTTTTAATCACCTTGGGATACGTGTAAGTGCCAAAAAAATAGGAATATGTAATTGAGCCATAATTTTCATGAATTAGATGGTGTAAATTGGCTAGATGAATGTAATTGTAATTTAGAGCATTCTAAAAAAAGAATCAGGTCAAAGCGCCCCACGGTTTGAAAGTCATCATAGTTTTTCAGTTTTTGGAGACCTCCTAAGCATGCTTCAAAGTTAGGTTAGGGGCATTAAATGACCTCAAATAGGGCTGAAAAATGGGGGATGAGTGAAGCTATCCATAGGCTATAAATCACTTTGAGAGCTTTTCAAAAATGTAAACGATTTTTCAATCAGAGCTAGGGTTCAAAAGTTATGCCTCCCGAAAGTTCGGTTACCATTTCTGGATTCTTCTAATTTTGTGCCAACTTCTAATGTGACTTTTGGAGCCTTCTATTTGGTTGGTGGATGCAACTAGCAATTTCTAGAATGTTTTCCTAATCCTTAACCCTTCGAGGTCTATTCAAGGACATTTTTGGCATTGTAAAAGTCAGTTCAAAGTGGAGTTTGAGAGAAGGTACTGGGAGAAGAATTTATCTCCAAATTTATGCTATTGTAAGCCCATAGGGCATGTTTTGGAGTCTGTTTCTCTGCACTAAGTGTACTAGCATATTTTCATAGTTAATAAAATTTTCCTTTTCCTATTGTGTCCATTCTATGCTTGGGTTGTATCCCCATCAAGTGGTATCAGAGCGAGTTTTCCTGAGTTTGTAGATAGAGTGTCGACTGTGAGGCAGTTTGCACTAGGACTGTCTGGTTGTGGGTTTGAGTTAAGAAGATGCCTCCATGAAGAGAGCATGGAAAAAGGGTCAGAGCTATTAATCCTGAGGAGGTTAGAGCCCTCCAAAGGTAGGTCCAAGCATTATAGGAGGAGCTCGATAGAGGAACAAATGTTACTGGAGGAGACGAAAGTGAGGACAATAATGAAGAAGAAGAAATTGGACCAAAAGGGGAAGTTGATAGGGAAGTTCTAAATCAGGTAGAGGAGAGGCTTTTTATGGCCATTACTAAGTTTTTGAAAAGACCTACAATTGATGTAGGTGTATTTTCAGGAAATTTGAAACCAGATGAGTTGATCGACTAGATCAATGAACTAGAAGAGTACTTTGAGTATGAGGATATCAGAGATCTAGATAGGGTTAAGTTTGCAAAGGCCAAACTAAAAGGACATGCCAAAATTTGGTGGCAAGAGGTTCAATTAGAAGGAAATAGAAGAGGAAAGGAGAAGATCACAAGGTGGGATCACATGGTGGACAAACTAAAGAAGTAGTTCATTCCTGTTGACTATGAGCTTTATTTGTTTAAGAAGATGCATGGGTTAAAGCAAGCAGGAAAATTAGTCCAGGAATATACAGAGGAGTTTTATCGACTCTTGATTAGAGCAAGGCATGCATAAGCAAATAAGAAGAAGGTTGCTCATTATATCAGTGGGTTGTGACCTAGCATCTAAGAGGAATTAAGTCTGGTAAGAATGACCAACGTCGAGGAGGCATACCAGTTTGCCCTACGAGTTGAAGAGAAGCTAAATAAAAGGTTTGAAGGGAGACAAAGAGGGCATGTTCAAGGAGGAAGGGGTAGTGGTAGGTCATCTGGATGTCGAAATGAAACCCAAAAGAAAAATAAAAATGTGGGTACTAGCAGGAACCAGAGGAACGAGGGTTTCAACTGCTCCCATGATCAAGATTTTGGAAATCAGAGAGGAAGAGGTAGAGGATGTGGACAAGGAAGAGGAGGCTTTTGTGGTACCTATTTATATTGCAATGAAGAAGGTCATTATGCCTTTGAATTCCCTCAACAACAAGGAAGGAAAAAGAGCTGAGGGTCAAGCTAGGGTTGCTCATGTGGATGAGGATGCACAATCATCACATTTAGAGGATGTAGAAAGAGTAGAGACTTTAGTAAATGAAAGGATCCTACTAAATGGTGAGATTGAACCAGGAAAAAGGAGGAGTTTATTCCATACCAGGTGCAAGTGTGAGGATAAATGTTGTGATGTGATCATTGATGGTGGTAGCACTGATAACTTAGTATCAAAGGAGATGGTCTCTAAGTTGAAGCTCAAGAGGGAGAAACACCCCCAGCCTTATCGAATTGCTTGGGTGAAAGATGATCATAAGGTTCTAGTAAGTGAACAATGTTTAGTGAAGTTCAAAATTGGGAGTTACCATGATGAAGTTCTTTGTGATGTTATTCCAATGGATGTTTGCCATCTATTATTGGGTAGACCGTGGCAGTTTGATAGGCATGCAATACATGATGGTCATGCAAACACATACTCTCTAACAAAGTATGGAGTTTGCCACAAATTGAAGCCCATGAAAAAGGAAGGTGAAAAGGTATGTAGCAATGCTAGGATTTGTCTTGTTGATGAAAGGAAGTTTTTAGATGGCATGAAACATCAGTGTATGTGCTATGCTTTGATTCCTAGGAAAGATAAAGAAGGTAGTAGCGAAATACCACTTGAAGTTTCAAATTTACTAGGTGAATTTGGAGATATCATCTCTGATAATTTTCAAGAAGGATTGCCACTAGTAAGGCAAATTAGTCATCAGATAGATATAATCCCAGGAGCTAGTTTGCCTAACAAGGCTGCTCACAGGATGACTCCTACTGAAACTAAGGAGCTAAATAGATAGGTACAAGAGCTATTGAGAAAGGGTTTGATTCAGGAGAGCCTAAGTCCATGTATAGTACCTGCAATATTGGCACCAAAGAAGGATGGATTGTTAGATTATGGTGACATGGTAGCTGACATATTATGGCCGACATGTTGTAACCCTAAAATAGATAAAATACTTGTATAAAAGGGTTTAGGGTTAGGTATTTTTCATTATGTTGTGATGCAAAATTGGTTCTTGCGGCAGTATTGAGTTGTAAGGGATTACAGATTGTAATCAGGTTGTAATCACTAGATTGTAATAAGATCAGACTTTGCTATTCAGCTCAGGGATTGGGTGAACCGCGTTAAATCTTGGTGCCTTGTGTTCATTTCTGTATGATTTATTATTTTTTGTTATTGGTTATATTTGCATGTAGTTTTATTTCTATTCATGGTTTATCCTAACATGGAGAGTGGAGAATGTGTACAAACTCTTGAGCTATAAATAAGATAACCATCAAGTATCAGTTTCCTTTGCCAAGAATGGATGATCTTATGGACTGCTTGAGTGGAGCTCAGTACTTCACAAAGATAGATCTCAAGAGTGGCTATCATCAGATATAGATACGAGAAGGAGATGAGTGGAAAATAGTCTTCAAGACCAAGGAGGGTCTTTATGAGTGGCTAGTCATGCCCTTTGGATTGACAAATGCCCCAAGCACCTTCATGCGGCTTATGAATGAGGTACTTA
This sequence comes from Cupressus sempervirens, assembly GCA_028749045.1. NCBI lineage: Eukaryota > Viridiplantae > Streptophyta > Pinopsida > Cupressales > Cupressaceae > Cupressus > Cupressus sempervirens. The sequence continues at coordinate 614,524,452 of CM053786.1, read as the reverse complement.
AGAAGTTCTTGAGAAAATTTGTTATTGTCTATTTGGATGATATTTTAATTTTCAGCAAGACTTTGGAAGAACATTTATTGCATATTCATAGTGTCCTTGTAAGGTTAAGGGAAGAGAAACTGTTAATTAATCTGAAGAAGTGTATCTTTGCAAAAAGGGAGTTGGAGTTTGTTATATCACCTGGAGGTCTCAAAATGGATCCAAAGAAGGTAAAAGCCATCTTGGAATGGCCTACTCCAAGGTCTGCTATTGAGGTAAGATCATTTCATGGTCTAGTTAGTTTTTACAAGAAGTTCATTAAAAAATTTAGTGGCATATGTGCACCCCTGACTGACACAATAAGAGGGGATAGAAAAGAGTTCAAATGGACTGGGGCAGTTGCAAGAAGATTTGAATTGCTAAAGAAGAAGGTGATAGAACAACTTGTGTTGGCACTTCCAAATTTTAGAAAGATGTTCCAGGTGGATTGTGATGCTAGTGGTAGTGCTATTGGGGCTGTATTAAGCCAAGAAGGTAAGGCTATTGCATATTTTAGTGAAAAATTGAATGATGCGAAAAAGAAGTATTCTATTTATGATCAAGAGTTCTATGCAATAGTTCAAGCTTTAAAGAAATGGAGGCATTATTTATAGCCAAAGGAATTTGTTTTATATACTAATCACCAGGCATTACAGTACCTAAATAGCCAAGGTAAATTGAATCAAAGGCATATGAAGTGGGTAGAGTACTTGCAAAGTTATACATTTGTGTTGAAACATAAAAGTGAAAAATCTAATAGGGTTGCAGATGCATTAATTAGGAGGCAATTGTTGCTTATAGTAATGTATTTTGAAGTAGTTGAGTTTGATGAACTCAAGAATCTGTACCCTAAGGATCTTGATTTTGCTGAAGCATGAAAAGCTTGTAAAGAGCCTATTGCTGAAGATAGAACCAAGTGGCTAGACTATTTGATTCAGGGTGGTATGTTGTTCAAGGGCAGTCAATTGTGCATTCCAAGGAGTTCCATGAGGGAAAATCTGATTAAGGAGAAACATAGTGGAGGGATGGCATGTAATGCCCCGCCCAGAGATCCTTGGAAACAAGGATGAAATACAAGCCAGAATATTTTTTTTTTTACAAGTATGAATGCATATGACAACATCATATAGGGATCACAAAGATCGCAACGAAAGACTTCACCACAATCTCGGCAACCAACAGATCTCCAAACACCACTACCAACTGACACACATGAACAAAAGCCAACAACCACCACAAACAAGATGAGGGCACAAGAAACGACCACTCATCAGCAAAACACCAAGCTGGGGTAAAATGCAGAATCCTAAAATCTGGCTAAGCCTGAAATCCTGAAGCCCTAAAAATTGGCTAAGTGTAGATTTTTGAAGCCTTGAAATTTCTTAGAATCCATAACTTATCTTTGAGAGGTCTGAAACCTATCTCAAACAATTCATCACATATATTAAAATATATCTTAAGTATGAGAAACAATATATTTTAAACACCAAGAGACTAAAACTGAAATACAAAAACTCGATTTCAAGAGAAACCAATAGAATTCAAAATGCAATAGTAAAGGGTTGAAGAACACCCAAAATGGTATCTAACACAACTCTCAGAAGGTTCAGATCACAACGAAAAGTGTCCACTATCTGCCTGCGCAAATTTTTATAAAAAATTGTGTGACACTTCTTACTAAGGGAGGGCGACACTTCTCCTTAAGGCATGCGACACTTCACTAGTGTCATACGTCATTTATCTAAGAGGCGTGTGATACTAGAAAGTGTCGCGTGACACTTCCCTAAAAGGTATGCAATACTCTTCCAGTGTCGCATGACATTTCTCAAGAAGGCATGCGATACTTTACAGTATCGTACGATACAATTTGTATGGACTTGCGATATATTTTTATGTTGCACAATGCTGACAAAATGTCACCCATAGAAACATAAAAACACTTAAAGAAACTCAAAAAAGGGAAAAACACAGAGAAAAAACTCCACACTGAGGAGTATCAGATCTACACAAATCGAGGAATGAACACTCAAAAGTACTAACAACAAGGAAAGAGGAACATCTATCCATCTAAACTGTAACAACAAAGAACATACTAAAATAAACATCGAAGAGAATAAAGGCAACATCAAAATGTACAGAAATAAATCTCAGGAACAAAACAACCAAACTAAGTACATGAATCCTCCCATCTGTCAATAGCATCATAAGAACATCATGGGTCCTGGCCATCCCCCGTGCGTAACATCCCAAGCCACCCACCAGATCGTCCATATTGTCGTAATAGGGATGTCACTACTAAAATATGTATAATATCAACATAAAAAAATCTAACATGCTAGTGATAACGCATAAGATAATCCTATAGTAGATGACATCACCTATCACATGCTAAACAACAGTAAGCAATAGATATACTACTAAAATGAATCACATCATCTAATCATATGATAAACATCATGATAAGGGAATGCATCAAATAAACTAACATCATCTAAACATGATATCCAAGAATTCCAATGAAAGCATAAATCACAAGGAAGCATACTCCAAAACTCGAAGTACCAAGTGAAAACATCCAGCAACGGTCGCACTAGGACAAAGATCATCTTTGTACATCGATCTCTAGCAGTGGTGAAGGTAGCTATGCCTCCAAACCATGTGGAACTTGTAGCTCCACACCTACCGTGCTGATGGAGATAAAGATCCAACCACAAACACACAAAACAACATCCATGGCTAACACTCATGCCAGATAGTATGATGGCTACAATCAAGAACCTAAGACAATGCAAGGAGTACAGGTCTTGGTTAGACACTCAAAAGGCTACTAAGTAGGGGCTGACATCATGGAGAGTCACTTGGCATCGAAAAGACCAATCTCAGATCTATGTAGCTCAAATTCCTCAATGAAAGGCCAATAAACCATGTAGCTCAACTCCCTCAATGGAAGGCCAATACACAAAATTACCATTTTTTTATCTTAAGTTTTATTACTAGTCACACATTTTATTTAGTTATCACTTATTTAAAACTTCCTATCCTCCGCCAACCCTATGGGACTAAGGTCACCAGACTATGAGATAGAAGCCCCCTCCATATGCTACCCTACCCTACCCATGCTCATCCTACGACAAGTGCCCATGGGCATGCATACTCCCATCCCAACCCCAATGATCATAATTTTTGAAATTACCACAAAAGATCGGGCCTCGGAAGTCACCTGACAAATGTACATGCACATACTTGTGTGTGACGCACCACCATCATGAAGATCACAACACAAAGACAGGAATGAGAACAGAATACAAAGGAAATATCCAACTGAAAGCAACACAGGAAGGATGGATTCTACATGAATCCCAAGGCCAATGAAACCATACATCATGAAATCACTCCACCGGCCTCAATCTGGGAGTATGGATTCTACACAAATCCCAATGATGTAACAAGACCAAAAGTCATGAACTTACTCAACTGGCCTCAATTCGAGAGTATGGATTCTACACAAATCCTAGTGTCCATGAAACAAAGAAAAGGTCCAAAAGAAACTATAATAGGTATAAAATCACTCAACTGAACACAACGTCAAGAGTACGGATGTGACATGCATCCCAATGCAACATAAAAGTGCAGAAGTGGTCTGAATGATATCCAAAAGGATCATCCAAGTCCACGACCCACATTGTGCCAAGAAAACTTGAGAAAATAGGGTGGCATGCAAAATGAGGTAAAAATTCCAAATTTTAAAAAATTGAAAAATTAAAACCCATTTGGCCTTTTGGGTACGAAAACCCCAAAAATCCAAAAATAAAAAGAATCAGACACCATATGCAAAAACGGCTAGCATAACGGCCCAAAAACCCAAACCCTCATTTCAAAAAATAAGGAAATGTATGTACCCGCCCAGCTGGGTAGAACTAGCATACAAAAATGGAGGGGAACACTAGTTCTAAGCCTCCAAACAAATGGCTACCAAAAACAGAAGCAGAAATAGAGCAGAAACAATAAAACAGGAAAGCCCTACCTCACAGCCAAAAGGGAAAAATGGGAATCTGAACCATAAAATAAATATCTCGTAGAAGTAGTTGAAAATCGTGGCAATCCAAGGTTTCCCCTAGCTGGATCCAATGAGCCCAACCTCATGAAAATCCCATGCTCATAGCTCCCACAATGAACAAAACAATAAATCCTCATGAAGAGGATTTTGGGTTTTACTCTTCAACTTTCTAATTCAAAAGTGAGAAGTGAGGAATTAAATTCCTCTTTGAATACTTATTCACTTTTCGAGTGAATAATCGATTAGGGAAAATAACCAACCAACCTAGTTAAACCCCAAATCGACTCAAACAAAAACAAGCTATTCCTATAAATGAGAATTCATCTATGGCAAAGCTACTAGAAATTAAAATAAAATAATTCAAAATTCTGAAAACCCAAAAACACATAAATCTCCTTAATAACTTTCGCAACAATGCGAACCTCTAAATGCACAAACACGCTTACTGGTCTAATCACATAATGCAAATGAGTTTGGATTTAATAATCAATGAAAGGTTTAATTTAAACATTTTAATAAAGGATACATCAATCATATAAGGATGACATTGGTAAAATATGAATGACTGAATCATTAACTCCATGTGCCACTGCTAGGGATATAAATCCTATACACTAAACAACATGATCAAGTACAATTGCATATAATAACATAGTCGAAGCACTAAATGCATTAAATAACCTAATTTAACCATTTATTTAATTATATTAAAAAAATCTATTTACATCACTCACGTTTGCATAAAGCATAGCAACGCAGGAATGAAGTAAATAACCATAGTATTAAATCCATCACATAACATAGTTAGAGGTATGTCCAAAAAGCATATATCATCATAAAACACACTGTCATCTCAAAATGACATCATCATGCAAAATGGTTAACTGAACAACATAGAAGTCTAAAATCTATGATACTGGAATCAAGGTGTAACATCTTACTCTCAGGTCCTCTCAAATATAAAGCATCACATAAGAATAGATATCTCTTAGATCAGAATATAACAAGGTAAATGTCCATAGCACATAACAAAATAATCCCACATGAAAAAACCATTCTAATTACTTAAGCATTTAATAATGATTGATTACTGAATCAACAAAAAGACACTTAAAACACATAAGCAAACATAATCATAAATATGACTAACCACTGCTACAAGAACCTAATCTTGTATAGCATGGTAATAGAACATAGTGCAATCTCTGCACACATCTCAAGGTAATCACAAAAAAAACCTCATGATACCACATCAATCTTGGTAACCACTGGCACAAACCTCAGTGAACCAAAAAATCACATCATAATCTCATAGATCAGTCAAAAGCATAAACAAAACAACTGATATAGAAATAGAAATCCAAACACCTTGATGATGTAGACCACTCAGGGTCACAATCATGATCCTATCACAACAAAAGATCAGTAGGGTTGCATCCATTAGGATGACTCATAAAACTCAAATGGGAGAGGCACTACATGGCAAGACATTTTGGTTGAGATAAGACCATTGCCATTCTCAAAGAACATTATTTTTGGCCTCAAATGTCACAAGATGTGAAGAAGTTTGTACAAAATTGCCAAGTTTGTCAAGTGGGCAAGGGATTTAGTCACAATACTGGACTATATCAGCCATTTCTTGTTCCATCAAAGCCATGGGAGGACATAAGTATGGATTTTATTCTTGGATTGCTGAGGACACAAAGGGGTAATGACTTAGTATTTGTGGTGGTTGACAGGTTCTCCAAAATGGCACATTTCATTCCATGCCACAAAACTCATGATGTTGTCCATATTGCAGACTTGTTTTTTAGAGAGGTGGTAAGACTACATGGTCTCCCAAGGAGTATAGTTTTTGACAGAGATTCAAAATTTGTGGGGTTTTTCTGGAGAACATTATGGAAGAAGTTGAGAATAGACTTGAAGTTCAGTTCTACACATCACCTGCAGAATGATGGACAAACTAAAGTGGTAAATAGAAGTCTGGGCAATTTACTAAGATGTCTAGTTGGGGATAAGCCCAAGGGGTGAGATTTGATTCTACCACAAGCAGAGTTTTCTTACAATAACTCTATAAATAGGAGTAATGGTAGATCACCATTCCAAATTGTATATGGAAGTAGCCCAAGGACTGCACCAGAATTGAGGAAGATAGAGCAAGGGGAGAGGACAAGTGCTGAAGTTGAAGAATTTGCTAAACATATCAAGCGTCTACATGAGGAGGTCCAAACACACATTACCAAAATGAACCAACAGTATAAAGCTAGGGCCGATCAAAGGAGAAGACATAAGGAGTTCGAAGTAGGGGATCTAGTCATGGTACACTTAAGAAAGGAGAGATTTCTAGTAGGTACTTACAACAAGTTGAAGATGAAGAAATTTGGCCCCTACAAAATTTTGAAGAAACATCACTCAAGAAATGCATATGAAGTAGAGTTGCTAGATGGAATTCAAATTTTTTCTATTTTCAACATTGTAGACTTGACAAAGTATCATGATGATGGTGCAGATGAGGAGCTGATGTTAGAACCATGTCCAATTCCTACTTCTAAGAAGGAGGAGATAGGGGAGATTCTGGATAGTCGTGTGGGTAGGAGTACCAAAAATAGGCAGTATGAAGAGTATCTAGTCAAGTGGAAAGGACGACCGATAAAGGACTCAACTTGGATATCAACAGCTAAGGTTTCTCATTTGAGATTTACTCTACCATTCATAAAGTGACAGGGTCCCTTTTCAATCTACCCTAGGTGTTTGATGTAGGAGCATCTAGAGGTATAAGGGCAATCCTATGTCACCCAAAAAAAATGTACCTAGACTTAGTTTCTGTGTCATGTGTTTTCATTTCTAGATACCCATTTGGGTCAAATAAAGGTTCCAACTCGCATAGTTCCACTATTAGTGTTATGGGTTAGAGTTTTTAATCACCTTGGGATATGTGTAAATGCCAAAAAATAGAAGTATGTAATTGAGCCATTATTTTGATGAATTAGATGGTGTAAATTGGCTAGATGAATGTAATTGTAATTTAGAGCATTCCAAAAAAAAATTAGGTCAAAGGGCCCCACGGTTTGAAGGTTATCACAATTTTTTGATTTCTGGAGACCTCCTAAGAATGCTTCAAAGTCAAGTTAGGGGCATTAAATGACCTCAAATAGGGCTAAAAAATGGAGGACAAGCAAAGCTATCCATAGGGCTATAGAGTGCTTCAAGAGCTTTTTGGAAATGTAAATGGTTCGTTAATTGGAGCTCCGGTTCAAAAGTTATGCCTCCCAAAAGTTCGGTTACCATTTCAAGATTCTTCTAATTTTGTGCTGACTTCTAATGTGACTTTTGGAGCCTTCTATTTAGTCAGTGGATGCAACTAGCACTTTCTAGAATTTATTCCTAATCCTTAACCCTTTGGTGTCTATTTAAGGACATTTTTGGCATTGTAAAAGATAGTTCGAAGTGGAGTTTGAGAGAAGGTACTGGGAGAAGAATTTATCTCCAGATTTATGTTATTTTAAGCCCATAGGGCATGTTGTGGAGTCCGTTTCTCTACACTAAGTGTACTAGCATATTTTCATAGTTAATAAAATTTTCTCTTTCTTGCTGTGTCCATTCTGTGCTTGGGTTGGTCCCCATCATTTTTTTACTGTGTTCACTTATGTGTTTTAAGTGAATTTTTATGTTGTTTAAAGAATCATTATTAAATGCTTAAATAGTTAGAAATGGATTGTCCATGTTGGATTCATTGGTTATTGTTGGATACAATTTTTTAATTGTGTGTTGTCTTTGATGTCACACAAATGTCATATCAGTCATCAGACAGAGTCTACCGAGCTCAGATGGTCAACAAGGCAAAGGATAGAGTCTACCAAGCTCAGTAAAGAAGGTTTATAGTGTCTACTGAGTAGAAATTTGTTACCAAGCTTTCAAGGTTAAACAAAGAAATTCAATTCTTACCGAGCTCACTCAGTCATCAAAGGAAATTTAGTTATTACCAAGCTCACTTGGTCATCAAAAGGAATTATGGAAGAAATAGTTCCGACCAAGTTCTCATGGATAGAGAAAGAATTTAGTTCTTATCGAGTAAACTTGATAGCCAAAGGATTTTGCAAATGTTGCAATGTTAACCAAGTTAATATGGTTAACTCAGTAAATTTCTCGGAGTAGTATTTATCAAGAAGGGTCGACTAGTGAAGGATTTCATTGATTTTTGAAATAACATCTATTTGATATTTGTAGCTGATTGATGTATGGATTATTGGTAAATGTAACATGAGAATGAGCCAAATTGATAATCTGAATGGTATAAATAAGAGGTCAAGTTACGAATTCTAAGTGTGGAAGTGGAATTGATGTGATATGAGGACTAATAATTGTGGAAGTGAATTTGAAGGATGATAAGAGATCATTGAGGAGAAGCAAAGCCATATTTGATCAAGGAGGATCTAATGATGTAGAATAGAGACCTGTAATTAGAAAATTTAGTTGTATCTTATTTAGGTCAATTCATTGTTGCTTTCTAACAATTGTAGCAATGATTTCAAATCTCTTAACATAGTTGGTTTAAAAACCATTTTTAAAATCCTCTAATAAGGTAACAGTTCAGTTGAATTGTTCTAAAGACCTCTAGCAAGGCCACTCCTAATAGGGTGATCAAAATCCTCTAACAAGGTCACACCTAATAGTGTGTATTGTAACCTTTAATAGGGTTGGTTGCTAACAGGGCTCACTTCAGAAGAGTGAAAATTGGTAACTAGTTACTTGGTAGTTTTTCTCATATTGGGTTTCCATGTTAAATATGGTGTCTCCTGTGTTCATTTTATTTTCAATTTCATGCATGATTACTTGAAGATAAGTAACAATAGTAACTAGATCTTTAAGACATCTAAGGGATCTGTGATTAAAGTTTTTTTTGGTAGCTTATTCACCCCCCCTCTCAGTTACTCTATCTTTAATCCTAAAAATTGGTATCAGAGCTTTTGGTGCTTATAGGAAAAGATTTTGAGGATCTAAGCCAAAGATTAGGATGTCTTACAAGAGTGAAATTCTAAGACTTAACAAGAACAACTTCTCAGCATGGCAAGGATTGATGAGACTTCATCTGGCTTCTATTGGTGATTCAGGACTAAAGTATCTTGATGAAAATTATGCAAAACCTACTGGTACATTATCTATCAATGATATTGCAAAAAAGAAGACTCATAACAACATGATGATAGATATAGCATCTGCTCTGAGTTATGAAGAATTTGATGACATCAAAGATTGCAAAACTACCTTTGAAACATAGAACAAGTTGAAAGAGATCTATGGAGGAGATGATAATGTGAGAAGAGCCAAAGCAGAAAGTTTGAGAGGATAATTTGATCAAATGAGGATGAGAGAAGATTAAAACATTGCAAAGTATGTTGAAATAGTCAAAGCATGTGTTAGTGCTATCAAAGCATCTGGAGAAGATATCAAGGAGGAGACAGTTATAAGTATAGTTCTTAGAACTCTACTTACTATCTATGCAATAAGAGTCTCTTCAATTTAAGAAAGAAGATGTGAAGCAAATCATAAGATAAATTTAGAGGCCATAGTTGGAAGATTGATTGCATTTGAGCTAGACAACTATGATAATTATGTTCCAACTACCAAAAACATTAATTCAGCATTTGAAGCCAAGATTTCACTCAAAGAAAAAGGGAAGAAGAAAAAGGATCCACAATCAAATAGTCATGAAGAATCAGAACAAAGTTCAGACAATGATCTTGAGGTGGTTGAAGCTCTACTAGCAAGGAAATATTCAATAGGCAAAGGGAAATACAAAGGTAAGGTTCCTCTAATCTATTTTTCTTGTGAAAAAATTGGACATAATGCTGCTAGGTGCCCAAATAAGCAAAAAAAGGATGAGAAGAAAGGTCATAAGTACAATGGCAAGAAAGACTTCAAATCACTCAAGGATAAAGGTAAGAAAATATGTTTCATGGCTAAAGATTTTAATGATTCTGATGATGAAAAATAAGATGAAATTTTCTACATTGCTGTGAATGATGAGTCTGATAATGATGAAGAAATGATACTTATTTCTCACATGAGAAAAAATGATACATGGATTATAGATAGTGGTTGTTCTCATCACATGATTGGTGATAAAACTAAGTTTGAACATTTTGAAGACTATGATGGTGGCAGTGTAAGATTTGGAAATAATGAACCTTTTTGTATAAAAGGAAAAGGAATAATCTCTCTGACCAAGGAACTTGTATGTGATAATGCATATTGGGTAGAAGGACTAAAGTACAATCTATTGAGTGTGGCACAACTACTCAATAATAGATTCAAAGTGGAATTTATGCATGGAAAATCAAGACTGCTAAATGGCAAAGGTAAGCTGATTGGATTAGGCACTCAAACAAAAGGTAACTTATTTTATCTTGAACTTGGTGAACGTTCATGTTTTATTGCTCAAATTGAAGGGAGTTGGTTATGGAATAGGAGGTTATGTCATGTAAATTTTGAGAACTTGATAAAAACTAGTAAATTTAGGAAAGTAAGAGGCATTCCTAACATAAAGAAACCTGAGGTTGGTTTGTGCAAGAATTGTCAAATTGGTAAAATGGGAAAGACTAGTTTTAAAAGAAAGAACTATCAAACTAAAGAAGTTCTAGAAATTGTGAATACTAGTTTGTGTGGACCTATTGGCATTGAAAGTTATATTGGTAAGAAATTTTTCATTCTTTTTGTTGATGATTATTCAAGAATGATGATTGTCATGTACCTAAAAGAGAAATCAAAAGCATTTGAAAAGTTCAATTGGTATTTGGATAGAGTAGAAAAGGAAATAGACAAAAGACTAAAATTCTTAAGGTCTGATAGAGGTGGTGAATTCATTTCACATGAGTTCAATAACTTTTGCATTAAAAGAGGAATCAAAAGACAAGTTTCAACACCTGGAACTCCTGAACAAAATGGAATAGCAGAAAGAAGGAATAGATCTATCATAGACTGTGCAAGAACCTTAATGATTGAGAAAAAAATTGCTATCAAATACTGGAAGGAATCTATCAACACTACAGTTTATAGCTTGAACCAAGTACAGCTAAAAAAAATTAATTCAAAACCCCCTATAAGTTATGGTATGGCTACAAACCTAATGTAAGTTACCTAAAATATTTGGAAGCAAATGTTACATTTTGAAAGAATCTAGAAAAGGTAAATTTGATGCAAAAGGTGATGAAAGAATATTTTTGGGTTACTCTTACAAAAGTAAAGCATATAGATGTTTGAAATTATCTACTCACAAAGTCATAGAAAGTGCACATGTGAAAGTTGATCAGTTTGCAGAAAGAACAGAAGAAGAAAGCAAAAGGGAACTTGAAGACTATAGGAGATTTGTTTACATTGAACCTGATACAATACCAAATACATCTATTGATTAGGAATCTTCAACACCCAAGTCTTCATTAACCGAGTCACAGGAAGATCAAATCGAGTCAGTACCTACCGAGTTACACAAACTTGAGTTGCAAATAGAAGATACCAAGTCAGCATCTATCGAGCCTGAGCAACTAGAAGTTGAAGTATAGAAAGTTAACAAAGAAAAAAGAAAGGAATATGTGTTAGACAAGTATGTCAGGAAACATCATGCACCAAATTAGATCATTGGAGATAAATTAGAAGGAACAATGACAAGAAGTAAGCTGAAAAGCACTTGTTTACTTGTTGATTTTGAACCTAGAAATGTCAAAGATGCACTAGACAATGAAAGTTGGATTGAAGCTATGAATGAAGAAATATAAAAAATAGAGAAAAATAAAACATGGACTCTTGTACCTAGATCCAAAGACAAGAATGCGATTGGAACTAAGTGGGTATTCATAAACAAGCTAAATGAAGATGGTAAGGTATCAAGGAACAAAGCTAGATTGGTATACAAAGGATACTCTCAAGAAGAAGGTGTAGACTATGGAGAAACTTTTGCTCTTATTGCAAGATTAGAAGCTGTCAGAACCTTACGTGCATATGCTGCATACAAATGATTCAAAGTTTATCAGATGGATGTCAAGTTAGCATTTCTCAATGACATATTAGATGAAGAGGTTTACATTGACCAACCTGAAGGTTTTGTTGATGCAGATAAGAAGGACATGGTCTACAAATTGAATAAACCATTGTATGGTCTAAAACAAGCACCCAGCGCATGGTATGGAAGACTGCATAACTATCTTATTTAGATTGGTTTTCAAAGAACTAATGACAATAGTAGTTTGTACATAAAGGAAGGACTAGATAATAAGATTGTTTTGGTAGAAATATTTGTAGATGATATTTTTTTCATAGGAAATGATGATCTTTGCAAATAATTTTTAGAACAAATAAACAAGGAATTTGAAATGTCAATGTTTGGAGAAATCAAATTCTTTGTTGGTCTTCAAATTTATCAAAGTAAGAATGGTATCTACATCACTCAATCTAAATACATCAAAGAAATATTGAAAAAGTTTGGTATGGAAGACTGCAAACCAGTTAGAACTCCTATGTGTACTAGATTAAAACTTACCAAAAATGATGAATCAAAGGAAGTAGATCAAACATTGTACAGATCTATAATTGGAAAATTGCAATATGTAGTGCACACAGGTCTAGACATTGCCTTTATAGTAGGAACTATAGCAATATTATTAGCAAAACCAAAATAAAATCATATGATGGCAATCAAAAGGATCATGAGATACTTAAAAGGAACTGAAGATTATGGATTATGGTATAAACTTGGAGGAAATTTGGATTTAAAAGTGGTCATTGATGCAGATTGGGCAGAAAATGTTGATGATAGAAAGAGCATAAGTGGAGGAGCTTTCTTTCTTGGAAAAAGGTTGGTTTCTTGGACAAGTAAAAAATAGAACTGTACATCCCAATCCATAGCAGAGGCTGAATATGTTATAGCAGTAGTAAACTGTTCAAACAATTATTGGAAGGTATGAAGCAAGAAATAAAAGAACCTATTGTTATGTTTTGTGATAACACAACTGCAATTAATATCTCGAAGAATCTAGTGATGCATTCAAAAACCAAGCATATTGCCATAAAATATCACTTTGTTAGAGAATTGGTACAAGAAAAAGAAATTAGATTAGAATATGTCCATACAAAGGAAAAAATTGCTGACATTTTCACAAAGCCTTTACCTAAGGATGCATTCTAGTATCTTAGAGGTAAGTTAGGGGTCATTCCCCTATCTGAAGCTCACTAAAATATAGTTTTAGTGATGCATCAACATGAACATAATTGAAGATCTATTAGTTGATGCAACAAACCAATGAAGACATTGCATATGAATCAGTACATTAGGTACAATGCTATTCAGTTGATTTGTGTTGTCTTTGGCATGTGTTTTTAAAGAGGGAGAGTATACTATCATATCTTTTTGGAATTTTCAAAATAATAAGAGTTTATGTAAGAGGAAGAGATAGTTTGTGAAAGAGGGAGAGATTATTATGAAAGAGTGAGTTTGCTGTATTTGAAGAAGAAAGTGAAGTATTTTGTCAGTAAAGACTTGTTTTCAAATTTCACTCTGCTATGACATGTTGTATTTCCATCAATGCCAAAGAGGGAGATTGTTCGATACAATTGTTCAACTGTGTGTTGTCTTTGATGTCACACAAATGTCATATCAGTCATTGGACAGAGTCTACCGAGCTCAGATTGTTAGCAAGGCAAAGGACAAAGTCTAGTGAGCTCAGTAAAGAAGGTTTACAGTGTCTACTGAGTAGACAGTTGTTATTGAGCTTTCAAGGTTAAACAAAGAAATTCAGTTCTTACCTAGCTCACTCGATCATCAAAGAAAATTTAGTTATTTCCAAGCTAACTCGATCATCAAAGGGAATTATGCAAGAAATAGTTCCTACCGGGTTCTCATGGATAGAGAAGGAATTTAGTTCTTACCAAGTAAAATAATTAGCCAAAGGATTTCACAGATGTTACAATGTTAATCGAGTTAAGATGGTTAACTCAAGAAATTTTTGGAAGCAATATTTACCGAGCAGGGTCGGCCAGTGAAAAATTTCATTGATTTTTGAAATAACATCTATTTGATATTTGTAGCCGACTGATGTATGGATTATTGGTAAATGTAACATGAGAATGAGCTGACTTGATAATCTAAATGGTATAAATAAGAGGTGAAGTTGTGAATTCTAAGTGTAGAAGTGGAATTGATGTGATATGAGGACTGATTATTGTGGAAGTAATTTTGAAGGATGATCAAAGATCATTAAGGAGTAGAAAAGCCATATTTGATCAAGGATGATCTAATGATGTAGAATAGAGACCTGTAATCAACAAATTCATCTTATTCAGGTCAATTCATTATTGCTTTCTAACAATTGTAGCAGTGATTTCAAATCTCTTAACATAGTTGGTTTAATAGCCATTTTGTAAATCCTCTAACAAGGTAATAGTTCAGTTGAATTGTTCTAAAGACCTCTAGCAAGGCCACTCCTAACACGGTGATCAAAATCCTCTAACAAGGTCACACCTAATAGTGTGTATTGTAACCTTTAACAAGGTTGGCTCCTAATAGGGCTCACTTTAGAAGAGTGAAAATTGGTAACTAGTTACTTGGTGGTTTTTCCCATATTGGGTTTCCATGTTAAATCTGGTGTCTCCTATGTTCATTTTATTTTCAATTGCATGCATGATTGCTTGAAGATAAGTAACAATAGTAACTAGATCTTTAAGACATCTATGGGCTTTGTGATTAAAGTTTTGTTTAGTAACTGATTCACCCCCCCCTCAGTTACTCTATCTTTAATCCCAACAGTTATGTGCTACGAATATCTACTTATGTTATGTTTTACTTTTGAGATGACCTAAGGGTCAGATGTCCTACCTTGATTTCAGTATCATAGATTTTAGACTACTATTTTGTTCATTTGATCATATTTGCAAGATGATGCTATTGTGAGATGATAGTGTGTTTTATGATGATACCTAGTCATCTGGTATTTGGACATATCATTGATTATGTTAGGTGATGGATTTAATGCTATGGTTATTTACTTCATTCCTATGTTGTTACACTTTATGTAAACATGAGTGATGTAAATAGATTATTTTGATATAATTAAATAAATGGTTAAATTAGGTGATTTGATGCATTTATTATGTTAGCTATGTTATTAAATGCAATTGCACTTGATCGTGTTGTTTAGTGTGGAAGATTTATATCCATGGAAGTGGCACATGGAGTTAATGATTTAGCTATTCATATTTTACCAATGTCATCCCTATATGGTTGATGTATCCTTATTTTAGTTGTTTAAGTAAACCTTTTAGTGATTATTAAATCTAAACTCATCTACATTATGTGATTAGAAAAATGAGTGTGTTTGTGCATTTAGAGGTTCACTTTTTTGCAAAAGTTAAGAAAATTTCTATGTTTTTGGGCTTTTGGACTTTTTAATTGGTTTATTTTATTTTTTGGCAGCTTTGCCATAGATGAATTCCTATTTCTAGGAATAGTCTATTTTTGTTTGAGTTGATTTGTGGTTTAACTAGGTCGGCTAGTTATTTGCCCTAGTCGATTATTCACTCAAAAAGTGAATAAGTATCCAAAAATGAATTTAGTTCCTCACTTCTCACTTTCAAATTAGAAAGTTGGAGAGTAAAACCCAAAATCCTCTTCATGAGGATTTACTATTTTTTTTGTTGTGGAAGCTACAGGCATGGGATCATTGCGAGGTTGAGCTCTTTAGATCCAGCTCAGGGAGACCTTGGATTGTCATGATTTTCAGCCACTTTTATGAGCTTTTTATTTTTTGGTTTAGATTCCCATTTTTCCCTTTTGGCTATGAGGTAGGGCTCTCTTATTTTATTATTTCTACTTTTATTTTTGGTAGCTGTATGGCTGAAGGTTGAGAACTAGTGTTCCCCACAATTTTTGTTTGTTGGTTCTGCTCGATTAGTCAGGTATGATCATTTTCCTATTTTTTGGGATGAGTGTTTAGGGTTTTTCACTATTATGTTGGTCATTTTGCATATGATGTATAAACTTATTTAATTTTGGATTTTTTGGGTTTTTGTACCCAAAGGCCAAATGGGTTTTAATTTTGGAAATTTTTCAAAATTTGGGGTTTTTACCTCATTTTGTGTGGCACCCTATTTTCTCAAGTTTTCTTGACATGAGTTGGGTCATACACCCAAATTATCCATTTGGATATCAGTCAAACCTTTTGTTGAACTTTTGTGTTTGCATTGGGATGTGTGTTGCATCTGTACTCCTAACTTTTTCTTCAGTTGGGTGTTTTGTATACCTATTGTTATGGTTTCTTTGGACCTTTGTTATTATTTTGTGGACACTAGGATTCATGTAGAATCCATGCTCCTAGATTGAGGTTGGTTGAATGAGTTCATGACATTTCATCTTTTTGCATGATTGGGATTCATGTAGAATCCATACTCTCAAATTGAGGCCAGTTGAGTGATTTCATGATGTATGGTTTTATTGGTTTTGGGATTCATGTAGAATCTATCTTCCTAAGTTGTTTTTCACATGAGTGATATTTTTCATTTTCTTCTCATCCAATCCTTGTGTTATGATCTTTGTAATGGTGGTGTGCCACACACAAGTATGTGTGTGTACATTTGTTGGAGAACTTGTGGGTCTTGACCTTCCGTGGTACTTCCAAAAGTTATGATCATCGAGGGTTGGGTTGGGAATATGCATGTCCTTAGGCACTCATCATTGGATGAGCATGCATAGGGTAGGGTAGCATATAGAGGAGGCTTCTATCTCATAGCTCAGTGTTTGTGGCACTAGAGGTTGGTAGAGGGAGCTTTATAGAAGTAATAACTAAATAAAACACTAGGTGGTAATAAAACTAAAGATAATAAAATGCATGTGTGAGAGCCTTACTATTGAGGGAGTTGTATCTGTATGATCCAAGCTTGGAGCATCTTGATGCCAAGCAACTCTCCATGATGTTAGCCCCTACATAGTATGGGATTGAGATGTCTGACCAAGTCCTGTAGTTTATGCATTGTCTGTCTTGGATTCAGTCATCATATTACTTGGCATGTGTGTTAGTCTTGGATGTTTGTCTTGCTTGCATTTTTTGTTGAATCATTATCTTCATTAGCATGGTGGGTGTGGACCTATGGGTACCATGTGGTTCAGATACATAGCTACCTTCATCACTACTAGGGATTGGTGTATAGAGATGCTGTTATTCATACTTGTAAAAAAAAAAAAAAAAAACTTGGCTTGAATTGAATCCTTGTTCCAAGGATCTCCAAGCGGGGCATTACATCTTCATTAATGTGGATTTGGTGAAAGCCTTAATCAAGCCATATATTTTAGCCATCAAATCATTCGATAGGTAAGATGGAACTATTTTGTGTACTTTTGACCATGCCTCATTCATTGAAGCATTTGGATTGGATGGTGCTATGAGTGAGCCAGTAGATTTGGAGGATCTACAAAAAAAATTTGAGAGAAACACCAAGGCATACACAAGAAAATCAATGCTATAACATATCCCCATGAACCTAAATAGTGTGGGTGATTACTCTGAGAAAGTAGAAAAGATGATTCCTTTGGACAGGTTCAAGAATTATTTTGTGAAAATAGTGTATGGTGTCCACAAGGTGGTTGGCAAAGATGGATCAAACATGGTGTATGGAGCTAAATTTATTATTGCCAGAGATGTGTGAGACTCCTCCCATGGTGGAGAATATGATTATGTTAAGTTCATTCTAGAAAAGATGAAGGAGAATATTAAGCTGGCCTAGACTAGAGAAATGAAGAATTTACATTTCCTTAATTACTCATTGTTGATGCATCTAATACTATATAAGAATGTGGGATATTTTAGTTCACATTTCATTGATCACACCTTTGATGCTAATGGAGAGTTTTTACTTCAATTATGGACATGGGTGTGGGACACCTCTTATCACTATTTTAATTCTATCTCATTTTTCAATAATTTTAGTGTTGTTATAATGAAAATGCTAGATCTAGGTTACTTTTGAGACCAACCCTACTCCTTGAGGGTAAGAGATTAGATCATAATTGGGAGATATTTTCTTATTCCTAAATTTTTCCCTGATGAGAGTATATGGTTGTACCCAACCACCCCACATATTAGCAAAATTAATTCCTCCTAGGTTTGGTATTATTTAATTCATGTGGCAACTACTTATGGTAAACAGAGAATACTTAGGGTAGGGTCACTTTTATATGTAGATGTTTTAAGATGGGAGACTTTTCAATTGGAAAAGAATCCCTAGACCATATTCAACCTTTCCTCCACCATTACAATTATCAATAACACCATATAGAATGTATGACCCTAATAATTGGATGAGGAATACCTTCAAAGAAATTAGGAACTATGCATTGCCAAGTACCAAGGAGTTACCCCATAGAGATTTTATTCCTAATATTATTGTAGAGGGGGAGGAAATAGATAAATTGGCCAAAGTTGATGATGTTTTGAAGGTAGAAAAGGAAATGAAGAGAGTAGATCCAAATTTTGAGGGATTTTATATATTGGATATCCCTTATCCTCATAGGATTAGGAAGTTGATGGTCACTAACCATGCTAAAATCATGGCCCAAACACCAGAGGGACCCATAGGAGAAGGGAAGATGGTGTTTCCTAACATCCCTAAGCCTAATTTAGTTCTAGAGATAGAGGAAGATGAGTCTACTAAGACATTATGGGTCACTAAGGGAAATAAGAGACAAAAGATTGTCCATATCCCTACAGAAGTAAAATAAAGAACACTACAAATTCTACCTAGTAAGAATCAATATTTTTCTTATTTAAAGAAAATTTATATTCAAGATAGGGTCAAGATAGCTGAGATTACACTTATAGACCTAGAGCTAGTAGTGACAAGGTTGGATGATAGGATCATCTGAACTCAACAATTTATGGAAGATGATGAATTCATCAAATCAGTTAAGTTCAAGAGCTTTTTGTATAATGTAAAATAGACTGAGTTGGTGTTGAAGATGAAACCAGGAGTGTTAGATGAGAAAAAATTAGAATTGGTTGAGAAGTTGCAAGCCTATGGTCCTAAGAGTGAATTTATAACTTTGGAGGAGGCAAGGGACCTTATACAAAGAAGTGGGATGTTGTTGGTACCTAGTTGGGGTTTAGGAAAAGCATTTATGATTGAACAAGAAAATTCCATCTTATATGAGGCTTATGGTGCTGATGGATTACAAAGAGGAACATGGTTCAACATTAACACCAAGTCTCTAGTAGTTTGGACCATGGTCCCTACCTCAAATAAGCCTAAATTGATGGATTTGTAGAGCAAAAAACAACACAACATGGTTGTGTGGACTTTACAAGGCACTTTATGTATATAAATCTTAAAGGTCATGAAACATTTTTCTTTCATGAATAAGGCCAAGGTAGAAGAGATAGAGACAAGGCTTGCCAAGTCTATGCATGACTATATAAATGTGAGGAAGCTCTATGAGGATGATCTTAGGAAAATACATGTCTACAAAGGAAAGGTTGAAGATCTTGAGGCTAAGGTCCAAGTACTAGAAGCTAAAGTTGCATCCCTTAGAAAGCAAATTGTAAATGTAGAGCAAGTGGTTACTGTAGAGTAGAGCCAAGAATAGGACAATCAAGAGTAGCCAACTAAGGACACAATTAAAGCTCCAACACAAATAGATCAACCAGAGGCAAAATATATAGTAGAACCTAGCAGAATGAGCATTTATGCTCCACCAACTCAACAAGGAGATGAGGTAAGGACATTTTTCCTTAAGTGTATGGTTGGCCATAGAGTTGAAATTTTGAAGAACACATTTTAATAGGCTCATACATTATATGTTTCTTTACAAAGTGTTGAGCAATTTTGTAATGAAGTACTCTCATGGCTATCACCTATATTCAATCTGTGGGGGCCATATACTTGGTTTTTAGAGAGGCTTATTATGATGATGGCTAAAAATTAAATTTTCCTGATATAATAATCACAATAAAGGAGAGCCTGGAAATAGTTAAAGAGTTGATTGGTTTCTCCACTCGAAAATTACAAATTATACAAAGTAAATTGAAAGTTTTATCTTAGGGAATTGAGCCCTGCATGCCACTAATTTTGGATGATAGTAATGTGGTGAAGGAATGGAATAATTGGCCTATTGAATTTAACACAATATTCACTCAGGAGGCCATAGTGGCTATTTTTGAAGATATCAGTGATGCTTCTTTCCATAATTTGATTGACTCCCTGTTCGGAGTAGAAATGGATTTGAATAAATTCATAATGGAATCTAAGGCCATAATAGATGCTAGGTGGACTAGAGCCACTAAGGACCTAGAGGAGGTTATAACTATAGAATGGCCCACCAAGAGAGAGATTTATGTGTGGGAAGCAGTGGGAGAAATAAAGGCCTTACCAACAAGAAGTAGCTAAAACATTCTGAAGGTTAAAGGAAAATGAGAGATTAAAGGATAAGATCAGATACACTGGTTACTTTATCAGAAGGATAAATCTCTTTTAAATAGGCCTATCAAATTTTGAAACTTTTGAGGTAGTGGATGGAAGAAGAAGACAAACTGGAGCAAAGATAAGTTGTTGTAGTAAAGTGTCACTTGCTGACTTCAACTACTCTCCTAATTTTTGATAAAGTGAAGGAGAATATTTTTTATTATCTTTTTGTTTATGTCTTTCCTTTATTTTTTCCATTTAGGTAATGACATTTTTCCTCCTCCCATTTGTAGCTTTTTGTAATCCCATATAAGTATTTCCAAGATGTATATTTGAGGTTGAAAGTCTATATATATTTTAGTTTATGTTATATTTATAGTCCATCTAGTCTTTTGTGATTATATAAATGTGTTAAAACTTGTGAACTTGAGAGAGCAATGAATATGAATGATCAAACTGCCAAGTTCTGAGTTATAATGTGAGTCTATATCTAGTGTTGTATGTATTTTCAAAGAAAATTAATACAAAAGAGAATTTTTGTATATCTATGTATCTAAATTTTGTCTCCTTCCTTGCATATCTATGATTTTGAGATTGAAATGAGCAATATTCTTTTAGTTTAATGTGATTGAGATAGATTGTATATCTCTTGTTGATTTCATCTAGTTCAAGGAATTAAGTAATTGCTTTCAATAAGAGGTAGGGTTTTGGATATATGAGAGGGATATGATAAGAATGAAGTTTAGAGTTCATTTTTGACAAATTTAATTGCAAGTTAGTTAAATAGGTCCAAAATTTCTATTGTTAACTCTATATAAAAATGCATAAGGCTTTAATCATTTAATTTCAATTTCAAGTTGATAGTTTATATGATTACAAATATATACATCAATCATAACCAATTTTTTGTTTCAAGTAATCAAGAACTAAAGTTGTTGGCCAGCCCTTATTTGTAATTGCTTTCCTATTGATTATAAATAGCCATTATAATTAAGAAGTTTATGATAAATCTAAGAAGAAGATTATGACCATTTTCTACTATAGGGGATAATCATGAAGAGAAAAGTGTCACAATTTTTTAAAGATAAATCCCTAAGGTTTTCCTACCTTGACCCTACAGAGCCTAAAGTGAAAGGAGTATCTATATACTCTATTTAATTTAGTCCAAAAGCTAAGACTAATCATACTAAATATAGGATTTGGCTAATCCTTAGGCTTGTTTTGTCTTATGTTTTCTGGTATTGGGTTTAAGGTACCTAGTAGTCTAAAAAATAACAAACAAGACCCTCATTCCACATCTTGGAAATCCTTTTATAAGAAAGGATTGAAACAAGCTTCAAATGGGAGAACACAAGTCAAAATCCAATTTGAAAGTAAATACAAAGATAATTTTTGATATTCTTATTTTACAAAACATTTTTGTATTTAGAAAAAATTAGGGAAATGGTTCTATAACTAGTAGGTGGTAATTTCGACAGATTTCTTCAACATAATTTTGTTTGTATTCTAACTATCTATCACTTTCTTTTCCTTTTTCTTCACTTTGTCTCTTATACCATCTTGTTGTAGTTCTTTATCTTCTCCCTACTAGTAGAGCCTTGATTTCTCCAACTAACTCCCATACATATATTTCCTTTCTTGTCGGCCACTTAGTGCCTCTAACTTCATCAAAGTCACTTACTACTTTATTCCATCTGGCATCATGTAATTGTCTTTGATTCTATTGAAAATTTGTTTAAGTCTATTTCAACTTTAAACAATGATTCGATTAAATTTTTACAGGAAACATCATTGTCATGCTCAAAAATTAATGTCATTCCTTCTTATGTTAGTATTGAACTGAAAGAATCTAACCATTCATGCCAGTCTTTCACTTTAGTGTCAGCATCCAAAATTGTTGGAATATAGGGCTCAATCAATTGTGAGAAGATTTTCATCCTACCTTGTATCATCTGTAATTTAATAGTAAAGAAGGCTATTAATTATTTTATTGTTTCTAGGCCTTCTTTAATTGTGATGATCTTATTTGGAAAATCTAGCTTCTTTACCATTAACATTAATATCCTCTCTAAGAACTATATATATGGCCCCCATACATTAAAAATGGATGATAGCCATGCAAATGCTTCATTGCCAACATTCTTAGCATCTTGTAAATAAATATAAAGGGCATGAGCCTATTGAGAAATGTTATTTAGAGTCTCTACTTTGTGGCCTATCATGCCTATCAATATACTTACCCTCACTTCACCACCTTGCTGTGTAGATTGAGAATCAATGCTCATCCTTCTTGGCTCAACTTCCTCTTGTTCCAACTCCACAGTCTGAGTAGATTCTTCTTGTATAATCCTTGTTGGTTTTTTAATGTTGGCATATACCCTTTTTTTTTGTACATTATTTAGTTGCTCCCTCAAGGATTCAACTTCAACCTATAGCCCCTAAGCTTTGGTCTCTAACTCCTCCACCTTTTTCTTGTATAAAACACTTTCTGAGTTCCTCTTCGTAGATATTTCAAACAAATATGTAATCATGAAATGTTCTTGCCAATTTTGTCTCTATCTCTTCTACCTTGGCTTCATTCATGAAGGAGAAATGCTTCATGGCCTTGGAGATTTTTGCACCAAATGTACTCTAAAAAGTCCATACTATCATATTACCTTTAGTTGTGTTCTACACATCCATAAAATTTGGGTTATTAGTCTCAAGAGCCATGCTCCACACTACTAGGATTTTGAATTGATGTTGAAGCCTAATCCCCTTTGTAAACCACCCACTCTAAAAGCCTCATAAGAGATGGAGTTCTCTTACCTCCTTATTTGGTAAAGTATAAAAGCTTGTTCCAGATCCCATCCTAGTACTAAGAGCAAGCCACTTCTTTGGACTAAGTCCCTTACCTCTACCAGAGTCATCATCTCACTCTCTAGGTCATAGGCATGAAGCTTCTCCACCAGTTCTTATATTTTCTCTTTAGTTTATTTTGGTTTAAGCTTTAGGGCTAGTTCACTTTGCTTCACTTTGTAGAGGAAACTTTTAAACTCAGCAAATTTAAGGAAGTCATCATCTTCCATGAACTATTTTTCTTGGATGATTCTATCATCCAGCCTAGTTGCTACCAGCTCAAGATTAGTAAGAGAATTCTTTGCTACATTCACCCTGTCTTAAATGTAACTTTTCCTTAAATGAACAAAATACTGATTTTTTTCACACATAAGTTGAGGTGTCCTTTATTTACTTTTTCAAGTATATGGACTACTTTCTTCCTTGTGTTACCCTTGGTAACTCATGATGCTTGAACAAGCTCTTCCTCTTCAATCTCTAGGGTTACATTTGGCTCAGAGATATCAAGGTTTACTCTTTCCTCCCCTCCTATTGAGCTTATAGTAATTTATGCCATGATCTCTACATTATCATCCGCCATCTTCTTTATTCTTGGTGGATAAGGGATATCCATATAAAAACCCTTGAAGTTGGGATTTTCTCTTTTTAGCTCATTATCAACTCTTAAAACATCACCAAACTTAGCTAACTTATCTATAGCTTCCCATCTGCTACAATATTCATAATCAAGTCCTCTTGGGGAGACTTCATAGTATTTGGAAATATATATCATAGGATTTCTTTTAAGGTGTTCTTCATTTAGCCCTTCAGGTCATGCATCTTATAAGGGGAAGTGGATAGATTAAAATAGTAGATGAAAGAATGAAATTTGATCTAGGGATTCTTTTCCAACTAAAAAGTATCCTATTCTAAAGAATCTACACAAAAAAGTGTCCTTACACACTTTAGGCCCAAGGTATTCCCTATTTACCATGAAAAAATGCAACATGAATTCAATGATGATTAATCTAGGGGGTATGTATTTTGGTAGGATATGGGGTGGCTAGGGACAACCATAGACTCTCATAATGGAGAAGGTTGGAAATAAGACAATATTAGCCCAATTATGGTCTAACTTCTTATTCTTCAGGAGGAGGACTGATCTCAATAAAATTTTCAAAATTTCTCTAGCCCTAAAGAAATTAGGGTCTAGCACTTTCATAATCACAGAACTAAAGTTATTGAAAAAATAAACTAGTACAGGGAAGAATGAATAACTAAGGCCAAAGGCACACCCATCTATCCAAACCACCTTGCAAGAGTTAACATAGCATAAACACAACACAAAGAACAAAAACCAGAGGAAGAAGAGAAAACACTTATTGGTTCATCAAATAATTAGCACACATGCCCAACTATAAGGCCTTCTGGGTTATAGACAGATATAAAATACATTCAAATTGATGATCTAGCTTTTAATTCAGATTTCCAGACACATACGCTTCCAACTATTTTACATTCTATAGGTTCTGCGCCTAAAACTCAATCTTATACCTTCTTAAATTCTTGTGTGGCCATAGGTTAGCCTATCAAAAAATTAAATCTTACATTAAATGCATGCATAGTCACAAGTCAGCTCACATCAAATATTAACTACCAATATCAAAATTAAATATGTGCAAGGTTAGCCCAAACTGGAACTAGATGCCAACAACTCAACAAATGAAGGCTCCATGAAATACTGACGCTCAAAATCCACATGAACTCAAAAATCACACAATTTCAGCAACTAAAGATCACTAGGAAATCACATGAATTCAACAACCAAAAGGTGACATGGTAACCAAAGAACACTCAAGAGAAACTATGAATTTGGCATCAACTAGGAATCTTAGCATACACTAAACACTCAACACTCACTGGGAACTTGGAAAATGAAGGATAACTTGGTAGTAATTGGAACTTAGTAGTAACTAGCATAAATAAAAAAAGTGAAGGAGTACAAGGCAACCCAGGATGCTCCTACATCAGACAACCAAGGTTGGAAGAAATAATTCTCTCGAATCATTGAGATGTCACACCCTAAGTTGAATCTAACTTAGATTGAGAAATCCACAAAGCATCTTCAATCAGTCTATTCTTCCATTTCACCAAATACTCATAGTAATAGTTTCCTCTTGTGCTCCTACCAACTCTTTGATCCAATACCCTTTCAACTTCTTCAATATGCTTCTTAGGATTATCATCTAATACAATAACTTCATCATCTGACTCATGATACCTATATAAATTAGAAACATTGAATATAGGAGATATATCCATGTCATCATGTAACTCAACTTTATAAGGATTATTACTCTCAAACTTCTTCAAGATCTTACAAGGTCCAAATTTCTTCATCTTTAGCTTACTGTGTGTTCCAATAGGAAATCTTCCTTTCTTCAAATGAACCATCATCTTGTCACTAACTTCAAAATCATAATTTCTTATAGACTTATAAACATTCTCCATATACTTTTGATTACTTTGTTCCAACCTAAACTTCACTTCCTTATGCAAAGACTCCATAAAATCCATGAATTCTTCCCTTGCAGTGCTTCCCTTTTCTTCACTAGCAATATCTGTAAAATCTGATATACCTCTATGTTGCATTCTAGTAATAATCTGAAAAGGGGTTTTCCCTATACTCCTATTCATAGAATTAATATATGTAAACTCAACTTGTGCCAACACTACTTCCTAATTACTTGGCTTATCTCCCACTAAATATCTCAACAAATTACCCAAACTTCTATTCACAACCTCTATATGTTCATCTATTTGTGGATGGAATGTAGAACTAAACTTCAACTCAATACCCATCTTCCATAAAGTCTTCCAAAAATAACCAACAAACTTATTGTCTTTGTCAGAAATAATACTTCTTGGTAATCCATGCAATCTCACAATCTCTTTAAATAAAATTTTAACATGCTCAACAACTGATGTCTTCTTACATGGTATGAAATGAGCCATCTTAGAAAATCTATCTACCACAATAAATATAGAATCATACCCATTCATTTTCTTATGCAATCCAAGAACAAAATCCATGCTAATGTCACTCCAAGGCTTCTCAAGAATAGTAATATGCATATACAAACAAGTGTTTTGACTTACTCCTTTTGCAAATTGACAAATTCCACAAGTCTTTACAAATTTCTAAACATCCTTATACAATTGTGGCCAATAATAGTAATCCTTCAGCAAACTCAATGTCTTATCAATTCCAAAATGTTTAGCCAATCCACCACTATGCTTTTCCTTAATCAAATTATTTCTCATAGAACTTCTAGGGATACAAAACTAAATTCCTTCGAACAACATGCCTTCTTGAATGAATATTCATCATATTTACTTGTGTGATATATTAGATTTGGTGTTCTATACTCTTTCCATGCCTTAGAAAAATTAGGGTCAGGATCATACAACTCTTTCATGTCATCAAAACTAAGAACTTCAATCTTCATTTTAATCAATAAGGAACATCTTTTGTTCAATGCATCAACAACTCTATTAGCAACTCCACTCTTATGCTTGATAACAAATGTGAAACTCTACAAGTACTCAATCCACTTCATATGTCTTTGATTCAATTTATGTTGACTTCCCAAGTACTGTAAGCCTTTATGATTAGCATACAACACAAACTCCTTAGGAATCAAATAATCTCTACACTTCTTCAAGGCTTGAACAATAGCATAAAACTCTTGATCATACATAGAATACTTTTAGCATCATTCAAATTTTCACCAAAAGATCCAGTCTCAAATTTGGATTTCCAAACACATTGCTTCCAACTTTTTAACATCCTCTCAGTTCTGCCCCTAAAACTCAATCCTAGACCTTCTTAAATACTTGTGTGGCCATAGGTCAGCCTATCACAAAATTAAATTTTATATTAAATGCATGCATAGCCACAAGTCAGTTCAATCAAATATTAACTACCAATACCAAAATTAAATACATGTAAGGTCAACCCAAACTAGAACCAAACATAGACAACTCAAAAAATGAAGGCTCCATAAAATACTGATGTTCGACATCCACATGATCACTTGGAAATCACATGAACTTGGTAACCAAAGATCACTTGGCAACCACACGAATTTGGAAACCAAAAGGTGACTCTCTAACCAAAGAACACTATGGAAAAACTATGAACTTAACATCAAATAGGAAGCTTGGAAAACACTAAATGCTTGACACTCACTAGGAACTCAAAAAATGAAGTATAACTTGGTAGCAACTAGAACTCAGTAGTAATTGGCAGAAAGAAAAAAAGTGTAGGATTACAAGGCAACCCAGGATGCTCTTGCATTATAAACATAGTCAAAGTAGTGATAGAATCTATCTCATACTAATGTCCATAGCTAGACTAGCAGATCTCCATTTGCATCAAATGTTTGATGAATAAAATTCGGGCTAATATACCCCACATTCTTGTACATAATCTAGTACATCAACAATGAATAATGGTGAAATTTAAAATATCTCATCTCTCCTCTCTATGTCAACCCAATGTTTTCTTTCATCTTCTCTAGGATGTAATCTAAATAATCATATTCTCCACCATGATATGTATTATGTACATCTCTGGACACAATGTATTTTGCCCCATATACCACATCAAACCCATCTTTTCCTACCACCTTGTGGACACCATATACTGTCTTCTCAAAATAATTCTTAAATTTTTCTAGGAGCATCTTCTTATCTACTTTCTTTGGATAATCCCCAACCTTCTTGAGGTCCATTAGGATGTGTTACATCATGGTTTTCCTAGTATAAGCCTTGGTATTCTTCTCAAACTTCCCTTGAAGTTCAACTAGGTCTAGTGGTTTGCTTATCACATCATCTAATCTAAAGGCTTCAATGAAAGAGGCACAATCGAGTGTGCATAGAATGGTCTCATTATGCTTATAAAATAATTTAGTGGTTGAATTATAGGATTTAATGAAGGCCTTTACCAGATTGACATCCACAAATACTTCTGAAAAAGATGAGCTTTTCTAGATTCTTCTTCCATTTATTACATACAAGAATCTTTTCAGACCCTTTTTTATAGAAATATCTAAAAATTTTATACCCTTGACATCAAGAAAGGTAGCATCTCTATAGAAAGCATACGAGTCTCTAAATTCATGTTCATTTGTAGAGATGTCATTGAAGGAGTCTGGAAACAACTTTATCCATTTGTCTACATATTTACTAGGTCTCTTGTGTTGTGTTTTTACTCCTCTAGAAGTAGAAGTCTCCATAACTCCCATGTCTTTATCTTGAATCTCTTCAACTTATTTTTCTAACATCTTGATTGATAATTAGGAATCTAGAAAAACTTTATAACTAGCACTAGAAACTATAAATCCTTCAAACTAAAAACTCTGCAACTACTGCAAATCTTCTCTTCCTACAAACAGTAATCTATTATTGGCCTAGAGAATGCATTTATGCTATGTGTATATCATCAATCATTTATATTCGTTGAATTCCTACATGCACAAGCCTTAAACTCATTTTTAATGTCACCTCAGGGGAGCATTGACTAACTATCTAGCTTTGCATTCTCTATACTTTTCTCAAATTTCATTGGTTGATAACTTATGTCATTTTTCCAGCTCAAAAAAGGGCAAATAGTTCTTTCATGTCTTATTTTAGGGCTTGTAATCTTATGATTCACTTTGAATTTCAAACCGTTTATATCCTCTTAAGGAAGAATATTGACGTTTATGATCGTACAATCGATCATGCTTCATATCTTCAAAATTTCCTCTTAATCTTCTTACAATCTCACAAATAATAGCTTACTGCAAGATTAGAATTCTTGAATTTCATGTCCTCTTTTAGAGCCATGAAACTATGCTTATCATATTATAAACTCTTTTTTAGCATCACTTCAATATACATAAACTTCTATGATCTTATGATCACAACTCATCATAGCATTGGACCTTGCCTTTTCACACCTTACGATCTCTTGATCATGGTTATCTAAGCTTCTTCATAACTTTGGGAGTTTTCTCTTAACCACTTCCTTTACCTCTTGATAATATGCTAACTGTGGCCTTTCTTTATCATAACTTTGAAAACTCTAATGTTCACTTTGCCTTAACCCTTATGACCATACACTTGGCACTATTTTGTAACTTCAACAGTCTTCATGTTTTTCCCCTGTGATCTTATGATCCTCTATTCTTCGTATCTTTTAGAGACTTCAATGGTTATGTGTTCAATTTCTTTATGCCTATTTACCTATCCCTACTTCATGAGATCATGATACTTAATACTTAGTACTTTATGTCTTACGATCTTATGATCTCCTTACTTTCGTATGGTTGAGGGTCCTCTTATAAGCCTTTACACTTATATGCTCTTTAGTTCATTATAATATTGTATCACTTGTTTTTTACTATAAGAAATTTATGATACAATGATAGGAAAATTGTAAGATCAAAACCTTAATAATATACTCTCGCAATGCTACATTTACATTGTAATGGAAAATAGATTGTTCTTTTGGTTTAACTATTAGATGCCCAAAATTGTGAACAATATTTGGTTACAATAGTTGG
The DNA here is from genome assembly GCA_028749045.1 of Cupressus sempervirens. Taxonomy (NCBI): domain Eukaryota; kingdom Viridiplantae; phylum Streptophyta; class Pinopsida; order Cupressales; family Cupressaceae; genus Cupressus; species Cupressus sempervirens. Next base: position 614,494,515 of record CM053786.1, on the reverse strand, counting down.
AAAATTGCTTCTAAAAAGACTAACCTTCCTCTAAATTTTTAGGTATAGCTCCCTATTGTAGTATGATTTTCAATGAATTATGTTTGTTTCTAATTCTAAAATAGGGTGTGTTCTTAACTTGAGAGTAGGAGAGGTAAACCAAACTAGACCTATATAGGAACTAACTCAGGTAAGAAATGGTATTTTGAGATTGATTAAGTCTATGAATTCACACATCCTATGAAACCTCAAGGCTTAATGATTTAGTAATGCATACTAACTAATAATAAACTGATATCAATAGGAAAATAACTACAAAGAAAGAAAGACTAATCTTGAAGGAAAACACAAAAGGGATTTCTCTTGAACCTATGATGACAATACTATCATTTTTAGTTGGCTAGCTCAAAATAGGGGAGTGAAGTTTTATTCATTCCTTGATTTGATTTAGATGAAAGAGAAAACATAAAATTAACACAAAACACTTTTCAATTGTCTCTACAACATCAAGTATCTCACACCAAAAATTAGCCAACCTTTTATTAATCTTTCATTCTAGTACATATAGGATTCCAAGATGACCATTACAATGGAATTTAAATCAGTTCATGTCTTCAAAAATATCAAATGGAAAGGATCTAGTTTTTCCATTACAATCATTACATCAAAATATGTAAAGGGTAGAATATGAATCACTTTTCCTTCTTTTCTTTTTCTGATTTTCCCCTGTAGAATTCGGTAGCAACAATGATTGGAATCAATTCCTCATGTCTATGTACATGTACATTAGTGTATTTCAAGAGCCATTTAGGATGCTCTCTGGCCAAATCTTTGAGAACACCTAAATGGTCTTGTACTTCTTCCATGGCCATGTGTACACACCCACCATGTTTTTGGAGCTTAGAAACTCTATTCTTGTGATCAAAAGATATTCCCATCAAAATATCTATGAAGTTGGAGAAATTTATCTACCCTTCCTCTTAAGCCCTTCCTCTGTCACCATGATTATCTTAAAATTCAACTACATACTCTGAAGCCACTCAAATAAATGCTCATCTCCTTTAGGAAAGATATTCATTTTGACTACCTCCTTATCCTTGATGGTGATAGTCATCTTCAGTAAAGAGACACAATCTTCACTTTTAATTGTTTCTACTACCCAGGTAGCTCTATTAGCTAAAATGTAGTCCTTTTATGTTTCTAGCCTTAATATGGCATTGCTAATCTATTCTATAATTTTGAGTCACTCTAACTTGAGTTTCTCACTCCACTCTTTATCAAATTTCTTGAACTATTCATCTCCTTTGAGTTGGGAGATGAATGCTTGGACATTGGCAACCGTAGGATCACTAGTGATAGGCATTCTAGAGATACTTGCCAAATGGGTGACCAATTGTCTGATGAAGCTATTCATTTCTTGGATCTCTGCCTTCATTCTGACCTTTGATAATTTAAGAAATTCAAGTTGTCCCTCTATTTCCTTGTTTATTGACTCCCATGAGCCAACTTTACTTACATGTCTGGCCCCCCTGAGATCCATAGAGTGTAAGGAAAAATTATCTGTAGACATATCTTTTATTCTTCCTTCTTTGGTAGCCTTTGTAATCTTCATTGTCAAATTTGGTTGACTCACTCTCACTACCCCACCATCTCTGAGATTTATTACTTGCACTTGGGGACTACTTGGAAGGAGAATTGCAACACTTACAAATGGGATTAGAATACTATGAGGTGAGAGGGAAAGAGTGACCTTACCGTCCTTTAATTTCTCCACCTTCTTTTTCTTAGCTTCTATTTGGGTTCCAATCACTAGGAGGGAGCCATTCTAACAAGTCTTAGCTAAAGGAATACTTATGTCAGGAGGTTGATTGCCTCCACCTGATGGTTGTGCTAGGTCTTGAGTAATGGCTAAGGTTTCACCTATGTTACACCTTGAGAGGAGGAAGCTACTACAACTACTAGAGAAGCTTGAGTGGATGTACTTTTGTCTTGACTCCTTCTGGCTATGGTCCATTCTATTGATCTCAAATTGGTATTAACAATTAAGTGTCAACACACTTGAGATATTTACTAAGTTCATACTGAGCTAGTAATACATGTCGAGTATAATATGTATAGATACCAAGTTGAAAAGAGTGTTGAGTCACTCAAGTACTGAGTAGATAGACCATGCTGAGTGATTCAAGTGCTGAGTAAGTAATTGATGGAAACAAATTTAGGTGCTAAGTCAAAAATAGAACTACAGTACGTGTCGAGCATCAATATTATCAAGTGCCAAGTAACACAAATTAGATCTAGTTGTTTATGATGGCACAAACAATCATGTAAACCTTTTTTATGCCAACTTATGGATAAATCTCAAACCTTTGCAGATAAGGACAAATCTATTTGGATTCCCTATGTAATCAACATGCAACCAATCAAAAAATTGGAAGGGATTATGTAGCAAAACAAATGAATCTCAGCCATAGATTCATACCTAACCCTAAGCCACCAAAGTCTTTATAAGGAAGATGAAGACCCATAATTTATTACGCATGTGAGTAAAGAGTAAAAGGAAGAAAAGGGATGAATTGATCATAAAGCATTCAAGGTGACTTAGCAGAGTGAAAGAATTGTAGAATAAGTTAGTAAATAGAGGATCAAGGATACATCATTGACAAATCAGATCAGAAAGGATTAAGAAGGATAGAATGGTGATATGAAATCAGCAAGTTAAAGTTTTAAGTCATTAGATCAAACATTCTATTGTTACTTTCTAACAGTTGTATCAACAAAGCGAAATCCTTTGGACTAAAGTTGACTTAATAGTCATTGCAAAATCCTTTAATAGGGTGACATTCCAAGTGAATGTTCTAAAGTCCTTTAATCAAGCACACTTCTAGCAGGGTGTTAAAATCCTTTAATAGGGTGGGACTTAATAGTCTCTTGTAAGCCTTTAACAAGGTAGGCCTTTCATAGGGAAAATCATGTTTTATGGTCAACTTATTGTAACCTTAATTGGTGACCCTTTATTGCTATAGTAGTGAAGAATTGTGAGTGTCATCCCCACCCTAGTTTTACCTTCTCATTTGGATGGTTTCTGGGTAATCATATCAGGTATTAAATATGTGTATGCTTATTTGATGCATTTTCTTTACATTTCATTTTAGTTTATTGCATGTTGGCATTATGTTGTATTTTTCATTAGTAACAACACTTATTCGATTCTAAATGGATACCGAGCTCATCACTCAATCCATAATTTATATTGAGCATTTAGTGGTTACCTTGTAAGTTCAGTAGTTAAGTAGTTCACACCAAGCATTCCTGATGCTATCGAGTGAATGTATAGTTTACCAGTGTCTATAGAGCTTACAATGTTTACCGAACATGCAATGGTCATGCTTCATAGTGTCTACTAAGTCATCATCTTGTGTAATGTAAAGTCAGTTTCTACCAAATGATAGATGTGTAGTGTTTATCGAGTGATAGGAAGGTCAACAAAGGTTTCAGTATCTACTGAGTGACACTATATCTACTGAGTCTCCAATGGTTACCGAGTTCTAAGCTACATTATGTGATTAGTATGGACTAAACTTCTACTTCTATCGACTACTTGTGTTTTAGCTAACCTTGCAATTGTAATTATTGGAATGGTATATATGTAATGTATTGTACCATTTGCAATATATTACTATGAGTATGTTAAAGAATGGAGTTGTAATGTTTTGAGAAGAGTGAATGTGAATTAGTAGCAAAGAAAAATATTCAACAAGGTCATTAAGAAGTAGCAAAGACATATCAATCACAAGAGGTGATATGTACTTCAAGATCTATTCAGCAATAAAGTTGTATGTCAAATCTACTATTTTATCCTAATAGGTGAATTAGTTTTCTAAATCCTTTAATAGGGTAGGCTTAATAGTCTTTGTATTAATCTCCTAATAGAGTGCATACTTCATTGTATGTTTGTAAAACCTCTAACAAGGTGGATCTAGCAGTCCAAATTGCTCTTAATAGGGTAGATCATCAAAAGTGGTCAATGTAAGCCCTAATAGGCCAACTTTATACTACAGTAGTGAAGTTTTGTGGATATCATCCCCACCCTAGTTTTACTTTCTATTTGGAAGGTTTTTGGGTCACCAAAATACTATGTTCATGTGTTATGAATGTTTATCTTTTCTCATGCATGCAATAAATTAGATGAATGAATGGTGAATGATTTATATGGTTAAGTACTAAATTGATTTAAATTTTTTGAGGTTATTGATTCACCCCTCCCCTCGCAGTAACCTAGCTAGTCTTAATTATTTCCAACAATTGGTATTAGAGCTTTGTGGTTCTTAGGATAAATTTTGCCAGCTTGAGAAAAGATCAAGGGAAATGGAGATATTTAGACTTGAAAAAGCTATTGAGAATGAGAAGCTAGATTTAGTAATGTCCATAGCTCAACTCAAGGAAGCAAAAGAGCATCTTTCTCAATCCCTAAAAAGAAGGAAGGAACTTGCAAGACAAATGAATGACCATTAGTATGTTGAAGAAAAGATTGAAGACCTTTTCCCATCAAGTAGCTTAGATGAAGCAAATGAGGCAATCAAGGAACTCCTAGCAAGGAATGGCTCTCTATAATAAGAGGTAAGAAAATTGAAAAGAGATCAAGAAGTTCAATCAATAAGAATGTGTGAAATCTTGGAACAAAGGAATAAGGCAAGTGAAGACTTAGAGGCAAGGAACAATGCAAATCAAAACCAATCCCTTCAGCAAGAAAGTCTTATCAATCAACTTTCCAATGCAAATGAGTAAATCATGAATCTAAGATCTAAAAAAGAAAGCTTAAGGAATGCTTTAATCACTGAAAGATGGATCAATGAAAGATTAAAAGCTATTCTAATTTCTAAAAAGCAACTCAATGAAAGAATGATGAAATCTCAAGTAGATATGGATCAATTGAATAAACAAAGTGAGCAGAATCTCCATAGGCAAAAAGGTAAAGTAGGACTTGGCTATAAAGAAAAAAGTGAATCTTCTAAGCAAGGTACCCAAAAGAATCAAAGACCTACTTGCAATCACTGTGGTAAGTTAGGCCATACACCAAATAAATGTTAGAGCAATGGAAAAGTAAAATTCAATGGAAAATGCTACAATTGTAGTAAACATGGTCATAAAGCTAATGAATGCAAGTATAAACCAAAATTTGAAGGAAAATGTCACAAATGCAAGAAATAAGGTCACAAGGCATCTAAATGTAGATCCAAACCATTCAATCCAGCTGAACAAATTGTCAAAGCAATATTTGGTTAGGATTACAATACTTGGTGTAGATGTCACTATTGTGGAGAATATGGACACATTGGCATAGATTGTACAAAGCATGACTTAAGAAAAAGATATTCAATAGTATGATGTTATACATGCATTGAAATTGGTTATATAGCTAAAAATTGCATGAACATTGGAAGAATTGAAGATGAGAAGAAAGCTAAAGTTGATAACAATAAGAAGCAGATGAGACAATAGTGGATTCCTAAATCTACTAAGCATAATAGTTCAAATGATGGAAATATCACTCAAGAAGTGGGTGACTCCACCATTTCCAATTAGATTCTTCAAAGGAAGGACTTGAACTATATCTTCAAGCTATATCTCAAGCAGTTCCAAATGAAATAAAGTAGAAGATCCAAATCAATATTTTAGATACAAAAGGATCACATGAGTTTAGTTCATATCGAGCAAGGTTGGTCACAGACTCAATCAAGCTAGGCATTGGTCTGATTTTTTACATATTAATTTTTCTTAGAATCATAGTAAAAAAATTAGATGTGAGTTCTTTTGTTAGGTCCTAGAGTTTTAGGTTTTGGTCTCGTATTTTTGATATCTTTTAAACTCTATGTAAAACCTTAGGTCTTGCCTTTTAAATCATATTTTGGCATGAAAGTCTTAACAACAACTGAATATTCTTTGCCACCTATGTCAAGATCATTGTTGAGTCCTTTTGAAAAATCTTATCTCGCCGTTGGATCTTATTAGAATCAATAGATGTCACATACTCACTATAAAAAATTGCAAGGTTATTTCCTATAACGATGTAGTGACAATCAGAGAACTATGTCTTGGTGCTAAAAGTGAAGTCCAGTGTCAAAAAATTGTATTAATATGAAGGCATTATGGTCACATGCTATCTCCTAGGATTGTTAGTGTCAGAAAGGATGCACGAGGAGGAATTTGAAAATGGTGTCACCAGAATTGAAGTTTCTCCTAAGACTCACTAAGTCACTATCAGAAAATCTATGGGACCTGCCGATAGTGACATAGCAAGTGCTCAAATTTTAAAAGAAGCAGCAACCTTTTTAAAAAACTAATGTGATCACAAAAATTCCCATGCAAGGTCATAAATATGTGTGACCACCTTCTCTGACACCAGTATTAATTGATGAATTTTCAATCAATGTGTTTTTTTTCTTCATCACCAGAGTTTTGACTCCATTGGAAGTTGCTATGTCGCTAGTTGGGAAGTTGGTGTTTTCATCGGTAGCAAGGTAGTGACTAGTCGAAAGGTTGTGATGTAATGGAAATTTTAAATGAGATGGGCCCCAAACAAGTAATTTGTCAAAAATGAGTTGTGCAAATTAAATGACATGATGGCATCCTACTTAGCATTTATAGGCCAAAAGTTTTGACTCCATCGGAGCTCGCTATGTCACTACCAAGAAGTTTGTGATTTTTGTCGGTAGCAAGGTAGCAGTATGCCTAAAAATGAAAAACATGGTAGAGTCAAGGAAAAATGATGTCATTAGAAATTAAATAATATATATGTGTGCCAGCATGTTAAGCTAGCTGAGTGACAATAGTATCTTAGACCCACTCCCCATGCATTGAACATGTAAATGATTCTAAATCATCAGATCAAGCACAAATCAATGATACTCGCTAACTTGCTATGGAAAGATGTGGTAAATTTATGTATAGTAAGGTAGCAAGTGAGGGACCCACCATTTTTCTCTTAAAGGTTGTATCAAATGTTTGCCACAAGATCAAAGCAAAATCAATGGCTATCGCTAGCTCGCTATAGAAAGGTTCTCAAAAGTTATGTATAGTGAGGTAGTGAGTTGATGACATGTGTCCTCAATCATCCATGGGCCTAGTTTGAAATGCCAGCATTAGAGGAAAGGTACAAATGGAGTTATTTTATTGGGTTGATTGCCAACATGTTAAGAGGAAATGTGAGTCAACCCAATTTTCATTCTGTGATCGTAGGAGTTGTTGAAGATCGACGACACAAATTTAAAAGGAAGTATAGTGCCACTATGTTTCTCTATTTTTTGCATTTATGATGAATGAAAGCTTTGTGTGTGAGAAAAATAGAGTATAATATAGGAGATTTAATCACTTCTAGTCTCACTCAAACAAAGATTTGACATTTTCTGAGCAAAAGAGCTTGTTGATTGTATTGTGTTAAGCCTAGTAAAGACGTGAAGTGATTCCTTATTTGTTCGAGAGAAATTGCAAAGGTTCAAAGAAGAACAAGTTTGGAAAATCAAGTAAGTACTCAGATTACAACCTTTGTAGCATTCTAGTTCCTTTCATTATGATCAAGATGCCTCCTAAGAAAGCATTTTTTTGGCAAGTTAATTACATGGATAGGACTGTTCATGACAATTTGTTAGAATTACTCCCAGAATCCACCATTGAACCTACACAAGTTTAAAATTTGATTTCCTTAAACCCTAGGCTTAAAATTTTTGATGGCTTATATGACAAGGGGAACTAGGTTAGGGATGCAACAACTACTCAAACTAGTCTTGTCTTGTTTAAAAAGTGGTTTTCAGAGAGAAATTTGTTTCCTCGCATGCTAATGTTTGGAATTTTGATTTGGAAAAGCTAGTAGTTCCAAGTGTTTTTATGGATTATGATTTTCTTGAAGCCATTGCCAAGAATTATGACCAAGCTATTAGGGTGGTGAGAAGAAATGATGTTGTGCCTCTGATCTCAATTAGTCCTGAAGAAATTAGAGAGGTTTTTCAGTTAGAACCATTCTTAGATTACCATGTGCTAATCAATCTGTGAGAACTAGAAAATGAATACAAAGCAAAGAAGGATGTAATTAGGGGAGGTGAACTGAGGGCACACATTGGTACAATAGGAACTCTGTCAGTAATTATTGTAGCCTCTAGAGAACCTTTTAAGAAGAGTCTTTTCACTTCCTGGGCTCTAGAGATATACAAGACCCTGTGCCATATTTTTGGTGAAGATGAGTAGGATTTCATCCCCATTGGCCTTATCTATATGATGGTTCAAATTGCTTCTTTTGGTGTAGATGTTATCTTTAATTTTGCCTCCTTTTTGGCTGAAGAAATTCATACTGGTTTAGTTGGAATTGTGAAGGGCAAAGCGGAGAAAACTTTTGGCCACTATTCTCTATTAATGCATATTTTCTTGTTCAAGGGGGTGAAATATTTTGGTAATGAGATGGAAATGAACAGAGAGGAGAATGGGGAAGCGTTGCTAGTCTAGTTGTGGAGTGCAGATATGACCTGGGATGCAAATAATGCCAGTTTTGTTAGATTTGATAGGTATTTTGCTTCTAAATTGAGATGCCTCATATTGAGTGACAATCCTAGGATCCCCAAGGTATTAGTGAACCTCCTTAGGCCTATGGACAAACCCCATAGCTTGAAAGTTTCACACAATTGGGGAGATATCATTCCTTACCCTATTTCTACAATTTTCAAAATCTATGGTTTTAAAGGGAGTCCTCATGTCTTGCCTTACCAAGTACCTTTCAAGGTAGGAATGGCTGAAGTTTTGTGGCAATTAGGAGGAGTAGAAGAAATGTTCTTGTGAAAAGGCAACTAGGGTCAATTTTCCCTACCTAAATAGTGGCCCATCAGTTTGTGATTACCAAAGGGGGTTGGCTCTTTTTGCATAAAATTTTGGATTAGTATATGATGCCTATCTCCCATCCCCATTTTTATGATTCTAAGGGATTTTTTAATTAGACCTTGAGGCATAGAATTAAGCTAGGATAGGTCAAACATGATTCATATTATCTAGAGGATATTATAAAGAATGAATTCTCATTGCAGGAGTAGGAAACTAAAAAAGAAAAATGGAGAGTTTATTCCCGAGTTCTAGAATTCATTCATTGTTTTGATAAAAAATGTAGTCCTTTAGATAATGTTAATATAGAGGCTGATAGAATAAATAAGCTCATGAATAAATTCCCTAAAATAATGGAAGCTATGAATGAGAAGAAATAATTTTTTATTGATTCTTATCCTGATAAGGCAAGAGAAGTCATGAGGAGGTTGGCTTTCACTCCTAATATAGGAGCTGGTCAAATAATCGTACAAAATAAGCCTGGTTACACTATAATTCAAAATAAAAGGGCTCCTATAGATAAGGGCAAGCAAATAATGGGATCCACCAGTTTAGCCTAGGAGGAGAGACCTGATGAACCTAGTTCCAAGAGGTAGAAGGTAATGAAAGAAGAGAGACCTCAAATTGAGGAATATTCACCCACTCAATCCCCTTTGAGTATTGGAGAAGAACAACTCACTGGTGAACAGATTGAATAAATGGGATCACAGGGAGCTACTTTTATTACTCAAGCATAATTAGATGAGGACAACCCTCCAGAACCTCCCCTCCCATGTTTGGATCTAATTGTTACTAAATTGGGATATTTTTGATGCCTTACTTTTTTGGTTCTATTTCAAATAAATTTAATTTGCAAGATCATAATGAAAAGGATTTCAAGGGCACTACATTTGTTGAGGATCAAGCTGCATTGGTCAGTTGGTCATTAACAAGAGCATCTAGAGCCACACCATCAAAATCAGATAAGTCTGGATTGATGGGAAACATAATTGTAAGAAGGGTTGCTGATACTTCACATGTGCAGGTAACACACTGGAATGTGGATTCATCCAAATTTCTTTTGGCCACTACTAGGAAGGAGGAATAGGCTATGTTCAAGTTATAGAATAAATATGAAACAATTCTTGAGGCCTATAATAAGGAGGTAAAAAGGAGAATTAAGCTTGAAGACAAGCTAATGGGGAAGTCTACCAAGCCAAGAATAACATACCCCTATCCTCCAGTGAAACCTTTTAAATCCACCCCCCTTATAGAAATACCAGACACACCTCAAAGGCCAGAATATTACACAACTGAGGATTTTGAAGAAGAGAAAAGAAAGCTATGGGCCTTACATGTAGAGTTAAATATGCAATATAAGGATAAACTTAGAAATGCCCTAATGTATTTAGTAGATAAAATTGAATGGCCCTTGTTCTATGATCAGTTGGCAAGAGTAACAAGTATATGGGAGGAACTAAAAACCCATGATGAAACCCTCAAGCCTATTTTTAATAAGTGGGGAAAAAGGGAGAAAGAAATCACCCTTTTATGTTATTTAGTTATAAGGTCTTCCCTTGACCATATTGAAAAAATGTATAATGTTGCTAATGACCTATCAAATTTTGATAATAGGAGAATTGCTCTAAAACTGGAAATTGTTTCTTATTTAAGCAAGTACAAGAATCAAAAATTTGATTTGTTTCCTTGTGCCTTAGATAGAAAAAGTAAATTGAAAAATAAAGATGCATGGAGTAAAGAACTAGATGACCTGTTCTACATAAGGATAAATAAAGTTGTAAATGAAAAGGGACATGCTTGGTGGGCCATCATGACAGAGGAATTAGTTGAAGTCTAGTTATTTTTTGATTCTTTGAGACAAGAGTTTGTTGGTCTTGAAAATGAGGCTAACTATATATTAAAGAAGAAAGATGATATCCTGCAATTCAGTTGGCCCGATGATGCACATTTTAACCCCTAGATAGCAGATATTACTTCTGATGAGCAGTTAGAAGAAGGTAGCACAGATGATGATGAAGAACTAAAAGGTGAGGTGCAAATCATTGACACATTAGCACAAAATCTGATAGAAGAAGAAGGTGAAAAATTAATATTGCATGTTTAAGGTGAAAATCCACAAGAAAAAATTGATTTGGAGCCACCACAAGATAACCCTTCATTGGCTAGTTTGGTAGCCACATATTTTGAAGATTCAAAATAGTAGGGGACAAATCAAAAGTTGATGATTTATAGCAATAATAGAAATGAGCCTACCCAAAGAATTTTTGATGTGCTTGGCATTCTGTTATGCTGGTTTTTATCTCTTGTTATGATGTTTTATTTCTTGTTTGGAAGGACACTTGTCAATCACAATTTCCCTTTGCTTGTTGCAACTCATGTCTATATAAATGTGTTATCAAGGCAATGTGATGGTCTGAAAATTTGTATAATTTTTGTGTTTCTCAAGAAAAGTACAAATGGTCGGTCCAATACCATGTAGTTGTTTTGAGTTTGCTTCCACTTGTAATCTCTAGTGATATTGAAATGACAGAATTAGCAAGATGTTCTGGTATTTTCTTTGAATTCTATTGGTTATTGTATTAGTCATTCAAAAGGATAATACAAAGGGGGTATTAACACTATATTTGTGTCATCAATTTCTGTCTCCATTTTATGGGTTTGTCTACTTTGAAGTCATTTTAAATAAGGTTTAACTTGGCTGAATGCAATCTAGATGGGTTGTATGCTAATATCAGTGTTTCTTTTAATTCAAGGAATTATAGAAATGCTTCAATGAATTAGTAGGGCTTATGAGTTTATAGAAAGGATACTTCATAAGAATGGAAATGGGTGATTACAATTGATTAATTCTTTTACAAGTTATTTGAGTTAGATCTCCTACCGATAGTTAATTTTGTACCCAATGGATAAGGCACTGGTCACGTAAGTCAAAAGTGAGCAAGGGTGAATTTTGCTATTGCATATCAAATCTTTTTTTACATAAAATCAAAACCATTTCGTACCATTTTGTTTAAAGTTACAAATGCTAGTTACCACTCATTTGCATATAGTTTTTTGAGCCTTAAATAGCCACCAATTCTAGGAATACTTGTAAACTATAGGATATTTATAACCAGATTTGCTTATAGGGGATGCATATAGATTTGAGAAGCTTTTAGAGAAAATTGATAAACTGTGTATGTGCTTGAGGGTAAAAGATGAGAATCATAATGAAACTAAGATAATTTCATACCACAGTTTACATTAGAATCATCCCTAGGTATACGTGCCTTGGTTTAGCAGAGCCTAAATAGTAGAAAACCATTTTTGGTTTTTTTGAAGTTGGGTCAAAGTGGTTTATTCATGTAATTGCTACTAGGAATTGGCTAATCCTTAGATTGTGTGAGTAATTTCACTGTGATATTGAGCATTTTTTTGCTCAGTAGTTTCAAACACCAACAAAATGGTGACTCTATTGGGGAATACACTCTATGTTGTCATAAACTAGTATATCATTTATGATCTATGTTTACTTTGAGTAGAGTTTGAAGTAAGCATTTCATGCTAAAGTTTCCCATGGATTCAGAATTTGTATATATTTTGCCTGAGACTATCACTAAAGGATTTATCTTTTGTTTAGTTATTTTTCCCATTCTAATAGAGTGGGTGGCGACTCAAAAGGTTTTAACTAGTGTCAAGATTAAAAATTTGTTGTCTTAAAACCATGAAAAATAAGAAAAATACACAAGAAAATGTGAGGAAAAACCCGAGAATCAAATTACAAATTGATCTCCCTCCTAGAGGAAGACAGAATTGGGCTGTGAAGGGAAACCAGATGCAGAAAGGAAGCTATTCATAGGAGCAAATAGTAGGGAAAGATAATGCTCACCATTTTGCTATTGAAAAAGTGCCTTTCTCCAAAGGTCTAAGATCTCATCCAGTTTTGTCTGATGATGATTTCTATAATACCCCTAAAATGATATCTCAAGAAAAGGTTATGCAACCACATACATTTGGTCTTGAGGATAGGACTAGTAACAATCTTTTTCAGCATAGTACAAACCCTTTCATGTCAGATTATTCCCCTGAAAAGGTTAGACCTAGACACTTAGAACCTAAAAGTTTTAATGATGAGAAAACATCTAGGTCTGAATTCACTATCCTTGATCCTGATGAGAATGAAATTTTGAAAGCACAACTTACTGAGCAAGAAGCTATAAATAGGAGATTTCAAAAGGAAATGGAAGAAAAAATCATGAAGGCTTATGAAGAAAATAAAGAATTACTTAGGTGAATCGTTGCTCTAAAGAAGAAAAATGACATAGCAGCTAGTGCCTAGTAGCCTGAGATTGTGGGACAAGTTGAACAACTTAAGAGGCAAGAGAAAAATTTGCTGGAGATTCAAAAAATGAATCTAGAGGGACATGTAATATAGCAAATTAGGAACTATACTTCTCTAGAAGTTGATAACAATAGAGTAAAAAATATAGAACTTGTTGTAGGGGCTAAGGACAAAGGAAAACAAAAGGAAATTGGTATTAAGATCAATGAGCCAATAAAGACAGTTCAAATCTATGATTCCATGTCACTTTCTGATATTGAATTGGAAAAGAGAAGAAAATAAAGGGATTCTTTAGCCAAGAGATTGGAGATTGCAGATCTGAGATGAATAATAAGATCAAATTCTTGGAAATTACCAAGAAGTAGTTTGCAACCTATGCCTAAAGATGATGATGGATCAAATGATGCAAATCAAAATACTACTAAGGTGCCTATTTCTTTCTTGTCTTCATCCTCATAGAAAGTAGATCTTAACAAATCTATTGGTGATGCTAGTACTAGTAATAATATGAATGATACTAAGAAGGATAGTGCTAATCACGCCAAGATTGATTTACAAAGAAGACTTATTTAATTAGAAGGCCATAGGAAAATATGTTTTGATGGAATCCCTAATTTTCCAAATCCTATCCTACAAGAAATGAGGAAAAGATTGCCTAGATTTGATGGAAATAATGCTATTTCTTGTGAGGACCATTTGAGAAGTTTTCTTGATATGATGAGCAATTATGAGGTTGAAGCTGAAGATGTCATTATGAAGTTGTTTGTTCAGTCTTTAATTGAAGATGCTAGAGAATGGTTCAAGAGACTTCCTAAATTGTCTATTGTTGATTGGAAATATATTTAGTATTGTTTCAAAGAGCAATATGGTGACAAGAAAATTTAGAGCTATATCTTGAGTGAATTCAATAATATTAAGAGGTTGTCTAATGAATCTGTTACTGAATTTAACACTAGATTTCAGAAAAGGATGTACAAGCTAATGCAAGCCATGCGAATTGATGGCAAGGTATGTCTGATCACTTATATGAATGCTTTTGATGGTAAAATGGCATACCAACTTAGGGATAAAGAGCCTAGGACCTTAAAAGATGCTTTCATGATTTCCATTAATATAGAAAATAATTTGAGGATTTCAGGGAGATTAGAAAGCAAAAGAGATGATCCTAGGTTATTTGGGAATAAGGGAAATAGAAAGGAAGAAAATAAAGCCATAGGAGGAAAAAAGCATGAGCCTAGTGAAATGAGTTAGATTCTAAATGCTATAAAAGGTCTGAACCTTCCTTAGATGAAGAATGATAGGAACCCCACTAATAATAGGGCCCCCTATCAATCAAATTTCAATAGACAAAATAGGCTGCAAAATTTCCCTTATAACACTACTTGGAAGGATGGTTAGCCTAGTATCCCTCCTCCCAAGAACAACAACAACAATGTGACCCCTGATCCTTTGTCAAAAAATTCTATAAATTTGGTAGATGATCTTGAGTTTTTTGTTGAACCTACTTGGTGTTTTGCATGTCAATTACCCCATTCCCCTAAATCTTGTGCAGTAGCATTGGCATTCCTAGGAAATCAAACTGTAGTAGAAAAGTGTCATGAACAAGAAGAAAATAATGATGATGTAGGATGCAATATGTTTGAATCACATTATTTTGACTATGAGGATTATGATAGAGATGAATGACCAAAGACAGTTTTAGAATGTCATACAACAACAAGTATTTTTTGATGAAAGTGATGTGGAAGACAATGTGTGTAACATGGTAAATGAAAAGAAAGAAGTAACACTGAGAAAACCTTCTAGGGAAGAGATTGATCAAATTATTGCTAATATGATAGCTCAGGTCCAAACTAGAAACATGATTCAGAGAGATCAAAGTAATAAGGTAGGTAATATCTTCATAAAAGGGGTTGATCCTAAGAAGGGGGAAATTGTGAAACCTAAAGAAGCTCCTGCTGTGAAGGTTAAAATTACTAATAGAAGGTGGGAACAAAAGAAAGGAGGAAATCCTAAAGATATGGAGTTTTCAAATAATGTCCCCAAAAAAATAGATGAGAAGGTATCAAAGATCATCACAAAACATGATAAGAATCATCAAAATGCTCTGAACATTTTGGATAAACAAGATGATAAAAGGAATGTGACTAATGATGATCCTCTTGGTTCTTCCATAGATATGCTTGCTATTTTGTCTCAAATTATTGTTAAGGTTCCATTGTCTGAATTGCTAAGAATCCCTAAACACTAAAATAAAGCTATATCATGGTTGGGAAATACTGATGTAAGGGTAAGTTAAGATTGTAATGAAAATCAAAATCCCAAAGAAAGCACTAAAGAAGAAGTAAAGGACAATGAAGCTAAAGGAGTTGTCTCTCAAATTCCTCAAACATTTTTGGATAATTTTGTAATCAGTGTTTGGGAAATGTTGAACCATTTTTCTTGAGCATTTTAGTAAATGGTAAAACATTAAAAAATTGCATGATTGATTTTGGTGCTTCCAACACTGTGATGCCTTTTGTAATAATGAAGGAATTAGGCTTAAAATTAGATACAACTCAAGGAAGATGTTGTGCTATGGATAAAAGAGAAGTGATAGTCATAGGCACTATAAACTCTTTTCCATATAGATTAACAACCTGCCCTAACAAAGAACTTACTATGAGTGTATTGGTTGTTGACATTCCACCTCAGTATGACATGTTATTATCAAGAAAGTGGAGTGCTACTATGGGTGGGAGTTTACAGTGTGATTTATCATTCCCTACTTTAATATTGAGGGAAACCTGATAAAAATAAATAGGGAGCCTAAGAGTATATACATGATAGAGGAAGATGTAGAAGACAACATGACAAATTTTGTGGATACATATATTAATGCATTCAAAGCTGAGGTCTTGACTTTGAAAAAATTTAAGCATAAATCTTAGATGGAAATGGAAGTTAACACAAAAATAAACAAGGGTGATCTATGGACTATGTTTTTTGATGGTGCATGCTGCAAAGATGGATCTAGTGCAGGCATTTTGTTGATATCTCCAGCAAGGGTAACATACAAATTGTTAGAGTAAATAATTAATTATTAATTATTTATTCTATTTACTTAAGCTTACTTAGGTAAATGCATTTTATTTATTAGTTTTAGTCTAGGAGTTAGCTATAAGTTGTTGACAATACATGAGTTTTTTCTCTCCTAAGTCATACTTATCCTCTCACCTTGTTCGAGAACTTTCCACCTCATGTGGATGTATGCTTAGTTGTCACACTTATCTCCTAGTGTCTTCTAGCTTCTTCTAGGAGATTCTTGGAGCTCTTTATATTCGGGCTCCCTCATTGTATTTTTATCAACATATTTTGCATATTGTAAATACATATTTTCTTGTGTTGCAATATATTTTTCTCTCTCATGTCCATTTAAGGTTTTTCCCTTCCTCTACACTCTTCCTTCCTTGGCTTCTCTTTGACAAGTTTTTGCATGCAGGTGATCTCGGGCATCTTCAAAGTTGGATTTCATCAACTCTAACATGGTATCAGAGCCTCCCTACTTCTGCTTCATTGAAGATTTTTTGAACCTATGATTTGGAGACACAAACCCTAGTTTGTTTATGCGTTTTCTTCAAATCAGGGGGACAACAATTATTTGGAGCACTTTGGACCCAAATAGACACTGCCATTGGATCTGGAAGGCCATTTGCAATTAGGATTAATATATAACTCATTGATTTTGGAGACAGAGCTATGGGAGGCAAAAAATTTTAGCTCAAAGGACCTTTCATACGGTCGTATAGATGTGCAGACTTAAATTTTTTTTTTAAAAAGAGTTGCGTAGAGTGCACCATCGTGGCTCCACTCAGTAGCCATCATGGGGCCACCATGCTCTGCCTACACCCCGTTGTGATAGACTATGCCACCTTGAGCTCCACCACAGCCCAACTGCCACTCGTTGTGGAGTGCCACTAGCATATTCCTTTACAGTGCCACCCAACCCTCTGCTCCATCGGTGATCTCCACTCCTGCAGTGCTCCTCTACCACCCGGCTCCAACTCAGCACTATCTGTAGGTTTTTTTGCCACTTGGCACATTGCGGGGGTGATACATGGCCTGGGTGCCAGGTGGACCCACCATTTCACCCCTGCCATGTCAGATTTTGCCACATGACTGCTATGTGGACCTACCATGTGGCCTCTTTTTTTGCTATGATGGTTGCTGGGCTGTCAAATTTAGCACAATAATTTTCTGATGTTAGCACTACATCAGCAGACCTTTCTTGCACATCTCCAAGGTTAGTTTTTGACCTACCTTTAGTTTTTTGCCCATAAATTGAACATATGAAGGTAATTTTCTGATCTAAAAGAAGTGTCGAAAAGCTAGTTCCAAGACAGAGACATTGGTGTAGGTATTTTAAGGTTTTGATGCATTTTTGTTGCTCATATTTTTTTATTAAAGTCCAAAGTTGTGTTTTTGACTCCGACATGCATATCTTTTGCATCCCATGTCATTTTTTTGAAAACATTATATTTTTGGAAAGCTAGTTTTGTCACCTTTTTAGAAATGTGATCTTTTTCCTTAGATTCTAGTCCATGCTCTTTCTATCATATTTTTGGCATTTTTTCTCTATGGTGGATATCTTTTAGGTCTGAGGATAATTTTGTTAACATAGTTTCTTTTGTTTTAGGCTGTACTTTCTTTTCTGTTAGATTTTTCCTTGTTCTGATCATTGTAGACATTATTTGTAAGCACTTTTGTATACACACTGAGATAAAGTGTCACTTTTGCATTTTGGGTTCATGAATGTTTTTTTTGAGTCAGTTGTACTTGCACTATTTTTATAAAGCACCATGGGGGGGATAGTTGTCTGCTATTTTAGGCCTTCTTCCTTTGTTAAGTGAGTGTCCCTTCCATGACATTAGCCCCATGTAGTGTCAGTGTGACCATGTCTTTATAGGTGTCTATACCTCTTCCTCTCTCATTGTTCTTGGTTCATCTATAGGAGACTTTGGCCCACCTTCTCAGTTGCCTATCATCTCACCCTGTCTACATTAAGGGGGGGTTATGTTGTTTTTCTAATGCATATGTGATTTGATGGTTCGATAGTGTGAACTATGTATTTAGTGGTTGATCCTATATACAAGGAAATTGTAGTGGCTAACTACCTATGCATTTCGGTGAGATGGATCATCTACCATATAGACACGCTTGGTTCAAGCCTTCTTCTTCGTTGTAGGTTCTTTAGATCAGTAGTTTTCTTCTTGATGGCAAAGTTTTGTGGCTTCTTCATGCTTCAGTGATGCTCTTTATTATCACTCCTTGTTCCTGTTTTAGAGGAAATTCCTTAGTTGGAGGCTTCTTCAGTTCTTCATTAGGTTCTTACCTCTTTTTGGGGGAGGGTTTTTCCCACGTGGTTTTCTCTTTTTTCCCATTTTTAGAGGTTGCATCTCTTTGCATTGTACTTGGGTACCTAAAATGGCCTTGTTGTCGGGACCCATTCTACATTTCTTAGTTTTGTGAGCTTAAGGCATTTCTCTAAGTTGCACTTAAGGGGGGGTGTTAGAGTAAATAATTAATTATTAATTATTTATTCTATTTACTTATGCTTACTTAGGTGAATGAATTTTATTTATTAGTTGTAGTCTAGAAGTTAGCTATAAGCTGTTGACAATACGGGAGTTTGTTCTCTCCTAAGTCATACTTATCCTCTCACCTTGTTTGAGGACTTTCCACCTCATGTGGATGTATGCTTAGTTGTCACACTTATCTCCTAGCATCTTCTAGCTTCTTCTAGGAGATTCTTGGAGCTCTTTATATTTGGGCTCCCTCATTGTATTTTCATCAACATATTTTGCATATTGTAAATACATATTTTCTTGTGTTGCAATATCTTTTTCTCTCTCATGTCTATTTAGGGTTTTTCCCTTGCTCCACACTATTCCTTCCTTGGCTTCTCTTTGATAAGTTTTCACATGTAGGTGATCTTGGGCATCTTCAGAGTTGGATTTCATCAACTCCAACACAAATTCTCCTTTACTTTAAGTTTTTCTTGTACTAACAATATAGCAGAATATGAGGCTTTATTGTTAGGTCTTAGATTAGCTCATAAGTATGGGATAAAGTGTTTACATGTTGTAGGAGAATCTGAATTAGTGGTATCCCAAGTAAGAAATGCTTATGTGTTGAAGAATAAAAGATTGAAATAGTATAGAAATGCAGTGTGGGGCATGATTGAATGTTTTGATGCATTTGGGATTATTTGGAAAGATAGGAAAAATAATAAAATGGAAGATTTACTGGCAAACCTAGCAATAAAACTAGATGATATCACATTTGCTAGTGTGTCTAAAATTGAGATTCAAACTATAGCTTCTGTCCCTAATAATTTTCAAAACTGGCAAGTGTTTCAAGATGATAAGGATATTCTAAGATTTTTGAATTGTGAGCATATGTTGTCAGGAAAAGAAATTGATTGTGCAGCTTATGTAGAAAATGTAGATGGAAAATATACAATTTTTGGGTAGGATATCGTACAATTGAAGACAAACAAAATTCCAAAGGGTCTAGTTTTTTTAGAAACTATTTTTGACAACCAAGATAGGTCACAAATGGATATTAATGGGTATAATGCCAAGGATTTAGAGGAGATGAACTTGGGAACTCAAAAAACACCTAAAAAGCTATATATTGGTAAGAAATTGCCTCCTAAAATTAGGAAAGATCTAATAGACCTATTAAAGAAGTATAGACATGTGTTTGCATGGTCATATAATGATCTAAAGGCCTATAGGGAAGATCTCTTTCAACATAAAATCTCTTTGAAACTAGATGCTAAGCCTTTCAAACAAAAACAAAGGCCAATAAATCCAACCTTGGCTCCCAAAATGAAAGAAGAATTGATTAAGTTAAGAGATGCTGGGATAATAAAACCTATCAAACATTCTTCTTGGGTATCCAATTTAGTTCCTGTTAGGAAGAAAAATGGAGACATAAGGTTATGTGTTGACTTCAAGAATCTCAATATATCTTCCTTAAAAGATAATTATGGATTGCCAAATATGGAAGCCATGTTGCAAAGGGTCACTGGCTTAGGGCTTATGTCAATGATGGATGGGTTTTCAGGTTATAATCAAGTAGTTGTTAAAGAATCAGAATAGTTTAAAACTACTTTCACTACTTCATGGGTTACTTATGTTGATGTCAGGATGACTTTTGGGCTTACTAGTGTTGGAGCTACTTTCCAAAGGGCCATGGATGTGACTTTTGCTGATATTATTTACAAATTTTTGGTTGTGTATTAGGATAACCTTACTGCTTACTCCAAGAATGAAATGATCATTGTATGCACTTAGAAAAGGTATTTATCAGAGCCCTTAAATATGAAATATCTTTAAATCCAAGGAAATGTAACTTTGGTCTCATTGAAGGAAAATTGTTAAGACATCTAGTTGGCAAGCATGAAGTAAGGATTCACCCTAAAAGGGTAGAAGCAATAGATAAGATTAAAAAACCTAAGAGTGTTAAAGGAATCCAGTCATTTTTTGGACAGATCAATTTTCTTAGGATATTTGTGACAAATTTTGTAGAAATTAGTAGGCCTATATCAAGAATACTAAAGAAAGGATCTGAGATAAAATGGGATGGTGAGCCTAGTATTGCATTTTAGAAAATTAAACAAGCTATTAAAGATGCCCCTATTCTCAGAGCTCCTGATTATGAGAAACCAATGCATCTATTTTCTTTTACCTCATTTCACACTGTTGTTGCAGTACTATCACAAAAAAATGAAGAAGGTTATGAGAAACCTATTGCATTCTTCAACAAGTATTTGCAAGCAGTAGAACTCAAGTATGACATCAATGAAAAATAGGCATATGCACTAGTAAAAGGGGTGAAAGCTTTTAGGTGTTACTTGATGGGAGCTACTATCATTGCTTTTGTTCCTACTGCTGTTGTGAAGGACATCTTTTCACAACAGGAGGTATCTGGTAGGAGGTGTAGATGGATTAATAAGATACAAGAGTTTAACATTGATATTCAGATTACTAAACTGGTTAGGGGTCAAGGTTTGGCTAAGTTGATGACAGAAGCTAATCTAGAGGCAAATCAAATTAATCAGCTTGATGACAGTTGCAAAAACAATCTTTGTGATATGGATATCTCTGACTAGTACAAAGACATAATTTATTATTTGCAAAACATAAAATCTCCATTAGAGTTAACAGATAACCAGAAAAGATCCCTCAAGTTGCAGGCTATAAGGTATGTTATAGTACAGGGTCAATTATGGTGGTGAAATATGGAAGGGATACTTCTGAAGTGTGTAGATGAAAATGAGTCTAAAAGGATCCTAAAAGAAATGCATGAAGGTGTATGTGGTGGTCACTATATGGAAAAAACTACTACCCATAAAATCCTGAGAGCTAGCTTTTGGTGGCCAACACTTTTTAGAGATGCTCATGAATTTGTGAAAATATGCGATACTTGTCAAAGATTGGGGGGAAAGTTTATTTTTTTTGGAAATTTACCACTAAGACCTGTAGAAGTACAAGCACCATTTCAACAATGGGGAATTGATTTCATAGGTGAGATTTCAAATAAATCCAGTGGTGGACATTCTTGTATCCTAGAGGCTACTGATTATTTCACTAAATGGGTGGAAGCAATCCCTACTAAGAATGCAACAAGAAAAGTGGTGATCAACTTCATTTTAAATAATATTATAACTAGATTTGGTTGTCCACAGAAGATAATAACTGATAATGCTATGTGTTTTAGATCTGACGAGTATAAAGAATTCTATAGGAAATATGGCATTACAGAATATACATTCTCACCTTATCATCCTCAAGGGAATGGCCAGGCAGAATCAAGTAATAAGAGTATATTAAAAATTATCAAGAGGATCTTTGGAGAAAACAAGAAGGCTTGGGACTCAAAGTTACCATTAGCTCTATGGGCTTATAACGTTATTGTGAAAAAGGCCATTGGATGTGCCCCATTTGATTTGATCTATTGTATAAAGGCTAGACTTCCACAAAATAACCTCAAAGAGATGTATAGATTTGTTCAATTGTATGAAGATGATATCATTGATGAGATGCAACTCAGAATGGATGATATATTGCAACTAGAAGAAACAAGGAGAGAGTCTATTTTTCAAAATGCCAAGTTGCAATCACAAATGAAGCATTTATATAAAAAAAGAGCCAGTAATAGGAAATTTGAAATAGGTGACATGGTATTGATGTGGAATGCTAGATTGGAAGATAAAGGAAAGCATGGTAAATTTGACCCAATCTAGCTTGGCCCATATAACATTTGTGATAAAAATGGAGAAGATTCATATTTTCTGAAGGATTTAATTGGAGGTGTTCTTGAATTGCTAGTTCATGGACAATTCTTGAAGAGATAATTTTCTTAAAAGTATCTATTTTCCATGAACAATAGTTTTAGGGTTCTTGGTTTTCCTATACATTCTATATATTTTGTAAATCCCTGTAAATAGTTTCTCTGTACAATTTGGTTACTTTTTTCTTGTTTCTACGTGTTGCTCTATGCTCTCTAAAAAAAATTTCATCCCTATACCAAGTATGTGGTCTGCTCTCCCAAAGATTCTGAATTCTTGCATAGACTCAAGTAGTCTATCATCCCTAGACAGAGCCACTGTTGGTTTGATTTTTTACATATTAATTTTTCTTAGAATCATGGCAAAAAAATCAAATGTGAGTTCTTTTGTTAGGTCCTAGATTTTTAGGTTTTGGTCTCATATTTTTGATATCTTTTAAAGTAAAACCCTAGGTCTTGCCTTTTAAATCTTATTTTGGCGCGAAAGTCTTAACAACAACTGAATATTCTTTCTCGCCTATATTGAGGTCATTATTGATTCCTTTTGAAAAATCTTATCCCACCTTTGGATCTTGTTAGAATCAATGGATGTCATGTACTCACTATAAAAATTTGTGAGGTTCTTTCCTATAACGATGTAGCGAACATTAGAGAACTATTTCCTAGTGCTGAAAGTGAAGTTCAGCACCGAAAAAATTGTATTAATATGAAGGCATTATGGTCACATGCTATCTCCTAGGAATGTTAGTGTCAGAAAGGATGCATGAGGAGGAATTTGCAAATGGTGTCACCAAAATTGAAGTTTCTCTGGTGACTTGCTAAGTCGAGATTGAAAAATCTATGTGACCTGCCAGTAGCGACATAGTGAGTGCTAGGATTTTAAAGAAAGTGACAAGCTTTTTTAAAAACTAATGTGATCACAAAAATTCCCATGCAAGTTCATAAATATGCATGATGACCTTCTCTGACACCAGTATTAATTGATGAATTTTTAATCAATGTGTTTTTATTCTCCTTCACTAGAGTTTTGACTCCGTTGAAAGTTGCTATCTTGCTAGCCGAGAAGTTGGTGTTTTCACCAGCAGCGAGGTAGTGACTAGTCAGAAGGTTGTGATGTAATGGAAATTTTAAAAGAGATGGGCCCCAAACAAGTGAT
Source organism: Cupressus sempervirens (assembly GCA_028749045.1). NCBI lineage: Eukaryota > Viridiplantae > Streptophyta > Pinopsida > Cupressales > Cupressaceae > Cupressus > Cupressus sempervirens. The sequence goes on along the minus strand of CM053786.1, from coordinate 614,470,864 downwards.
ATATTATAAATGAGTTGTGCAAATTAAATGACATGGTGGCATCCTACTTAGCATTTATAGGCCAAAAGTTTTGACTCCATCAGAGCTCGCTATGTCGCTACTAGGAAGTTTGTATTTTTGCTAGTAGCGAGGTAGCAACATGCTTGAAAATGACAAACCTGACAGATTAAAGGAAAAATGATGTCATTAGAAATTAAATAATATATATGTGTGCTAGCATGTTAAGAAAACTTAGCGACAATAGTATCTTGGACCCACTCCTCATGCATAGAACATGTAAATGATTCTAAATCATCAGATCAAGCATAAATCGACGATACTCACTAACTCGCTATGGAAAGATGTGTGAAATTTATGTATAGTGAGGTAGTGAGTGAGGGACACACCATTGTTCTCTTAAGGGTTGTATCAAATGTCTGCCACGGGATCAAAGCAAAATCAATGGTTATCGCTAGCTTGCTATAGAAAGGTGCTCGAAAGTTATGTATAGCAAGGTAGTGAGTTGATGATGTAGAACTAGAATCAGTATGAAAAGAACATTAACAAATAAAGTAAACATTCACAAACCAAAAACTAAATTCACATATATGCTTAGACAAAGGAAGAAAACAAGAACTGCAAACCTCACAAGAAAAATCACTCCATGCTTTCTTGATTCTGTAGATGTGTCCTTTTGCTGTGGATGTATGCTCAAGATGCTCAAAAGCTGCTTCAATGGAGATGGTTAATGGAAAATTGGTAGCTTTGTGAGCTCTCAATTTGGCATTATAAGGGTATGGTTGATGGCTTTGGTTCTCAAAATAGCATGGTAACTTTAGCTCAAAGATTGTTGATGAAATGGCTTGGGATGGGATTCAATTTATAGGCTAAGGGGTAGAGGGATGGAGGGCTTAGATGCAAGGATGGATGAAGGCTTAAGGAGGGCTAGGATGCACTCAAAGGAGAGCACATGGATTGTGCTTGTTTAGCACCAATGGGAAGGTGACACTTGTCACAAGGAGGATGAGTGTGAGAGGGTAGGGTAGAGGGTTGGTTAAAGTCATGATGAGTGGGGTTGAGTATGTAAGAGGGATGTAAGAGGAATGAGTGTGGAAGATGGGTGTAAGAGTCATGAGTGGGCTTGTAAGAGTCTTTATGTTTTGTAAGAGCACTCATGACTTAGTGGTTGGGTTTTTTTGAGGGGAGACTTTGGTTTGGATTAGGAAAGTCTTAAACTTGTTTAAGGAATGTGACAACATTAGGGGGTGGATTAGGCTTGGGTTTAGGATTAGATTAGGGATGTTAGAGATGTGCAAGTGGATGACATTAATGAGGGTGGGTGAGTTAGTGGCTAAGCTTGGTTAGTATGGGTGGATGGGGTGGATTAGGCTAAATGGAGGATTAGAGATAGGTTAGGGGTTTTTGAATTTGAGGATTTTATTTATCAAATAGATTTATTTAATAAATGGGGATTTTTGGAATTAGATAGAAGAATAGGATTTAATTGATAAATAATAGATTATTTGATTTATCAATTAGGACTATAGATGATTAATTAAATTAATCAACTAGGGGATGACAAAGGATTAATTAAATAGAAATTTAATTAATAATGCCTTTTTAGATAACTAAATAGGATTACTAAAATAATGTAATCAAATTTAGGTGTCTACAGATGACACATGTCCTCAGTCATCCATGGGCCCAATTTGAAATGCCAGCATTAGAGTTAAGGTACAAATGGAGTTATTTTATTGGGTTGACCACCAGCGTGTTAAGAGGAAATGTGAGTCAGCCCATTTTTCATTATGTGATCGTAGGAGTTTCCAAAGATTGATGACGCAAATTTAAAAGTATGGTGTCACTTTGTTTCTCTATTTTGTGCATTTATGATGAATGAAAGCTTCATGTGTGAGAAAATTAGAGTATAATATAGGAGATTTCATCACTTCTAGTCTCACTCAAACAAAGATTTTGCATTTTCTAAGCATAAGAGCCTATTGATTGTATTGTGTTAAGCTTGGTAAAGACATGAAGTGATTCCTCATTTGTTTGAGAGCAATTACAGAGGTTTAGAGAAGAATAAATTTGGCAAATCAAGTAAGTAGTCATATTACAACCTTTGTAGCATTCCAGTTCCTTTCATTTCAATCAAGATGCCTCCTAAGCAAGCATTTTTTGGGCAAGTTAATTATATGGATAGGAATGTTCATGACGATTTGTTAGAATTACTCCCAGAATCCACCACTGAACCTGCACAAGTTAAAAAATTGATTTCCTTAAACCCTAGGCTTAAAATTGTTGATCACTTCTATGAAAAGGGGAACTAGGTTAGGGATGCAACAACTACTCAAACTGGTCTTGTCTTGTTTAAAAAGTGGTTTTTAGAGAGGAATTTGTTTGCCCTACATGCTAATGTTTGGAATTTTGATTTGGGAAAGCTAGTAGTTCCAAATGTTTTTATGGATTATGATTTTCTTGAAGCCATTGCAAGGAATTATGACCAAGCTATTAGGGTGGTGAGAAGAAATGATGGTGTGCCTCTAATCTCAATTAGTCCTAAAGAAATTAGAGAGGTTTTTCACCTAGAACCATTGTCAGATTACCATGTGCCAATCAATCTATGAGAACTAGAAAATGAATACAAAGCAAAGAAGGATGTAATTAGGGGAGGTGCACTGAGGGAACACATTGGTACAATAGGAACATTTCTTATAATTATTGCAGCCTCTAGAGAACCTTTTAAGAAGAGTCTTTTCACTTCCTGGGCTGTAGAGATATATAGGACACTATGCCGTGTTTTTTATGAAGATGAGTAGGATTTCATGCCCATTGGCCTTATGTATATGATGGTTCAAATTGCTTCTTTTGGTGTAGATGTTATCTTTGATTTTGCCTCCTTTTTGGCTGAAGAAATTCATACTGGTTTAGTTGGAATTGCGAAGGGCAAAGTGGAGAAAACTTTTGGCCACTATTCTTTATTAATGCATATGTTCTTGTTCAAGGGGGTGACATATTTTGGTAATGAGATGGAAATGAATAGAGACGAGAATGGGTAAGCATTGCCAGTCTAGTTGTGGAGCACAGATATGACTTGGGATGCAAATAATGCCAGTTTTGTCAGATTTGATAGGTATTTTGCTTCTAAATTGAGATGCCTCATATTGAGTGACAATCCAAGAATCCCTAAGGTATTATTGAACCTCCTCAGGCCTATGGACAAACCCCATAGCTTGAAATTTTCACGCAATTGGGGAGATATCATTCCTTACCCTGTTTCTATAGTTTTTAGAATCTATGGTTTTAAAGGAGTCCTCATGTCTTGCCTTACCAAGTACCTTTCAAGGTAGGAATGGCTAAAGTTTTGTAGCAATCAAGAGGAGTAGAAGAAATTTTTCTATTTAAAAGATAACTAGGGTCAATTTTCCCTGCCTGCATAGTGGCCCATCAGTTTGTGATTACCAAAGGGGGTTGGCTCTTTTTGCATAAAATTTTGGATCAGTATATGATGCTTGTCTCTCATCCCCATTTTTGTGATTCTGAGGGATTTTTTAATCAGACCTTGAGGCATAGAATTAAGCTAGGATAGGTCAAACATGATTCATATTATCCATAGGACATTATGAGGAATGAATTCGCATTGCAGGAGCAAGAAACTAAAAAAGAAAAATGGAGAGTTTATTCCTAGTTCCTAGAATTCATTCATTGTTTTGATCAGAAATATAGTCCTTTAGATAATGTTAATATAGAGGTTGACAGAATAATTAAGCTCATGAATAATTTCCTTGAAATAATGGAAGATATGAATGAGAAGAAATAATCTTTTATTGATTCTTATCTTGATAAGGCCAGTGAAGTCATGAGGAGGTTGTCTTTCACTCCTAATATAAGAGTTGGTCAAATAATTGTACAAAAGAAGCCTAGTTACACTATAATTCAAAATAAAAGGGCTCCTGTAGATAAGGACAAGCAAATAATGGGATCCACCAGTATAGCCCAAGAGGAGAGACCTGATGAACCTAGTCCCAAGAGGCAGAAGGTAATGAAAGAAGAGAGGTCTCAAATTGAGGAATATTCACCCACTAAATCCCCTTTAAGGATTGGAGAAGAACAACTCATTGTTGAGCAGATTGAATAGATGGGATCACAGGGAGGTATTTTTATTACTCAAGCATAATTAGTTGAGGGCAACCCCTAGAACCTCCCCTCCCAAGTTTGGATCTAACAATAGTAGACTATAGAGGCAGGGAATTAGACCCTGTATTAGAACAAGCAAGTCATCAATTTTTGGCTGATGACAATTTCGTGAGATCTCGGGCTTTCCAGCGGTTTACATGGAGGGAAAACATGTATATTTTTGAAGAGAGATGCAAAAGCTTAAAAAAAAAGCATCCAAAAATGGATGAAGCTTCCATCTAGAAACAAACTAAAGAAGAAATGATGAAAGAATTTAAAAATATAAGCCCTAAGGAGGGGAGGAAAATGGTGAAGGCATCTAACATTTTATTGTTACCAAATTAGGATATTGTTGATGCCTTAGTTTTCAGTTCTGTTTCAAATAAATTGAATTTGCAAGATCACAATGAAAAGGATTTCAAGGGCACTACATTTGTTGAGGATCAAGCTGCATTGGTCAGTTGGTCATTACCAAGAGGATCTAGAGCCACACCATCAAAATTAGATGAGTCTGGATTGATGGGAAACATAATTGTAAGAAGGGTTGTTGATACTTCACATGAGCAAGCAGCACACTGGAATGTGGATTCATCCAAATTTCTTTTGGCCACTTCTAGGAAGGAGGAACAGGCTATGTTCAAGTTACAAAATAAATATGAAACAATTCTTGAGGCCTATAATAAGGACATAAAAAAGAGAATTGAGCTTGAAGACAAGCTAATGGGGAAGTCTACCAAGCCAAGAATAACATACCCCCATCCTCTAGTGGAACCTTTTAAATCCACCCCCCTTGTAGAAATACCAGACACACCTCAAAGGCTAAAATATTACACAGCTGAGGATTTTGAAGAAGAGAAAAGCAACCTATGAGCCTTACATGTAGAGGTACATATACAATATGAGGATAACCTTAGAAAGGCCCTAATATATTTAGTAGCTAAAATTGAATGGCCCTTGTTCTATGATTAGTTGGCAAGAGTAACAAGTATATGGGAGGAACTAAAAACCCATGATGAAACCCTTAAGCCTATTGTTAATAAGTGGGGAAAAAGGGAGAAAGAAATCACCCTTTTATGTTATTCAATTATAAGGTTTTCCCATGAACATATTGAAAAAATTTATGATGTTGCTAATGACCTATCAGATTTTGATAATAGGAGAATTGCTCTACAACTGAAAATTGTTTCTTATTTAAGCAAGTACAAGAATCAAAAACTTGATTTGTTTCCTTATGCCTTGGATAGAAAAAGTAAATTGAAAAATAAAGATGCATGGAGTAAAGAACTAGATGACCTGTTCTGCATAAGGATAAATAAAGTTGTAAATGAAAAGGGACATGCCTGGTGGGCCATCACGATAGAGGAATTGGTTAAAGTTCAGTTATTTTTTGATTCTTTGAGACAAGAGTTTGTTGGTCTTGAAAATGAGGCTAACTATATATTAAAGAAGCAAGATGATATCCTACAATTTAGCTGGCCTAATGATGCACAGTTTAACACTTGGATGGTAGATATTACTTCTAATGAGTAGTTAGAAGAAGGTAGTATAGATGATGATGAAGAACTAAAAGGTGAGGTGCAGATCATTGACACATCAGCACTAGATCTGATAGAAGAAGAAGGTGAAAAAGTAATATTGCCTATTCAAGTTGAAAATCCACAAGAAAAAATTAATTTGAAGGCACCACAAGATAACCCTGCATTGGTTAGTTTGGTAGTCATGTATTTTGAAGATTCGGAATAGTAGGGGACAAATCAAAAGTTGATGATTTGTAGTAGTAATAGAAATGGGCCTACCTAAAGAATTTTTGATGCGCTTGGCATTCTGTTATGCTCATTTTTGTCTCTTGTTATGATGTTTTGTTTCTTGTTTGGAAGGACACTTTTCAATCACAATTTCCTATTTCTTGTTGCAACTCATGTCTATATAAATGATTTTTCAAGGGAATGTGATGGTCCAAAAATTTGTATAATTTTTGTGTTTCTCAAGAAAAGTACAGACAGTTGGTCCAGTAGTATGTAGTTGTTTTGAGTTTGCTTCCACTTGTACTCTCTGGTGATAATGAAATGATAGAATTAGGAAGATGTTTTGCGCTTTTCTTTGAATTCTATTGGTTATTGTATTAGTCATTCAAAAGGATAATACAAAGGGGTATTAACACTATATTTGTATCATCAATTTCTGTCTCCATTTTATGGGTTTGTCTACTTTGAAGTCATTTTACATAAGGTTTAACTTGGCTGAATGCAATCTAGATGGGTTGTATGCTGATATCAGTGTTGCTTTTAATTCATGGAATTATAGAAATGCTTCAATGAATTAGTAGGGTTTATGAGTTTATAGAAAGGATACTTCATAAGCATGGAAATGGGTGATTACAATTGATTAATTTATTTACAAGTTATTTGAATTAGATCTCTTGCCAATAGTTAATTTTTTGCTAAATGGATAAGGCACTGGTCACATAAGTCAGAAGTGAGCAAGGGTGAATTCTGCTACTGCATATCAAATCTTTTTGTACAAAAAATCAAAACCATTTCATTCCATTTTGTTTAAAGTTACAAATGTTAGTTACCACTCATTTGCATATATTTTTTTGAGTCTTAAATAGCCACTAATTCCAGGAATACTTGTAAACTATAGGAGATTTATAACCAGATTTTCTTATAGGGGATGCATATAGATTTGAGAAGCTTTTAGAGAAAATTGATAAACTGTGTATGTGCCTGAGGGTAAAAGATGAGAATTAGAATGAAACTAAGAAAATTTCATACCATAGTTTGCATTAGAATCATCCCTAGGCATACCCACCTTGGTTTAGCAGAGCCTAAAGAGTAGAAAACCATGTTTGGTTTGGTTGAAGTTGGGTCAAAGTGGTTTATTCATGTAATTGCTACTAGGAATTGGCTAATCCTTCGATTGTGTGAGTAATTTCACTATGATATTGAGCATTTTGTTGCTCAGTAGTTTCAAACACCAACACTAGGTTGGGAGAAGTAAAGTTTTGTTTGATCACTGAGTCACAAGTTTCTACTGAGCTAGTAAGTGGATAATAGTTTGTCATGCACTATGTCGGTATGGTACCTAGCATTAATGGAAAATTTTCATCAAAAGGGTAGAATTTGACTTAATTTTTCACCGCATCTTTAGAATTCACAGAGAAAAGAGATTTCCAGGTGCACTCAAGCAATTCCAAGCAATTTGAAGTGAATTTGTAGCTAAAGAATTTGTTCAAAAATTCCATCACTTAGTGAGTAGCAATGACATTTGCCAACACCAGTAGTAGCAAGGGAAAAAGGAGTTTAGAAATGTTGGTTAAGGGTGTGGAGTGGAAAGTGCCAAATTTCAAGCTAGTTCTAGCAGTTGTGGAGGCACTTGACCCTAATGGTGTGAATCTCAAATTCCACCAAAGGTACTCCTAATGAATGACATCCACACTTATTTTAAGAATTCTATTCAGGAGATATGAACCACACAAATGGATAGTTCTTTAGAGGAAATGTGTTTTGATGGCTCATTGAAACCTGAGCATAAGCATCTTGAAACAAAAGGTTTGACACATATCACACACCTACCTAGGAGTGTCCAAATAAAATGGATTAGGTATATTCTTAGTCACATATACAATGTCCAATTATGGTTAGAGAAGCCCGTGTTGATAACCAAAAAGATGATTCAAAATATTACTAATCTTCCCATGCTAAAAAAAGAAAAATCTACCAAAACCCTAGGTCAGGATGGACTCCATAAGAAAACCCTAGTTGAGTTGGATGATAGAGGTTTGAAAATTAGCATTGTTTCTAATGTGGAGTTAAGATTTGGTATTTATGTAATTGTGCACAAAATTTATAGCTCTAGTTGATTGAACAACATTTCATGTGAGGTAGTGGACTTAGCATTTAAAGTTGTGAAGAAGAACATGGAATTTGACCTATCAGAGTTACTACTAAAGCAATTAAACTTGAATATGGATAGCATCCGAACATCAAAGAACAACCCTTGCAAATTTGGTTCTTTGTCGACGTGTCTTTTATTTTATGTGAAAAAATTCTTTCAATCAAAAGGTTCTATTGTATGGAGAAAGGATGTTCCCATTTTATATCAGATAAATGAGTTTATTGTAGAAATGGGTGTAAAATTAGATAGTATTATGGATGATTATTTTGAAGATTTCAAGGAAATAATAAACAAAAGGTTCAGGATTCCTCCTAGAATTGTTGAGGATTATAAATATGATGTGTGTTTCATGGTTGACTATGATAGAGTATACATTCAGGCAGTCAGGCCCCGAGTTGCATGGGTAAAACCTCTCCCTTATGAGGTCAATATTGATGTAACTAGGGACATTATTGAAGCATTGGTAAATGAGCCTATAGACCCTAAGCAACTAGTTTTTGGCACATATGATGAGGCAAAAGCTAGAATTGGACTAGAAATCAAGCTACCTCAAGCAATCAACAAAGGCAAGAGGAAAATTACAAAGATGAAAATTGCCACTAGCCCTCTAATGCTTACCGAGGGAAAAAGGAGAGGATGAAGAAGAAGAAGAAGAAGAAGGAGAAGAGAAAGAATCAAAGAAGGAGGTAGAGCCAACCAAGAAGAAAGGGAGGGTAATCATTACAAAACCTCCAAAGGCCTCCATGGCTATTTTCACCAAGAGATCAAAAGGCAAAGGCAAAGGTGAAGTTATGCTCAACAAGCCCCCACTTACCTTCCAGGAAAATTTGAAATAGATGGAAGAAGGACCCAGCATCAAAAACTACAAGGCTTTAAAGTTTGAGATAAGAACGAATGTCGAGAAGATGAAAATTGAGGAGCTGGTACTCACCAAAATGAGAAAATGGAAGTATTCCCCATACCAAATTACTCCCCAAATCTCAAAAGAATTGTTAGTGAGATTGTAGCCAAGGTGGGAATCTACTATGTAGACAACTAAGGATATTTATGAACAATCTTTTAGAAAATTATTGCCAAATCTTATTGATGCAGAAGTGAAGTAAGCCATGAAAAATAATGAAGGTAAAATGATGATCAGATTCCACACATGTTTGGTTTTAATTAAAGATATTGAGCATTCTGTAAGAGATGCAACAAACATGTGGAAGGATATCTATCATCTACATAAGCCTAGCAATGATCTAGTGGAGATCAAAGATGATGATTGTGACAGTGATGATGAAGAAGATGACAACACTCCATGTTTTACATTTGATTTTGAAGACTATCAGGCATTAAGGGTTGATGATGAAGAGAAAGATGAAGAAGCTAAAGAGGAAGATAAGGATGAAAATGAAGAAGATGATCCAATGAAAATTGCAGTAGAAGTCATTGCTTCCCTTCCTCACTCTCCACCTAAGCCAAAAAAATCATCAAGGTTGGAGTTAGCTTTAGTAGGAATGATTGCAACCACATCAAAAATATCATCTGCACCTGCTACCTCACAGCTCCAAGTATCTACAATGGAAGTGTCTACCACTTCATCTACCAAGCTACAACCCTCTTCATCAGCACCAAAGAAATCTACTTCAGCAGTATGCATAGCTACCAGTTCTCTAGTTGTGTCAACTTCTACTACAACTTGTTTAGTAAGTTTACCAACATGTTCTACAATTTTTCCTACTACAGCTTTAACTACACTAGTTTTTTTTCTAGTTAGCTCGTTAGTCATAAATATTCTAGTTTGTACGATACCTATTTATGACTTTATCGTACTTCTTTCAATTTTCCTTTAGTTGGAGAAACTCAATTTTTTTCTGCTAGTCCAGCTACTTCTACTATTGTTTCCATTTCTAAGTCCAAGGAAGTAAGCCTAGAAGTAAAACTAAAGACTCCTCTAAAACTTCTACTTACTAGCAAAGAAATTGATGAAAACATAGACTTGGACAAAGAAATTGTTATTCCTAAGATAGATTTGGATACTACCATAGCTAATGAAATGATATTGGTCAGTCAACTTTTAGAGAAAAAAGAAAGGTAGAAGTAGCTTAGAGATAGAGAGACAGAGAGTTTACAACAATTGAGAATGCCAAAAATATAATTACTGAGGCTATAGGTGTTGATGTTGATCCATCTCAATAGATTTTGTTACAATTAGAAGAAGCTTTGAATAAGTTCAATCAGGACATCTCTAGCCAAGAGAAGCTCATTGAGAAGGCAGAGAAGAAATTTGATAATAAGGTTCTTGAGCACATTGCAATAAATCAGGTAGAGTTATCCACAATTTTGAGCAACCTTGATCAATCCTTCACAAATGTAACATCACTTTTTGGCAAGCTTTGTGATGTTACCAAGTATACCAAGGATATAAATGAGAAATTGAATAAGATTTATGTGGACACGAAGGCTAGTTCTCTAAGGTTATAGCTTGACCCAAGTTCAAGCTTAACACATCACATGAAGGTGAAATTTTTGTCAGAAATGCAAGTAGAGTTACTCAAAGAGGAAGCCAAGATCAGGTCTACACTGATTGATATCCAAACTATGATCCTTCTAGTTATGTACCTAATGTAGAAACATATTGCATATTCAAAAAGATTGGTCCAAGATAATAGTTTTTTAGTAGTAGATCATATGATTAAACTTTCTGCAAAAGTTCAAGTGGCCCTCTCCACCTGCAAAATTTTGCAAGATAATTGGGATAAGACATTGGCTCTTATTCTCAAGGTACATTTCAAATTTCTCTCACATTTTGATGTCTGTATTTGAATATATTGCATATACCCTTTGGCATTATTGTCAAAAAGGGGGAGTATGAGATAATGAGAACAGGGGGAGTATAGAGATAGTAAAAGACTTGTGGAGAAATAAGGGAGAAAATAGACTGATGTATGTACAAATAAAAGCTATGTATATATTATATTCCATATGTATGGGGGAGATATGGGAGATATGTAAGATATGTATATACAGTAATTTTACAAAGATCAATTTTGAAAAATAAAAAATTAGTATGTCAGTGTACAAAATTTTTGGCTCATAAGTGTTTTTGTCACTAATGCCAAAGGGGGAAATTTTTGGCATTATGTTGTATTTGTCATTAGTGACAACACTTATTCAATTTTTAATAGCTACCAAGCTCATCACTCAATCCACAATTTATACCGAGCATTCAGTGGTTACCTTGTAACTTCAACAATTAAGCAGTTCACACTGAGCTTTCCTAATGCTACCAAGTGAATGTACAGTTCAGTTACAGTGTTTACCAAATAGGTAGTGGTTACCAAGCTTGATAGTGTCTATTGAGTCATCATCTTGTGTAATGTAAAGTTAGTTTCTACTGAATGATGGATGTGTAGTGTTTATCAAGTGACAGGAAGGTAAACAAAGGTTTCAGTATCTATCGAGTGACACTACATCTATCAAGTCTCCAATGGTTACCAAGTTCCAAGCTAAGATTCTACTTCTACCGAGTGCATGATGATGCCAAGTAATGCAGTGGACGCTGAGTATCAAAAGGTCATTGAGTCAGCTTGAAGAACTTGAGTTTTCTATTGTTTGGCCGACTCAGTAATATTTTTTTTACTTGTGTTTTAGCCAACCTTGCAATTGTAATTATTGGAATGGTATATATGTAATATATTGTATCATTTGAAATATATTATCATTAGTATGTTAAGGAATGGACTTGTAATGTTTTGAGAAGAGTGAATGTGAATCAACAAGAAAGAAAAATATTCAGCAAGGTCATTAAGGAGTAGCAAAGACATATTAGTCACAAGAGGTGATTTGTACTTCAAGATCTATTTAGAAATAAAGTTGTAAGTGAAATATACTATTTCATCCTAATAGGTGAATCAATTTTCTAAATCCTTTAATAGGTTAGACTTAATAGTCTTTGTATAAATCTCCTAACAAAGTGCATACTTTATTGTATGTTTGTAAAACCTTTAACAAGGTGGATCTAGTAGTCCAAATTTCTCTTAACAGGGAAGATCATCAGAAGTGGTCAATGTAAGCCCTAACAAGCCAAATTTATACTATAGTAGTGAAGTTTTGTGGGTATCATTCCCACCCCAATTTTACTTTCTATTTGGAAGGTTTCCGGGTCACCAAAATACTATGTTCATGTTTTATGAATGTTTATCTTTTCTCATGCATGTAGTGGATTAGATGAATAAATGGTGAATGATTTATATGGTTAAGTACTAAATTGATTTAAAGTTTTTGAGGTTACTGATTCACCCTTCCCCTCTTAGTAACCTAGCTAGTCTTGAAATTATTTCCAACATTGCATGCATATAATGAATGGTAACAAAGTTTTAAGTGCTGAAGTTTGAACTTTTGATTCACCCCGCCCCCCCCCCCCCCCCCTCTTAGACGTATATGTTTCCCATTTGTAATTTTAACAATTGGTATCAGAGCTAAGTTCTCAAGAAAAGCTTTACATCTTGGACAAAAGATCTTGAGAAGGAAGTCTACAATTTGGGAAAGACCATTGAAAACTAGGAGATTGAGATACATCTCATACTACATCAAATAAATTAAGCCAGAGATTCTTTGAAGAGTTCCTTGAATAGAAGGAAAGAGATTGCTAATTATAAAATGACACACAATACAAAGAGATTGACACCACAAAACTATTTGTAGATGGAAACTCTAGTGAATTTGTTGTAGTAATTACAGATCTAATGGAAAAGAATAGAGTAGAAGCTGAAGAGATCAGAAATCTCAAGTTGGAACAATAATCACAAGCTCTACTATTGTGTGAAGTAATTGAGCAAAAGAAGAAAGCTATAAAAGACAAGGCCATGATTGAAGAAAGCAAAAGAACTTTGACAAATAGACTGGAGGAAAAGTCAACAGAACTATAGAGGATCTCAAACATACAATTGGACAGCTTAAGCCAAATGATGGATGCTCATCATGAGTTGAATGTCAAGGCCATTGAAATAACAACTTTGAAATTACAGAATGAACAACTATAGAATGACCTGAAAAGAGAAAAGAAATTTGCTAAAAGTTTCAACAAGCCAAATTAAGCCATCAACTACTTTGAGAAACTATTGAAATCCCCTAGATCTAGTAGAGATACATTAGGATTGGGCTACATAAGCAATGAATAAGGAGAATCATCTAGAGCTATTGAGGAAAGGAACAATAAAGGTAAAAAATCTAAACCTACTTGTCATCATTGTGATAAGAAAAGACATATAGCTAATGTTTTCAAAAGCAAGATTGTAAAATAGAATGGTAAGCCAAAGAACATGACTCATTGTCACAAGTGCAACAAACAAATTCATCAGGCGCATGAATGCAGAACCAAAACCATGCATGCAAAAAAATTTGAAGGACACTACTACGATTGTTAGAAGTATGGACACAAAGCCTTTGAATGCAAATCTAAGTCCACATGGTCATTAAGCAAGCCAAAAAAGGTAAGAAGATATGAAAACTCTTATAACTTGGATTACAATACAAGATATAGTTGTCACTATTGTCAGGAATATGAGCATATAGCTGAAAATTGCATTAGAACACACTTTAGTGGTAACTACAAGAGATGGTTGAGTCAAACCATATGTTTTAGACATCACAAGACTGATCACATTAGCAAGCATTGTCCAACTAGGTCAAAGGCACCTAATTCTAAATTTGGCAAAGGTAAAGGAAAGATAGATGTTGAGCACATCAAGAATGAAATGAACAAAACATGGAAGAAGAAAGATGTTGGGAGTACATCAAATGGAGAAGGGATCACTTCATCCAATGGCTCAAGTGGTCACACTTCATCAAACTAAGAAAATAAGAGGTATGTGGGACTAATATTTAAAATTATTGCATTATACATCAGTTTCAAAAGAAATTAGTACTAAAATGATTCCATTAACATGAATTAAGATGCAAGAATTGAAGGAAAATTCAAGGTTAAAGTCTTTAAGTTTTCATATTGTTGTCGAGTATAAAAGTCTTTTGTGTATGCTGAGTAAATACTAGTGTATGCCTAGCTGTCATTCAAAGTCAGTTGGAGTTGAGTCAACACTAGCTGCCGAGTGAGGGAATCTCTATATGAGCTGAGTAAAGGTAATTTCAATAGCTACCAAGTGGTTGTAAAATCAATGGATGTTGAGCTTTATAGTTGTACACAACTAAGCATTAATTACAAAGTTTTGAAGGGTATATGGTTAATTTTCACCATTTTTTTGTCATTACAAACTCAAAGCAAGAATGATCAAAGTAAAGAAACAATATACAATCTAGTTCACAGCATTTGCAAGGATCTCCACAACAATTAAGCATCAATTTATCAAATCTAAAAGGTATTCTTCATAAGCCAAATTGTGCAATTTTTATATTTGATAAACCCTAGTTTGTCAAAATGGATTCTAGTTCAAAAATTGTGAAAGAGAAAGAGGTATTTGATGTGTAATTAGTTAGCAATGAGGTTAAACAACCAAATTTCAAAGCTATTCCAAAAGTTGCCTATAAAAATGACCTAGTTGGAGCGTTATCTATGATCCTGCCTAAGGTTTAATGGTACAAGATGTAAGAAAGTGCAATAACTAAAAAGTAGGAGCCATAGGTGACATGGAAATAAGACAAGCATACCAAAAATTATGTGAAAATGGAGTTCTGATGGAAAAATTCAAAATTGTGGAGAGAAAGGGTTTGACTCGTGCCCTAGATTTTCGCATGGTTTTTAAAACAAAATGGATTAAAATAGTTCTGAGTACAATACATGATGGATGTTTGTGGTTAGAGGATGGACTTATTAAAGTTTCAAAGACAATTTTCCAAAGGGTTACTAGCTATCCAACCCTAGATCAGCCCAAGACATTAAGAAGAAACTCCAAAGAGGCAATAGAGAAAAACATAGGTGCTAACTGGAACAAACATGGAATGACCATTGTGTGCCCTGCATAGCAGTGGATGTTGGATACAAGATTGTTAAGAAAGATCACACCTATGATCTAGCAGAACTCCAATTGCAACAAATAGTGGAAAATATTGGAGCTATTAGAAGGTCAAAGAGTGCTCAATGCCAGTTTGGATCAATACTTTTATGTATACTTTTCTATGTACAAAATGAGTTTCCATCCTTTGGAAAAGTAGGATGGAAGGCAAATAAGTCAGTTTCTATTCAAATCAATGAGTATATTGAGATGGGAGATAATTTTGATTCAATTATGACAAGCTATTTTGAAGACTTTAAGAAGTCTATGAAGCAGAGGTTAAGGATTCCTATTTCTCTAGTTGAGCAATACTACAATGACATTTGTCACCTTGTAGATATTGATTACACATATATTCAGGAATTAGTACCTAGGGTTAGATGGATAAGTCCCCTAGGCTATAAAAATAAATGTCTATGAAGCCTCAACTGCCATTAATAAACTCCTAGCTAAAGAAATTGACAAAAGTGCCAATATATTTGTCAATTATGATGTTGTGAAGTCAAAGGTTGAGATGGAACTGAAGAGAGCCTCTACTTTGAAAAAGAAGGAAAATTTTTTAAGGAAACTAAAGGCCAAGTTTGGAGAAGGTGTAGTTGATGATGAGGAAGAATATGAAGAGGAAGAAGAGGTGCAAGGTCAAGAACCTTTATCTTTAACCCAAGGTACGGGTGAAGACCAAGAAGAAGAAGGTCAAGAGGAAGAAGAAGCTAAGGAAGAACCAATAAAGCTAGAACCTAAAAAGAGGAAGGCTAAGGCACAACCTATAGCCAAACCAAAAGCAAAGAGGGCTACCAAGATAGGCACATCAAAGCCAACTTCCCCAACAACAAGGGCTAGTACAAGGGCCACTACTCAAAAGGCTAAAGAGTAGGAAAAGGAGAAAACAAAAGCAACCGAACAAAAGAGCCCAATGCAGAAGAAACAAAGGAGAAAGTATATTGCACAACCTGAAATAGATGACAAGAAGACAAAGTTAGAAGATACAAGTCAGTTTAGGGTAGTAAGTCATGCACCTAAATCTGATCTTGATAATATCTATGACAATGTTAAAGATAATGCAGATATGATAGGATTAGAGAACATTGATTTTGGAAAACTTCCTAGAGAATAGAAAAAAAGGTAGAAGAGTCAATGTATTCCATGATGTCTAAGTTCAAGAATACTCCACTTGAATTAGACAACACAATGCCTAAGGACAATACACCCTCGTAGAAAATAAGTGGCATTACTACTTAAACTTAGAAAAGAAAATAAGGGAATCAACCCTAGTCCAAGTGATTTATGAAGTAAAAAAGGGACAAATTATCAAGGAAAATAAGAAGTATGGTGGAAAATTTTCACCCAAATACAGGGCATTTAGCATACTCCAGAACAACATTGAAGATGTCACAAATAAATCCACTCAAATGTGGAAATTGATATATGGGTTGAAAACTATCAAATAAGGAGAAGAGGATCCCTTGGAGGGAAGAAATGATGGAGGAGGATAGGAAGAAAAGGAAGAGGAGATAGAAAAAGAAAAATAAGATGCCACAATGGAGGAGAAACAAAAGAAGAAAGATGAAATGGCTATAGTTGAAAAGCAACAAGAAGAATAGAGTGTTCCATACACAAAAATGCCAACCATGAGCCCTCCACATGATACAAGCACACCTGTAGAAACTATAATAGTAAAGGATGTTCTTGATAACTCACCTTAGAACATCAACCCATTAAATGTAGAGGACCTAAAGAAAATCCTTGACCAATCCACACTACAGGCCAAATTGTGGGAGAATGTTGTGTTGGTCAGTGTTGAAGAGCTTCAGAAAGTAGTATATGATATAACAAGGGGTAAGGTGAACACACAAGAACCACCTTTGTCATCCCTCTATCTACTAGTGCTCAACCTCTAGTGCAAACATTAGATGATACATCTGAAAAGGTTGACACTTGTAAAAGTTGACATGGTTGAATAGAAAACTCAAACTACTCAAGAAAGAAGGCTCCAAAAGCACAAATAGGATAGACAGAGGCATCTGTACCTAAAATAAAAACATAAGGAGTAGGTCAGATAATAATGATTGATCAAGGAAGAATTGAAGAAAAGGACATACCAAAGGAGAACGAGCAAGAAGCCATACAAAAATTGGTAAATTTACCAACATCTGGCACTCCAACAAAAGTCCTTCAAAGCTCAAGCACTAATGCAATACCATTGTAGATCTTAGCACCAAGATCCAGCTCATCCAAGTTTGCCAAGGTATTTCAATATGGAGATGTAATTTTAGATGAAGAAAAAGTGATACCAAAATATGGCTATGCAGCCATAACACTAGAGAAAATAGGCATAATGCAAGAAGCCTTAGAAAAGAAGAAACAACAAGAAATACTTAGAAAAGAGTAAAAATAGAGGCAAACATTACAAGGTATTAAAGAAATCTTTTTAGATGCTTCTAGCTTGCAAATACCTGATGAATCTACACCAATATTAGAACAATTATCAAAAATTGTGGAACAGGTGAATAATGAAGACTAGGAAGCCAACGTCAAACTAATGGAATGGTCTGAAAGAAAATTCCAAGGGAAAGTCAATGAGAAAATATCAAGTGATACAACACTCTCACAAGTTGAATTGGCCACAAAAATTGAGAAAGTGAAGAAGGTACTTGAGAATATATTCTCATTGTACACAAAATTGTGTGATCCCACACTCTTCACACAAGAAACAAGCCATAGAATTCTGAGTCTAGAGAATAATTTGAAACTTTCAGGCATTCAATTATCTAAGAACCCAGCTCAGAGTGAGAATCATTCCCATTCATTGCTTCAAAAAAAAAATCAACTAGCTATGTTAATAGAAAAAGAGGCTAATATAAGAGCCAAGTTGACTAACATTCAACCCTCCCTTACCCCTCATATGGAGATACTCCAAAAGGAACTAGGATATGTAGAGACCTTGATGAAAAAAGATCCTAATCTTTCAGCATCAAATGGACTAGTTCACCTTGCAGCAAAGATAGCCATCCAAATAAAATCATTAGATGTTGTATTAGACAACTGGGATGCTACTTTGAAGATTATAATGGAAGTCCACAAGAACTTTTTGGACAAATACATAGTTAGTGTATAGACCCTTTGACATAAGTTTCAAGAAAGGGAGATAAATAAGATAAACAAATATGCAAGGGGAGGATAAAGATAGAAAAAGAGGGGGAGATAAACCAAAGGAGGAGAGCACACAAAAAGGGGGAGAAAACAACAAAAAGAATAGAAACAAAGTATATATCAGATAAAGATTATTAGTATTTTTGAAGCCAAAGAGTATTAGCAAAATACAAATCTATGAAGAACAAATTTTGGATACAAAACAGGCGCATTAACTCAGGGAGAGTTACAAAATTTTGAGGTATATAAACTATTATAGAATTTTGAATTTTTTTAAAGTTTTCTATATATGCGAAGCTGTGGATATATTATACTTGATGAGATTAGATCTATTATATATAGTTAAGTGTTTTTGACACTCATTTTGAAGGGTTGGTTTTGACAATTGAGTGTCAACACACTTAAGATATTTACTAAGTTCATGCCAAGCTAGTAATACATGCCAAGTATAATATGTATAGATATAAAGTTGAAATGAGTGCCAAGTCACTCATGTGCTAAGTCACATAAGTTCTAAGAAGATAGACCATGTCAAGTGATTTAAGTGCTAAGTAAGTAGTTGATGTTGAGAAATTTAGGTGCCAAGCTAGAAATATAACTATAGTATGTGTTGAGCATCAATATTATCAAGTGTTGAGTAACACAGATTAGATCTAGTTGTTTGTGATGGAACAAAAAACCATGTAAACTATTTTTATGCTGACTTATGGATAAATCTCAAAACTTTGAAGATAAGGATGAATCTATTTGGATTCCCTATGAAATCAACATACAACCAATCAAAAAATTGGAAGGGATTAAGCAACAAAACAAATGAATCTCAGTCGGAGATCCATACCTAACTTGAAGCTATCAAAGTCTTTATAAGGAAGATGAAGCCCCATAATTTAGTATACATGTGAGAAAAGGGTGGAAGGAAGAAAAGGGGTGAATTAATCACAAAGCATTCAAGGTGACTTAGCAAAGTGAAAGAATTGTAGAATCAGTTAGCGGAATATAGGCTCAAGTATATAGCATTGACAAATCAGATCAATAAGGATTAAGAAGGACAGAATGATGATCTGAAACCAGCAAGTTAAATTTTTAATTCAACAAATAAAATATTCTACTATTACTTTCTAACAATTGTATTAGCAGAGTGAAATCCTTTGGACTAAGGTTGACTTAACAGTCATTGCAAAATCCTTTAACAGGGTGACATTTCAAGTGAATGTTCTAAAGTCCTTTAATCAAGAACACTTCTAATAGGGTGTGAAAATCCTTTAATAGGGTGGAACTTAATAGTCTCTTGTAAGCCTTTAACAGGGTAAGCCTTTCATAGGGGAGATCATGTTTTATGGTCAACTTATTGTAACCTTAATTGGTGACACTTTATTGCTGCAGTAGTGAAGAATTGTGGGTGTCATCCCCACCCTAGTTTTACCTTCTCATTTTAAGGGTTTTTGGATAATCATATTAGGTTTTAAATGTGTGTATGCTTATTTGATGCATTTTCTTTACATTTCATTTTAGTCTATTGCATGCATATAATGAATGGTAAAAGAGTTTTAAGTGCTGAAGTTTGAACTTCTAATTCATTCCCCACCCCCCCAAAAAAAAAGTATATGTTTCCCATTTGTAATTCTAACACATTAAACCCATTTACCATTCCTTTTGATAATCTGAGCCATCATTATATCTATCTTTTCTACTGAATCCTCATAAGGTTCCAAGCTTTTTAGAGTTCCTCTTAGCTTGGTTAGGTTAGTGTTACTATACATATTTTGACCATCATCTTCTACTCCTTCCACATTGATATTAACTTTATACATTTTCACTTGATCAACTATCAATCTAGTGAAAGCATGATAATGGCTCTTGAATTCATGTTTGCAATTGGTCCAGTAGTCCTCAATGGTAGTGATGTTCTTGATAATACTTCCAATCTATAAAACCTCCCTTGCATACTCATTAGGATCAAACATGGGCCTCAAGTCTTCATACATTTCCAACTTATACTTCATCTCAAACACCTTAGACATGTTCTTTGCATCAGAGTAGGTTTCACAACTAAAAGCCCCCACCTTCATAGGGAATTCACACCCTTTCTTCTTTAGACTCCCACTCAACACATTCACTTGAGTAGCTTGTCACATGATCTCGATCAGCACAATCATATCAATGGGATATCTCGGTAGGTTCAAGGGGAAACCATCAAAAGCTACAAGACACAAATAATAAAAGGATGACAATTAGATGAAATGACTCCCAAATTAGTGGATGGTTGCCATGGCTTCAAGACTAAATCTCCTTTCTAGACATTCTTAAAGTTCTCTACAAATTCTCATAGTGAATGCATCATTAACCTTCACATACTTTGCATAACTATTTTTCAATTGTAAGCATGGGTAAAACTCATAAGATTTCACATCATCAAGAAAATTTTCCACTCTTGGGAGGTCTTTCCATAATGTTAAAGAAGTGAACATGTAAATGAGGAAAGAAGATATATAAAATTTATTGTAGAACTTTATGACACAAAGATCATTTGACAGAATCTCACTTACCTTATGAGCCCAATCAATATATTGGGTGTCAAAGTAGATGACTTGCACTAAAAAGAAATGTTTCTCAAAAAAATCCAAAGCTTCTATCTTACCTTTCAGTCTATGTAGAAGAACCAAGATATCAATGATCTCTAGTTTGAGATTAGTCCCAAACAAGGTCTTAGGAACCCTACTCTTAGTGCTCTATGGTTTTTGGAACCATGTCTACATGATTTCCTTTCTCCAAATTTTCTTCTTTGTGGAGAACTTAGAAATAGCTCCTCTGAAGGTCAAATCTAAGAATTCCTCTCATCCTAGTACTCGTAGGAAATTCACCACATTCCTGTCAATTGAAATTAGCATCGTGTCATTTGGTAGTACAATTTGTCTTGTGTCTGGGTTGTAATGATTTATACATTCATAGATAACCTCTGGGGCTTGAACTACAACTAGAAAACAAGTTGCCTCAACCAAACCACACCCTCAAAGCTTCTTAGTGATGGGATGAATCCACTTAGACCTCACTCTCTTTTGAAAATCCTACATGTAAAAATGAAGAGAGGTATCTGTGAAATTCTACAATTGGGACTTGATTCCATTCAACTTGTCAAAACCCACAAATATATTTGCCATTGTTTTAAGAATGAGTTTTGAATTAAGAAAGTGAGAAGAAAAGCTAATACAATAAATACTAGCTTTTTGAAAAATTTATGCACATTAATAGAATAACAATTCAAGAGAAAGAGCAATAGTCCTTCCAATTGTTGATGTTTCCATGTATATAATAGCCTTGATTCATTTATTGATCTTAAAAATTTGTGCCACATGAATGAATTGAAGGAGAGATCCATTGAAATAGTAAATGCATGGTTTTAATAGATATCTTGGGGTATCTTCACTATTTTTTTGGCCCAATGATAATTTTGATCTCACCATACTTACTTTCCCATTTTCCTTTAAATTTCGAGCAGTTAATAATAGAGTACTCCATAGGAAATATTCATTGGGTTGAATTCTTCTCACTAACTCTTTCCCATAATGGTTAGATTCTTTCTATTCTCATCTTGAGACATTCTGTGTACAAATTGTGGGTCCAATCTACTTACTAGCTTAATATTCTTTAAAATCCAAGAAATTGTTTTCATGGGTTAAAAACCCACCAAGGAGAAGACAATTTTTATTTTTCTGCCAACACTTCCCATTTAATTAACCTTTAGACCATTGTCCTTTTTGGGTTTGAATATATCTAAGTGAGGTGTGAAAATTCTGTAGGGGTCTAGTTATGGTTTCTTTTCCTTTAGAATTGCCTTTTATGGAATACCAACTTCATGGGTTGAAAACTTGCCAAAGAGAAGTTCATTTTGAGTTTTCCACTGGAAATGATTATGAAAGTTGTGATGAATCTTTAACATTTTCTAAGGTAACAATTTTAAAGGGAACATGAATTTTCCATAGGATACCTTTCTATTTTCTTTTTTGATCCATATGTATCATTTGGTGATCTTTGTAGAAAATCGTCTTCATGGGTTAGAAACCCACTGAGGAGAAGATGAATTTCAAATTTCCACAAGCATTTGTTTCTATTGATAAAGTGATAGACCAAAAATGGATATAAATTGTAAATGATCATTACATGAGCAACATGAATCTTCATTGGACCAGGCACTAATCTACCCATATGATCCCTTTGACAAAATGGAGAACCACCCTACTATGAAATGCAGAGAAAGGGAAAAGGAGAAATCCAATGGAGACTCATTCCACCTAAGAAAGCTTAGATCTAGACTTGAACACAACTAGGAACTCACTATAACACAAGTTTTAAATTTTTCTAATTGGTTAGTAGATGAAAATTGGGGCAACACATTGGATATTGTAACATTGAGAGACTCAATGTTTACCTTTACGATCCTTTGCTAGCCTTTAGTTCATAACATCAAGAGAGGGAAAACTTAGACTATAACTAGATGCTTAAAACTCTAATCATAAGATCATAACAAAAGATGAAAATTTTTAAAATCACATGATATCTCTTGCATAAACATAAAACCTAGGATAAAGGTCAAAATCAATCATGGATTTAAAGAAATTCTCAATGATAAGGTAAAAAACATAATCCTTAGGATATCATAATATCCTATAATAGGGAAAAATTCAATAGGTTGGGGTTTTTACTAGAAAACTAGTAACAAATATATGAAAAACCTTAACTTAATAAAATATTTCAAAATATTTTCACAATATATTTTCAAATTTTTGCACAGTGAAGATAAGGGCTAACAGAGCTAATGGATTACATCAAGCCTACACTGGGAAGCACCTCTACAAGTACATTTGACCCAAGTGCAGCAGAGAACAAAAATCTACTACTAAAGTTATAGTAGGAGAGGCAATTCAGTCAAATTGGTCATGCCTAGATTGATAAAATGAAGGCCCAAGGTCCCCTACTCATTTAGAACCTTGGAAACTTGTTGTTACACACTAATAAATTAAGAGAAGTAATGTCCAGCCATCAGACCTCAATGCACAAAGCATTAGTGCGTTTGATAGAGAAGTTAGCCTTGTTGTAGGAGGTAATTGATATGAAAACTAATGTAATCATAACCCATGGAATTCTCAAAATAAGCCATGAACCATTTCTTCATTGGAATCAATCACTGGAATTCAAAATTGAGAGCTCAATGAGGTTTGAAAATGAGCTTAAAAGTGTACATGGTTTATTGTAGAAAGTCATGAATGAGATATTTGAAAATCTAAATATGTTGCATATTGAATCATATGTCACCAATAATGGTCAATTGGTTGAAATTGAGAGAACAAAAGATAAATTTATAGCTTTTGTAGAAGAATCCCCTGATCCATCAAGCTTCCAGATATCAAAGATCCATGAGCTCTTAGTCATAGATTCCATTCTAAAGCATGCATTCAAAATGCTCCAATCAAAGATCACTAGAGTTGAAGAGCTGATAGATATGCATGATTACTGGATGGTTTGAGCTAATAACATTCTCATCCCAAGTATTGATGATCTCAATAGTGTAAAAAATGCAATGAAGGCATATAGGGCTAAGGTTATGACCCCAAAGAAAAATTGATGCTTTGACACTCTCTTTTACAAGTGTCACTACTTCTATTTCTCAATTGCTAATATTGTAGCCATCTTTGGCATTCTTCTCATAGGCTTGGACTTTGTAATTGATAACAACTTAGTCAATCCTATTTTTAGCTTTCACCTACTCATAGATTCTCTATAATGTAATCATCAAATGTAACCAACCATTCGTTAAAAAGACCTATAAGTCTAACTTTTTTATAAGTTAATAAGATTGGCAAATTATTTTGTGGGAAAACCCTTGTAGTTGGAACTATAGTGTGAGAATATGTGTCTGCATCTTGAATTTTATGTTCATCTAGTTTCTATATGGTGCTTAGGATGAAGTGTGATATTAATGAAAACTAAGAGATTATAAATAAAATTGGTTTTATTTCTTTCATTTTAGTGGGTTGTAAGCTTTACTTTCTTCCTTATAGTATTACCTTATTCCCCTATTCTATACATGTTAGTTCATATGCATTTCATTGTTGTATAAAAATTCTAGGACTTGGTTAATGAAAGTGACTTAGTAGGAAACAATTTGAGCATTGTCAAATCTTGGTAACTTAGGAATCTGGTTATTGTCAAGTTAATCATACTTTCTCTTCTTACATAGTGTTCATTAGTAGATATTCATGATTTTTTATCATCTTGCATGCAAGGGTAAAATAGATTGCATTTTTGGTGTTAGATAAGCTTAACAATGACTTACATGCATTCATGTTTGTGTCGTTTGTGAGTTATAATGTAAAATTAGCCTAGATTGTTTGAAGTGTTAAGCAATCTAATTGTACCACTTCTTCTCTCTGGTTAAGATCATACCTCAAAGTTAGTTGATCTACTAAAAACAAATACTTTTCAAATATTTGTACCGCAAGGCACTTGTAGATTTCAATTCAAGGGTCTTTGATAGATTACCACATTGACCCATTCCATAATTAACTATTGTGTTTTATACCACTTTGGGCAGATTAAGAGTCAAGGTATAAACTAAAACCTATGGAAAACAAACTACTAACCAACCAATAGTTTTTGGTGACTCTGCTATGAAAATTTTTGAATCTCTAAATCACATTGTTCTTAGGTTGGAAACATGAAATCTTGTGCCTATTCCTCACTATCTAAGTTATCTTTAGTAAGTTTGTTGGTGGCTTTACTGGAGTAACTTCTAATTCCATCCTTCTTGGAACTTACATTTGTCAAGTCATCCTTGTTAACCTATGAGGAAAAATGGTGTTGACTTATGAAGGTCAAATCCCAATAATTCAACCCAACCTTGGATTTCAAGATAAACAAGAAGATATAACAAATCAGTTAAATACACTCACGTAGAGAAATAGAAAATCCTTAGATGAGTATAGAATAGTCAACTTTGCTTTAGAAAGAGAAGAATCCATCATTGAGTACTGGGAAGGTGTGTTGTAGCAAAGAATATTGAGACAAGAGTAAAGCACAACAATTGTGAATAGAATTAGTTCATACTAGATCCTAAATATACCAGAGTGTTCATGATTGAGTCCAAATTGATCCATTATTTGAAGAGTTGAGGAAAGATAATTTCCCAATATTAGAAGATCCTCTAATAAGAGGGAGGGCTTCTTCAAGGGACTTGGTGTTTCAAGTTATTTGTAGAGATCTATTTCTACTACCCTATCCTATTTATTGGAGATAGAGTGATTCCTCTTCCCCTCCTATCGTTCACACTTAGATTATGTCATTGTGTAACACCCTCACCTTACATAGAGTTGTAGCCCCATCTGCTATCACCTTCCATCTAGTATAAAATATTCTTCCTACATCAATGGTTGTACCCTGGGGTAATGCTATTGGCCCCCTATGACTTGCTTCCAATAATGACTTACCAAGAGCTTCCCAAAAGAAATTTTCCAAATTCAATGGTAATGGGAAAGTCTCTATAGATGAACATATTTGTGCCTTCTTTGTAGCTTTTAGTATCGTCTACCCTCAACACGAATATGTAGCTATAAAAATGTCCGTTGGGACTCTAGTAGAAAATGTAGTTGATTGGTTCCAACATCTCCTATGGGATGCATTACAACCTAGGATGATATGCAAAATCTATTTGAGACATGCTATAAAAGCACAGAGGATGAACATACTTTATTGTCTTGTCATACTCAAATAAAAAAGAAACCCGATATTCCAATGAGAAACTTCATTGCAAGATTCAACAAGTTGGTCAACTAAAACCCTATTGCAAGTAGGCTAGCTATAGATAGTTAGAAGATGTTTTTCATTAGTTTTATGCCTCTAGATATTAGCTTTCAAATCACTAGATCACATGTGGCTAATCTCCAAGCTTCTCAAACATTGGCAATAGAATTAGATAATGACTTGATAGAAGCCAAAAATTGGAAGAGAGAACTACAAAGTTTGACTTCCATTAACACTACTACTGGTACAACCAAAAACATGGAAGAAATGCTTCTAAAGTTGTCAAGTGAGATGATTGCCATGAAAAGGAAAATGGGTAAAATAGTTCCTTGATTCTAGCAACCTTACCAAGATATTTCTAGAAGGAAACATGAAGGAAAAGCCTTGCAATTATCACATGCTCAACAAAAGCTTGCCATTGAGGGAGATCCTAAGAAGCAAAGTATGTGTATATTGTACTTAAAAGAAGATCATGATGGTGACTCCTATCCAAAAATAAATAAATACAAGAAGCTTAATGCAAGTAATGAGCTAACAGTGGAATACCCTTGAAAGTGAAGATGATTTTTCTCCCCTTGGTGACTCTGGAACATTTTACTTGGAGTATGAATCACATTTGGAGATAGGAGGTGACCATTTCACCACCTTGGATGGACTACAAATGACTATAGCAAAAGGAAGCCAAAGGAATAAATGTCTAACAAATTCAATTCCTATTCAAAATAATGCTCCTATCTCTTATCCAGCTATGGCCATCACATCTACCCCCTCTACTTTAGGAAGAGAACAATAAATAGTAGACTCAAGTGGTAAGTTTCACCCCTCATTTGATATCATCCAATATTGCAAAGATGCTTGTATTCAATTTTCTCCTTTTTATTACTTGAAGTCTCATCCTACTGAACTGCAAAAATTAGTGGATTATTGCAAGGGAGAAACTAGTAGTAAAAATCATCCCAATGTCAATACTACCATTAGTAATGATCAACCTTGTACTAGTGCTTGTTTCTATATTGATGAAGAACCAGTCCTACCCATGATATTCAAAGAAGAAGAGTCTTGAGTCCTAGATACCTTTCCTAGCTATAAACCTAATCCATTTTATGTGTCTTTATATAAAAATGATCACAAGTTGAGTAATTGCATAATTGACTCAAGTGCCTCAGACAATGTCATGCTTGCTATTGTTGCTCATACCTTAGTCTTGTCCTTAACTAAGACCTTTGGCAATTTTTACCCTATGGATGAAAAACAAGTCCCTCTATTTGGTCAAGTAAAGGTTGCCCAAGTAACCCTAGCTACACACCTAGCAAAGAGAATGAAATTTACCATTCTTGTGGCTGGCATCCCTATCAATTATGGCATGTTGTTAAGTCAAAGTTTTTGCAGGGATATGGGAAGTGAAATTAAACTAGATTGGTCTCATGTTTTTATCCCTATTGGAAATAATAAGATCAAGCTCAAACCTAAGGAAAATGATAACTTTATTATCATGAAAACTGATGATCCCAAAGCCCAAATCTTGTATCAAGAAATGGAGTTTGGGAACTACATGATGTTTTCTAACTTCAATGCTCTAGAAGAAGAATCAAAAACTCTTGATGATCAAAATATTTGGACCTTAGAATTTGATGGTAGTTGTGCAACTACTAGATCTAGAGTAGGTGTGGTGCTTAATTCCCATGAGGTAATTGTGAAACAACTTTCCTAGAAGCTACAGTTCAAAAACATAAATAATACTACAGAATATGAAGCATTAATATTGGGTATCACTATTGCAAAAAAAAGACGTATGAAAACCCTTATAGCTCAAGGTGATGCAAAAATTATAGTGAGACAAGTCCGAAGTTAATATACTATGAAGAACACAAGACTTTGAAATTAGTTTCGGATGAAATAGAAGACCTTGATGTCTTCACTATACAAGTTATCTAAAGGGAGAAAAATGTAACGAAAGACATGTTAGCTACCTCCTCATCCCTTCTACTACCTCATCCAAAATTCAAAGATAGAAAATATAAGGTTGAAGTCCTCTTCAAACCTAATGCACCTAACAATGTTGAATCATGGCAAGTCTTCACCAATGATAGGCATATCCAATGTTTCTTAGAAGGAGTTGAGCCTTTCACTAACCAATTTTTTGAAGGAATTGAAAGCCTTTACTAAGAGTTCTCCCTAGATAGCAAGAAATATCTAGAGCTTGGCATTGAGGAACTTAAAGGTAGTAAAATTCCTAGGCATCTAATCTCTTTAGAAAATTTGTTCAATAGACATGATGTATATATTAGAAGAGAAAGAGGTAGGAAAGGAGGAAACTCTGGAGATTATGAGGAAATGAATATAGGCATTGAGTTTAATTCTAAAATGGTTAATATTGGTAGTAGTTTTTCTAATGAAGAAAGGACTAGGGCTAAAAGATTTCTTTCTATATACCAAGACTTTTTTCTTGGGGATATGAGGATCTAAAAACTTTTAGAAATGGTGAGTTTAAACATAAGGTTCCCCTTAAGCCTAAGGTAGTTCCTTTTAGACAAAAGAAATGCAACTATAATCAAATGATCATAGGTGCCATCTTTAAAGAAATCCATAAGATGCTAGAAGCAAGGATTGTATATCCTATACACCATTCAACTTGGATAGCTATCATTGTCCCTGCTCGAAAAAAGATTAGGGTGATCAAAATCTATGTTGACTTTAGAAACTTGAATCAGGCTTCTCTTAAAGACAACTATGCTTTCCTAACATGGATCATCTACTATAGAAAGTGGTAGGATCTAAGATGATGTCCATGTTGGATGGTTTCTCAGGCCTCAATCAAATTGAAGTAGACCCAAGCGATCAATTTAAAATAGCATTCACCACTCCTTGGGGAACTTTTTCTTATAACAAAATGTTGTTTGGGCTAATTAATGCTAGAGCTACTTTTCAAAGGGCCATGAATTCATCATTTGTAGATCTAAAGGATAAAATTATTGTCATCTATCTAGATGATTTAAAAGTCTTCTCCAAGAAAAGAGAAGGTCATTTGAAGGACTTGGAAAAAGCATGGAATCTCACTTAACCCCAAGAAATCTATTTTCTATGTTACAGAGGGAAAGTTGCCAAGTCATTTAGTGTCTCAAGAAGGCATCAAGATTTATCTTGATCATGTCAAAGCTATTCAACAACTCAACTTGCCAGCAAGAAAATTTGGAATTGAATTCTTCTTTGGACAAGTAAATTTCTTGAGGCATTTTGTTCCAAATTTCTCTTAAATTGCCAAGTGTATTATTGAAACGATGAAGGGAAGTCAAATATTTAAGTGGAATGACTGTGGAAGGAAGGCTTTTGATGAGATCAAAGATTTCATTGTCCTAGTCCCTATCCTAGTTCATCCAAATTATACCAAAGAGTTTATTTTGTACTGTTATGCATCAGCCTATGCATTATATGCCATACTCATGCAAAAAAAAAAAAAAAAAAAAGGTATTCAAGAACCTATTACCTTTATGAGAACCCCTCTCAATGAGCATGAACTAAGGTATTCTTAGATTGAGAAGAATTCTTATGTTGTGGTAAGAGCACTTAAAAATTTCAGATTGTATGTTTTACATTCACATTTTATTGCATGTTCTTGATTCAACAATCAAGAGTATCTTGACTCAGCAAGAGATAGGTTGCAATACCAAAGGAGCCTGGATAGCCAAGATCCAAGAATATGACATTGAGTTAAAGCCAAAAGAATTGGTACAAGGAAATGGCTTGTGCAAAATAGTTGCAAAAAATTAGGACTCAAGCAAAGAAGAAGAAATCCAAAGAGTTTTAGTGGAAGTTTTTGTTGTTTTGAAACAATACAGTTTCAAATTACCTTGATGCAAACAAGATACATCTAGGGGCAACTACTTTCCATCTTTGACATACCCTTTCAAACATTGGGCCAACTATAAGGATAGACCCTTCTTCTACTTTAGACTCTACAAAACCTAGGTAGGTGTACCTCAGATTCACTTATATGGTACCAGTGCTAAAACATACACATGAATCTTGACAAAGCATATAAAAACCCTAAATCTTCTAACACTTATGCAAGGATATCAGACATTGAATAGCTAATAACATGACCAAAAAACTTGATAAGCTAAGTGAGGGCATCCTTTTAGTTCTTCAACATTAAAGGAAACAATATTTAATTAATGATGTTGATTTCAAAAAAAACCCCAAATATGTAGTAGTAAGAACAAGTTGATCCTGTAATTGATTGATGCCTTATTTATTGCACAATTCCACAAATTAAACACATACATCTGTGATATCAAGGATGTATTCCATACACCTGTATATTAGATATATCTTATCAATTTGTGAATTAGACATTGGTGTTCATAAAGACCTCATTCTTATGAAGTATCCTTCTCAAATAACCAGCAACCTTTTCAAACACATCAAGCATTTACTTGGCCCTTTGTTCCAATAGAAAAATATATTAGACATACAACCTTAAGGGGATGCAAATGGATCTCAATTCTTTGTCCTTAAACCACATAAGATTGTAGATTACAGAGATAGGAGATGAGAATTGGAATGAAACTAAAGAGATTGTTTCTCATTTGTATTCATTTCTTTGAAACTATACATTCAGATGCATGAAATTAAAACATAAAAATGCCTAACATATCAGAACTAGCTATATTATCTTCACTACTGCTATTCATTCAAGAGAAATATGTTGAATAAAATGGTGGAATCACAGCTATGGATCCAACAATGTGGTCTCACACTAAAAATTACCAACTTGGTACCATAGTAGTGAGAAATTACTCCAAAATTGGAACCCTTACAAAGAATGAGTGAAAGAAAGATATAGGAGGAATGATTTCTCAAATCTATTCTATGAACATCATGTGTCCACTTGGAAAACTTCCTCAAGAAGTTAAAAAACATCCCTCTAATCTCTCTCAAGAACTAGTAAATCAAATCCTCCCTTATTTTGCCTCCTAAAAGCATAAAATATCTCAGATACTTGATGGAAAAATAACTACTTTTGATGCCATATCTAAGAACAAGGCGAAGGCAAAAAATTAGTTAAATGACCTCTAGAGGCAAGATAAACATGTCAGAATCATTTTCCCCCACATTTAGACTATAACAAGCTTTCATTTTGCCCTCTAACCAATTTTGATGCTCAATGATGAATTCTGCCCATTTTGTTGAGAATACCCCAAAAAATAAAAATTTGTTTATAGACTGGGCTATTGAATATCTATGCAAATTCTGACCCTATATTCAAAAATTTCATCTCCTCCCAATTCCAATGGCATATTGGAGTCCATATTTTGGGCAAAAATTTCCCCCATAATAGCTATTTGAAAAACTAGCCTAGGACTATGAATAGAGCAATTTAAATGAATGAAATTGAAAAAAAAATAAAAAAATTCTATAGTTTAAACTATAGAAAATCATCATTTAAAACAACTTTTTTTAAATGGATATTTGGACACTCAAAATTGTAGATTTAAAAAAGTATTATTTTAAAATAATTCTCCTTATACCTCCCTTGGCCACTCAAATAGTGCCACTTGTCAAATTTTGAGTGGCTCCCACAACTCCAACAGATTTCTATTTTTTTGGGAGGTTTCCATGTCTCCACCAGAAAAACCTCCCATTTTTCAGTGGCATGGTGACCACTAAAAACTTTACCCTTTTTTGGTGAGTCTTTTTGAAGTCAAAATTGTTGACTTTACCATCCACTAGTTGGTGGGCCCCACTACGCAAGCAGCTCTGCCTTTAAAAGGCCTTGTCCTTAAGACATTGTGCCTATTGAGTATTGTAATATTTAAACACTACAAGAAACATCCACATGGGCAATGTGGGATAACTAGTTCAAAAGATACTTCTCTTCTCTTTCAACATGGGGACCTTGCCTCTTTCCAACCAAGCCGTGGGTGTTCTTCTTATGTTGTGGCCTTTGTCTTTTTGCATAATTTGCATATAACTTATTTTGAAACATCTACATGATCACATTGAACCATCCCTTCACCTATAGCACTCACTTCCTCACAACTGGCAGAAACTTCATGTCTGATGCTTTCCATAGTGATGATTCCCATATGATCTTTGGCATCTTTTATCATGAGAAAAATATTCCTTTACCTGCATGAGACTTCAAAATTTCACTCCTCATCATGTTTGTTATTGCTTCAAAAACAAAACAAAAACAAAAACTAGTGGCTTACTTCAATGACAAAATTGATTTTAAAATCCAACACATAAAATGATGTCTCTTTTGTATGCAACAATTGAAAGTCTTTTGCATTGGAGATGCTTTAAATTTCAGCTTCTTCCTCTATTATTGTGGACTACCATTAGCTCCAAGATGTGGTCTTTGCTTTCAAAATGGGGACCCTACCGTGAGCTGCTTCATTTTGAATGATTCCCTATTGCATGCCATCGTGGATTATAACTTGGAGGGAGAAATTGCAATTCTTGGAAAATAGTCATTCTAGCAAAGTTGACTACCCCCATTCCATGAAGCTCCTCCTTTGGCATGATTTCTTAGTATCCCCTATGGCTTCCTCAAACATCAAATGCATCATTTTTGGCCGTTAATTTTAGTTTTTTCTTTCTTCCTTCCACTAAATCAACTTCTCTGCTTTCCCTTCTAGATTTTCTCCATGGTCAAAAATTTCCAATGTAGGGAAACCAATGGTGAATATATATCATTTGCAAAGTCTAGATTGAGAGGTCAATGAGGGTGGTGAAGATGTGGTAAATATGTGTATTACTAAGTTAGTGGGGAGACTATTTATAATTGGGTGTGTCCTGTGTCATGATTGAAGCAAGATCAAACCAAAAACTATCAATATGCATTTCAATAATTTCTATTACATTAATTTGATGGGAGAAGGCATATAAGCATTCATGGCCTCCTCTTTCACCACACCACACTTCAACTTAGAATTGCTTCGCCTTGTAAGGAAAACCCAACACTTGGCTCTCTAATGAAATCTAACCCCATTCATAGGGTTTTCATAAAATGATGCCCCCATAGTGGCTCATTGACTCTTGATGAATCAAGCACTCATATATATGGCTCCATCTAACTATAACTGACCACCTTCCAAGTAAGCATACTCTAGCTTGCCTTAAATTGAAAGCTTTGGAAAAGAGCATTGTAATTCATTACAATACCAAAAACAAAAAGGTTTTGTCAGAGATTGTAGTTGTAAGTGACTCTTCGGGCTCCTCACCATTCAAATGATGAGAAATCAAACATAAATCAACATTGCATTCATGAATTATAATCAAAGAAAACAATCCCAACTTATCAATCTAGTGCAATTAGTCGAGCCCCAAAGTGGGTCAGGCTAAAAAAAATTTGAATTCAAACACCTGAACCCTTGAATTGTTCCAAAGAAGTTACCTTACTAACTAGATACAATTCGCAATTCTTATTCAACCTTTAAAATTCATTTTTTGCAGATTACTAATTTCATGCCAAGAGGCCCTTAACTAACCAAAACAATTGACTAGACTCTGAAAACAAACCTATTGATTGTTTGTTCTACATTCTTGCACCTTGGTGAATCTTGTTTCATGACGAATCCTCAGTCAAAAGATATTGATTGTCAAAATTGCCCTCTCGAAACTGCCTACAAGAAAATATGTCAAAAAATAGTAAATTGCACTAAGAATTGGCTCTAAAAATAGGGAAAATTGACACTTGGGGAGACAAAATCTAGCATATTGATTCATTTTCACAAGGACAACATAAATCTAGGATTAGGGTGCATTTGGCGAATGGTCAAAGTGGGCTACTCAAAACTTGCAAATTGGAAACACTGGAAAAAAAATATTTTTTTGCAAATGGAATGGACCTAGGAAAGTGCACAGATAGATTTGTCAAGATTTGAAAATGAGTTATGACATCACAAACAAGGGTACTGACCAATCTACATTTCTTGACACCAATAAAAACTTACAAATTATTTTTGGTGTCACGTTAAAAAACTTATCAAACGGATTCATCATAAGCTCAAAATTGAAATGTAGGAAGTCTTTGG
Source organism: Cupressus sempervirens (assembly GCA_028749045.1). Taxonomy (NCBI): domain Eukaryota; kingdom Viridiplantae; phylum Streptophyta; class Pinopsida; order Cupressales; family Cupressaceae; genus Cupressus; species Cupressus sempervirens. The sequence goes on along the minus strand of CM053786.1, from coordinate 614,436,837 downwards.
CCTCTAGAATGCAATGCAATAGGAATTTTATTATTTTGGTCAAGTAGGTCAAAGTTATAACAAGTCAAATAGGGCCTCCCAAAATTTTGAACAATTCACATCAACATGACAACAATAAATGACCAACTTTGAGGGATTCAAAACCTAGTCAAAACATATCAAAATGACTTGAAATATAAAATAATAAGTTCTTTGGTATGGGCACTAAACACTCCCAAAGTAGTGAGTCATGAAACATTACTAGGTGTGAGATATTCAATTGCAAACATAGCCTCCTATCACTATTTGACATAGCCAAAATGCAGATTTGGACATTGCTCAAGTGGAACTTCACAGAATGACTTGGAATAGAAATTTATAATCATGGAGTGAGTGGCTATACTAAATTCAAGGTGTTAGAAACATTGAAGACCTCTTAGGCCTCAAAAGGATAGTCGGGTACACATGCATTTAAAAACATTTAAAGGATTTGATTTTTCAATGGTACTCAAAATTAGAGCTTTAGTTTTGAGTCCCAATAGTGGCTCTATCTAGAGATGCATATCTCTTGTAGGCATGGTAAGTATTCAAACCTCTCAAAGAAGTAGACCACGCACCTGACAACAAAGACTTCTCTTGAATAGCTTTATTGAAAGCAAAAACAACTACTCCTACTATGTACAAATGATGGCCTCGGGCCACCGAACTTCAACAAAAACTTTTTACCTCTGTCATAAACCTGATTTTCATTTGAACTTTCATGAGGTATGATAGAAATATTTATTCTATCACTTTCACCAATTAAATTGGCATTATGAATCAACTCACTTGGCAAAACTAAATCTACACCTTCACTTTCATAATGCATATAAAAACTAGATTCATTCTCTATAAATTGCTCATTATAAAAGTTTTGAACAGCATGCTCACCAATATCAGACTCAAAATAAAATTATTTTTCAATGAATGAATCATGCATGCTATCACTCTTGAATATGAAGGCTTCATACTCAACTTGGGGAATGAGATCACACATACCTTGAAATTGTGTATCCTTATGCATAACCAGATGGTATTCAAATGGACAATCAAATTTATATTCACAAATGTCATCAATGTCAAAATTTGAAACTAATCCAGAGTCTTGCAATGGTTCTTTGAAATCAGAAAATGGATTAGTCCTCACATTAGAGTATTCATCATAGAACTCACTGCAAGGTGCATGCTGATTTTCAATAACAACTTTGTCAAACACCTTGTTATCAACATCGTGAGATATCATCATTAAGACAATTTGAAAAAAGAACAATCTGATCTCTTACATTAGTAAGACAATGTATTATCATTAAACTCATCCTCAACTAAATCTAAACATTTCATGTGCTCTTCAAAAAGTGAGTTGACAACTCCATGCAAAACTCCTTTGTAGACATCATGACAAGTGATTTGTTGATCAACATCACACTCTTCACCATACAACAGATTAGTGAAAACTTTGAAATTGTTTCTAACATCACTGTCATGAACACTTTCAGCATATAAAGAAGAAAAATCAAAATCATCACATGAAAACACACCATTCACTCCATCAATAAAGCATGTAGAATATAAAACAATATTACTTGCATTGTCTTCATGAAGGTGATTCAAATGTCTTGCAAACCAATCATCCTTCATTTTATCAATAGGTGTTGATGCATTAATCTTAAAATCATTTGCATAATGTTGATTTCTACTGCATGCATCTTCACAACATTCATCTACACAATTAGGTAATTCATCATTATAAATGATCTCTTTGTCCTCGTATTGTGTAGACAACTCTTCTTCACAACTTTCAACCTCAGGTTGATTTGTATAACTCTGAAATGGAACTTCACTTTTAGATTTAGAAAAAGAACTCCTACCTTTACTTGCATAAGAGTACTCACTTATGTCATTGCTTTCTTCTTCCCAATTCACATCAGACTCATATGAAGAAAAACATGTATTATCAATGTCCTCTTCTTGATTTGAGCAACAACTCTCATCATTGTCTTCACATGATGCTTCTTCATAATATGTTAGATCAGAAACTTTATCTTCATCACTTGAACCATGACTTTTAGCTTCTTTATTCTCATACAGAGATGAACATCTTTCAACTTCAAAGTTTATAACATTCTCAACATAATGCAATCTATCAATAAGAGAAGTCATTTCTTGCATATCTTACTGATCAAGTGAATCCACCTTATCTCCACTACTGAAATACTACAAACATGTGCACTCTGTTCATCAAGAACAAAATCATCTCTTCTTTGAAACCAAGAAAATTAATTTACATATGTCTTTAATTCTAAATTTTCAACAAAATTATCTACCATAGCAAGGGTACCTATTTGCTGATTTGAATTTGACACGCTTTATGACATTGATTTTTCCTTTGAACCTCATCCTTCCAGCAAACACTTCTAGAGAAATGGCTCCTAATTAATCTATAATTTATGTTATTTTCAATCTCTATTGCTGTCATGAACACCTAATGCAAAGTATTAGGTTCTTCATCTCTTAATAGATAACTCATCTTCTTATCAAATGAGTCAAGATAAACCATTAAACACATTTGATCATCTAGCTTATCATTTTTAGAAATCTCATTAACAACCTTGGCAAATCTAATATTGAATTCAAGAACTAATTCATCACTCCTAATTTGGATCTTTAAGAAGTTATAAAAATAATGAGAGATGCTTACTCTTTCCCCAAAGTACTTCATGAAGGTTGACATTAATTCATCCCAGGATGAAATAGAACATGCTAGTAGAAAGGAAAACCAATCTCTAGCATCACCTTCCAAAGTTTGAACAAACAACTTCATATGCACATCTTCATGAGCAATTTCAAAATCACCAATCAAATCACTAAACATTTGAACATGATGACTGGCTGAATTTTCATCGTTCCCATCAAACTTAGGCAAATAATTTCTAAGATTATATGGCATAGGGTTTACGAAACCATTAATGCCATCAAAAATTAATGGCATGTATCTCTTGGTAGAAAGAGATCTATAAATATCACTAGCTGGCTGCATACTTGATGAAAGGAAACTTGTCATTCTTTCAAGCCTTGAAACTCAACAACAATAATTTTGGTTTGTAATATGCAGTAGGCTTATAACCTTCTACCAAATGAATCTCTTCAAACACTTCACAAAACTTTATACAACAAGCTAAAACTTATTACAATGAAGTGTATAAAACTTATCACATTATTCTTCTCCTCCTAGTGCTGAAAATCACTTGATGGAGAACACATACACATACCACTTTCTTTCATGACAAGAACAAGATCATGAAAAATAAAATACCTCAAGTGTTGATGCTGAAACCATTGATCTATTGATTGGCATAAATGCAAACTTCAATTCTTCATACCACTAATCAAATTCTTGTAGAGTCGCCATATCCTTGAGGAGAAAAAAATGAAATCACAGCTATGATTCATTTTAACATTTAAAATTCTTATGACAACCGATCACATACAACACATCAAAACTTATCAGTCAAGAACCCGTGTATTCTCTCTTCTTGCCTAAATCTCATCATAACTTTCAAATCTCTAAAATTCAATTGCAAACTCTTGAAAACATTTATTCAGAACATTTTTGCATTGGTACAGACATCTTTTAGAGAGTTACCACTCACAATTGTGAGAAATATTTACAACATGATTCATAGCATGACAAATCTAAATTGAATTTTCAACTTGCGAAACTTTGCAAATCAATAAACACTTAGAAGAGAGAAACCATTTTTAAACAATTCTTACTCTGAACTTATAGTAGCACCTTGGAAACCAAAGTTGGTTGAATTGATTGAAAATAAAACTTTGTAACAATACAATCTGCATTCAATCCTTCAAAGCTATTGTTGTCCTGAACAAAGCATCACTGGGGTGCATGATATTTAAGTAAGAGAACTAGAAAACACATCAGATAACTTACTTCTGCAACTTTTTTCAAGCACTTCTCCTACTATATTAAATCTACTTTTAAAAAATTTTCAAGGTTTGTCTACCATTCAGATTCAATACAGTCCCTACTAGAGTCACCATTTTGTTGGTATTTTAAAACAATGCAGTTTCAAATTACCTTGATGAGAACAAGAAACATCTAGGGCCAGCTACTTCCCATCCTTGACATACCCTTCTAAACAACAAGCCAACTATAAGGCTAGACCTGTCTTCTACTTCAAGCTCTGCAAAACCTAGGCTGATGTATCTTAGATTCACTTATATGGTACCAATGCTAAGACATACACTTGAATCTTGACAAAGCAAATAAAAACCCTAAATCTTCTAACACTTATGTAAGGATATTAGACATGGAATAGCTAATAACATGACCAAAAAAATTAATAAGCTAAGTGAGGGCATCCTTTTCGGTTCTTCAACATCAAAGGGAAAAACATTTAATTAATGTTGTTGATTTCAGCAAAAAACCCAAATATGTAGTAGTAAGAACAAGTTGATCAGTTCCTTATTTTTTAGGCAATTCCACAAATTAAACACATGTATCTGTGATATCAAGGACATATTCCATACACCCATATATTAGATCTATCTTATCACTTTGTGAATCAAACATCAGTGTTCATAAAGATCTCATTCTTATGAAGTATCCTTCTCAAATAACTAGAAACCTTGTCAAACACATCAAGCATTTACTTGGCCCTTTGTTCCAATAGAAAAATATATAAGACATACAACATTAAGGGGATACAAATGGGTCTCAATTCTTTGTCCTTAAATCGCATAAGATTGCAGATTACAAAGGAAAGCAGTTGGATCTTGTAATTGAATAGGCTAGTCATGAGTTTATAATTGACAACAATTTTGTTAAAACTAGAGCCTTCTACCAATTTTCATGGAGAGTAAACATGGGAAAGTTTGAGGAAAGGTGTAATAAGCTGAAAGAAAAGCATCTAAGAATGGAGGATGTAGATGTACAAAATCAAGTAAAAGAAGAAATGATGTCCAAAACATGACACTTGAAGAGTGGAGACAAATGGTAAAGGCATCCAGTTTTTTGTTGCTATCCAATTGGGATATAGCATATGCTTTAGTTTTTAATTCTATTTCAGATAATCTAAGTATAGAGGATTAGGGGAAGAAGGAAATAAAAGGTGCTAAATTTAGTGAGGACTAGGCTACATTAGTCATTTGGTCAGTAAGGAAAGGATCTAGGATTGGCTTTTCCTAGCCTAATGATATTGGATTAATAGGCAACTTGATTGTGAAGAGAGTAGAAGAAACTACTAGAGTAGAAGTTTCATATCTAGGTGTTGGAGTATCTGGCTTGACTTTAGCCACAACCCTAAGAGATGAAAAAGCAAAGTTGGATTTGTAAGATAGGTATGAAATTTTTTTTGCTACATATAATAAAGAAGTTCAAAGAAGAATTGAACTAGAGAATATAGTGACAGGACAATCCAATAGGCCACAAATCACTTATCCTCACCCATCAATGGAATCTTCTAGATCCACTCCCTTCATTGAGATCCCTAATACTCCACAAAGGACATAATTTTATACTGTTGAGGAGTTGGAGGAAGAAAAGAATAAGCTTAGGGCCTTGCAAGATGAATTAACTTATCAATATAGAGAAAAACTTAGAAAAGCTATCTTATATCTTGTAGATAAGATTGATTGGCAACCATTCTATGATCAATTAATGAACATATTGGATATGTGGAGAGAAATCAAAGATGCTGAGGAGGTTTTGAAACATATAATAAGTAAATGGGATGGAAGAGATAAGGATATCACCCTTTTATATATTTTAGTTATTAGCTTATCTTGTGAAAAAATAGAAAAGACTTTTGATCTAACTAGTATTCTATCTAATTTTGAAAATAAGACAGAGGCAATGAAAAAATGAATAATAATTTGTTTCTAAAAATATTTAGGTGAGAAATTTGATCTTTTTTCCTAGGCACTCAAAAAGATTGACATAATAAAAGAGCAAAAAGGGGGACAAGAATTAAATGATTTATTGTGCAAAAGAATAAATGAAGTTAGTAATAAAGAAGGACATGTGCTATGTGCAAGGACAAATGAAGAATGTTAAAGTGCAACTATTTTACAATTGCCTTAAAGAGGAATTTGTTGAAATAAATGAATTAGGGAATTGTGTGGTTAAAAAGCAATGAGAAATCTTGAGCTTTGATTAGCTTGATGATACAGTCTTCAAAAAATGGGTGGATGATATTGTCCATTTAAAACAAATGGAAATAGCAGAAGATGATGTGGACTAGGATGAGGACCAAAAAGATGACACATGAGTGCAGGTAGAAGAAGACAAAGAAGAACAACCAACCCAAGTGGAAATCACAGTAGTCCCAACTGATGATTTGGAAGAAGTAAACTTAGACATAATTATTATTTTAATTGTACATGATGATGCAAGTGGAGATCCTCAAGTTGAAGTGAACTTGTAGATATCAGAGCTAGACACATCAGTGGCAAACCTAATGGCTGCATATTCCAAGGATTCAGAATAGTAAAAAATCCAATCATGAAATTTATAGCATTTGAAAGTGTAACAAAAAAGAAGCCCACCAAAAGGAATATTATGATGTAAAGTTTTTTTGTTGCACAAAACTTTGTCTTTTATGATAGTAACAAATGTAAATATCTTTCATCTAAAGGACAGCTACCAGTTCTCTATGCCTGAAGCTTGTTGCATCTCACCCTATATAAGTGAGATCTCAGGGCTAGAGAAAGGGTCCAAGTTATTACATAATTTTAGTTTATACTAAGTTTGTTCAATCTAGTTTCTTGGTGTAAACTTTATGATGTATTTCTCTACAAATATTTGAGAATACATTATTCTTGCAAGATTTTGAGGTCTTATCTTCACTCATTCTGAGTTTTGTTTCAATTGTATACAATTTTCAAGGGAAATTAATATAAAGATGAACTATCCCCATATCTTTTTTTGGTGAATTTTGTCTCCATTTCTATTACCTAGTTATTTTGAAGTTGTATGAGCAAAGCTTGTTCAATTGAATGCAATTAAATCAAGTTGTATGTCAATTCACTATTGCTTTTAATTCAATGAACTAAGTAAATGCTTCAGTGAGATTGATAGGGTTTCCATGGTAATAGGAAGGATGTCTGTAAGAATGATTTTTAGTGAGAATTGTTGATAGTATTGATTGTAATGTGGTCAATCAGATCTAGAAATTGAATGGAATTTGAATCCCAATGGATGAGGCACTAATCTAGTTATTTAGTTTGTAGATGGAAAGATCATAAACAAACATCAAGCTTAAATTTGAAATCAATTTTACTTTACTATTTGAAGAATGTCAATGCTGATCAATACTTGTTTGCATTTACTCTTTTTTTATAGGTAGATGCTATTGCCCATAATTATTTTTAAATCTAAGAAGAATTGTGACCAAATCTCCTATAGAGGATGTGTATTGTTGTGAAATGTCATGGAATGAATAAAATATGTATGCAATATCAGTTTGAAAATATTTCATCCCTCAAGTGCACTCGCCTTGGTTTTGAAGAGCCTAAAGAGTAGAAAATCTCTTTTGATTTTGTTGAAGTTGGGTCTAGATGTGAAGAACAAGTAACTTGTTATAGGAAGTAGCTAATCCTTAGGTTATTGGGATATTTATTATCTTGATATTAAGTATTTTGTTACTTAATAGTTTAAAAACATTAACATAAGCCTCTAAGATCCTTACTTTTCAAACATTTCTTACTTCCTTACCTACAAAGAATGTCCAAATAGATTGACATACAAGAAGAGAACAGATCTTAGGACTAAGTCAACAAAGTATGTTATTTATGATGATCAATTGTATAAAAGGGGAATTGATGGTACCTTACCAAGGTGTGTGGATAAGCCTCAACAAGAGAGGTTGCTCCAAGAATTTCATAATGAAGCTTGTGGTGTGCACTTCTCTTATATAGCAACAACTTATAAAATTATGATGCAATGCTATTATTGGTTTGGCATGTTCAAAGATGCCTACAAGTGGGAAGCCCAATGTGACAAGTGCAAGATGGTTTCCAGTAAACCTCAGTTGGTCACCTTATCATTGAAGCCAGTAATGATAGAATCGACTTTATTGGTCCAATTAATCCCTCTAAATTTGTTGGACATTATACATTATAACTATTATAAACTACTTTACTAAGTGGATGGAAGCAAAACCTACCAAGAGAACTACCTCTAAAGTTGTTTGTGAATTTAACAAGGAAAACATCCTCATAAGATTTGGTGTTCCATTAAAGCTAGTCATGGACAATGCTATACTTTTCTTCAATGGAGATTTTGGAGCTCTGCTATGACAACAATATTCATCTGAGTCATTCTTTAGAATATTTCCCACAAGGGAATGGCCATGCAAAACCAAGAAACAAAAATTTGATCAACATTATGAAGGAGCTTATAATTTATTATCAAAAGGATTGGCACAAAAAGCTACATGAAGCTCTCTAAGAAGATAGGATAGCACCTAAGAAGGCCATTGGAATTTCACCATTTGAATTAGTTTATGAAATTGAGGCTAACTTTCCCCTTCCACTGGAATTATCTATTTGCAAGTTGCAGCAAGTGATTAAGGATCTAGTATTCTAGAATGATCTCAAAAAGTGAATTTTGTACTTAACCAAGTTGGAGGAAGAGTGTCATAAATTGGTTGATCATATCACTGAACATTAGTAGCATGTGAAGAGCTTCTTTGATAAGAAAGCAAGATCGAGAAGATTTATGAAAGATTATATGGTCTTGTTATGGGATAAGAGACATGAACTCAAATTTATGCACCATAAGTTTGATTCTCCTTGGAAAGGCCCTTTCAAAATTGTGCAGGTGAATCAAAATAATTCTTTTATTTTGTCCTATCCTACTGGGAAGCTTTCATCATTTTCCTACAATGGCCAAGACCTGAAGCTCTATCAGATCTACATTTGAGAGTAGGTAACATTTGTAGTTAGAGTTAGTCTAGGTAGGTTTTCCTTTTTGTTGTCTTCTTTGTTATGTTTCTTGCTTTCTTAGTCTAGTGTTCCTTCCTTTTGTGTGCTTAGTGTAGTAGTTCCCCCTTTTAGTTTGTTGTTCTAGCTATGTGAAACCAAAGATTTTATGTCCCTTCTTAGGCATTTGCAATGCCTAAGTCCCTAGTCAAAGCTAGTTTTTTCTAGACTTTTAGTCTATCCCTTTGGAGCTTTGAGTTTGATGGTTTTCATTGCAATTATGTTCATTTGATTATCTAGACAGCCCCTAGGTGTCTCTCTTCTCATCAAAATTTCTAAGGCTCTCCTTTTGTGTCTTTTCTGTGTTTACCTTGATCCACTTCCCCTTATTCTTTCATGTGAGATTCCTATTATTCCATAGCATTAAAATTTTAGTTGATCTAGGTTTAGGCAAGTTGTTGTCTAAGCATCTTCTCGATTAGAAGAAAGTCCTACTTGTTCTACATCTTTATCACTACTCAAGTAAGTATGTTTCCTATGGATCCTGGCCCATTCTATTGGTTATTGATCTTTGGTGAACTTTATTAAATAAGAGTTTGAAGGAAGGATTAACAATGGCATCTACAAATATATGTCTAACTAATTCATGAAAGAAGACCAAGAGAAGCAAACATATAAAGCTAAGAAACTCTCAGATCGAAGATCGAAAGTCAAAATTCATTTTTGTGCAATGAGACAAAATTTCATATTAATAATTTCCCATCCTCTGGAAGTGAGCATTTTTTGATGTGTTTCAAAAGCTAAGATGAGTCGTGCCCTTGATATGCATCACTAAATGATGAATCCACAATTAGCAATTCATTTCGAGGATGTATAAGGAGAAGTAGCAAAGGTAAAAGAAAATGTTTTGAAAGGGTTCTCTCTTTAGAAAGTGGAGGTCTCAAGAGTGCTTCTTTATCTAATAGAAGCAAAAAATGCCTCCTTTCCAGAAGACAAGGAGGCAATCGATTCTAAGAATTACATGTATTGATATTTAGCAAAGATGTTAGAAAGATGCTTCTTATGAAGTCAACTGCAAGCCTCAACCCCTAATTACAAAGGAAATCAAGTATTCATAATCAAGGTGGAGAATCCATTTTGCAGCTTCCCAAGAATTAAGTTGTGAAATTAAGAAAGAAAGCCTTATACAAAAAAGAGGGAAATGAAGTGCCCAAGGAGTATTGCTCACACTGCGATCCTAAATCAAAGAAAAAGGCAAGCTTGTAGAAAGATAAGTCTAAGATCTCCTTCCCCACACATAGGAATTTGTGGTGAGAACCCTTGTTTTGGATTTGTAAGTAAAGAAGGGAGTTTCCATTAGGCCCAATTCAACTGATTTGGTAAATGGCTGATCTCACTACTATAGGATATTTAAAGTGAATGATATGATCATTAGATTTATGAATCTTCATATGGGTGGAAATGGAAAGTTTTAAATAGTTGTTAACCATAAAATTTATTACAAATCTAACTATTATGGTCATTAGTTGTGATTTATGTCACTTATGTGGCACCAACATTCGAATACTTGCATCTATATGATCAGATTTTTCTTAAGCTTAGTTCTCCATTGTTTTAACAATTATTTATCAAGTAATTTATCTCCTTTATGAGATTGTAAGTTAATGGAAATTAGAGTAGTAGGGTATGATCATTTGATTATTCTAGAAAGTAAATTCAAGATCTTCTCAGATACCTCTACCAAGTTTTATGATTTAGGCAATTTGCATAGGAGGCTCAACTCTCAGCCAATTCATCCAATAACCCAAAAATTGAAGGAAAGCATTAGTTGAAGCTGCTAGATTCCCCATGCCCATGCAAGCACTAGAACTAGTAAAAGAATATATCAAAAGGTAAAATCTAGAGACAAAGAAAATATTGCTACCTAATCAATCCATTCTGCTATCTATAAAAAAAGCATTGATGTAATCTGCATTTTGCATTCTAGCAAAAGAGGAATCAAAGAATATTTAAAGGTTAATGATGCCTTTATAATGAGGTTGTGTCAAGAATTAGAAGGGTTCCCTAAGTGTAGGTTCTCACCTGAGGCTATATTGGCTACTTCAACATCAATTGGTCCAACACAGTCTATCTATGAAGGAGGAGACCAACCTCCTGAAAAGATTATCCAACTCACTCCAACCTATGGAGGAGGATCATTGCTAGAAACATGAAAAGTTTGGAATGATGAGAAGAACAAAGAGGATCAAGAGAAGTCAATGACCGAGCCTTCCTTCCCCTATGCAAGTCATCAACCTTGATAAGGGCAACAATCCCCTAGATGGTCAAGAGAAAGATGCATCTCATCAAGGTAACTACCTTTCCTACTACCACCCAAAGCAAGTAGACACCCCTAGTGGCAAGGAAGCTTTTCCATCCTACAACCTTATAGTCAGCAATCAATGTCCTTTCAATTGAGTCATGGTTGGAAGAGTCTATTGGTCAAAAGATGATAAGGTGTGAGGAAGTTGCCCAATCCAAAGACTTCATTATACAAGCAACTTCTTCTTAGCCATCATCAAAGAAGGTGAAGAAGCAAAAGACTATAGTGGCATTGGCTATTGATTCTTCTACTAGTCATATGCTAGTAGAAATTGTAGAACCTCAAAAGGAGGGGAAGTTTCATGAGTTGACTATGAGTGATTTCCAAATCAATACTCTTGACATAGGTATTCTTGTGCATGATTCCATGGTCAACATATGGAAATCAACAAATGAGAAAATTGAGGATAGACTAGAAGAATTGAGGGCTAAGAAAGAGGTACTAAAGGCTTCAAACAAAGAGTTGATGAATTACATCAAGGTACTTCTACAAGTACATTCAACCCAAGTGTAAAGGAGAACAAGAATCTATTACAAAAGATACAGTAGGAGAGGCAATTCAGTCAAATTGGTCATGCCTAGATTGATCAAATGAAGGCCCAAGGTCCCCTTCTCATTGAGACTAATAAATTGAGAGAAGCAATGTCTACCCATCAAACCTCAATGTGCAAAGCATCCTGGATCTAACAAACCACTTAGCCTTGTTGCAGGAGGTAATTGATATGAAAACTGATGCTGCCATAACCAATGAGATTCTCAACACACATCAAGAACCATTGCTTCATCAGAAGCAATCACTAGAATTCATAATTGAGAGCTCAATGAGGTTAGAAAATGAGCTAAAAAATGTACATGATTTAGTGTAGAAAGTCATGGATAAGATATTTCAAAATCTAAAGGTGTTGCATACTAAATCATATGTCACCAATAATGGTCAATTGGTTGACATTGAGCGAATGAAAGCTAAATTTCTAGATTTTGTAGAAGAAGCCACCGATCCATCAAGCTTCCAAATGTTGAAGATCCAGGAGCTCTCAGCCACAGATTCCATTCTAAGGTGTGCATTAGAAAAGCTCTAGTCAAAGATCACTAGAGTTGAAGAGTTGACAAAGATGCATGATTACTGTATAATTCAAGCTAATAACATTCTCATCCTAGGTGTTGAGCTCAATAGTGTAAATGATGCAATAAAGGCATACAAGGCTAAGGTTGTGACCCCAAAGAAAAATTGATGCTCAAATGCTCTCGTTTACAAGTGTCACCTCTTCTCTTTCTCAATTGCTAATGTTGTAGCCATCTTTGGCATTTTTATCATAGGCTTGGACTTTGTAACGGATGATGAGTCAGTCAATCCTATTTTTAGCTTTCATCTATTCATAGATTCTTTGTAACATAATCATCAAATGTAATTGATCGTTCCTAACCAAGGCCTATAAGTGTAAATTTTTGATAAGTTAATAAGATCAAAAAATTATTTTGTGGGAAAAACCCTGTAGCCGGTACTACTTTGTGAGAATCTGCATCTAAATCTTGAATTTTTTGTTCATCTAGCTTTTGTATGGTGATTGGGATGAAGTGTATTGTTAATAAAAACTAAGACATTGCAAATAAACTTAGTCTTATTTCTTTAATTTTAATAGGTTGTAAGCTTTACTTTCTTCATTACAATAATAATGTATTCCCTTGTTTTGTACATGTTAATTCATATGCATTTCATTGTTGTATAAGAAGTCTAGAACTTGGTTAATGAAAGCGACTGAGTAGGGAACAATCTGGGTATTGTCAAGTTAATCATACTTTCTCTTCTTACACAGTGTGCATTAGTAGATAGTTGTGCATTGTTATAATCTTGCTTCAAGGGTAAAATAGATTGCATTTTAGGTGTTAGATGAGCTTAACAATGACTTACATGCATTCATGTTTGTGGAGTTTTTGATTTATAATCTGAAATTAGCCTAGATTGTTTGAAGTGTTAAGCAATCTGGTTGTACCTCTTTTTCTCTCTAGTTAAGAGCATACCTCAAAGTTAGTTGATCTAATAAAAACAAATTCCTTGCAAATCTTTGAACTACAAGGGAGTTGCACCTTTCAATTTAGGGGTCTTTGATAGATTACTACATTGAGCCATTATGTCCTTAACTCTTGTGTTTTCCACCACATTGGGCACATTTAGAGTCAAGGTATAAACCAAAACCTACCAGAAGACAAACTGTTAACCAACAGAATGAAACCATAAAGGAATCAAATGATATAGTACTCCATAACACAAGGTATAGTCTTGATGAACATCAGATTATAGGTACATTCATTCAATATGCTAAGTGTGTTAAGGAATTGTAAGGTATCCTGATGGGTCTTGATGTGTCCTCATGGATTGCAATAGAACCTAAGTAGTGCAAGGACCACCTAGACATATCAGGACTCTACCTAGATAAGAGTTTTCACATGTCAGTATCCCTTTTATTGTAAAGGAGAGTGTTTAGGTGGAGACCTTAGAATCTATAAAATCATTGACTCAAACCCTTACACTGACTATGGAGAATCTAGTTATGAATTATGTTAAGAATGAAACTATTAAGAATTTTCATGATATAGTAATCCATGGTGCAAGGTATATTCTTGATGAACATGGCATTGTAGCTACATATATTTAATATACTAAGGTGTGGCAGAGGGTCCTTGAGTGGACTAAAGGGTTATAACATGTCTTAAGGTTTCCTAATGGGTCTTAAGGTATCTCTCTCTTACCACCTCCTGCCCCTCCCCACCCACCCTCACACTCTTCCTATCTTCATCCCTTAAGCCTTTTTGAATTGTATTGTATAGTGCATACACTATTAATGCAATATATATTGAGGTTACGACAAATGTCATCTCATAAGAACATTTGCATTTATATGGTGTGTGTGATATTCTCCCTACACACTTTTAAATGCATTAAAATTCACCATGCCTAAGGCTTGGATTTTCCTTAGAGATCCAACCCAAATGCTTGGAGGATTCAAGTAGGGTTGATTTGAGATGATTTTTCTAGCAAGGATACAAAAAACAACGTGTCTTTTTTTGTGTGCCTTTTGTTAGGGTTTCTCATTGTTTAATAACAATAAAATCAAATGACATGATATGATAGATATCTTTCTTCGCAATCTAACCATATAATTTATTTTGAGTTCTAATTTTGTTAAGAATTTGATCTCTAACTTCTTTTGAATGTGTGTTTGATCTTTATCAAAAACCAATGTGTAGTATTTTGGGCTTACACATTGGCTAGCTCATCGAATTTTAGCAACAAGTTTGGTTTTCAAAAATAAGACTCCATTCTACAAACTTCCAAAAAAATATTACTTTTCAATGATTTTCTAGAGGGGGTACACTAAAATTTCACATCTTCAAGATGTGTTCACTTGCAAAATTTGTAAAAGAATCAAATCTACATTAAAAATAGCAATAAAATCTAGGATAGACTGTGTGGTGTATTGATTAAGTAAAAATAAGTTTTAAAAGGACCTGAAACCTTGTACAAAGAGACCAAAAAGATATAACAATGAAGGATCTTAAAAGAACTGTGAAATGCAACCCAACAAACTAGAGGGACACATCAAAGTTCCCAACAAGAGGGCTAAAAACTAGCCTAGAAAAAGACCACCAAGATTTAGATTTTGGTCCAGTCTTTTGAGAATGTAAAGACATATCAAACGAAGGTTTGGATGATTGAACTTTTTTACTTTTAACTAATGTCCATCCATCCTCCACCTTTCCAATAGTCCTCTACTAATCCAAGGATAAACTAAAGAACTAGGGTCTAGATTATCCAAAGGAGTAGCACCACTACTAACCCCCAAAACCCTTGCAAAAGAAACATGGGCCTTAATACACCCAGCAATAGGAGATAAGACAGCTAAATCAATATCGAAAACAAAATTATGGACAGAGTCAATAGTAAGAGAAGGGATAGCATCAAAATTGTGGATCAAAGCCTCATTAAAGACAAAAATTGTATCATTAGAGACAGCAACAAAAACATCTACCAAAGAAGAATCAATTTGAGAAGATATATCCACCTCATCCTCATGCTCATCCTTGGAAGCTTTCAGAACCATATAGTGATAGTCCAAAACCCCTAACCACCAAGAAGGTGATTTCTTTGATCTAACCTTATCAGAGGAGCACCTCGCAGTGAGATGGCTAGTCTTATGACATTTCTTATACCTGAAGGGAATACCCTCATAATCAAGAATCTGGGTCCAAGAACCATTAGGAGAAGCTAAAGTAATCTTTTCAGGGAGACCTTTGGACGCATCAATCTCCACAAGAATGTGGGCATACATCATCCTATACACATTAGTAGACTCTAAATTGACCAACGAGAAATCCCCAATAGCCTCCCCTAGAGCCTCCAAAACTGAATCCAATGAAAAGTGAAGGGGAAGATTTGACAATCTTACCCATAAAGGTATCTTATTAAAGGATTTAGTAGTCAGATCAAAACCTTGATAACAAGGTTTTTCCATTAGTGGGGGCCTCTCCTCCCAAGAGAAACAATGACACAGAATTGATTTCCTATCAGTAGCATTTGCAAATTTCACAATAAAAAAGCCCCTTGCCACAAGGTAAATATGAACTAAATCTAATATAGTTGGTTCCAATGTTTGGAAATCCAAGCATGTAGATATGGAAGAGAGGGCCAAAAACCCCTAAAACAAAAAATAGTAGTAGTAGAAGAGTAGCCCTCCACATATTTGGAAATCTCATCAACAATTTCTTAATCTAGTTTAAGCACAATGGGCCTTACTTACAAAGACAAAAATAGCCAAACGAAGACCCCCTCTCATAGTAGGACCACCAAGGCCTACCTCAAAAGCAACCACATCTACATAAGAAATTGCAAATCTCCCTACAACAACCTGAGACCCAGATAGGGTCGTCTGAAATGTCCTAGAGGACCCACCAAGAATAGTGATCTGAGCCACAACGGGAGAATAGAGAGCATCCACAACAATAGCCTAAAGACGAAGAGCATCCAAAACAACACCTAGAGGATGATGGGTGGGAGAATCTATAGTTTGAAAAAGAGTGTGGGTGGGAGTGGGAGCAGGATCCATCAAGATCATTTTCTATAAACTACGTGGTGTTATCTAACTTCTAACTAGAGCAATTAAAAATTTCAGGAAAAAAAAAAAAAAAAGATAACATGTTTTTTTAGTTGGGGCATGGGGGGTAGCACACCAGACACTATATTATGTTTTTCAAAAAGAACGAGACCACTTTTTGTGCTCCTTATTTTTTAGGGCCTTGAATTCCACTATTTTCAAAAAAAATAGTAGTTTAGAAACTAGATTCAAAGGACTACAACTTTTGTTCTTGTTGCATCTAGAAATGTTAACTCTAACTATCTTCAAATTCTTGTCGAAGTTCAAAATTTGTTGATTTTAGGAAGAAAAAAAGTGGCATCTTATAACCCCTTTTTGGTCCCCCATTTTTCTCAACTTACCATGTAATCAAGTCTCAAAGACTATATTTCAAGGATGATAGTATGTAATGTTTTGTAAGAAAAGAATTGTGCAAGGGTTATAGTAAGAAAAACAAGTGCAATTGAGTCTCTAAGACCCAACCACAAGTCTGATACAATTGATTCAAGTGTAGGAAGATTTTTCAAGCTTGCAATGGGATCTTAAAGAACCAATTGCAAGTGATGATATAGCATTCCTTGTAATCAATTCCTAGAGACCCAATTGTGAGGAATGAAACTTGCAATCAATGGGTGTAATAAGGTCCTAAAGAATTGACTAAAACTACTTTGGGTAAAGAAAAGAAATTAGCACCTTGCAATTGGGTCTCAAGGACCCTATTGAAAGGGAAATTATGCACTTCATTCTTGTGATCGAGCTTTTGAGCATCAATTGCAAGTTTTTCGAAACTTGCAATGGGTTATGAATCATGCAAGTAGATATCTTGTAATTAGCTCATACAAATTTAATTAAATTTGACTTGAAGTTAAATCATGTCTAACCAATATAACACCTTTTTGGCTACATGATTGGACATCCTTCACTACCAAAGTACTATGTTGATCTCCATTAAATATCAATCCAGGAGCGTGAACTTGAGATGATGTCTACAAAGTATATGCTCTAATTTCCACTAAAAGCTACTACTACTCTGAATGCAAGTGCTATTAAAGAAATCTATTTTACCAATAGAAAAGATAGTTATCAAATGCTTAGAAGGAGATTTTAACTACTTAGGCATTCACCTATGCACCTATTGTTGCAGGAACAATAATTGGTTCTATTTCCAGTGGCTACAGGAATAACAGTTCTACACTTAGCTTAGAAAACTGAACAACTCCTAATGACTAAAGTAAACTCCACCTTTTGCGTGGGCCCCCACAAAAGAATGAAGGAAAGATAAGCTCAGATAAAAGTGTAAGAACTCAACAAAACCATATATTCATTCAAATATGCAATGGTACATAAAAAAAATAGATAACCAACAATTCTACTATCCTTCTATTATTCTCCTCTCTTGACCTCCTAAATACAGACAAGGTCTTATTTTTAAAAAGAAGGAATAACAAACTCCTAAATTTACAACTTCCTCTTGAAGGATAGTCCATTACAACATGCAAACATAAAAGCATTCACTATTCCTTGAATTCCCACAAATATAGAGCACAAAGGATGCTAAATTTGTTCCTCTGACTTAAACCATCCTCTAGGAATCTAGGTATCCACAATAGCTCCATGCATGCTTAACTGATTGCTTCAATGATTACTTTCTCACTCAACTACTTTGTTAGGTCCCGCTTGTCATCCATGAAAATAGGTCCCTTCTGATTTTTGCCGCCAAGTCCATTAACACCAACACTTCCTCAACATGAGTCTTTCGTGGTCATTCAGTTGATCCCGCTCGGCTTGAATTCCTGTGGACATCAATGATACACACAAAAATTTCGACAACATCTATTCATATTTATTAATTTATAAGAAAAGCATTAACCATTCAACTAATGGTTCCACAATCTTTTCAGTTGTGGGAAGACCTACCATGTTAAGCATACATGAAGAAAGATTTAACATAATGAACCCCTTTTTAAACATAATATCAACTATCATTTTCATGCCATAAGTTCATACTTTATACATCGAAAGGTTCAAAATACTAGGCTTAAAAGATGATAAGTTTTAACAAGATATAGACAAATGTTCATAAAAAGGGCTAAAATCATCTATTGTTCTGTGCCATCATTTTCCCCCCAACCACCCTAATGCTGGTCCCTTCAACATTCACAAGTTCCTGATTCACATCCATAACCTGAGATCATTGGGAATCTTCTCCCCTGACTCATGAGCCCTGTAGTTGAAGTATCCATGGTTTTGTTTCAATCCTTCCCATTTCTGTTCCTCATGATTCAGATTATAATCAGAAAATTATTCATATTTTCCAAGCATGGGATGTAGTAGTATAGTGGTTGAAAGCGAAGAGGGACCCAATAGTTTTTTTGATTCCTAGCCGATGTCACATACCTAGGCATCTTGTAGGTGGCCAATTCCAAGTTCTATGGTGAGTGTAACTCCCTTGTCTTCAGATCTTCTGATAATTGAATCCACCTTTGAATAGAGGCTCGTATGGCTTTAGGAGCAATTACAGAACAATGTCGCTCTCAGTCTAGGAATGCCTTTTCTTGTATGGGATGAATTTTAGCAGCACTACTAGGGTTATTGTTAGCGAAGAGCCAGTCAAAGAATACTCAATGAGTATTCTCCACCTTGAGACAAATGTATAACGGTTCTAACATTTCCTTTTGCCTGTATGGGGCAACCTGACTTTCTTGACTGATTTAATTTTGCATCCAAGATATAATGGCTCTAAACTGCACATCTCCTCCATATAACAGTGAATCCCAATCTTTGTTATCTGGCACTGCAAGATTATGGATGTACAATTCACAAAGGAGATTTTGGAGGGCCATTGGAATTGATTTAAATGCTACATAAAACTCTTGGGGTGTGTTCAAGGAAGGGTTCAACCTTTGAATAACCCAAGACAATTGAAAATTGACCATTTGCTCTTTTAAAAACAATGTATAAATAGGAGACAATGACCTGCAACTCAGAATTTCTGGAATGAGTTCTGTTACTTTAGTAACATGTTGCTGCAGGACCTTAATTTCATTGTCTTTGTCTTCAATTTGCCATGCCTGTTCTTTAATGGTTTTGAGCAATTGTTTCCTTTCTAGATCCCAATTTGCTTTTTCCCACTAAAATTGTTGATAAACATTAAGGCTGGCTGATAGTGGAGTAAGAATATTGGGTGGCGTATGACACTCAACAATAGAATGATTATCATCAAAGTGGCTAGTAGAAGGATTGACACTTGGTCCAGCGACAGTGTTGTCATCCTCAAGTGATTGACGAGCAACAGGATTGTCAACTTCTTCTTATGGCTCAATGGCTACAGGAGAAGACACAATAACCATTTTAACTTGGAATGTTTCAACAATTTCCTGAACTATTTCTTGAGCAGTCGACGGGTATTCCTCTGAAGGTAAACTATCATTTTCTTCCACTCATTGCTTGAACCCAGATACTGTTCTTTCTAAGGAATCTGTATCACTATCAATATTGATAGAACTCACTGGTCTTTGGAGAATTTCCTCAAGATCACTATTATGTTCGGGAGTAAGTATGGTGTGCTCTGGTGACTATGTACGTGTAAGTACTGGAGTTTTTACATTAATAGGTGATGCAGGAGATTCAGCAGGTGACATGGAAGGTTCAATAGGTGCCATAGAAGGTTCAGTCTTCAAATTTACCCTAGACATTATGGTGACTTATCGTGGAGTAGAAATTGGTTTCTTGCCCTTATCGACAGCTTTCCCTTTTTCAAAATTAAGTGCAGTTTCGTGTGATGACGGAGATGCCTCCTCTGAACTTTCCTCTACAACAACTATGTGGGCTTTCCTCTTTTTGGAGGTAGGGGCATCCGTGGGAGAAACTTTCCTTTTCATAGCTTTTGGTGGGGATGAAAAAGCCAAAGCTTCTGGACCTATTTTATACACTACTTTCCTAATTCCTATAACAGTCTTCTCCCGTGTCCCCATTCCTTGCCCTCTAGGCCCACTACTCTAAGGTCCCACTGGTTTTAATTTAATGAAATCCTCCCATGTTGCTAAGTGTCACCTAGTCAATTCCCTTTCAACTATGGCCCTAATTAAACAATGGTGGGACACTAACTAGGCTTTCCCTTGCTAGACATAAGAAGCTTATCTTTTGATAATATTATAGAGAAAGCTTGGAAGATTCATAGGGTGATCACCATGTCGTAGCCCACTTAAAATTTTAAAATGTACAGCATGTAGATAAGAGTATCTTCCTTCACAAGTAAAATATCTTATAATGAATTCAGCGGGCTGGATAAATTGCAAAGGAAGAGACAACCGCAAAGTACCTTGCTTTTTATTTTCCTCTAGCCAAGGATCTCCATGCACTGAGAATTTCTCTTTTCTTGCCCGCACATCCATGTCTTCTATCCATCGCTCCCCATTTGTGGGTAACCCAATGACTTCTGCAACCACTTCTTTTGTGAATTCTATACGAATTCCTTTCATAGTAGCATACCCATCCCTCAATGTGTTGTAAAACTAAAGCACAATTTCCTGGTCGAATTGTTTCAAATTGAGACAATACACCAACTATCCTCATTGTTGAAATAAATTGCATGTTGCAGGATCTGCCAACAAAACTCTATGGTCTGCTGGTTCATGTTGTTGAGGCTCTCCACCCATTTAAAAAAAACTAAAAGAGATTGAAAATGACTGAAAAATGGGACGGAGATTGCTATAGGGTTTCAACAATGGCTACAATGGCATTTGAAAATGAGACAACAATTTTAAAACACACTTTTCAAACATCACATCATATCTCCTTTAGTACTACATGATGGCATTAACATAATGGGGGTGTTAATAAGAAGTTATGCGTTAATGAAATCATAAAATAATGACTGCACTTGCTTAATTACTTCACACATACAAAGGAAGTACGAAGTGATGCCAACTCATCCCTGAGATGACCTTACCCCATACATTCTTCGTGCCAACATAAGATTTGCTCAAATTTTCATTTATGATTTCAAGTCACTTGATTTTCGTTTATTATTTTTATTTATGAATTTGATTCCCCCCCCTCCCAACCTATCATGGACTGGGTCCCACCGGGCCTTAAAGATTGCAAGTTCTGAAAATCAAAATAATTATGCCTTTCTAAATAAATAATAAAATGAATAAATGGAGAGAAGTTAAGTGTCACCGACCTGGAGTGCGATAAAAAGCGTGCTCGAAAGAATAGCGTACCATAGAATGATGATGGGATGGAGTGATAATGGGAAGACAAGAAGATGAGATGGAATGAAACAAAAAAGAAATGAATTTCATATAAATGTGAAATTTTTATTATGAAGACCTTGAAATAAATTCAAGGGGTTGCAGGCATCCGAGTGGAAGACTTAGACATAGAGGCTACAGAAAGAAATGTTTCTGCTATTTGGAACTATTGAAGAAATTCCTCCTAGGTGGTTAGTTTATGATATAGCTTCAGACGATGTCCATTAACTAGGAGTTTGAATTTGACCAGATCAATTGTAGATAGTTGAGCTGCTCCATTATTAAAAATTGCAACAATTTCATATGGTCCAAGCCATCTAGTCTAAAATTTTCCTTGATGGTGCTGATAGCGTGAATCATATAGGAGCACCAATCACCAACTGAGAATTCTCTGTCTTTAATAAATTTATCATGCCATTGTTTCCTTTGTCTTTGTATCAATTATGTGTTATGAAGAGTTGACTTGCACAATTCATCTAACTCATTAAGATGCAATATGCGGTCTTGTTGTGCTATAGGAAGAGTGATATCAAGTTCTAAGGCTGTTTGCAGAGTCTTGTGTTAAAACTCAATGGGCATGATAGCTATTTTTCCATAGAAGAGCTCAAAAGGGGTAAACCTAGTAGTGGATTTCCATGTTGTTCGATGTGCCCATAAAGCTTCAAGAAGTCGAGCTGCCCAATCCTTCTTATGTAAGGACACTATTTTAGTGAGTATATTTTCCAATTCCCTATTTGTCACTTCAACCTGTCCATTGGCTTGTGGATGGTACGAAGAAGATTTACCATGTTGGATTTTGTACTCCTCCATAAGTGCAGCTGTCAGATTAGATGTAAATTGAGCCCCTTGATCTTATTTCAATTCTCTTGGAACACCATATCTAGTAAAGATACACTCGTACAGGAACCTTGCAACATTGTTATCACGAGGATGCTTCATAGGCTTTGCTTCTACCCAATTAGTAACATAATTAGTACATACCAAGATGTAACTCTTTCCTTCTGATGGTGGTTCAATAGGACCACCCAAGTCAATCCCTCATTTATCAAATGGTGCTACTACTATCTATGGCTACAGGGGCATTTCATTTGTCTTTGTTGGTCGTTCCATTTTTTGGTATTTGTCACATCTTTTTGTATATTGAGCTGCATCTTTGTAAAGTGTGGGCCAATAATAACCTTCATTCAGAATCATTAATGCAGTCCTTTTGTTAGCAAAGTGACCACTACAGGGCTCATCATGACAAGCACAAAGAACATAATAAGTTTCATCTTCTCTGAGACACCGACATGTCACCTGATCCCGCCCAGTATAAAACATGAACCTTGAGATCCATGAGAAGTTAAAACTCTTCTCTGCCAACAACCGTTTTTCCTTTGTAGAGAAGCATGGGGGTGTTCTTCCAGTGGTTAGATAGTTGGCAATGTTAGCATACCAAGGATTTTGTGCTGACAGAAGTAAGAGATGCTCATCAGGAAAACTAACTTCTATGACTGTAGGATCTTGAGGTGTTTGAAGGCGAGACAAGAAATTAGCTACAACATTTTCCTTACCTGGTTTGTCAATAATGGTTATGTCAAATTCTTGCATCAATAACAACCATCAAGCCAATCATCCAGAGATTGCTGGTTTATTCATCAGATATTTTATAGTAGAGTGGTCTATGTGTACAAATATTTGATATCCTGTAATATAATGTCTGAACTTATTCAGAGCATAAATTACAGCAAGCAACTCTTTCTCTGTTACAGTGTAGTTATATTCAGCTCCCTAAAGATTTTTACTAATGTAATATATTGCATGTTCTATTGAATCCATCTTTTGACCAAGCACTACTCCAATGGCATAATCTGAGGCATCAGTATGTATGTGGGAAGGTAACTCCCAATTTGGTCCTTGGAGGATTGGTGTCATCAAAAGGACTTCTTTAAGCTGTAGGAAAGCCATTGTACAATCAGAGTCCCATACAAACTTAGCATCTTTTCGAAGCAACTTGTATAGAGGAGCTACAATTTGATTGAAGTCTTTAATAAAGCACCGATAATATCCTACATGCCCTAGAAAACTCCTAACTTCCTTTAGTTTGGTTGGTATAGAAAATGTATGGATAACTTCTATCTTTTCTGGATCCACTTCAATCCCTTTGGAAGAAATAAAGTGCCCTAGCACCACTCCTTCTTACATCATTATGAAAAACTTTTCACTATTTAAAGACAAGTTATAGTTTTTACATCTTTGCAAGACCTTATCCAAATTTTATTTGGCTTCCTCAAAGGTCTACCCATATGTAGTGAAGTCATCCATGTATACCTCTAAACAGTCTGTAGATATATCAGAGAAAATACTAATGATAGCTCTTTGGAAGGTTGTAGGTGCATTGCACAAACCAAATGGTAGGAAAAAATAAGCAAATGTTCCCCACGGGCATGTGAATATAGTCTTGGCCTGATCCTCAGGTCCTATCTGAATCTGGTTATAGCCATTGAACCCATCCAAGAATGAAAAATATTTCTTTCCTGCAAGATTGTCAAGAACTTGGTCGACAAATGGCAATGGGAAATGATCCTTTTTGGTGGCCAAGTTGAGTTCTCTATAATCTATGAAAACTCGCCATTTTCCTCCTTTCTTTGGTACAATAACCAATGATGAAACCCATTGACTATCTGAAATAGGATATATGAAACCAGCATTAAGTAGTTTTTGTAACTCATTTTTGACAATATCCCACAATGCTAGGTTTATCCTACATTGAGGTTGCCTTACGGGTTTACAATCAGGACTTATATAGATTCTATGAGTATGGATTGCAGGGTTCAAACCTTTCATATCTGTATATTCCCATGCAAAAGCATCTTGATGTTTTTGTAATAGCTACATGACATCTTGATGTTGTTCTTGAGACAAGGATTTGCTTCAATTAAGTTCTTTCCCTAGGGCAATTGTCGTCCTGACTACTTTTTCAACCATTGAGATGTGAGCAATTGGTGATGAATCTATTTCATGTGGAAGGAGTGAATGTAGTGATTGTGCAGACTCAGAATAATGAGTGAAATGGAAAAGGCGGGATGCTTTCTAAAACACACTCATGGTTAAAGATGTCTCAGGTTGTGTTCCATACTCATTCAGGATGATAGAGGAAATGACATCATCTTCTTCTTTGATGCTTACAAATGACTCTCTTGAGATCATCATCAATTTTTTAATAAAATCCAAGTCCATTTCAAGATCTCCCATGTTTGGCCAGACAACTTGGTCATCTTGGAGCAGAGGCTAAGCAGGAGAATACAAGGTTAAGTTTTTAGTATTCATACCATCTGAAATGGTCATCTTTCCTAATCTACATGCAATATAGGCATCTATTGTTCCTAACCATGGTCGTCCTAAGATGATAGGATATCCCCCAATACTTGTTTTTGGAGAAAGAACTACAAAATCAACTAGGTAATCCCATGAATGTAATGTAACAATGACATCCTCCAACATACCATCAGGAACAATAGTAGAACTATCTGCTAATTGAAATATTGTTCGAGTTTGTCTGAGACCAATAATGTTTAGCTTGCACACCACTTCCTTGGTCATTACATTAATGGATGCTCCCAAATCTATCAGGACATTTTGCCCTTGTATTCCTTGAATAGCAAGGGTTACTACTAGACTTCTAGGATCTGCATACTTGAGTATCCTTGGGTTATCAAGCATAAGATCAGAAAGTTGGCCAAGGACATGGATGGTCTTTGGGTCTTTCTTTTTCCTTCCTAGAGTTTTAACACAGGTTTCCTTGATAGCTTTTGAATATATGGGAACTTCTTTTATTACATCAAGCAAGGGGATTTTCACCATCATTTGCTTGAGTTGATCAAGCAAATCTAATGCAACTTGATTCTCATTTGGCAATACTTGTTCTGCCAACCTGCTAGGGAATGGTGGTTTCTTGGCTGCAGGAGAGACAGTGTTGGTAGGTTCTTGGACTGACTCAGCATTTGTATCATCTACTTCTGTTATAATGGGCTGATGAGGTGAAGCAAGCATTGTTTCATATCGTAGATGAATATCATTCAAGGTGATGGAATAACTTTGTTGCTGGGTTGAGGGTTTTACATTATTTGGGTTAGGTGTAGGTTGTGCAGGCATTTGTGGTTGTTTAGGAGGGGTTGTATTGGTTGCAGGAGGCATTAAAGCTTGTTGTTGGGGAGGCTGTGGCAAGGTTGGCTGATGCTGTTGCTACCAGTTCTGAGAACCTGAAGGAGATTGCTGCCAACCTTGTTTAGGTTGCTTCCATCCTTGCTAAGGTTGTTGCCACCCTTGGTTAGGTTTCTACCACCCTTGGTTAGGCTGTTGCCAACCTTGGTTAGGCTACTACCAATTATTATGACTACCTTGTTGTTGTTGCCATTGACTAGTACCACTATAATTATGAAGTGGGTCTTGAGGAGTCCCTGATTTTGGAGCCCACGGCCTTCGTTGAGCAACGTAGATGATTTCTCTGTCTTCATCAATTGCCCTAAACTCAGTAGGCACATGCTATGAGTCCATGTTGGCGATAGGTTTGAATCGGCAGTTCTGCTTCTTCTCTCTACAGTGAGGACAATATTCTGCCAGCATAAGATCAGCATCCTCTTTCTTTCTTCATGCTTGAATGGTGTCCAGTTGTGTAGTGACATCATTAATGATGTCTTGCTTGAAACCTGATAGGAGAATTGACAATTTTTTTTGGATATTCTTGCACCAAGATTTTTTCGGAGTAAGTCTCTTACACCTCATCCCTTTTTTATTGTTGCTCTGGAATAATTTAAGCAAATATTCTGGATTTCAGCAATTGAAATCAAACACAAATGAGAAAAACACATATAAAGAACCCTAACACAAAACCTAAAGAAGATAATCTAAGATAAATTTATTAACTAACACTAAAAATGGCAAAGAAAATAAACACTTGTTGAAAATATGAAAAATTCAGTTACCAAGGAATGCACAATACCAAGCAATAGTAGTTGTGTGATGATTTCATACAAAGGCAAGAGAACTTTCCCAACTCCAAATGAGTTAATAAAATGAACTAGAGAGTTATAAATCAATTTCATAAAGAACAACAAATATTCTTTCAATTATAGTTGGGTCTCTAGAACCTAACTACAAGTCTTAAAAGACTAAGTGTTGCAATTCAAGTCAAAGGACCGGATTTTAAAAGAATAATAAAAATTAAAAGTACAATGGCTATGCTAAGTGATGACTTTGCATTTTACTAAAAGAAACCAACATGAATGCATACAAACTTATCAAAACAAAATAAAGACCTCAACCTTGACAACACACAACCTAACAACAAAAACACTTGAAAATATGTAATATTCGCTTCAATAAGTCTACATTAGAGGACATAGATTGTAGTTTGGGCAAAAATTCATAAGGGTTAGCATATGATTTCACCAAATTGTAATTAAGGACAAGGAGGCTTAATCCCAAGAGTTCATTATATAAGCTTAAAGCATATCAATAAAACCTAAGAAAATAAAAGTGGGATCCCAAGCCCCTACATATACCCTACTAGAAACACCAACTTAAACAAACCAACAAAAAAATGAATTTTCTCAGTATTCTATGCATTTTGATTTTGGTGAGCACTATGTTTGGTAGAAAGAGTAAAGTTTAGTTGTGGGCATGTGGATGTTGATTCTATTGATAGTTTTGGATATTTTTATTTATGAATTATTTTACAAGGGATGGACTAGAAAACGTAGCAAGTTTGAGGATTTTAAACTCGTTGAGAATGAGATGGTTGAAGAAAAATATATTTAAAATAGATAATGGAGGGTAATTAGTAATATTAATCTAGATTATTTTAATGACTTTTATAGATATGCAATTGTTGCAAAAGAAAATGATATATTATATGTCATTGAAAAAAAGGCATTGAAGGGAAAACATGGTATATGTTAAGTAATACTTAATTTGATTAATGCTTCTTGGTTACCATTGTAAAGTACTATGTGTTATTTGAACAATAGTTCACTTTGATTGGATTTGGTTAATAAAACAATATATGAAATTTGGACAAGTAAGAAGACCTTCATTTTTTACATTTAGTGCTTTGCATGTGAATTTTTTGTTTGGGTGCCTAACAAGGAATATTCTAAGTTAAATTTTAATGTTATCAAATATTTTCATTGGTTATAGGAAGTATGTTCAAGGTTATATGTGTTGAAATCCTTTAACCTCGATGTTAGTATTATTCTAGAGACATGATTTTGAGGGAATTTGGATTAAGTATGATTGTGTACAATCAATAGGAGTGGAGAATGATATTGTGGATATAAAAAAATTAAGTAAAAAGATGTAAAGATGGAAGAATTAGAAGTTGGATGGGAAGATGTAGATGAAGGTACAAATTTAGAGAGTTTGGAGGAAGAAAATGAATAACCTCTACCTACATCCAATGTGCAAATACACAAGGCAATAGAAACTAGTCAATAGGCATTGGCCAATAAATTTTATAGTGTATTTGTTTGAAAAATATCTTCTCCAAAAGAAACATGAATTTTAAATGAAGGCTATGCAAGATGAGATGCTGACCTTAGGCAATTGTGAAACTTGGGATCTAAGTTGAGTTGTTTGAATGAAAAAAAAAAAAACATTATTTGTAAGTGGGCATTTGCGAAAAAACAATTATTACAAAAAGGCTGTTGGATATTATATAAAAAGGTATGTGGTAAAAGGAAAGGTGAAAGTTTACAAGTTAGAAAAGGAGTCACTTTGGAATTGATATTAGAAATCTGATGTTTTTGTATCAGACCGCGGGTTCGTTAGAAGTGAATGTAATCAATAAGTAATCATTGTCTTTCATTTTGATGATATGAACATTGATTAAAGAACTCAAAACATAGTTATAAGGGATATTTTTCACATGAAAGATTTGGAATCTATGAAGTTCATTCTTGGTGTGAAGGTTAACAAAAGTTAGGTTGGGAAAATAATTATTTTGACTTCAAGTATGTTAAGACTACTTTACAAATGTTTGTCATGCATAATTATTAGTAAGTCTATATTTCATTACCTGTCAATACTAAGTTATTATTAAAACAATATTCAAAGTTAGATAATGATTCAAAAAATATGTTTAATTGTGATCCTAAATCTGCATTGCCCTTATATTTTAAAAGCTATTCTATGGTAATTTACATCTCACCGCTTTCTACTGTGAGCCCTCCAAAACTAACTCCAGCAATTGGACATTGCACCAGTTGCACCTCGTATCTTCATTCATTCATTGCTTCTAGCAATCTCCTCACTCTTGACTGGTGTAATATAATACAAACAGGAACAATCAAATAAAGCTCAAGTCTAATAACCGGACTAAAATTTACAGAAGATCAGAACTTTTGTCCATTGCCTTCCTGAACATTTTAGCTTTTATAATTGGGGCAATTGCTCTTGCCTTGTATGCAGCAAATTTAGATATCAGAAAGACGTCTGAGCTATGATTTTCTTAGGTGAGCATGGAGATATTTCCCAAATCCATACAGAGACCGGGTTGATGCAATCTTGCAATGCTGGATATTAAATTGTACTGCCCCGTTAAAAGAGTAGGCAACTGTCTAGATCACACACGCAGATGGTTCTAAATATTTGGGGCTTCTTAATTCCTCGGAATAAATTGGGAGTGATATAAAACCTTTAATACTTTTGAAAGCTATCTTCCAAAGATTGTTCAGGTTGTCCAAATGATTGATCGAACTTATTTCATCAAATAGGGCACTACAGAACGGTGCAGCATTAGTCATATTATTATAAGCCATTGAAAAAATTAGTCATTTTCATTGAGGTACTGAAATTGCAAACAGGGGTGCCAATCCATCTGATATAGTAATTTCCATGAAAAAATTTACAATCATGAATACCAAATGGGTTGTAGAATATTTTCCAACAGGCAAGAACTAATTACTTTATGAATCAATTTCCTTCTTAAGACTTAAACATACACATGATGAACTCCAGAACTCTTACACTTCGCAGTCAGAATTGGTGAGAAAGATGGTGGCTGTAACCAGAAATGAAAAGCCATTCCAAATCTCCTGATAAATTAAAATCTGGATTCAAAACTGCAACAAAAAGAACCATGAAATATTCAAGCATTAGAAATTTTAATTCACATGTAGGTTGACCTAGCAGTGAAAGCTTCTATTTTGTTGCATTTAGAGTAACATGCCAAAATATTCTGGAAATTGTACTTTCTTAATGTCTCCATAACAGAGTGTTCAATAACTCCCGGTGAGTCGTACGAGTTTAGGTAGGACGCAAGCTGTGCAGTTACTGGCAGATTTTCATGACCCATCACCATGACCCGCATGGCCCGCATGACTTGGCCAAGTCATGCAGATAATGCCATGACTATCTGGGTCCGACGATCATGACCCACACATATTACAGAAAGCAGTTTCTTTATCTTGAAGTTACAATAGTTTAAAGCATTATACTCACTCTGATATGCCAGAATAAGAAGCTCCAATGCTTGTCTGTGAGCCCCCAACTTCAACAGCAGATGATTAATGCAATAAATATGCATCAATCACTGAGCTATGGCTAGTGCAAGATGCAAGGCATAGCCCAAAAAATAGTGCATTACAAATTCAATCAACTACAATACAGTAGAGATTGTCTTAGTGTTGTTTTGTACACTAATTTCAATAATATTTTCACATGATTTTCTACTACTGAGCGGGGATCTGGTATTTGTTGAAGACAGATGTACCGGCAAGGAAAATATACATATGACATGTAACATTCCATATATATTTTGCTTGCATGTACTAATGTTATGGATGTATATTTATGTATGTGATCGAATCAGCTTCTATTTGATGATGTTATTCTGTCGTTAAGCTTTATTCAATAAAGGTGTATGAAACAAGTTTTATATCCTAAAAAATCTCTGTTTTTCTTTTTCATTTTTCCAATTCATAGCTGAATCATCACCAAGTCATCAGCGAGACACGGGTCAGATCGACCTTGCTGACTCATAGGCAACTCCGAGTCATGGAACTCTGAAACTTTTGATTGATGCCAAGGCCCAAAACTGTTAGAGTAAATAATTAATTATTAATTATTTATTCTATTGCTTAAGCTTACTTAGGTAAATGCATTTATTTAATACTTTGTATTTAATGCATGTAGTGGTTAGTTGATGACAACACGGGAGTTTGTTCCCTTCTAGGATGTTCCACTTTTTGTGGATGTGTGCTGAGTTGTCATCCTTATCTTCTACCACCTTCCAGCTTGTTCTACAAGCTTCTATGAGCTCTTTATAAGCGGGCTCCCTCATTGTATTTTCATAAGGCATTGTGCATATTGTAAATACATTTTTATTGTGTTTGCACATATTGTCTCTCATGTCCATTTAGGGTTTTTCTCTTCCTCCATGCTCTTCCTCTTCATGGCTTCTCTTTGACAGCTTCTTGCATGCAGGTGATCTTGGGCATCTTCAGAGTTGGCTTTCCTCAACTCCAACATGGTATCAGAGCCTTCCTGCTACTGCTTGGTTGAAGAATTTTGAAGTCGTGATTTGAAGTCACAAACCCTAGTTTGTTTGTGCAATTTTTCTTCAAATCGGGGGATCGGCAAATTTTCGGAGCACTTTGAGACCAAACGGACATCACCATTGGATCCAGAAGGTTGTTTGCAATCAAGATTCATAAAAAACTTGTCAAATTTGGAGATAGAGCTCCGGGAGGCAAATTTTTTTCGTTTCAGGTCTCTCCGTACGGATCGTACGGACACAGGCGTTTTAAAAAAATTAAAAAAAATTGTGCAGAGCGCGCCACCGCGGCACCGCCCAGCGGCCACCGTGGGGCCGCCTGTGCTCCACCAGCTCCCTTCTAAGCCCGGAGGCTCCTCCTTCCTGGCAGCTAAGTTTCCGGCCATTGACGGCGATGCTCCTCAGCACTTTGCTCGACTGGTGGTTCAGCCCAGTCTCCGCCTAGATCCGTAACCTCCGCCGGCGGTTTTGCTCCTCCCCCGGTTCTGCTCTATGCCACTCTGCCTGAGCCTCCACTCGTTTATGGAGCGCGCCCGCCTGCAGTGACGTGTATTCTCCAACCAATCAGCACCCGACAGCACAGCCCGCGTGGACAGTTTTATGCATAGTCAGCATGCATTCTGCGCATGACACGTGGCACGGGCACCACATGGCAATGCCACATCATCATCCGTACATGCCACATGGCGATGCCACGTGGCTCCTTTTTTTTCTGCGACGACTAACGGGCCATCAAATTTAAGCCAGTTGATTGCTGACGTCAGCATGACGTCTTTGACCTTCCTTGCACATCTCCTTCAAGTTCTCTTTTGGAGCTATCTTTGGTTTTTTGGCCATAACTTTTGCATACAGAGGTATTTTTTCGATCCGAAAGAAGCACCGAAAAGTTGGTTCTGAGACGAAGACTTTGGTGCAAGTATTTTTAGGTTTTGATGCTTTTTCATTGCTTATTTTTTTGTTGAAGTTCGAAGTCCTTTTTTGACTCTGGCAACCATATCTTTT
The DNA here is from genome assembly GCA_028749045.1 of Cupressus sempervirens. Taxonomy (NCBI): domain Eukaryota; kingdom Viridiplantae; phylum Streptophyta; class Pinopsida; order Cupressales; family Cupressaceae; genus Cupressus; species Cupressus sempervirens. The sequence goes on along the minus strand of CM053786.1, from coordinate 614,404,600 downwards.
GTGTCCCATGCCTGTTTTTTGAAAACTTTATATTTTTGGAAATCTGGTTCTGTGCAATTTTCAAAAATGTAGTCCTTTTCTTTAGTTTTAGGCCTCTGCTCTTTCTATCATAGTTTTGGCATTTTTGCTATATGGTGGATATCTTGAGTGTTTTAGGCCCGAGGATCATTTTCCTGACATGGATTCTCTTGTTTTTAGTTGTACTTTGTTTTGGTTCAACTTGTTTTCAGTTTTGATCATTGTAGCTATCATTTTAAAGAACTTTTTTGTATCGCACTGAGATAAAGTGTCACTTTTGCATTCTGGGAGTCATGAACGTTGTTTTGAGTCAGTTGTATATGCACTATTTTCATAAAGCACCATGGGGGGGATTATTGCTTGCTGTTTTAGGCATTCTCCCTTTGTCAAGTGAGTGTCCCTTCCATGACATTAGCCTCATGCAGAGTCAGTTAGACTATGTCTTTATAGGTGTCTGTACCTCTTTTCCTCTCTCCTCGTTCTTGGTTCGTTTGCAGGAGATTTTGGCTCACCTTCTCAGTTGCCTATCATCACACCCCGTCTGCATTAAGGGGGGGTTATTCTGTTGTTCTAATGCATCCTTGGTTCAATGGTTCGATAGTGTGAACTATGTATTTAGTGGTTGATCCTATATACAAGGTGATTGCAGTGGCTAGCTACCTATGCATTTCGGTGAGATGGATCATCTACCATATAGACATGCTCGGTTCATGCCTTCTTCTTCCATGGAGGTTCTTCAAATCAGCAGTTTGGCAAATTTTGTGGCTCTTGATGCTTCAGTGATGCTTCTTCATGATCACTCCTCGTTCCTGTTTTAGGGGACAATTTCCCTAGTTGGAGACTTCTTTAGTGCTTCACTAGGTTACCTCTTTTTGGGGGAGGGTTTTTCCCATGTGGTTTTCTCTCTTTCCCCATTTTCAGAGGTTGCATTTTCTTTGCATTTTACTTGGGTACCTAACATGGCCTCGTTGCGGGGACCCATTCTGCATTCATCTTAGTTTTGTGAGCTTAAGGCATTTCCCTAAATTGCACTTAAGGGGGGGTGTTAGAGTAAATAATTAATTATTAATTATTTATTCTATTGCTTAAGCTTACTTAGGTAAATGCATTTATTTAATGCTTTGTATTTAATGCATGTAGTGGTTAGTTGATGACAACACGGGAGTTTGTTCCCTTCTAGCATGTTCCACCTTTTGTGGATGTGTGTTGAGTTGTCATCCTTATCTTCTACCACCTTCCAGCTTTTTCTACAAGCTTCCATGAGCTCTTTATAAGTGGGCTCCCTCATTGTATTTTCATAAGGCATTGTGCATATTGTAAATACATTTTCATTGTGTTTGCACATATTGTCTCTCATGTCCGTTTAGGGTTTTTTCCTTCCTCCATGCTCTTCCTCTTCATGGCTTCTCTTTGACAGGTTCTCCCATGCAGGTGATCTTGGGTGTCTTCGGAGTTGGCTTTCCTCAACTCCAACAAAAACAAGAGTTAAATTGAAAGGTACCTAGAAAACCAAACCAAAGAAGCCAAATGGAATGAGCTCAAGCATTAAATCATTAGAACTTTTATAATCAAGACCCATGTTCAAATCCAACAAGTAAGAGATAGTTTCATGCTTAAGATATACAAAATTTTGAATGTAGAATTGGGTAAAACAATGATGCCCAATGTTGGTTATGAAATATAATCCAATAGTCAAGACCACTTATCCCTTGGTCATGGCATCTAAGCTATGGGACACCCCCATAAAATGCTATTAACCGATTAAAAAAATAAAGAAAAGCAAACTGAAATAAAATTATTGGATTATGAGACTTTAAACTGGTAACTGAATTTCTGGTACAAGGTGAGATCTGATTATCTCCTATTTTTAAGCCTTTTAGCTTCCCTGTCATGTGAGCACCTTTACATGCAACCGACGCTTTTGTTTTGAACAAGACCAAATTTTAAACATGTTGACGGTTTAAGCAAATATTCACACTTGTCTGCCCATTTTCCTTGACAGGTTTTTCATAAGAGTGAGCATTGTAATCTAAGCAATAGGAATAAATCTAAAATCTAAATTGCATATGATCGATTTTCCTTTAATCGTAGATTACTAGCCTAAATTTTTGTATTTAAATAGTAATGAGGGCAATCTAAAAACCATATATCATTACTCTTGTAATATCCCTAGTGAGGGACCATGAAGGAGACTTGAAACAATACTTGGTGGTACCCAAATACATGGTATCATTTATGACTGAATATCTAAAATGTTTAAATCATATACCTCTATTATCCATGAGCAAATTCAGTAGCTAAAAAAAAGTTCCAAAAAATGTTTATATTCATGAGAAAATAAGTCGAGCACTTATTGACTGCAGAGGGAATTGTGAGAAATATTAAAAAAATTTCAATCACAAAAACAACCTAACCATAAAACTTGCTCGAGAACAACTATTATTGAGTGCCAAAAATTTTTCGGTAACCAAAGAAACCAACTGGCAAGAGTGTTTATCGAGTGAGCTCGATAAATGAAGGACACACAACTCGGTAACCAGAGGATACCGAGTGAGCTCGGTAGACAAAGAGATTATTGAGTGAACTCGGTAGACAATATGATTACCGAGTGAACTCGGTAGAAGAGTGATTACCGAGTGAACTTGATAGAAGAAGGCACCGAGTGTACTCGATAGCCACAGGAGACGGGAGCTTGATAGAAGAAGGCACCGAGTGTACTCGGTAGCCACTGCAGAGGATGACTTCTACCAAAGACAATACCGAGTGCAAACTTGTAACGTGAATATTTCTACCATTAAAACCAAAAACTCAAAGCTTCAAACTTTCAAATAAACTTCACAAATACAATGAACAAGAAGCAATGGAATTACATATGCCTGCTTGGTTACTATTCAACTTAGATTCAAACTATTACAAAATTTGGGAGCATTCGGCTTCAACCAGAAAACCCTAAAATAACCCTAAACTTTAAACTAATAAAATTTCAAACTTTTAACTTCAAATTTGCAGCTCTAATGGCTGCATACAATAACGCCTGGAGCAATCACTACTTCAACAGGAGGAATGAAAACAATAAGCTATTCAACTTACAGAATGATCAGAGAAGAAACACATGCAACTATAGGCATGAAATGAACTTCCTCTATCCCTACAATAAACTGGATCTGCTGATCACTTTCTCTGCTCTGCAACTTTTGAGCCCTTCTTCTTCTCCTTATACTCTGTCTCAACTAGTCGAATGAATGATAAAACATTCCTTTTGTCTTCAGCAAAATTATTTTCCCTCTCATTTTCAATTTCAAAATCTCACCTGCCCGTAATAAATTTTCTAAACGTTCAGGGTGGTAGGTGGGTGTTTGGCTCCAGGGGCAAGCAACAACCATAATAAATATTCCAATAGGAATACCCTAACAATCTCAAACTTATTCCCTATGACATGGACACTTATGGCGCTAGATTTCATCACTGGTGAAGGTGAATTTCAAGGCAAAAAATCACGGGAATACAATCCTTCCAAATTGGAAAGGCCAAATGTTTGTCTTTTTGCACCAAGTACTGAGAAAAGTCTAGAAACATTGCCTCTCTTCGCTACTAAAAGTGTTGTAATTAACTTTCAACATCTTTTGTAGTGTCTCATATTGCAGCAGTTTGTGGAGGTTGTTCAATTGCCATCTCCAGTAGATTTGATCAGGCTTATTCACCCGAAACTTTCAATGTTTAAGGGAAGGCGCCATACATATTTTTCAACTCTTCCACTTCAAGAGTAAAAACATTTGAGTAGTTTGAACTGAAGGAAAGCATGTTAACATTAAAGCTTTCAGGAATCTTCTTCATCCAATAGTTTGATGTCATACAAGAAATTTACATGAGAGGGCATGGGTAAATTCTTATCACAAGATGTAAGAAAAATCAAAATGTCATCAGCTAGAATAATTAACCAATAAAAGATTTTCTATTTGCTCCATATTATCAAGGTCATAAACAAAAACTAAATCTCATCGATGCCCTTGGAAATGATTTCAAAGCAAGATCTTTTCTTCGCTAGTACTCTCAATACACTAACCATATCGCCAAGAAAATCTTAAACAAATCCTCACAATAAAAGAAAGACCTATTGAATTGGAAAATGGAGAGGCCTTCGTGATGGTATCCCTCAATTGCCTTAATTCTCTTAGTCCAAAAATTTCCAGTCATAGCATCACTCAATTGTGTCAATTTTAATATTTCATGCTGAGAATCCCCTGCCACCACCTAGAGTGCTACAGAGTTAGGTCTACATCCAATGGGCCAACACAACTCTAACAATTGATCCACAAACATATCAAGGTCGCTACATGACAAAAAAAATAGTGGTGTTATAAGTAGTGCTAGATATCCAACTAATAGAATAATTCATATTTAAAATTATGGAAAATTTTTGTCAATTGATTAATTGTAATTTTTAAAGAAAAAAACTACGGAACGCTTATGTCATTCCAGACTAGATATCTTGGAGGCTTTCAAGGTCATTTTTCAGGTCTCCGCCATTTTCACTAACTGCACTATATTGATGTTTGTGAAGGTTTGAGCATAAGCTGTCTTTGCAATAAAGCAAAGGTCTGAATATGAAAGACACACGACACATGGAATATTTGCAATCATGAGTTTGCAACATTCAGAAGAGCTCCTTTAAGGACCAAGGAGATTCACTGTGTAAGAGAAAATGGAAATATCAATAGAGGCACTATGAGATGTACCATACAGATGTACGGCTGCAAGCTTCACCCCTATAGTATTTTGTGTGACCAAATCACACAGCACGTCACCTCCAAACATTAATATCTTAGTGTGGGTACTTGTTATGTAGTTTTCACACCATCTTCCCTTTGCAAATGGGGACCACCTCTTTTTACTTTAGCAAGTTGAAGTTGTTGTCTTAGGTTAAGTCACAAGGTTCAAGCTTGACGACTATGAAGTTTGACAAATCAAAAAAAATGAAAAAAATTCGACATTGATTTTGCCTAATGTAATTTTTTAATAAATATAAGTATATACTATTTTTATTATTATATGTTTTAATAAGTGTTTAATTATAAATATATGCAATCTATTATTATATAATAAAAGAGGATATTGTCATGTTTTAATATTTGATAAACAATATAAAATTAATAATAGTAATAAATTAATAATAACAAAACATATGATAATAAAAATTTATAACTATTAACTAAACCTAAAATTAAGTAATCTCAACGTTAAACATTTAAAATACTATAATAAAAATTTGAAACTATTACCTAAACCTATTATATAAATAATCTTTGAACGTAAAAATCAAAATGGCATGCACCAAACAGCTAACGGAGAGTAATAGAAGTGGAGTTTAGTTCAGACATCGTTGTCGACAAAGAAGAATGGTAGCCAAGATTTGTTCAGACGCCATTCGTTGCAGGGTGAAAGAGACGCTGAAAGCAAAGGGCAAAGCAGAGAGGTTAATGTCTTGAAAGCAACCAAGAAAGCAAATGGTAGAATGTGTAACCAGACGGGAGAATTTGTAACCCATGACCTGAAAACTACAAACCATTTCAGAAACACGACCTGCCTTCAAACGAATTTAGGATGAATTTATCTGATTTTTTTATAACTTTTAAAGGTTCGCTGAATTTTAAACCTGGAGCTGAAAATTCGACGAACCTCGTGACATAGGTCTTAGGTGATTTTAGTTGGCAACATTTTAAAGTGTCCAAGTCCAAGGGTGAGTTTGGGCAATTTTGGCTTGCTAGGAGGTAATATTTTGTTTAGCGTTTGTGTGAGAGCATTGATTTCCTTTTGAGGTTTTTTATCATAGCCTAAGTCCTAGTGGAAGCGTAGAGTTTTAGTCTAAGTGAGGAAGGTTAACATGCCTGGGAGATGGGAGAAGGATCGTGAGCAAATTCAAATGTTTGGTGGAGATCCTCTCTCTAGAGGATTCCCACTAGCTAACATTTCTCCCCGAGCATAGCGAGGATCCTTATTATGGTACCAAACTAATCAATGCAATGTTAAAATGATGAAGAAAAGGAAGAATGGTAATTTTTTAGGATAACTATAGCAATCATATTTGGTGGAAATCCTCTCTCCTTGGGATTTTCTCCTGAGTTAGAGAGTAACCATTTTCAGATTTTAAAGAGCTTAAGAGGGTAAGCTTTGGGAGTTAATGATTAAGATGCCTAGAATTCGATGATTTAAAAAGGGAAATTTGAATTACTTCAACACATAGGATGGGTGTAGGGAGACAAAATTTGATTGAAAAGGAAAGAAGCTAAGACTCATATTTTCACTAAAGCATTAACAATGGAAAAGCATATGTGCTATCAAATTTCTGGGTTTGATTGTGTATAATTTTTTTACATCAACGTTTCAGATCATACTACATGATCCATCATCAGGATGCTAGAGCAAAAAGAGAACATGAAAAATTAGAATGCAGATCCAACCAGCTGAAGAAATAGAAGGGAGGGGGAAGGGGAGGAGAGAGAGTTAGTTGATGAGACAAGCCACCTAACTCATAAGGAGAAAAATGAATTAAAAATAAAAATAATCCCAGGGGGGAAAGAAGGGGGAAAGAAAAACCCCAATCAGAGGAAGCCACCAAGCACAAAAATTAACTTAAGAAGAGAAGACCGAAGGAAAAGGATCGAAGAGAGAAAAATACACGCACCGACGAACTAAAGGTGCATCAACTTGAATAAAACCAAGCGAGCAAAAACAAAGAAGCTCAAGAAATGTAAAGTTACAGAAAAGTCAAAAAATCGAAGGGGACTAAGCCATAAAAGAAGAAAGAAATATAAAAAATCCACCAAGCACGACAAAGAATAAAGGGGGAGAACTGAGAACCCAAACACTCAAACATCTAAAGAGAGAAAATACAACACTAAAAAACAAAAAAGGAAAAATAGAAAAAAGGATAAAATAGAAAAATGTATATATACATGTCTATACGTGTATGTATGTGTATATACATATATACATTTATATATGTATAATAATGTGTATATACATATATATCTGTATATACATATAAATATACATATATACATGTGTAGACGTATATATATATATATACATGTATATATGTAAAAGCATATATATGTATATAACTATATATGCGTTTATATAAACATATATATCCATGTATATATATATACATATATATGTGAATATATATACATATATATATATATATATATATATATATATATATGTTATGGTTCCTACTATATGTGTGAATAAAATAGAATTATATATATATCACTATTGTTACAAGTATATCTAAATATATATCACAATATTATATATATATATATATATATAAAATATATATATATATATATATATATATAAAATATATATATATATATATATAATATATATATATATATATAAAATATATATATATATCTATGTGTATGTATATATATATATATATATATTTATATGTATATATATATATATATATATATATTTATATGTATATATATATATATATATATATATATATATATATATATATATATATATATATATATATATATATATATATATATATATATATATATATATATATATATATATATATATATATCTGTGTGCCTATAAACCTAAACAAGAAACCACGAAGAGGAAAAGTTTTAATTTTTTAATTTTTTATAATAGATATTGTGGTATATATTTATATATATATATGTAGTAATATTGTAGCATATTTATATAAATCTCTATAACGATCAAAAAATAAATAAAAATTAAAAATATATAAGAATATATATAAGCCTATAAACTAAAACAATGAACCTCGAAGAAGAAAAAACACGAATAAAAAAAAATTTTAAGTGAAAAAAGAAACAAGGAGGTAGGGGCGCCACGAAATAAGCGAAACCACACATCAAAGAGCAAGGGAAAATAACAATGAGACAGACCAAGAGATCACTGAGTGTGGCTAAAGCAAAGGAAAAAATGCCAACATACCAAAGAATTGAAACTGAGAAGACGACCACAAGGTTATAAAAGGGGAAATAAAAAAGAAAGAAAAGCACACGCATAAGCAAAAGAGAAAACAAAGGAAAGAAAATTAAACACTAACTGAAAAAAAGTAAAATAACAAAAAACAAGAAAACGATGTGTTCACCCAGTCGAAGGGCCAGGACATGGGAGAAAGGGTGGGGGGGGGCGGGGGGAGCGGAGAGAAGGGAGAAGGAGGAGCCAGAGGGGAAGGAAGGGACAACGGGAAACTCGAAGAAGTGGGAGACGCGACAAGAAAGAGAGCTAAGAGCATGGCAGTTTGCGAAGGGAGGATAACAAAGGATGCCAAGAACTGCTTAAGGTCCATCCTTCATCACGATTGAGGTTAGAAGGGTTATCATTGATGACAATGGCTTCCTTGAGCTTTCTTTTAGCGAAGTTGTCTTCCCTGAACACAATTTGCATCCTCTCCAAGCAGATATGATGCTTAGTAGAGGAAGAATGATCAGCTAATGCCGATTTGAGGACCCGCTCATGCTTGATGTCAGCGGCATGTTCCTTCATTCTAGTGTTGAATGAACGGCCCGTTTCACCAATGTAAGGGGTACCGCAAGAGCACATGACCTTATAGACACTAGAATCTGCAAAGGCATCCCTAGGGTCTTTGATGGGGGGAACACGATGTCTAAGCATGGAAGCGGGCCTGAAGGCAACTCTAATGCCTTTTTTGCCCAAAATCTTGGAGATCTTGTTGGAAATCCCCTCGACATAAGGAATCGATAAGAAAGGGGGTGATTGGGTGATAGAGAGAGGAGGACGAGGGGCTGAAAGAAAGAGGGAATTGGCCAAGCGAATAGCTGTGGATATTTGCTTGTCAGAGTATCCATTCCACTTGAATACTTGACGAAGGTGCGCGAGCTCTTGGTCTAGGTTGTCACTGTCACAAATCCTAAAAGCTCTTAAGGCTAGGCTTTTTAGGATCCCTACCTTTTGATAGGGGTGGTGGTGGGAGGAAGCATGGAGATAGAGGTCAGTATGGGTGGACTTACGAAAAACTCGACGACCAAGAGTGCCATCGGGTTTTTTAAGGATTAAGATATCAAGGAAAGGTAAGCAATTATCTACTTCTAACTCCTTGGTGAAAGAGATGCCAGGAACTAAGTTGTTGATGTGGGCATGGAACTCTTCTAGCTTTTCTAGGCCATGCGACCAACAGACATTGGTGTCATCTACATAGCGTTTCCACCACTTGGGATTCAAAGGGAAAGAGTGTAAAGCCTTTGCCTCAAACTCTTCCATGTATAAATTAGCAATGACCGGTGAAAGAGGGGAACCCATGGCAACCCCCCCAACCTGCTCATAGATGACACCATTGAAGGAGAACAAAGTGGATCTCAAGAATAACTCCATAAGAGAGGCAACCTCAGACGAAACTTTCTTCTTGACAATGTCTAAGGAATCAGGTATGGGAACCTTAGTAAAAAGCAAGATCACATCAAAACTAACTAAGATATCACCGTTGACACAAGAGGCATCTTTAATGAACTGGACAAAATGGTTGGAATCTTTGACATAAGAGTCGGAATTACCAACGAGGGGGGATAATAATTTGGCGAGGAATGTCGCAAGCCTGTGGGTCGGGGAGCCTATAGTGTCAACGATGGGCCTGAGTGGAATATTAGCTTTGTGGATTTTGGGAACCCCATAAATGCGGGGGGTGAGCTCCTTCGTGGGCAACAATTGCTTTTTTGTATCAATGTCGAAGGAGGAATCATTGATAGCAGCTTTGACCTTTCTCACAATCTTAGCGCAAGGATTAGAGGCCACAATCTTGTAGCTGCTGGAGTCAGAGAGGAGGTCCAACATCTTAGACAGATAATCAGACTTGTTCATAATTACCGTGGCATTACCTTTGTCCGCCCTAGTAATAATGAGATCAAAATTACGAAGAAGATTAATAAAAGCTGCAAACTCATGCGAGGGAATGTTGCTTCTGGGGGGCTTGGCCTTCCTGAGAGCCACGACACAATCTTGCCTGGCCTCTTCGGCGGTATTGGCCGGAAGAGAATGAAGAGCATTCTCAATGTCCACCAAAAAATCAACGCGAGGGATGGTGCGGGGCGAGAGAGAGAAATTGAGACCCCGTTTGAGAACCCTAAAAGCGAGAGGGTCGATGGGGCCATTAGAAAGGTCAACAACTAATTTGGACTCCCAATTATCAATGGGGCCACTGTTCGAAGCGGGAGGGCAAACCGGATGGCAAGGGGGGATTATACGCGAAGGAAAATCTATGCATGGGGCCCGAGAAAGCTCAGGGGATGGGTTGCTGACGAAGAGGGGAGGGGGCGAATGGGGAGAAAGAGGAGGGGATTGGCAATCAGAGCTACCAGGAAAATCAACACTTGAGCCAAGGACGCAATTCAAGGAGGGGGGTGGTTGGCAATAAATAGGAGAGATACTAGAACGCGTGGAAGACAAAGACGCAGGAACAGACTCATAAATATCATTAAATTTGAAATGAGAGGGGGAGGTAGAAGAAGCCGCACCTTGACATGACGGAAGGCAAACGTTGGAAGATGACCGTTGGAGAATAGAGCTGTGCAGGGATCTGTGCGAGCCTACTTGGAGCGACCACCTAGATGCCGAGAGATTGGGGGAGGAGATCGACTGAGGAGGACCACGCTGCAAGGGTCCAAGCATGGGTTGCGCAACTGGGGAAACCACTGCAGACACCACCGCAGAGCTAGGAAAGAGCGAAGAAAGAGACGGCCGCTGAGGAAGAGCGCTGCTGGGACGGCCACAAACATTGCGAACCGGCGGGTCCAATTGCTGCTCAGCACCACACTGACCCCAACAAGGGGGCAAAAAGGGGAGCCCATTACGTAGGTGAAAGGAGAACTGCTGAGTGCCATGATTGTAATGGAGCTTTTTCCGGAGGAGAGCATCGAACTTAGATTGTTGTCTCCGAACACATGCAAATTTCCGGCCCATGGCTTTGGCATGAGAGGTAACATCTAAACGGATCCAGAGGTCTGGTCTCAAGCTAGCCGCGAGCTCAAGATGGAGTGTTAACAACTTGGAATTCAGGAGATTAATTGCCCTCTGCGTCGATTTAATGATCACTCTAAGCAGAGCCAAAGCTGCACACAAAAAAATATGTTTGGTGTGGACATTCCACATGTGGTGGATGATCTTGACAAAAGTGGGAACAATCTTGGAGTCCCGACAACGTTTCAGAAAGGCTAGATCTGCAATCTTCTTAGCAAGCTTGGTTCTAAGTTTCTCCAGCAATATAGACTTAACAGAAAATTCCCTCCCATGAAGGGTATCAATGAGATCTATTAGATTTCCACAATCCATGCTAATGTGCTATCAAATTTCTGGGTTTGATTGTGTATAATTTTTTTACATCAACGTTTCGGATCATACTACATGATCCATCATCAGGATGCTAGAGAGAAAAGAGAACATGAAAAATTAGAATGCAGATCCAACTAGCTGAAGAAATAGAAGGGAGGGGGAAGGGGAGGAGAGAGAGTTAGTTGATGAGACAAGCCACCTAACTCATAAGGAGAAAAATGAATTAAAAATAAAAATAATCCCAGGGGGGAAAGAAGCTTAGAACCAAGTTTGCTAATAAAAATAAAAATAAAAATTAAACTTAGAACCAAGCTTGCTAAGAAGATTGCAGATCTAGCCTTTCTGAAACGTTGTCGGGACTCCAAGATTGTTCCCACTTTTGTCAAGATCATCCACCACATGTGGAATGTCCACACCAAACATATTTTTTTGCGTGCAGCTTTGGCTCTGCTTAGAGTGATCATTAAATCGACGCGGAGGGCAATTAATCTCCTGAATTCCAAGCTGTTAACACTCCATCTCGAGCTCACGGCTAGCTTGAGACCAGACCTCTAGATCCGTTTAGATGTTACCTCTCATGCCAAAGCCATGGGCCAAAAATTTGCATGTGTTCGGAGACAACAATCTAAGTTCGATGCTCTCCTCCGGAAAAAGCTCCATTACAATCATGGCACTCAACAGTTCTCTGTTCACCTACGTAATGGGCTCCCCTTTTCGTCCCCTTGCTGGGGTCAGCGTGGTGCTGAGCAGCAACTGGACCCGCCGCTTTGCAATGTTTGTGGCCATCCCAGTAGCGCTCTTCCTTAGCGGCCGTCTCTTTCTTCTCTCTGTCCTAGCTCTGCGGCGGTGTCTGCAGTGGTTTCCCCAGTTGCGCAACCCATGCTTGGACCCTTGCAGCGTGGTCCTCCTCAGTCGATCTCCTCCCCCAATCTCTCGGCATCTGGGTGGTCGCTCCAGGCAGGCTCGCACAGATCCCTGCACGGCTCTATTCTCCAACGGTCATCTTCCAACGTTTGCCTTCCGTCATGTCAAGGTGCGGCTTCTTCTACCTCCCCCTCTCGTTTCAAATTTAATGATATTTATGAGTCTGTTCCTGCGTCTTTGTCTTCCACGCGTTCTAGTATCTCTCCTATTTATTGCCAACCACCCCCCTCCTTGAATTGCGTCCTTGGCTCGGGTGTTGATTTTCCTGGTAGCTCTGATTGCCAATCCCCTCCTCTTTCTCCCCATTCGCCCCCTCCCCTCTTCATCAGCAACCCATCCCCTATGCTTTCTCGGGCCCCATGCATAGATTTGCCTTCGCGTATAATCCCCCCTTGCCATCTGGTTTGCCCTCCCGCTTCGAACAGTGGCCCCATTGATAATTGGGAGTCCAAATTAGTTGTTAACCTTTCTAATGCCCCCATCGACCCTCTCGCTTTTAGGGTTCTCAAGCTGGGTCTCAATTTCTCTCTCTCGCCCCACACCATCCCTCGTGTTGATTTTTTGGTGGACATTGAGAATGCTCTTCATTCTCTTCCGGCCAATACTGCCGAAGAGGCCAGGAAAGATTGTGCCGTGGCTCTTAGGAAGGCCAAGCCCCCCAGAAGCAATATTCCCTCGCATGAGTTTGCAGCTTTTATTAATCTTCTTCGTAATTTTGATCTCATTATTACTAGGGCGGACAAAGGTAATGCCACGGTAATTATGAACAAGTCTGATTATCTGTCTAAGATGTTGGACCTCCTCTCTGACTCCAGCAGCTAGAAGATTGTGGCCTCTAATCCTTGCACTAAGATTGTGAGAAAGGTCAAAGCTGCTATCAATGATTCCTCCTTCGACATTGATACAAAAAAGCTATTGTTGCCCACGAAGGAGCTCACCCCCCGCATTTATGGGGTTCCCAAAATCCACAAAGCTAATATTTCGCTCAGGCCCATCGTTGACACTATAGGCTCCCCGACCCACAGGCTTGCGACATTCCTCGCCAAATTATTATCCCCCCTCGTTGGTAATTCTGACTCTTATGTCAAAGATTCCAACCATTTTGTCCAGTTCATTAAAGATGCCTCTTGTGTCAACGGTGATATCTTAGTTAGTTTTGATGTGGTCTCGCTTTGTACTAAGGTTCCCATACCTGATTCCTTAGACATTGTCAAGAAGAAAGTTTCGTCTGAGGTTGCCTCTCTTGTGGAGTTATGCTTGAGATCCACTTTCTTCTCCTTCAATGGTGTCATCTATGAGCAGGTTGGGGGGGTTGCCATGGGTTCCCCTCTTTCACCGGTCATTGCTAATTTATACATGGAAGAGTTTGAGGCAAAGGCTTTACACTCTTTCCCTCTGAAACCCAAGTGGTGGAAACGCTATGTAGATGACAACAATGTCTATTGGTCGCATGGCCTACAAAAGCTAGAAGAGTTCCATGCCCACATCAACAACTTAGTTCTTGGCATCTCTTTCACCAAGGAGTTAGAAGTAGATAATTGCTTACCTTTCCTTGATATCTTAATCCTTAAAAAACCTGATGGCACTCTTGGTCGTCGAGTTTTTCGTAAGTCCACCCATACTGACCTCTATCTCCATGCTGCCTCCCACCACCACCCCTGTCAAAAGGTAGGGATCCTAAAAAGCCTAGCCTTAAGAGCTTTTAGGATTTGTGACAGTGACAACCTAAACCAAGAGCTCGCGCACCTTTGTCAAGTATTCAAGTGGAATGGATACTCTGACAAGAAAATATCCACAGCTATTCGCTTGGCCAATTCCCTCTTTATTTCGGCCCCTCGTCCTCCTCTCTCTATCACCCAATCGCCCCCTTTCTTATCGATTCCTTATGTCGAGGGGATTTCCAACAAGATCTCCAAGATTTTGGGCAAAAAAGGCATTAGAGTTGCCTTCAGGCCCGCTTCCATGCTTAGACATCGTGTTCCCCCCATCAAAGACCCTAGGGATGCCTTTGCAGATTCTGGTGTCTATAAGGTCATATGCTCTTGCGGTACCCCTTACATTGGTGAAACAGGCCGTTCATTCAACACTAGAATGAAGGAACATGCCGCTGACATCAAGCATGAGTGGGTCCTCAAATCGGCATTTGCTGATCATTCTTCCTCTACTAAGCATCATATCTGCTTGGAGAGGATGCAAATTGTGTTCAGGGAAGACAACTTCGCTAAAAGAAAGCTCAAGGAAGCCATTGTCATCAATGATAACCCTTCTAACCTCAATCACGATGAAGGATGGACCTTAAGCAGTTCTTGGCATCCTTTGTTATCCTCCCTTCGCAAACCGCCGCGCTCTTAGCTCTCTTTCTTGTCGCGTCTCCCCCTTCTTCGAGCTTCCCGTTGTCCCTTCCTTCCCCTCTGGCTCCTCCTTCTCCCTTCTCTTCGCTCGCCCCGCCCCCCGCACCCTTTCTCCCATGTCCTGGCCCTTCGACTAGGTGAACACATCGTTTTCTTGTTTTTTGTTATTTTACTTTTTTTCAGTCAGTGTTTAATTTTCTTTCCTTTGTTTTCTCTTTTGCTTATGCGTGTGCTTTTCTTTCTTTTTTATTTCCCCTTTTATAACCTTGTGGTCGTCTTCTCGGTTTCAATTCTTTGGTATGTTGGCATTTTTTCCTTTGCTTTAGCCACACTCAGTGGTCTCTTGGTCTGTCTCATTGTTATTTTCCCTTGCTCTTCGATGTGTGGTTTCGCTTGTTTCGTGGCGCCCCTACCTCCTTGTTTCTTTTTTCACTTAAAAATTTTTTTTATTCGTGTTTTTTCTTCTTTGGGGTTCATTGTTTTAGTTTATAGGCTTATATATATTCTTATATATTTTTAATTTTTATTTATTTTTTGATCGTTATAGAGATTTATATAAATATGCTACAATATTACTACATATATATATATATATATCTATATATATATATATATATATATATATATATATATATATATATATATATATATATATATATATATATATATATATATATATATATATATATATAAAGATATACATATAAATATATTTATATATATACATACACATAGATATATATATATATATATATATAATATTGTGATATATATTTAGATATACTTGTAACAATAGTGATATATATATAATTCTATTTTATTCACACATATAGTAGGAACCATAACATATATATATATATATATATATATATATATATATATATATATACATATATACATATATATACATATATACATATATATACATATATGTATATATATATATATGTATATATATATATGTATATATATATATGTATATATGTATATATGTATATATGTATATATGTATATTCACATATATATGTATATATATATACATGGATATATATGTTTATATATACGCATATATAGTTATATACATATATATATATTTTTACATATATACATGTATATATATATATATATATATATATATACGTCTACACATGTATATATGTATATTTATATGTATATATAGATATATATATGTATATACATATTATTATACATATATAAATGTATATATGTATATACACATACATACACGTATAGACATGTATATATACATTTTTCTATTTTATCCTTTTTTCTATTTTTCCTTTTTTTTTTTTTAGTGTTGTAATTTCTCTCTTTAGATGTTCGAGTGTTTGGGTTCTCAGTTCTCCCCCTTTATTCTTTGTCGTGCTCGGTGGATTTTTTATATTTCTTTCTTCTTTTATGGCTTAGTCCCCTTCGATTTTTTGACTTTTCTGTAACTTTACATTTCTTGAGCTTCTTTTTTTTTGCTCGCTTAGTTTTATTCAAGTTGATGCACCTTTAGTTCGTCGGTGCGTGTATTTTTCTCTCTTCGATCCTTTTCCTTCGGTCTTCTCTTCTTAAGTTAATTTTTGTGCTTGGTGGCTTCCTCTGATTGGGGTTTTTCTTTCCCCCTTCTTTCCCCCCTGGAATTATTTTTATTTTTAATTCATTTTTCTCCTTATGAGTTAGGTGGCTTGTCTCATCAACTAACTCTCTCTCCTCCCCTTCCCCCTCCCTTCTATTTCTTCAGCTGGTTGGATCTGCATTCTAATTTTTCATGTTCTCTTTTCTCTCTAGCATCCTGATGATGGATCATGTAGTATGATCCGAAACGTTGATGTAAAAAAATTATACACAATCAAACCCAGAAATTTGATAGCACATTAGCATGGATTGTGGAAATCTAATATATCTCAATGGAAAAGCATGTCAACGCTCTAGGATTTCTAGTCTTTTTTACAATCCTTAGCAAGCCATTTAAATTCAAATTCTAAGTCTAATTTGTAGTTTGTTGTGGTAGGTGGGAGCATGTCTAGAATCAAATTCATACATACAAAGAAGGTAAGGCAAGCCCAAGCAAGGAGATGGCTCAAGCTCGAGGACTCAAGTGAGAAGGAAAGATTCATGTTCAAGCTATCAACCTACAAATTCAAATTGAAATCAAGAGCAAATTTAGGAAGGTACAGAAGATCCAACTACATGAGGAAATATTCAAGGAGAATGAAGAAAGATCAAGTTTAGAGCCTCATGAAGATGCAAGTGATACAAGTCAATTCCATGAAATTTCAAAGGATAGAGAAATCTCAAACATTGAGAGATATTTATGCAATTTTAACAAACATCTTCTCAAGTTAGGACTCCAAGCACAAGATAAGGATGATGAAGTGACAACTATTTGTCTCCTCTAATTAGAAAATTTTAATTTCAAGCTCAATTAATCACAACATGCCAAGTGTCTTATTTTCTCATTCGCTAGAAAACTCATTGTAATTTTCTTCTTGGCCCATGAATTCGCACCTCCATGTAACTGGGTGTAAATTTGGTAACCCTAATTGGGGTTTGTGGGAAGAAATCTAAGTCCTTGATCTTCAATCAATCTTGGCCCTTCGTTGTAATGGAACTACTAAAAAGGCCAAGGCCCTCTCATTTGTAATTCATGAGCTTAGGAGATTAGAGTAGTAGAGAGGCAAGAGATTAGAATAGATTAGCTAAGGGAGAGATTTGATAAAGTTGTTATCATAATGCTTGTCAAAGTAAGTGATAATTCATTGTTGGTTTTTGATGATGGATTACTCAATATTGCTTTGTAGTGTTGCATGGTTTCTTCAATCTTTCACTCGGAGGTGATTTCTTTTCATGTTGAAGTAGTTTATTTGAATGGAAGTTATTGTGGATGTTTATTTGCTTGACTCGAATCCGGGCCACTAACCTCTCGTTAATGGTAAGAGTGCCTTGTGTGGTAAGCGGATGGTTGAATACACTTAACTTCAATTGATGTTGAATCTTTAGTTTGCATCCATTTGATGGGATTGACAAGGAAATATTGATTTGAAAACCATTCGAATGTCCCTTAGAAGCTTTCACTAGGTGGGTGAAGCTGTTGGTGAGTTACATCTAGTAGTGTCCAAGTCATCCATGATTCCTTGCATCCACAATTAGGAGTAAAAGTTTTAAGTTAGAGTTGGAGTTAAAGTGGAAAAGTTGGAAGATATAACTACATTTTCTTTGCACATTGTGAAGCAAAATCTTGAGAAGTGTAAGAGTTGATATTCATCAAATGAATAGCATAAGTCCCTTTGTAATAACCAGAATATCGCATCATTAAACTAAGTGAATTCCATGATTAAGAAGGAACCTCGAAATCATTTCATAATCTTACTTTGCAAGCTTAGCATGAAATATGACCTTATATCAAGAGAGGGTTGAGTGTTTCGTGTTTCTCCTCAAAACATTAAGTATTTGATTATGCATGTTGCAATAGAACAAAACTCAAATCAACAATACCCATCACTATGGCATAGAATGCCTCCATATAATACCACACCACTCCTATGACCATATAGAAAGACTTCCAAACCTTACCACACTATCACCATATGATGGGTTTCCAGTACAACATTCACATACCGCATGACAATGACACTCCGCTTACTGCACACCACATGTTGTACACTACACGTCGCACATTGCACACCACATGCAACCTGCACACAATCTGCATGCATTATGCATGCTCCATACGCACTCTACATACCACATTCACTCTACACACACTCCCGCACTCTACACCCTACACACTTTCCATGCCACTCGCACGCACTCAACACACTATGCATAATACATACACACTTTGCATGCTATAGCACAATTACCTCCATCATACATACTAGTCAATGTACAACTAAGTGAGCACACAACAACACCAAAGTATCTTCCTCTAATTCTAGAATTATGCATAGATAAACTTGCTATACCAAAAAATATTATTGATGCAAGAATGAACTGCCGCAAATCGAAAATATTGTACTTCTAGATCTGAGATATACTTTTTGAAGATGTTCAACAATACAAATTTATCTCCAAGGGAGACATCACAAATTAGCTTAGTTGTCGATTTGTGAAACAAATCCGATTCGGGCACGTGAATAGGATTCATGGATTTGGGATTTTTTTTTCCATATCACGATTCGTGGAGGATTCATGTGTGTACATATATATACTAAAAAATAAGAAAAATATACATAATTCTAAAACTAAATAATTTCATAGTATGAATCTATGATTCTAGTATGGATCTATGAATCTAGTATACTTGATAATTGATTTATTTTCACAATTATAAAGAAAATCAACACATTCACATTGAATTACTGAATTACAAAATAAAATTATGATCCTTGAAGATCCTTGGGCTCTGACTTGGATCCTTGAGGATCCAAGCAGGATCCTTGATTCTACCTGTGGATCCTCAGGCTATGGCTTGGATCCTTGAGGATCTAGTCAGGATACTTGATTCTGCTTGTGGATCTGTCAGGATCTAGATCCGCAGGCCACAAATCTGCAGGAAGAATAAAGGATCCTGCCTAGATCCTCAAGGATCCAAGCATGATTTTGAATCCGGATCCAACCTGTCTAGGACGAATCTAACAACTAAGAAAATTTGGCATTCAAGTACAAGGTGAAATATCTAGCATGATCTTTCCAACAATAGACTAAGGTGGCAGCTAACCAGTAAAACTACAATCATAGACTAGACGGGGTCTTGCACCTTCAAAACTACAACAAGGACTCAATTCCAATTGGAATCACAAATACACAAGAAAAGTTAACTCCACGATGACCTCCTACAATGCCAAAGATGGGCTTATAAAGGAATCTAGGAAGTTTCCCCAAGGGTTACAAATAGTCCAACATCCTTTATTTATTATTTTATTATTTCCCCCACTTTTATTTATTAATTAATTAAGTATATGCTTATGGTATTATTTAAATTTTGAAACCACTTAATTATTTCACTCCACTAATTTGGGGACATTACAAATCCTTGCTGCCCAAAGATTGTTTGCCCTCAAGTAACTTGTCATCAAATCTAAAATCAAGCATGGGTGTTGATGATCGTAACCACTAAGAGCTTGATTCACACTACAACTATGAGCACCACCTCCAAAACCCTAACAAGCTTCTATTATACTACTTTGCTATAAGTGTTGCCATGTCAAGAGTCATCAAATTTCCACTGAAGCCAGTCATCAAAGACATTGATGCTTGGATCCCTAGCTATCAAGCCATCAAGACAATCAATCACTTCCAAAAATGAAGGTCTGGAATCTCAAATGTCAACTGCAACTTGTTCTTCCCATGAGAAAACCAATCATATGAAGATATTTCAAATTTCAATCATGCATTCAGCATGACCAATCAAAGGGTAAACTCCATATTCAACCAATTGTAGAGATTTTACCTACAAAGGATCATCAACACAGTTTGCATCTCTATGAGGCTGAACAACCATTGGTAGAGCCTGCTCATTCAAAGGATCACTTATAAAACCTGTAATTCCATCAAGTTGATTGATAAGTGTAGACTCGACAAAATTGTGCAAGCATCTTCTTCATTTTTGTGAAGATTTTGGAGCTCTCCATTTGAAGAGACAATTATTGAGTCTTTCTTGTCCATATCCTCATGTTGCTGAAGTGGATTTGTGAGCATGTCTTTATCCTCTTTGGAGTTTAAGGTGTTGTGTAGTCCATTGCCAATCCCCTGTTTCAAATTATTACCTCACTCAAATTATTGCCTCCACTCAAGTGAGCTTGCAGCTAAACTCCTCAAGTGTAGAGTGACAACATGAATGGATCTTGCTCTAATTATAGAATTACACATAGATAAACTCTCTATAACAAACAATATTACTAAAAAGCATGAAAATTTGTTAATTTATTCTACTCTATCAAGTGAGATAAAATCAAACGAAGATGTATAGATAATAGACAGTGGTGCTTCCTGACATATAACAGGATTCAGAGATAAATTTGAAACTTTTGGCAAGTATCTCACTGAAGGAGTCACCATTAGAGACAACTCCACATATCCAGTAAAAGGAATTGGGACTTTTTCTACACAACTAAGAACTGGGGTTACACTAAAATTGAAAGATGTTCTTTTCATACGAAGCATAAAAAGAAATCTAGTATCAATCTCTGGACTTGCTAATGAAGGGTTTCAAGTCACCTTCAATGAAGACAAAGTATTGTACTGGCCTAAAAACACTAAACTCAAGAATGTTATCACCATAGGGACTAGAGACGGGACCTTATATAAACTTTGCAACATTCAAAAGCAACCTCTAAGTCATGAAGTGACAAATTCTAATGAAGTGTGGCATAGAAGGCTTGGACATATTGGATTCAGTTCACTTCCAAATATAGAAAAAATAACCACTAGAACACCTAGCCTAAATTCAAAACATCTAGGCACTTGTAAAGGATGTGCTTTAGGAAAGAATATAAAAAAACCTTTTCCTCCTAGTGAACACAAATCTAAATCAATTATAGAACTAGTGCACTCTAATTTATGTGGACCTATGCCAATCTGGATCTATTTTTTAAAAGTCAAAGAATCAAATGAGGTCCTATCAAAATTTAAAGAGTTCAAAGAAATAGTGGAAAATCAAAAGTCAAAAAGAATTAAAAAGCTAAGATCAGACAATGGAGGAGAATATACCTCTGCTAGGATTAAGAGAAAGTATATAGTACCTTATAATCCTCAACAGAATGGGACAGCAAAAAGAAAAAAATAGAACCATTGTTAAAGTAGCAAAAGCCATGCTTCATGATCAAAATTTACATTTCTCATTATGGGCAGAGGCCACCAATACAACTGTATACATTCAAAATAGATGTCCACACTCAATACTAGAAAACATAACTCTTGAAGAAGTTTTCTTAGGAACTAAACTTAAGTCATTTTAGAATATTCGGTTGGCTGTTTACATTCACATACCTAAAGAAAAAAGAACCAAGTTAGAACCATCCACGTAGAAAGGAATATTTTTTAGGTACAGTGAGAACTCCAAAGGGTATAGAGTCTATATACTTGCACAAAGATCAGTTGAAGTGAGAAAAGATGTCATATTTGAAGAAAACAATGCTTAAAAACTATCTACAAGTATAGAAGATGAGCCCATCAAAGACTTAAATGAAAATCTACAAACTGAAATTTGGAGAGAGAACATATTAGAAGAGAATGAATCATTACCAGATACAGATAATAGAGACATCACTAATATCAAGAAAAGGCCATTATGGGAAGGGAAAATGATTAAAGAAAATAATGTTGAGCCAAACAAAATTTCCAGGGAAAGTAAGAAAACCAGGAACAAATCTTGTTACACTCCTTTAGTAATTGAGCTTACTAAATATAAACCATCAACTGTTGAAGAAGCCCTAATCTGTCAAGCCTAGAAAGATGCTATGGTTGAGTAATATCAATCCATATTACAAAATGATGTTTGGGATATCCTAGACCAAAAGACAAATCAATTGTTTCATCAAAATAGTTATACAAAATCAAATATGCTTCTGATGGCAGTATTGAAAAGCATAAAACAAGGTTTGTCACTCAAGGTTTTTCTCAAAAGGTAGGTATTGATTATGAGGAAACTTTTCCTCCTGTTTCTCGCTACACTTCCGTAAGAACAATTATTGCAATTACAACATCCTTTGTAATTGTAGCATCCAAAGGATGGAAGATACATGAAATGGATGTCAAGACCGCATTCCTAAATGGTGTCATAAATGAAGAAGTATATATTGAACAACCTAAAGGTTGTGCTATAAAAGATACATATAAATATGTATGTAAACTCAAGAAAGCCCTCTATGGACTCAAACAAGTACCTCGAGCTTGGTATGAAAGGATAGATAGCTACCTCAACAAACTAGGATATTCAAAGTACGATGCTGATCCTAACATCTACTTCAAAATTTATAATGATGACATGTTAATACTCATTTTATATGTTGATAATCTATTAATAACAAGTAATGATCACTTGATTGAAAAATGCAAACAAGATCTTATAGCTGAATTTGAAATGACGGATCTAGGCCTACTACACTATTTTTTGGGCCTAGAAGTCTGTCAAAAGAAAGATCATATTTTTCTAAATCAAGGGAAGTACACTCGGGACATTCTGACTAGATCTGGAATGATAGACAACAAACCTCTAACAACTCCGATGGAAACTAATCTACACAAACTAAAAGAAGAAACTGTGAATTCTGAGCCTATTGATCCCACTCTTTACAGACAAATCACTGGATCACTTATGTATCTTGTAAATACTAGACTTGAAATTTGCTATGCTACAAATGTTTTAAGGCATTTTATGTGTGAATTAAAGAAGATTCATTTGATGGTTGCCAAACATATCTTGAGATATCTACATGGCACTATTGGTCTTGGTTTGAAGTACAAAAATGTAGAGATCAAACTTGAAGGCTATACTGATTCTAAGTGGGTTGGTTGTTCCATAAACCACAAGAGTACTACAGGGTGTTTCTTCAGTCTTGAATCAGCAATGATATCCTTGTTTAGTCGTAAAAAATTCCATCAAAGCTAAGTACATGGAAGCCTCCATGGGAGCACGTGAAGCAGTATGGCTGAGAAAGCTATTAGTTGGACTTTTTGGAAAACAACTAAGTCCTACAATAATTCATTGTGATAACCAGAGTTGTGTCAAGCTTTCTGCAAATCCTGTTTTCCACAATCCGTTGAAGCACATCGAGACTCCTTATCATTATATAAGAGACATGGTTGACAGAAGTGTCATCAAGTTGATTTATATCAGCACAAATGACCAAAATGATGATATTTTTACCAAACCTCTTGCAAAGTTGAAAATAGTGTACTTCAGAAGTAAACTTGGCATGAAAAATTTGTAATTACATTTTTAAATTAATATATGCATGAATAATTGAAATTAGATTGTTTGCAAATTTGTGTTATGAAAGGTGATGACCTTTCTTGTGTAAGATCACTATTATAAGGTGACGACCTTATTTATAGTTGATCTATCTTCTAACACCAAAAGTATTTAAGTGTTATCCTTGTTCTTCTGGTCAGATTTTTCCGGACACATTGATAACCATCATGGTTCTTCAGGCCAAATTTTCCCGCACACCATAGTTTGACCACATTTTAAGTGGCGTATAACCTTTTGTTATAATTCCTTCAATTCCTGTCTTGCTAAAGAGGGAGTTTTAAGTATATTAGCTTCATGGTAATTGAAGCAATATATTTAGTTTATATTAAAACTAATTATTCATGTGTGTGTGTATGTATACACATATAGATATACATATATATACACATACACACACGCACACATATATATACACATATATACTATCATGACCTTATATTACTAACCGATCAACTCAATATAATCGAATGAGATAAAATATCGATGAAGATAATGTGCATTGAATAAGTGTAGTGTCGATTGATGAGGATAGTCGATATTATGAACCATCACAAGTCATTGTTAAGACTGCACTTATTATTAAAGAAATTCAGTATCTTGATCAGTGCCTTCTAAAGGTTTGTGTTGGGGTATGGAAACGTAGGGTCCTACCCCTACGTAAACATACCTTAAGGCATACGTATATATATTGCTTGAATTCTAAATTTTGAATCAATCAATCACAAAGGTAATTGCATCTCAGTCTATTCAGATCTGCACATATATAAAATAGTATCAGTAAAAGACAAAGGAAATCAATACTCATATGTTAAGGACATTCATTCCAGATCAGAAATACAATTTATAAGAAATTAAATTGATGATTGTTGAAGATACTTGTATATTCAGATTATAAAAGTTAGTAAGTCTCCACCAATAAACAATCAATAAACTTTACACTAACCACCAAAACTGCAATTACAGATTAGGGAGGATCTTACACCTTTAAAATTGCAAAAAGGACTCATTTGCGATTGGGGTTGCAAATATACAAGAAAAGATAACTCCACAATTGCCTCCTACAATGCCAAACACAGCAGTAAAATGGGCTCAAAGAAGTTTCCCTGAGGGTAACAAATAGGCTGACATACTTTATTTATTATTATTTTCCTTGGCCACTTTTTATTTATTAATTAATTAAGTAGATCCTTGTCCTACTATTAAAATTTTGAAACCACCTAATTAATTATTTTGTACCATTAACTTAGGGACATTACATACTATTAATAACTTCATAATTGCAGGGGATAGAAAATCACTTGTTTTTTGAATTCAAAATAGAGAGTGTTGAAACTTGTTCCCTGGTGGATCAAACTCATCCTAGAGATGGGGAGCCAATTGGGGATGACATATTAGAAAAGAAAGGAATAGAAATCATAATACAATTTGCTGAGTTAAAAGTGGTGGTGTCATTGTCAACAAAGTTGTCTGTACTTAATCTACTCACTGAAAGACCAGTGCCAAACTAACACAATTTCCTCCTAGCCATTTTGATTGGGCTTACAAACTTCCTTTCAGAAAACAATATTTAGATATCACCCTACTTGTACTACAGTGGAAAATTGTCTAGGTTGTATGATGTATATCACGACCAATATTTATCTCTATTTCTTCTCCTTTTTCTTTTAACTTTTTCTGTGGCTGCTGGTAGTAGTAGCACAGAGGAGGCAACAAAAGCAATGACAGTAGTTGTGGTTTATCCTACGGCTGGCATATTTGTTAGAAAATCAATAAATAAACATCAATCTTTCACTGATTATGATTATAACCAATCTTCTAATATAGACATCTTACAAGAATAAAAACAACAAAATATAAACATCTCTGCTGGTAATTTTGTTACAATTATTCATAATATTAATAGAATCAAACCTATACTGATGTGCTTGCAATGATGTATATTTACACAGTTCCTTGACACCATGAGAAAAGAACGCTCACCTCAAGTTCTGTCATCTCACTGGAGATTGTATTTGAAAATAAAGAATTATGTTATGAGAAATTGAAGAGACCTTCAGTTGGAATGTGAAGAGTCTCTCCTTTTTATATAAATCGCATCAAGCAAAAGGCATTGTACACTTGAACATTTTATGATCAATAAGTGATATTTTTTGTTGTGTGGTTGAATTTTTTCCTTCATCTTAAAGGATTTTCCCAAGATAATTTTGAGTGTCTCTTGGTTCTTTTCTGCTCTCCCTTATTGTTGTTTATCTTTATTTTTGTGGGCTTAAATTCCAACATGGTATTAGGGAACATGTTTAGATAACAACATTTGATGGCTATTGTGGTTATTCTTGAAGTATTTGTAGAATAAATATATAGTTTCAATATCTTCCTCTATATAGAGACTGTTTATCTTTTGTGGTATTGATTGAAAGTCAATAGGCATATTTTATTGTGGTTTATTTGTATCGTGAGGTGAAGTATGGCACTAGTTCTCAAAAAGATGATTTTGTTGACACTGTGCTTCATCATCCCTACAATTATGGCTGTGAATATTTTCTTTCGATCATTCTAGAGTAGAAGCTGGTTAGCACTCTCAATGCAAGTGTCACGGTAGATCTTGAAATTCTTCAACAATATCAAGCTTTGTCCCATTCTAGCAATGCATCAAACTCCTCTCCATGTCAATGTGCAGGTCATTCTCACTCTATTTTTTTGGGTATATATCTTCTAAGTTTGTGGAAGTCGCCTAATTAATTCTTATGCTCATGTTGTCATCGCCCTGGGCATTTTCTCTGTTATTCTCCGTCTCCCTACTAGAAAAATTGTATGCTCGATTGAAGTTGTATTTGATGTGTATACCATCAGATATTGAGTCTGTCTCTTCCAGTAACCTATGTTCCCCCAAGTTTCTAGGATGGGGACGACAAAGGCCAGCGGGACAGTTTTTTGGGGCACCAAATTTTTTTGCCGATTTTGGGGATGGGGGGTGGCAAATGGGGACGGCTATATAATAATAGGGAAAATTAATCTATAGAGAAATTTAAAATATTTATACAAACACATGGATAAAGAATGTACTTATACATAATAGAACCTTAAAATATAAGAATCAACAAAATTCATATGCCAAATTTGTGTTACTTTGCGAGTCAAAGTCTAATTTGTTCTAGATGTCAAAGTTAAAGTCCCCTAGGTGTCCCCACGTCTTCAAGACATTTCTGGGATGAGGATGGCTCAAACTATACGGGGGATGCATCCCCGGGTAACACTGCTATAACGGCTCATTCTTTCTCCAAGTGTTTGTAAGTTTTAATGTTTTTGTTGTGGCAAAAAGGACATTAAATTCCATGTTATTCAATAGAACCCAAGGATGGAAAGATGATCATACCAACTCACAAATTTTTTTATTTTTTTCTCTCGAACCTTGATTCGACTTTCGATTGGAGATGCTTGGTTGATGTGACATGCATGTGGCACTTTTATTCCACCTCAACACTTATGGCATCTTCCTTTGTAACAACAAGCATTGAAATTATTTTTCACCGCCTATGTAAGTGTTGTGATATCTCCTATTATTTATCCGTTTTTGGAGTGATTTTGCATAACGGCAAAGTTTAAGAAGGCTCATTCATGTGTGTGTGAGATTGAAGAGACAACAAGTGTTCTTCTATTTATTATTTTTGCAGCAAGCAATTGGACTCTCTTACTCCTGTGGATTCTACTTGACTGGCTTCAATTGTCGTATTTATTCCAATTGATTTGTCTCCTTCGTAATTGTTGATTCATGATAGCTATCATCATGGTCTCCTGATGTTGCTTTGTCAATTCATGGTTCATGGGGGCTAGACCAGAAGGAGCGATGGAAGAACTTTAAGCAAAAAATCTGGAACATGGGGGTTGATCTAGTAGCAAGAAAAATGTTGTCACTAGTAGCTTCTGTAGAACTACTTCATTAGGAAATTGATTGCATGTGCAAACTCTTGAAGATGGGTCATAAAGTTGACTCCAAGGATATCTTTCACCTCTGAATGGTACATGATTAGTGAAATAGGATTCAATCCATTACAAGGGGTTTGCAAAAGAGATAAGTATTTTATTTTATTTCAGTAGCTATAGTGTATAATTTTGATATTGATGCAATGGCTATAGAGGCACAAGAAAAAACCTCTCTCGTGTGTACATTGATTATTAATAATTACTCTTGGTTGTAGGATGCAACTAGAAGCAATATTTTAAGAATGTTGATTCAGAGGGAGAGGGAGATGTCTTAGCTCCAAGGTGAGCTTTCATTTGGTTGTGATGATCAAAATTGTTTATGTTAAAAGAGAGTAATTATGAATCCTCATCATTTTTACGTATGTTAAAATTTCAATATTGTAGATTTTGAGACTCTTGTTGGAAAAGAGTTTAAGCTATAATTTCCTTTTATTGTAGATTTTGAAACTTTTATTGGAAGAAAGTTTCAACTATGGTTTTATGAGTTATTATTCATTTGAAATTAATAACAAGTTGTAAGGGCAACCTAATAACTCTTTCGCTTAGGAGAAATTCATAGTGAGCAAGTAGGGAAAGTCCATGATGTCATCACGATGAGAGATTTTGTAATTGGAGTTGGAAGACATGTTGAGAGAGTCCATGACTATATCGCATTGAGAGAGTTAGTGATAAAATGCTAGTTGTAAACCTTAGTAACTTATCATGTTAAGAGATTCCATGACAACATCAGGTTGAGTGAGTCTATGATGAATAGTGATTGTGATTTTTGCAGATTTGTCATGTTGAGAGATTTCATAACATCACGTTGAGTGAGTCTACGACTAGTATAGATATCTTAAATAAATCTATCTAAAGAAATGCCGATAGATATCCATTATAAGCATGATTAAAATTTAATTTACTACATCTAAAAATATTTGTATTTCCATTCTTTTTTTTGCACTTAATTTTTTTATATTTTGCCTCTTTTTTGCACACAATTAAGTTTTTTAAATGATTATTTATATCTCTTAATCTATAATTTTTAAAATATTTTATGGATCATTAAGTAAACTTTTAAAAAATAATATACCATGTTTATAATAAATATTAAGATCTTGACGTGTAGATGGTTGTCAAATTTAACCTAGAAAGTAAATGTTAACATTAACGCGCTCACACCTTCTCACTCCACCCATTCTACCATTGAAGAATGCCTATCGGCATTAATAAAAGTTGAATATGATTTTCGCAGGTTTTTCATGTTGAGTGATTCCATGATTATTAACAATGAGAGATTCCATGATTATTAAAAATGAGAGATTCCATGACAACATCATGATGAAAGCTGGTTGTGTTTCTTGCGGGGTTTTCATGTCGAGTGATTCCATGAATTTTATACGATCTATTTTATCATTGACATTTTGGTTGCAGCCTTGTGTGACTATTCAGCTAAAGATCTCTCTCTAGCTAAGAGGGAGTGTAGGAGATTGTAGCTGCAATAGAGATCTTTATTTCTAAAAATATGGACATTATTATCGTTATGGTCACCTTCAGCTGAAGAGGACACTCACGATTAAATTGAAATATTAAATATAAAGATGTCTGTCATTCAACATGCTTTGAGGCATGGAAATAAGAAGAGATGTATTGAAAGTAAAAAATTATGTTTTGAGAAATTCAAGAGACCTTCAATTGGAATGTGAAGAGTCTCTCCTTTTTTAATAAATTGCATCAAGCGAAAGGCATTGTACCATTGAACATTTTATGATCAATAAAGTGACATTTTTGGTTGTGTAGCTGGATTTTTCTCTTCATCTTGAAGTTTCCCAGGGTAATTATGAGTGTCTCTTGGTTCTTTTCTGCTCTCCCTTGTTATCTTTATTTTTCTGGACTTGATACCAAACACAGGTTATGAGGGCAATTTCAAACTAAAAAATTGTTGTATATTTCCTCAACGGTAACAGTTGTGTTATTCCAGTTGCATATGAAACTCAAGCAAATTTATTATCCAACAACTTGTCCAAGACAATGATGATTTCTGGCACAATTTCAATTTTGAGAATGCGGTTTGCCAGTTTTCTTAAAGCACTGTTGTTGCATAGAGAGCTATACCATATCCTTCCACTTTCCTAATCTATATAGATATTCAGTGTCATAGAGTCATGATCTCTGAATGGAAATCCTTCTCCATAAAACTTCACTAAATTCTATTGCTTCTCTAACATTTCTCAATAACCATAGCTTTTTGTATCCCTTGCTGTGGCATGAATCATCCCATTTATGATCAAGGGTCCTGGTGGCAAGCTCACATCCCAAGTGCTATAGAGCTCAGTAATCAGAATCCATTTCTTTGCAGAAAAAAGCAATTACTATTAACATATGTTGAAATGGTAACCAAATAGTGAAACTGTATATTCCATAAATGTGATTTCCTGATTTGAACAGTTACCTAAATATCACTGACTTCTTCAGGACTAATTTCAGAATATAATGGGCTTGAGTATAGAAGCCCTTTGCCTCCAGTTGTTTCATAAGCCAAGTTGCTTGATGAGATTTCCTCTTCCTTAAAAGCCTCTTCACCAGCACATAATAAGTTTGACTTTCTTCAGAGCAGCTTTGAGGTCGTCATCCTTGCAGAGTAAAATATGATACTGGAAGTATATTCATCACATATGTACCCCATCCTAGTGAGCTCTTAAAAAGTTCAATAGCTGTTCCTGCTCTTCCCTCTGTGTGCATCGCGCGGAACACACTGGAATACTGTACTGGAAGTCATGGCATCTGGGAAAAACCCACTTCCGTGCATCTCCTTTAAGAATTTAGCAACCTCCTCCATTCTTCCTTGATCGCAAAACCCATTGAATAGCGTATTGAAAGTAACGGTATCTGGGTAAAGCCCACTTCCACACATCTCCTCTAGAAGTTTAAGAGCCTCTTCCATTCTTCCTTGCTTGCAAAACCCATTAATTAACACATTGAAAGTTACAATATCTGGGTAGGGCCCATTTTCATGCATCCCCTTCAGAAGTTTAACGGCCTCCATTAATTAACGCATTGAAAGTTACAATATCTGGGTAGGGCCCATTTTCACGCATCCCCTTCAGAAGTTTACGGCCTCGTCCATTCTTCCCTGCTTGCAAAACCCATTGATTAGTGTAGAGAGAGTCACAATATTTGGATAATGCCCACATCCATGCATCTCCTGTAGAAGTTTAACAACCTCATCAATTCTTCCCTGCTTCTCGAGCCCATCAATTAGCGTATTGAAAGTCACAGTATCTGGGTAAGACCCACATGCACGCATTTCCTCCAAAAATTTAAAAGCCTCCTCAATTCTTCCTTGCTTGCAAAATCCACTTATCAGTGTATTGAAAGTCACAGTATCTGGGTAGAGCCTGCTTCCACGCGTCTCCTCTAGAAGCTGGTTCGCCTCCTCAATTTTTCCCTGCTTCCCGAGCCCATGAATTAGTGTATTGGGAGTCACAGTATTTGGGTAAGATCCACATCTACGCATTTCCTCCAAATACTTAAAAGCTTCCTCAATTCTTCCTTGTTTGCAAAATCCACTTATCAGTGTATTGAAAGTCACAGTATTTGGGTTCTTCCTTGTTTGCAAAATCCACTTATCAGTGTATTGAAAGTCACAGTATTTGGGTACAGCCCGCTTCCACGCATCTCCTCTAGAAGCTTGGTAGCCTCCTTTATTCTTCCCTGCTTGCAGAACCCATTCATTAGTGTAGTGAAAGTCACAATATCTGGATAATGTCCGCTTCCACTCATCTCCTCTAGAAGCTTGGTAGCCTCCTTAACTCTTCCCTGCTTGCAGGACCCATCGATTAGTGTACTGAAAGTCACATTATCTGGATAATGCCCGCTTCCACGCATTTCCTCCAAATACTTAAAAGCCTCCTCAATTCTTCCTTGCTTGCAAAATCCACTTATCAGTGCATTGAAAGTCACAGTATTTGGATAGAGTCCGTTTCCACGCATCTCCTCTAGAAGCTTGGTAGCCTCTTCAATTCTTCCCTGTTTACAGAACCCATTGACCACTACAGTGGAAGTCCGAGTATCAGGAGTGCACCCATTTGAATCCATTTCCTTCAATAAGTCCACAGCCTCTTCCATCTTACTATTTCGTATAAACCCAGACATAAGAGTACGATATGTTACTTTGTCGGGGACCAAAGCGAAGTGGGACGACATATGTTTCAACAAAAACAATGCAGAGGTCATTTCGCCTGCTTTACATCGAGCCTTGATCAACGTGGTCAAGATCTTAACATCTGGTTGGATCCCAGCTGACCTCATTTGTGAAAAGAGTGATTCCACCATCGTAAACTTGTTTTCATCAATAAGAAAATTCAGCAAAATGTTATAGATATTGACTGTGGGAGGGAGTCGTGCTACCTGCATTTCGTCGAGGACTCCAAGGGCCTGGTCAACCATGTGCGCTTTGGCGTAGCTCATAGCGATGCTGCAGAAGGCTTTCTCTGTTGGCTCGCTCATTAACCTCAAAACATCTCGCATCTGCTCCAAATGCCCTGCACTGCCCAGGCGATGAATAAGTAATTCACAGACTGAAGGATTGGGAGTGCACCCCTTTTTAATTATAGACCCTTGAAGGATTGCGAAGTCCTTCAAGACGTCCTTTTCCTTTTTCAGAGAGCGGAACCGCTTGACTGAGGTTTAGTTTTTGGGAAGCCGGTGAACCGCACCGCTGTTTGCATCTAGTGACGGGGATGATTGGGGTCTAAATTCACATCTGCAGAAAGATAGGGAAATTTGCAAGGGCTTCAAATGGAAATTTGCAGATGGATGTGGAACAGTGGAGGAATAAGCAAATGGCAGGGCGGCAGAAGCCATTGCGCTTCCTTCAACAGACTACTCACAAGTTTATGTAAGATTTGGTGCTCCGATTTTCTGCGACTGGTATAGTTCTGTAAGATTCGTTGCCCCGAGTAACTGTCGGCTGGGCTTTAAGGTATTGTTGAGATTTTTCTGCAGTGGTTCTATTAAAAAATTCTTTTGTTTCAACTTAAAAATTGTTGTTTTGAAATTAAACAAAGCTACTTTTGGAGTGAACATTAGTTTTAAGATTTAAAATTAATAGTGATATTATTGTAAAAAATAATAATTTTGTAACATGTTATTTTATAATTGTAAGAATTTGGCTTAGGCCAGAATTCACTCAAGAACAAAAGAACTCAACAATAGCACACAGTAGACCAAAATAGGCAGAGTATGATCAGAATGATGATATTCATTCAATAATAGATACAACCAACCTATAAGAGTACACTAGGAGTGTCTGTCCACCACATATGGATTATCCTCCATTAAGCACGGGATTAAGTGCGATGATGTGAGGATAAGACTACAATGGTGTAGTACGAAAATCAGTGGAGTAGACAACATGTGCTAAATGAGGAGTGCGGAAAATTGTGTTGTCATCATGACAACTTAGTGAATGATGCATACTCCTGTGTTGTAGACACCATTAGCCTAATTAGAGTTGCGTAACTCAATGAGAGTTCACAAACTCCTAAGTGTCTCACCTAAAATAATAATAAAATAATGCATTAACCTAAGTAAAACTTAAGTAAGTGTAATAAGTAAATACTTATTTACACCAACACCCCCCCTTAAGTGCAAGTTAGGGGAATGCCCTTAAGCTTACACAATCTAGGATGAAATGCAAGATGGGTCCCGGCTACTAGGCCATGTTAGGTACCCATGTACATAATGATATGCAATCTCCCATAAAGCGAGGAAAGAGGGAAAACCTCATGGGAAAAACCCTCCCCCAAAAAGAGAGATAAAGAAGGATGCATGGATAGATGGAGTAATCAAGACCCCCCCATTATGACATACATCCAATATATACATAAGAGAATGATGAGAAGAGGTAGAGAGACAGAATGGGCTCCCCCCCCCCAAAGAAGAATGTCGAACAGTGAACGCTCCAATGAAGAAGTTGATCCAAGATTGTAGAATGGTGTTCCTCCCCATAGGAAGAAACAAAGCCAAAGGTACAAAGGAGATGCTTCCGTTGTGTGTGGAAAGAACCCCATGGATAAGTGATGTCTCTGAAACCTGCTCAACTAGCTGAAGAACCTGTCCCAAAGAACTGTTTGTCCCTACAACTGATGAAGAACCTTGCTGCAACTGCTGATCATAAGTATCCACATTCACTTCAACCTGTGAGGATTGATCATGTAGAGAATGAACAAGAGAGTCTGAGACCCTCGTGACAATTGAAGAAGGTAATTTTGCATCAAGAAGAAGAGGCAGATCATGAATATTGTCCCCCAAATATGTCACTGAACCTGTATCTGGAAGACTGAATGTACCCTGCTGTTCTGGACCTATCACTGTGGCGATGTATGCATGCGGACTGAACTGATGAAGTGACCTCTCACTATATCTATCGACAGAACTCCACATGTCTAAAGCTGTTGAAGCACTATCGCTGGTGTCACTATCAGTATCCACACTGTATGATGTGCGAAGAGGAGTAGAGGACAAGCTGGGAGATGGTGCAGGAGCACCTAGGCTAACCTCTACTAGTTAGTCAATTTTGGCTTGTACTTGACTCTAGCCAAGTCAAGAAGTTAGTATAATTTGGTTGAGGACCTTAGAAGGTCTTGTTTTATGTTGGTTAGGTGAATTAGTCACTAGGACTAAGGTCACTAATTAACCTTTGTTTGTTGTTATTTCAATTTCCTAGTGTTAGGAGCTTAGCTTAAGTTGGAGTCTTAAATGTGTTCTAAATACATAATGGTTGTTGTAAAGATTCCATAAGGTCATAAATGGCTTTGGATCCATGAAAAATAGGTGGTTATGAGTCCTAGAATATAGGATTGAGGCACATGACAAAGTTGCCAAGTGTTGAGAAGAAGTTGTCTTCAATTTTGCAATTATTGCAAAAGAGTGCATGCCATTCAGGTATCTTTGGATTCCCTAAGTTATAGGATGGTTATGCTGCATCCAATAGGCCCTAAAATGAAGGAAATGACATCTAATGAGACCTAATACTCGAAAACAAAGTATGATGGAAGTATTGTAATAGTTTAGAAAAAGTTTAGAGAGCTCTGCAAGCATTTTTAACAGATTTTTACTAGTGTTTGTGTTGACAGTCATATTTAATGGACTGAATGACTAAATATAATTCTTGATTAGTGTTCTATAGGTTGTTTATGAACTTTTTCATTTGGATATCAGGTCATTTTGAGTTCATCTAAGTACTGATTTTGGGCGTTTTAGTTCAGGCAGTCTATTTTCAGCTTATTTTGAGTAGTTTAGAGAGTCATGACTCCTCCATGAAATCTAACCATGGATAATCATTCATGATAGATGGAAATGGAAGAGAAGTCATTTTTGTATATATTTTTAGGAGTTAGGAGTTGTGAAAGCATGAAGAACTATATATTATGCTAGGCCCTAGCCCTAGGCGAGTTTGTGCAACCCGGTTAGAGGTTTAGAGGTGAAAAGAGTGAAGAAACATTGTATTGTTGTACGTATCCGTACTGCTCCAGGAATTTTTCATGAAGATAAACATCATATCTATCCATTCTATGCATATAGGAGTCATACCAGTCATTTAGGATTTACTTTGAGCAAGTTTGCTATCAAAACCACAGTTCAGTCCTAGAAATCAGGCCTATTAGGCATCTTGTCCTTATTTATAGGAACCCCCTGTACGATCACTTTCAGACCCAGAACCCTTAATGAAAGTTTTAAAACTTCCAAAAGGGTATCCAAATAAAGTTTTATTTTTTTGAGTTGTTTGGAAAAAATTTACTAAAAATGGGAAAAACGGACTGGTGAAGACTACAAGGAAATAAACCTATTTTAAGGTCTCTACATGATGAATTGCTGAAGCTGATTGGAAGATGATTCAAGATCCTTCCAAAATAGTTCAAATGGGAAATATTATGATTTTTTACATGATGGAGAAGACCCCTGCAATGTTGGAGCATGTTTATAGAGATTTGGCACTTAGAGCCTTCTAAGGGAGTGTGGAGAAGTGAATCAAAACTAGGGTGTTGATCATTCAAGGTGAAGTTTTCAGAGATTGACTCTTATAGAGGAGTTTGAATAGGTCTTAGTTAATGATCTAAGCCTATTGGAAGATCCTATAGAGAAATAGGATACTAGGAGGCAAGTGAAGTCTCTTGGAGGGTGTGAAAACAAGCCTTGGAGTTTTATCTTACACCATATTGGTATCAGAGCTTGGTTGATCAAGCTTGTGGTCAATGCATCAATATTCTAAATCAATAGGAGAGAATACACCAGCCCAAGCCATGGTGACTAATGCTGAACTAGCAAAGAAGGTTGAGGAACAAGAAGAGGATAACAATTTGTTAAGACAAAGAATAGCTCAAATGGAGCAGCTCTTGGGTGAAGTCCAAGACAAAGATGATAGGGTCAAAGAAAAGATTGACCTTAAAGAAGAAGCTGAAGCAAAGGAGAAGGAAGTAGAGTTGGAGGAAGAAGCACCAGCTCCTGATCCTGTTCTTCCTGAAGAGCCATTCTTGAAAGCATTGAAGGCATTGAGTGGCAAGGCTTTAGAAGGTGTTCCACTTTTTAGTGGACAAATGGATCCAGATTCAGTTGTGGATTGGATAGACAGCATTGAGAACCATTTTGAATGTAATGTTATCTCTGAAGCACAAAAGGTAATGGTGGCCAAGTCTAGACTAAGAGGTTCAGCTCTTACTTGGTGGAAGTTTGTGCAAACCAAGAGGGAAAAGGATGGTAAAGGTCCTATTGTGACATGGAAGGGTATGGTATCCAAAGTCAAGCAAACATATCTTCCTGATGACTATGAAGTCCAAATGCATAGAAGGAGACAAAATCTTAGGCAAAAAGATTTGGATGTCCAAGCATATACCGAGGAGTTTCAAAAACTGTGTTTGAGGTCCAAGGTAGTTGAGGATGAGAGCATCAAGCTAGCAAGGTATTTGAATGGTCTCAAATGGTCTATTCAAGAAGAGATGAGCCTAGTGAACTTCAAATCCATTAGGCAATGCTATCAAATGGCCTTGAAGATAGAGGAGAAAAGCAAGAGAAAGCAAGATAGCTCCAAAGGTAAAGGCAAAGGAAAAGATACAAAAGGTCAAAGAGGTGGCTATGGTGGAAGAAGTTCTGATTCTAGAGCTCAAGGTGAGGTAAAATTCAGTGAGCAGCAAGAAGGAAGCTCAAGTAGAGGTGGTAGAGGAAGGAATTCTAACTCTAACTTTAGAGGAAGAAGTGGTGGTTCTTCACAAAGTGGAAGAGGCAATTATTTTGCCAATATGAAGTGCTACCATTGCAATCAAATGGGGCACCCTACCTATAGATGCCCTGAGAAAGGTGGCTCATCACAAGGAGGTGATAAGAGAGCTAACCTTGTTCATGAAGACACTAATGCAGCAGCTAAACATTCTGAGATTCCATTAAATTCAGAGGAAGGGGAGAACCTCATGATGAGGAGAACTCTAATCAAGGAACCGGTAAAGGAGGAGCCAAGCCAAAGAAGATCTTTGTTTAGAATCAAATGCAAGATAATGGAAAAAGTATGTAGGGTCATTATTGATTCAGGCTCTACTGATAATATAGTGTCAGAAGAAGCAGTCAGCAAGCTCAAATTGAAAAGGATATCCCATACCAATCCTTACAAGGTCACTTGGCTCAATAAGGGTCAACATGTGTTAGTAAATGAACAAGCATGGGTGGAGTTCTCCATTGGAAGGTACAAAGACAAAGTTTTATGTGATGTGTTGCCTATGGATGCATGTCATTTTCTCCTAGGTAGACCTTGGCAATTTGACCGTCAAGCCATACATGATGGAGGAAAGAATTCCTATTCTTTCAAGAAGGATAATACTACCTTCAAAATTCAGTCATTGTTGGAGGATGCTGAAGTAAAGACAACAGGTCCAAATGTTCTTATGGTAGGTGAAAAAGAGTTCCTACAAACCATGGAAGAAGGTGAAGGCATAGGGTATGCATTGATGTTGAAACCAAGAGAAGGAGATGAAGACAAGGTGACTAAGAAGACTGGATTACCAAAGGAGATTCAAGGTATGTTGCAGACTTACCAAGGCATTGTAAGTGATGGTCAACCTTCAGCCTTACCCCCTCAAAGAGCCATAAGTCATAGGATAGACCTTATCCTAGGAGCTACCCTACCTAACAAAGCAGCCTATAAGATGACCCCTCAACAAAATGAGGAAATAGCAAGGCAAATACAAGAGCTCTTAGACCAAGGCCTAATTAGAAAGAGTATTAGTCCATGTGCTGTACCCACCGTACTTGCACCTAAGAAGGGAGGAAATTGGAGGCTATGTACTGATTCAAGGGCTATCAATAGGATAACCATAAGGTATAGGTCCCCTATCCCTAGGATTGAAGACTTAATGGATTGTTTAAGTGAAGCAAAGTACTATAGCAAGATAGAATTGAAGAGTAGCTATCACCAAATAAGAATCCATGAAGGAGATGAGTGGAAGACAGCCTTCAAGACTAATGAAGGACTGTATGAATGGCTTGTCATGCCATTTGGATTGTCAAATGCCCCCTCTACATTCATGAGGCTCATGAATGAAGTACTCAAGGACTACATAGGCAAGTTTGTAGTTGTATATCTAGATGATATACTAATTTTTAGCAAGACAAAGAGTGAGCATTTGAAACATCTTGATATTGTCTTCAAGAAGCTGCATGAAGAGAAGTTGATGATCAATTTGGAGAAGTGTGAGTTCATCAAATCAGAACTGGTGTATCTTGGGTTTGTTTTATCTCATGGCAATCTGAAAATGGATAAGAGCAAGGTAGAGGCTATCATGAATTGGCCTACTCCAAGGTCAGCAATTGAGCTAAGGAGTTTTCATGGTCTTGCCCTTTGTTCTTTGAATCTGAAGAAGATCCCTTCTCCTTATATGCATTAGACAATGGAACATTATGTTTCTTCATGATGTTGATCAATTCATCAATCTTTTTAAGATAGCAATCATGCTCTTCATGACCCATTTTCTTGCAATAAGCACACTTCTTTTTCTCCTTATTATTGTCCCCTTTCTTGTTGGAATTTGAGGACTTGCCTTGTTGATTTGATTG
Source organism: Cupressus sempervirens (assembly GCA_028749045.1). Lineage (NCBI taxonomy): Eukaryota > Viridiplantae > Streptophyta > Pinopsida > Cupressales > Cupressaceae > Cupressus > Cupressus sempervirens. The sequence goes on along the minus strand of CM053786.1, from coordinate 614,365,918 downwards.
TGGTGTTGTCTTTTCTGCATCCTCAGATTTGCTCTTCCATTTCTTTTTACCCTTTCCTTTGTTTGAAGATTGTCTAGCTGAATGTTGAGAACCCTCATTGGCCACCAATGCTTTGGTCTGAGGTGATTTGAGAATCCCCATTGTTTTCAACTTCTTTTCTTCATCATTCAATAGTTTTGTATATTCATCAAAAGTTACTTTCTTGTAGGCAGACCCTAAGGTAGTCTTTGAGGTGTTAAAAGAAGGTACAAATGTGGAATATTTGGATGGCAGCTTGTTGTGAATGAGATAGATTAGTCTGTCATCTTTGATAGAATTCCCACAATCAGTAAGCTTTGTCCTTAATTCATTCACCTTGATGATGAAGTCTTGTATTGAGTCATACTACTTAGGATCTAAGGAAACTAGCTCATCTTCTATCTTGAACACATCTTCTTCAGACACTTTACCATATAGGCTTTCGAGGGTATCCCAAGCTTCCTTGGATGTAGTACATTTCTTGATTTGATACATGATCTTATCATCTACCCCCAAACATATATCACCTAGGGCTTTCCTATCCATTGTTACCCATTCAGAAATTTCACTTGTTGATACATTATCACCTGCTGGTTTAGGAAGAGTACCATCTACATATTGTGAAACTCCATTATGCATTAAGTGATACAACATTTTGATAGACCACATAGCATAGTTATGAGGAGTTAACTTAGGAAACTTAAAGTTTCCCATAATGCAGAAAAATGAAAGAAATTTGCAGAAAAGAGAGAACACAACACCAAGAATACCCCCCCTTTTCACTAAATCAAGAAACCCCCCCCAAAATAGATGCTTTGGGCACTTTATTAGTAGTGCGATTACAATGGGCCACTTGCCAATTTTGGCCTTTGTGGACTTTTGATTTTTCTTGTTACAACTTCTCAATAGAGTACAAAACTAAAACTTTACAATGTGCTACAATAATGAAGCATTACAAAGCAAAGAAAGGCCCTATTGCTGAAAGTGACAATTTTGTCCACACAACACTATAATATGATGCCAAATCTGAAAAGTAGACAAAAAAATACGCACTTTCAAAAAAAATAGAACCTATTTTCGACTCCAGATGTGCCCGTATGGAGCGTTTGAAGTTGTAAAATGTAGGATTATCTAGGTACAGTCACCAAAAAATGCAAATTCTAAAAAATTCGTATACCAAAAAAGAAAAATAGTTGTGCCACTGAAAAATTTAGAAAATTTTATCCAATTTCAAAAAAAATTGCAATTGATTTGGAGTCCGGATGTGCGAGTTATGGCCTCTTGAAGTCGGACTGCCAAAACCAAAATCAATTTGGTGAGGGGTTACACTAGCAAATGATGGGGTTAAATTTGACGGTCACACAGCCGTCACTGCAGTTATAAAATGGCCAAGTTTGACGTCCATACGAGCGTCAATTTTAGGCGCATGAAATGATGACGCCAGCAAAAAATTCGGCCACTTGGATGACGCGGTGGCTAGTGTGGCGTTCCGTACGGTACAAAATTGTAGGATGTGTACGAAAATTCTTGCGTGTTAGATGACGTGGGCTGGATCACTGACTACGCAGGCTGCTGATTGGGATAATAGCGCATGTGCTGACTGGGCGCGTTGATACAGTCAATGCTGACTGTGATAAGGCAGAGCGAGTTATACGGCGCCATGTGTCTGGGACTGCCGCCCCGGGGTTTTGCCGGAGAATGGAGTTTTGCTACCAGAATTTTGTCAACGTTGCTAGAGTTTATTATTTCGTTTCCTGTAAATGGGGTGACGATGCCGGAACCTTGGTGTTTAGTCCCACATTGTGGGTGGTGGAGAATAGAATGCGCTTTATATGCGCAGGCCGACCGACTGTGAGATGAAGGTAGTGGCCGCCGAAAATGTGTTAAGTCATCCACATATTTGATAAAGGCACCGCCGGTTTGTTTGATGTGGGCCGGAATGTGGGGATAGGCCCGTGGGAGTTATTATTGATCGGCGGGGAAAATATGATGGTGCCCGCAGAAGAATAAGTCGCCCTTCGAAAATAAAACCTGTGATAAATATGTCCGCCAACAATACAGATCCGGGATTTGATCACCCAGGTCTGTTAAATTTTTTTTTTTCTGCTTCGAATAATAAATTCGAAAATTACAGAAAATAATTTCTCTGAGGGCAATAAAAAAGTCGAAAATACTTTCGAAAAAATCCTAAGAATTGTAGAGAATTAATTCAGATTTGACAAAATAAATAATCAAATCATGAAACGATCATACCCAATTGCAAATCGGTGCTTTCGGGTGCCGGTTTGCAAAAAATTTTTGCCTCACGATCAACTTTCATCCAAGATAGGCGAATTTATAGTCAATCTTCACCGATTCAGTGCTTCGAACGCAACGGAGAGGTCAGATCTGGCTCTAGATGCTCCCAATTTCTGCGGATCCTCCGAAATTGAAGTGCTGAAGTATGAAAGGTCTCGAACGGCTATTTGATGAGAATCCTCCTCAGCTCTGATACCATGTAAGAATTTGTCTTAGGCCAGAATTCACCCAAGAAGAAAAGAACTCAACAATAGCACACAGTAGACCAAAATAGGCAGAGTATGATCAGAATGATGATATTCATTCAATAATGGATACAACCAACATATAAGAGTACACTAGGAGTGCCTGAATATAAAGGCCTTAGGAGAGCTTCTAGAATGCCTAGAAGTTAGCACCATGACATGTCATACAACCAGGCACATGTCCACCAGATATGGATTATCCTCCATTAAGCACGGGATTAAGTGCGATGATGTGAGGATAAGACTACAATGGTGTAGTACGAAAATCAGTGGAGTAGACAACATGTGCTAAATGAGGAGTGCGGAAAACTGTGTTGTCATCATGACAACTTAGTGAATGATGCATACTCCTCTGTTGTAGACACCATGTGCCTAATTAGAGTTGCGTAACTCAATGAGAGTTCACAAACTCCTAAGTGTCTCACCTAAAATAATAATAAAATAATGTAAAATAATTAAATAATGCATTAACCTAAGTAAAACTTAAGTAAGTGTAATAAGTAAATACTTATTTACACCAACAATAATTTGTATATTTTTATTTTATTTTATTTTTGGATAGAATTCATTTAATTTTAGTAATAAATAATAAATAAATATAGAATATTTAATGAGTTTTTATTATTTATAATTTTTAAATGAATATACAAATTATAATAGCTCTTTAAAAAACGTGTTTTTATTTAAAGATTTTTAAAAAAATTTAAAAATATATTTTCCAATTAGCAATATATAACTACAAACAATATATAGCATCAATTTCTGGAGGAGATTGTGTAAGAGTTTTTTGTGTCAATGTCCAGAAATTGATGCTATAGATGATGGATTGTGGAAAATTGATCTGTTTAAACTACAAACAATTCAAAAATAATGTTTTATTTTTTTAGAAAAAGTTTTGGGTTTAAATGATTTTTTTTAAAAATAATTTTATTTCAATTAATTATAAGGGCAAGTGCTAGTTATAGTCCATTATATTATTGTATAAAGTTTAGCCATTGTCACTTATATCAGATACTATCAAAATACATACCGATCTATGGCTCCGTTAGACTTAGAAACTAAATAGTCCATGGTTGGGGACCATCTACCCATTTAAGTCTAAGACCATCTTGTTGAATGACATTACATGGGTTTAAAAATTAGGCTTCCTAAGGCAGTGTTGGAGGAGGAGGTGAGACGTCTACTACCAGACACAATTGACTAGAGTTGTTGCTAGCTGCAACAAGTGACTCATAGCATGTTTCAAAATCTGATAAGTTGTTGGAAGAAGCTTCTAGCATTTTCTTTTTCTTAATTTGCTCTAGAAATGGCTTCAAGGTACAATCAAAGTCAAATTCAACCTTGTCCTTGTCTTTAAACTTGTATGGAATACCTTCTTTTCTGAATATGGTGGTGTGGTCAGTGATGACTTTGAGTAGCTTGCATTATTTAGCCTGCATAGTCGTAGCCAGGTGCAAGGACATGTTAAGGTAAATGAGTCTCCGCAAAGACTCAATAACAATTTTATTTCAACCCTTGAAAATATTTTCATTCCTAATTTTTGAGATGTGTCAAAGCAAAAGAGACGCAAAAACAAACCAAAATGAATTGTAATTTCTATCAATTCCAACAATAGAACCATATATGACTTGAAACACTGAAATCTCACCACCTAAATAAATACCAAAGATCTTACAAACTTCCTTAGCAAAGGGGCAATCAAAAAACACATGTAAAACAAATTCTAGAATCAGTTGGCAAAAGGAGCAGATATTAGGATCACCTTCAAGTTTAGAGAAGGGGATTGTGTATAGAAGAAGGCACTAAAAGAAGAATTGAATATTAGGTTCAATGGGAAAAATGTTAGAGATTACCAAGAGTTTTAATAAAGTTTGTGTTGTTGAGGTTGTTGTTCCATGTAAGGTTGAGGTTATCAAGGATAGAAAAGGTGTGAGAGAGAAGGTTATTAGAAGATTATAGGGAGATTCATTTGACCACCTCAATAGGGGGGGCCTATCAGCAGCATCACTACAAGCTCTAGGGAGTATAAGAACAACACAAGCCTCCTTCAATAGGGAACATGTTCTTTTTTTAGAGTGAGGAATATTATATTTGTTAACAACATCTTGTCATTCTGAAAGATTTCCCTCGAAGATGATGTCACTAAACTTGTTGATACCATTTTCTTTCAAAACAATATTGTAGGAGGGCAAGGGTTTTATGATTTCTTTTGAGATTCCACCATGATTATATCTCTCCACAAACATTAAGCTCTTGATCCACCAACCCATTCCTTGAAATCAATTAATATGTTTCCATCATTTCAAGGGGGGTCTGATTCAATTGATTCTCAAATAGGTTAAATTGAGCCTCAAACCTTGAGTTTTCATTTACCTAAAAGAAGGTTGTTGATGTGTAGCCCTTTTCAAAATCTTGCGATAGAGGATACTCCCCTATATATGTTGTTTTATATTAATATGTTCCATGGTACATTCCCTTGAGTGGCCTTAGCTACCCATTTGCCAACTACAACAATACCTTGTCATCTAAGGCCTTTCAGTCCAAGCTCACCCACCTCTTTCCTCCTTACACACCAATCCCAACTAACAACATGCCTCTTCTTTTTACCTTTTAATTATACTAGAGAAATTCTCTCATAACATTTTGCACACAATTAATGTGAACTTGATTGAATACCAAGATGAGGAATAGTATATAATGTGTGTTGATAGAATCTTTTAAAAGACTTGTATTCTACTTGCCAAAGATAGATACCTATTGTTCCACTTGGAAATTTTCTTCTCAATCTTATTTTTTACCCATTCCCATATTGTATTTATATTAGAATGAATTGAGAAGGGAGTCCCCAAGTATCTTACCTAATGATTCCCACCCCCCACGCGTGAAACACCGTATTGGGGGATTCTTATCCCATTATAACATAATAGATATAGCCATTGATAGTTTACAACCCAAAGTAGAGGAAAATGTATCTTTATTGGATACTATGTTTTCAACATTCTTCTCAGATAACTCTACCAACATAGTTGTATCATCTACAAATTGGATGTTAGCTAGTTCCTCCTAGTTGGAAATCACAATCCCTCTAACCATTAGTGATATTGAGTCATCTCTCCTTATATAAGATAGAGAATTTGTAGCAATAACAATAGAGAAAGGGTTAATTTGAAACCTTGTCTAATGGATCTAGAAAGAGAAAAGGAGCTACATCTAACACCATTAATATACATCGAGGTTGTAGCACCAATCATGAGAGAAATAACCATTTTGTCAAAAATAATTAGGGAGCCCTAGTCCTTCAGGCATCACCATGATATATTTCCATTCAATCCTATGATAGGAAATTTTCATAACCTACAAAAAATATACAGGCATGTCATCCAAAACATCTAGCCTAGTCCATGGCCTCCTAGTAGGTAATTGAGTTTTCCAAAATAAATCTTTCTTTAACAAATCCAATTTGTGTGGAGATGATCATTTTAAGTAATATATTTTCTTGTCTCGGTGCTAGTGTTTTTGATAGAATCTTATAAGACAATTTGGGTAGGGTAATAGGCCTCTAGTTCTTGATTAAAGTTTTGCAACTTGTCTCCATCCTTATGAATAAGTTTTATAAGGTTTGAGTTGGTAACAAAACCAAGAGATCTAGTTCGAATAGCCTCATCATACAACACCAAAAGATCTTGTCAAATCTAATCAATGTTAGCCTTATACAACTCAATGGGCAACCCATTAGGCCTCGGGGCCTTCTCATTGCTTATTTTCAAAATGGCATTAGTTATTTCCTCTTTTGATATAGATTGGTCAAGCATACAACTTTCTTCATCATCTACCTTCTTAGGAATAGGGTTTGTTTATTGTTGGCCATTTTTGCCCCCATTCAACGCATCATTGATAACCAATCTGAGAGATCTTCAATGGGCTAGATTCTTTGAGGTGGGTTAATGCACTTCTTGATCAAATTAACATCTCGTGTTAACTCAGGTTCTTCATATGCCAAGCTAGCACAATTCCTTCATGTGCCGAGTTGCATGTTAACATCTTGGGTTAACGTAGTTTCTTCATGTGCCGAGCTAGTTTAGTCCCCTTCTTTGACCGACTTGGCCCATTTTTTCTTCATTTGCTGAGTTGCAGGTCAATGCACGTTTCTATCAAGGTTAACATTGTGCATTAACCATGGTCACTATGTCACTATGCAAAGTTGCAAGGTAGTTTTTTTATGTGACATAACAACCACTTGTTGAGCTAGTTTATTTTCTTCATATGTCAAGTTGCGGGTTAACACGCATTTTCAAGTCGAGTTAACATTCTGCATTTTCGCTATTTCAAGAAGCAACTTTTTTTGCTTCCACAAAATCACAAAATTGTATGCTACCTCTTTGACCTTATATTGGGGAATGTGCCAATGAATGAATTAATGCCAAGTGGTGGGTCAGTTCCTTCATTGCATTTTACTCACCATCAGATCAAGGTTCATCTATGGTTGTCACTATGTCACTATGCAAAGTTGCAAGGTATTTATTTCCTACAACATAGCAAGTAGTGGTCATGTGGTGGTGGATCTTTGTCTTTATGGGCCCCTTTTGATCTAATGGCTCTCATATTTTTGCATCCTTCCTTGGCCCTTCTACGAAAATGTGATGGCCATCAGATTTTGATGCATTTTTGGAGATTCTTTGCTTCATCTCAATCGTCTATGTGTTAGGTAAAGAATCTTGATCGAGGGCTATGTTTTAATCAAGTGTTGGAGATATTTGTTGCAGCATTTGGGCCATCCATATTCAAATGAAGATCTACATCAATGGCTCACATCTTTTATGGGTAGATCAAATTGATTCCATGTTGTCAATTCAGTATTTTTGCAGTAGGTTAATGTGCGTGTTATCCCATCCTACATTTTCTTTGACAGTTCCAGTGTGGATTTATTTGTGGCGGTTGTGGTAAGTTGTAAGGATCGTTTCTTCAAGGCAAACCAACATTTTGGGGCTTTTTCCATGGTGTTAATGCATCTCTATGCCTCTTTATTGCATTTAATGATCAAATCTCATGAGATTTTGATCTCTTACGATTGGATACATTGATTTTTGGTTATTGTTACATCTGGAGTTGTTCCATGATCATATTTCTTCTGGATTTGTAGTAACTACTTGGTGTAGTGGTTGAGTTTGGTTTAGGGAAAAAAATATCTTAGTTATGCTTGATCTATAAAGGCAGATTTTGGAAATTTTGTAAGGGTCGACTCTTCTATGTTTTCTTTGGCATTGCTTTGGCTTGCTACTATAAATCCCCTTTCCCTCTAAACTGTATGGCACTCTACCTTATCTCCTTCAGCCATTGATTTGTAGTGCAAGAACTATTTGCCTCTTATTTCTATATTATGGATATCTGCAATCTTGCATGATTGTATCTCTTTTGTCCTATGAATGATATATAAGTGAATCTCATTTTCCTTGCATCATTTATCTAGCTTTTCTGATCCACATGTGGTTGTTAGATTAAAACAAGTCTAGATGTGTATATCTTTTGGTGTCATGATGGTTCAATAGTGCATGTATGGGCAGAGATTGGTTTGAACACTCTATTTTGGTGCATCACCTCCTTAGAATAGATTAGGTAGATTTTGTTTCTTGGATATCCTTCTCACTTTTCCTCTCAAGTGTAGTTAGGTGCATCCAGATAGCAAAGGAAGTTGGCTTTCTCTAGAGATTTGACCTTAGAGCATAAGTCCCACACTTGGAGGTCATTCCCATGTTTCACAAGCTTGTCCTTAGGTAGAAACTTTGGACAGGGGTGCAAACTTTTGTGACAACAATGTATCTTATCTTTCATTTTTCTTCCATAGAGCCTCCCAAATCCTCTGAAGTGGAAAGTTTTAAATTATAAGTTGGCAAAAGCATTAAGGATATCCATCTAATCATAATTGTCCTTACCATCTTTCCAAATATGTTCAATCTTGTCTCTAGCTTCCTTATATTCCAAAATCTAGAAGAATTATTTTGACCCCCTATCCTCATGACACTCCAACCAATTAATTTTAGCCCTTATTTTGGCTCCCTGAATCTTACATTTTTTTAGCTCCCTCAAGGAATTTCTAGCTAGGGTTAGTGAATCCAGAGCTTGTAGGTTCGAAGGATCAAATCTCTTAATGACATTTTCTTTTCAAGGACTCTAGCCCTCTGACATTCCAAGATATGAATTTTGCATTCATTAGATAATAGTTCAGGTATCAATATCCATAGGAGCTTTAAATCTCTTGAAACATTTTGGTAATTTCTTTCTTGGGATCTTATATGGTTTAATATTGTTGATTGGTTTGGGGGGCCTACTCATCTTCCTGTTGAAAGAGGTTTCTACATCCTCATAGAATATTTTATATTCACATTTATATTTCACTAACACATCTTGGTTAGTTCTAGGTTTTCTAGACTTCTTATCATTTAAAATAAACCTCACTCATTTTATCAGAGTTAGAATAATAAACCTTCATCTCATTTTGCTTCACAACATCATTACTAGTTTCAAGGGCCTCTCTCTCTCTATTCAAAAACTAATTAATAGAATTTATATTCATAATAAGGGTGGTAGGAGGCCTAAGGTTATGAGGGGGAGGGAGTCAAGGAGGAGCCAACATAAATACAAGTTCATAATTATACAATTTTTCTTCAAGATTATATAAAGTTTAATGTCTTACAACCCATCAATAGGCATGGCATCACAAGGGAGGTCAACATAGTCCTACACTATTAGTATGAAGAGAAACTTACTATTTATTACTCCAAAGCTTAGGAGATAGGTGGGAAAGAGGAGAGACTCCATCAATTGGGGGTAACACCAAGGGGACGAGTGATTCCTAAACTTATGACTAGATATTTTCTTAATTTTCTCCAGAACTATTTGTTTGGTGTTCCACATCTTGTGCTTGGGCTCAGGAACCAAAGGATGGAGACTAATATTGATCTCATTGGGTCTAGGGAGGGACTCAACCTAAGAAAGGTCATAATTCAATGGAGTGGGGCTCCTAGATACTTGGTGATGCTTCTTGAAGGGAATTTAGTGAGGCACAGACTTCCTTAAATTGACAGGAGGGGTAATGTTAAGAGAAAACATTGAAACCTGAGGGAGACCATTAATAAGATTCCCTTGTTGTAATGATGGGATCAATTTTTTAGGAAATTAGGGTTGCACTTAGGAAGGTTAGGAATTTTCTTTTTCACAAGAGGGTAATCACGTCTCAGGTGTTCTTCTCTTCTACAAAGAATGTAGGAGTTGAGACTACGAAGGAAGTAAGTAGGACACAAAAATGAAATATCATGAAGTTTAAAAACTACTTCTTTTGGAAAGTCCTTACTAGGATCAATAGCAATAGGGACTCTAGCATCAACATGAGGTAGCAATTATCAATTTTATCTACCCTCAAAAAAATTCCAAAGGGTTTGAGAGCTTGAGGAAGAAGGTTCCATAAAAAAGGGGAGTATTATAGAAATTAAATAGGAGGATGATAGAGCCATGATTTTGGCAATAATAGCATTGAGTGACCATGGCATGCCCCTAAAACAAGAAGAGTCAACCCTCCAGGATTTCTTATCAACCACCTCCTTTTGAGAGTTATTGTTAGAAAACAAAATTAGGAATATACCTTTTTGAATCATTCTTAGGTAAGAAAAATGAAACCCTAATTTCTTACTCCAAACATTGCACAAGCATTCATTCAAGTATGCCATGCATGGAATCTTATTAACATCTCGGGTCTCAAGAAAGATGATTAAATTCCTAAGTCTATTTGCCCCCCTCAATGGCCATAGCTACCTAGGTATTAGGCCTAAGAATATAGATAGGGGTGACCAAATTCTAACCTGTATCTTAGCCTGAAATGTCCTCTTTTCTGATTTGATATGGTATTTCATGCCTCTAATCAGATTTTCAAAATCAAACAACTGATATCACAAAGATCCACCAAATTTCTCAAGAAACCCCAAATCGGGTATGCCGAAAATAGTGCCAAAAAGCTTCACAGCTTCACCTGTTATTAATAAATTTGAAAGTAGAAATTTTTACATAAATTTGAGCAGCATAATAGCCTATGAAATGACATTTCCAGATCTGTCTAACATGCACACAATAGCTCCCAAACGGAGGACAAAAACAATGCTCATCGGGCTCCCGAAAATAGCACAAAATAGCTCGAAATCACCACAAAAACTTAATAATCTATCACAGAAGTATAATCATATCCAAATACATATTTTCAGCTCTATTTTAACATTTAAAAGTCTGATATGCAGCAGCAACCCAAACTGATATGAAATACTCAACCAGAAACACCAAACTCTTACAAAAAATACACCCGAAAACTCACAAATCTGCATTGTTTAGCACAAAGGCAAACTCTGCATGAGCATGCACATGGAATGGCTTCAAACTCCCATCCTTAGCCTTCCTAGAAACCTGAAAACTCCCTTTCTTGGGTCTCCCTGGAAACCTGCAAACTCTCGTTCTTGGGTCTCCTTCTCCACAGGTTTGGCAGCCTCTGAAGAATAACAAAGAATGAGCAAAATCAAGTTCTAGAATGACCCCAAAAATGCCTCCAAGCCCCTTAAAAGAGGGCATAACCATAACTCACGTCCAAGACAGGTTAATGAAATATATTTTAATAATAATTTTCATTTATTAGTCCAACGGTTTCCAAAGATTAACCCCCCTTTTTTCGAAACTTCACTTTCTTGGGCCTGCCTGCCTTAGCAAAGATTATTATTTTTTTAATTATTTGAAAAGGGGACATGACAAGTCCTCCCCTCCCAAACATTGCTTGTCCTCAAGCAATGGTTGAACAATAAACCAATCAATCCACCTAGATCCCAAATGTAGTCATGAACTATACTACTACCAATTAACACAGGCTCTTGCAATATACTCTGCAATATGACCAAGAGGAATCCATAATCAAACTGACAATTATAGCTCAACCAAACTCCAAAATCACCACTACCACAGTCAAAAACCAATGAGACACAAACTCTTTGAACATCAGAACCCAAGTAAAGTGGACAAATCAAACTACCAACACAGTAAATACCATCAACGCATCCCACTGGCCCATATGGAATGTACAATCCAACTCTGCAACAATGGTGAACGCTCTCGAATGAAACTGTACCAAGTATGGAGAATCCACACACTATACAACTCCTATAGTCAACACAACTCTGCAAATCATCGGCCACTATCTCATAACCATAACTCCCATGCACTGTTGATTGTGAAAATACATTACAAGATAAAGAGTAAGAAATGGAATCCAAACCAAATTTTCCTGCCATCAACTCCTCAAAACAAGGATCAAATGCTAACTGATGTACATACCCTACAATATAATGTTGATTAAAAAAACCAACCTTAGTCAACAGCTCACCATGAACAAGTGATACAACCCACTGTGACTGATCACTAGCTAAGTCAGGAGATGTCATAGCCAAAGGAGTAGAATCAATAACAACACCCACTGAAGCATCACTCCCAAAATCCTGCTCTAAGTCACATATTATCAAGTTGTCAACTGCAGAACCTATCACCATGTCATGCCCATCAGAACTCTCATCTTGAGGCATCAAACTGTCCCATAACTGATGATAAGCACTAGGAACCAAAGTACATCTCTGTATCATCATCTCATCAACATGGTCATCAAAGGTAAATTGATGAGCGTACCTCACAGTGTAATGTCGATAGAATGCGCCAATCTCAGTCAGTGGCTCAGACTGTAATCCAAATGAAACTAACTGCAATTGATCATTAACCATGTTGGAACTGACTACTACCTCTGAAGATATCACCAAGGGAGTAGTATTACTAGCAGGAACCATGCCAACTACCGACTCACCAACATCACACATTATCTTTGATACATCTCTAGTCTCTGTGCCATCAGTACTAGAGGCCACCATCATGTCAGGCATACCACAACAATCTACTGTAGCAGCCCACTCAACTAAACTTGACTCTAGTGGGGATGAACTTGATATGCCAATGTTAGTATCAAGGATGGATGCATCCCCATCTCCACTTTCTTTGACAATCTCGACCATGGACATCCTTGGATCATCAGACACCACCGCTTGTGATTGTACAGATTTTGGTAAAGACTGTAGTTTCTCTAACTCCATGGTCACCTTAGCCAAATGAAATTGTGACTCCTTGAAAGCCAACTGTGTACTCTCAAGAATCCCATAAGTCACCTCAAGCTGCTCAGTAAGCTCACTCACCTCATATTCCTTGGCCAACAATGCATCATATGCTATACTGCCCCACTCCATAAGATAATCTCTGTCTGCTACCAACTGCATATAATCCTATCTCAAAATCTGGATAGCCTCCCATAAAGAGTGGAACTCTATCAAGGAAAGATAACTACCTCCCTGCTCATCACTAGTAGGAGAACCCCATACATAAACTGATAACAACTGACGAGAAGCATCAAAATGCTGGCAAGTGATAGCAATGTCTCGGTCACTAACTCTCAACTGATTAGACACATGATGGCACTGGCTTGACTGTCTCCTACAAACCTCCTCTGATGCACTGTCTAAAGGAGTATCCTCAAAGTTACTAGTCTCTAGAGTATTACCATCCATATCCTGTGAATCAACTCTAAAGCTCATATCAACATATGGAGTATCAAAAACTATATTGTAACCAAGGAAACTAAGTCTTCAAAACTACCCACTGCATCCTCCTAGATGTCATCAATGCCAATATGATCCTGGGACTCATCTATACACACTGCCAAATATGAAAGATCATCAACACATTCCAGCAAGTATGGTCGGCTGGATATATGAACAAAGCCCAACACCGGTGTATAAAAACTAATACCAACATCAGACAAGCTGCTAGCACAAGAAAAGACAACACCATGCAATCTGCAAATCAAATCCATGATAGCACCCAAAAAAACACTGCTACCAAAATGTGTTAAAGATCTCCAGTCAACTGAATCCCAAATGCCAATATAACAATCTCGATTCCATATCTGTAAACTAGAATCAATTGGTAACTCAAGCAAAATCCTCACTTGAGTAATATGACCAATACCAACTAACTCCACATACCTGTCATGATGAGATAATGAAGTCACAATACTATCTTTGTTCACCTTCAGCTGGCTGGAAAAATCATGTGAAGTACTATCAGCCTCAACCTCATGTGATGAAGCATCTAACTGTGCCTGGTACTCTTTCTCAGCAAAGTCATGAATGCTCAATGTTTTCTCATCTCTACTAGGTATCTCACCATCCTGCACAACAACATCCTCATAATCATCATCTGAACCCACTATACCGTAGTCACTTCCTGTTGTAACTATACCATCCTGAATACTTGTGGCATCACCCTTTGACGACCTGTAAACAATTGTCTCAATTTGAGTATCAAGTTGACCATTACTATCAATCTGTGTAATATCCTTTCCCACCACCTCCTGTGGCAAAGTAGAATCTGAGACCTCTACCTGGCTATCAGCTAGTTTCTCAAACTCCTCATGCAAGTTCTTGGGAATTATGTCATCTGTCCTATGAGAAAATATGCCAAATAGAAATCTAGTCAACTTATCCAGCTTAGTTGGGTCCGACAACATGTCATTCATTATACGGTGGTGCTCAACAAACTGTTCAGACATGTCATGGCTTATTTTCATAAGTTTATCTTGAATGTCTAAATAACCATCCTTTCTACTGTTTTGACTCTGGATATCAATTGTCCAAGATCGTGTCCTCTGAGACTCTGTACTATACCTATCCATTCTGGATAAAGTATAGTGTAACCCCAATAGGATATAACTTCTTCAAACACCAAGAACTAACATGCAAATGATTAGAAGTAGCATGCAACCATAGATTTTGACATGCAACTGATTAGAAGCAACATGCAACCACCAAATTATGACATGCAAGATCTGGGTAGTTGTCAAAACTGACATGCAAGATCTGGGTAGTTGTCAAAACTGACATGCAAGATCTGGGTAGCTGTCAAAACTGACATGCAAGATCTAGGTAGTTGTCAAAAATGACATGCAAACTTCTACAACCACCAAATTCACAAAGAAATAACATGAAAATGATTATAAGTAGCATGCAACCATAGATTTTGACATGCAACTGATTAGAAGCAACATGCAACCACCAAATTATGACATGCAAGATCTGGGTAGTTGTCAAAACTGACATGCAAGATCTGGGTAGTTGTCGAAACTGACATGCAAGATCTGGGTAGTTATCAAAACTGACATGCAAACTTCTAAAACCACCAAATTCACCAAGAACTAACATGAAAATGATTAGAAGTAGCATGCAACCATAAATTTTGACATGCAGCTGATTAGAAGCAACATGCAACCATAAATTATGACATGCAAGATTTGGGTAGTTCTCAAAACTGACATGCAAACTTCTACAACCACCAAATTCACCAAGAAGTAACATGAACATGATTAGAAGTAGAATGCAACCATAAATTTTGACATGCAGCTGATTAGAAGCAACATGCAATCATAAATTATGACATGCAAGATCTGGGTAGTTGTCAAAACTGACATGCAAGATCTGGGTAGTTGTTAAAACTGACATGCAAGCTTCTACAAACCCTCAGGCTGGAAAGATCATGGCTCTGATACCACTGAAATTTCCCCTTTTCTGATTTTATATGGTATTTCATGCCTCTAATTAGATTTTCAAAATCAAACAACTGATATCACAAAGATCCACCAAATTTCTCAAGAAACCCCAAATCGGGTATGCCGAAAATAGTGCCAAAAAGCTTCACAGCTTCACCTGTTATTAATAAATCTGAAAGTAGACATTTAAAAAAAAAAATTGAGCAACATAATAGCCTATAAAATGATATTTCCAGATCTGTCTAACATGCGCACAATAGCTCCCAAACGGAGGACAAAAACAATGCTCATCGGGCTCCCGAAAATAGCACAAAATAGCCCGAAATCACCACAAAAACTTAATAATCTATCACAGAAGTATAATCATATCCAAATAAATATTTTCAGCTCTATTTTAACATTTAAAAGTCTAATATATAGCAGAAACCCAAACTGATATGAAATACTCAACCGGAAACACCAAACTCTTACAAAAAATACACCCGAAAACTCACAAATCTGCATTGTTTAGCACAAAGGCAAACTCTGCATGAGCATGCACATGGAATGAATTCAAAATCCCATCCTTAGCCTTCCTGGAAACCTGCAAACTCCCATTCTTGGGTCTCCCTGGAAACCTGCAAACTCCCGTTCTTGGGTCTCCTTCTCCATAGGTTTGGCAGCCTCTGAAGAATAACAAAGAATGAGCAAAATCAAGTTCTAGAATGACCCCAAAAATGCCTCCAAACCCCTTAAAAGAGGGCATAACCATAACTCATGTCCAAGACAGGTTAATGAAATATATTTTAATAATAATTTTCATTTATTAGTCCAACGGTTTCCAAAGATTAACCCCCCTTTTTTCGAAACTTCACTTTCTTGGGCGTGCCTGCCTTAGAAAAGATTATTATTTTTTTAATTATTTGAAAAGGGGACATGACATAGCCTCTCCCATATCCTTGTCCATTATTGCTTGATTGAAATTCAAAATTTTTTCTTGCTAGCAGTGGTATTTAATTTCTAAGAGCCTATTTGAAGGACCTAGGTTGTTCAAGTTGCATGAATGGTTTATTTTGTAGAGTTAAACACTCTTTGTAATGTAGAGTATCTAGAGAATTAGTCTCCATATTAATTGGATTGATGAGCCCAAAACATTGATTTCCCCTGAGGAGAGTAGATAGAAGGTATAGTAATGGAGGATGACCTTCTACTAGTGAGGAAGGCCTTCTTAGTTTCTTACCTAGGCCTTTGAGACTAGTTGCAAAGTGCTCTCTTATCGATTCTATCATGCAACAAATTACTATTAATTTTTTACTTAAAAATTCAATAACTAAAAATATTAAAATTTCTTAAATAGTATTTAATATATTATGATAATAATATATTTTAATATGTAAAAATTATGTATGATAATATATATTCTTCAAATTGTCAATAGTGGCATGTTGTGATGGTTAAGTTGTTGAGTTGTTATCCTTGCCATCAAGGTTCAGATGTAATGGGGATGAGGTCCCCTGTTTGCAGCCTCACTGGTTCATAGCTCCAAGTCAAAGCGTTTACCCCTCTTTAAATAAATAAATAAATATATATATATACTTTTCAAATTGTATTCATTGTATTATGACTAGTTTTTTTACCAGTAATAATATTGATATTTATATTAATAAGAATTTATAAGATATTGACAAATTTGCTCCAATCAAAACAAGAGTCCAAACAAAATAAACCCCTCATAATTGACTATAACGATCATACAACATACATCAAAATCCTAAGCTACAATATTACAATTTCATATTTACTCAAAAGGAAAAAATGATCATAGTCCATCCAAAACCAAGAAGAACAAATATACAACTATAATTTACTACAAAAAAAGATAAAATAATGATGATACTTTAAAATATCAACCTACCCAAGATTACATAGAAAAATTAGAAAAGATAAGAGGACTAGCCCTAAAAGTAGGGGAAATCACCCATCTAGTGAATTGAAACATTGAGGTTTAATCATGCCATTCAACCAATAATCTTGCAACTCCATAGAGTGTCCCTTTACCACACACCCTTCCTTTTCTAGACAACCTAAATCATCTTTCTCTCCTAGAGTCTCCCAACCAATTATGACCTTGATTATATGTTCATTTATGCTTGTGGACACATACACTAAATAATAAAGGTATGAAGGTCTCCTTTACTCCCTCTTACATCTCTCTAACTCAACCCAACTTAATTCAACAAAATTTACCTAGAATTTCATTTTCCATCATTATCATCAAGTCAAACAACCATATTTCCTCCACATAGATTCACATGACCCACACTACATCTTTTTTTGACCCCATTCTAGGACCAATCATAATACATTGCAACTATATCAACATTAACCTAATAATTATGCTTAGGCACCATGAATTATTCACTAATGATGAGATCTACTATTTGTTGAAACATGGGGTTGTCAATACTAAAAATAACCTTCAAACTTTTTTCAAAGATTTTCCCTAGAAATGCCAACTATTGTTTATTAGTAGCAATGAAAAAATTGCCTCCATCTCTACAAACAAGTTGTAGCCAATCCCTCATCTCTTCAATGAGATAAAATAAAAGAAACCAAAACACCACCAATCATGCACCATAAAATATGGTAAAGTAAATTTAGAAATTTCTAAATTATTGCAAACAATTGCTCATCTTCATCTCAAAGAATGAATTATAATTATTGTTAATAAATAAATTAAGAAGGTGGTGGTGTATTAAAGAAATTAATTTTGGGTGTCAGAAATTACCCCACACACTCCCAAGTGAATAATTGATCAAATTAATCAACCACTTGGATAATATATCAGCCAAGCTATTTCTTATATGGAATATATGAAAAAGATTAATTTCACTAAATGAAGTAAAAATTTAACAATCGATTTGATAAATGTGTTTAAATACAAAGATGAAGTATCACCCTATTGGAAATATAAGGTAGGAAAGGTTCTTGATTCACCCCTCCCCTCTCAGTAACCTTGCATACCTTATATTTCCGACATTTGGTATCAAAGCATTGTGGTTCTCATAGAAGAAGTTTAACAACTTGAGCAAAGATCAAAGGCAATGGAGGTATATAGGTTAGATAAGGCTATTGACAATGAAAAGTTGGATCTTGAATTGGCCATTGGGCAAATCAAGAAAGCAAAGGAGCAACTCTCTCAACCATTGAAAAGAAGGAAAGATCTTGTAGTACAAATGAATGAGAATCTCTACACTGAAGAAAGAATTGAAGATATATATCCTGAAGGAAATTCAGATGAACTTGATGAAGCAATCAAAGACCTATTAGAAAAGAATTCCAATCTTCAAGAAGAAGTTAGAAAGTTGAAAAGAGAACAAGAAATCCAATTAGTGAGATTATGTGAAGTCATGGAAGAAAAAGACAAATCCAACGAAGAGATAGAAGAAACAAATAATGAAATCAATCAACTATCCCTTCAGCAATTAGATTTGATTGATCAACTCATTGGTTCAAACGAAGAACTCATGAATCTAAGATAAAAAATGAAAGACTACAAAATGATCTAAACATTAAAAAGCAACCCAATGAAAGGATGACAAAATCTCTAGAAAACATGAATCAATTGAATGAACAAAGTCAATATAGACACAAAGGCAAAGTTGGAATATGATACATGGAAGAAGGTGAATCATCCAAAAAAGGAGCTCAAAAGAATCAAAGGCCTACTTGCAATCATTGTGGTAAGATAGGTCATACATCAAATAAATGTTGGAGTGATGGTAAAGAATAATTCAATGGAAAATGCTACAACTGCAATAAGCATGGACATAGAGCAAGTGAATGCAAGGAGAAATCTAAGTTTGAAGGAAAATGCTATAGTTGCAATAAACAACGACACAAATATTCTGAATGCAAAACCAAGAAATGGAATCCAACATAACATATTGTGAAAGCAATATTTGGATGGGACTACAACACATGGTGTTGATGCCACTACTATGGTGAATTTGGACACATTGGAGCAAACTGTGTGAAACATCACACGAGAAAAATAAATTTTACATAAGACTATTAAGTCTACCTTGTTAAAGGATTTTACTAATACATTTTTTAGGATGAACCAGTGGTTGATCATTGATTTACAACTCTAATTTCACTAATAAAATCTTCTTCTACTTATTTCACCAATTATCCATGCATATAATATTTTGATCTAATTGCATGCATGAAAGTAGTAAAACATTCATAACACTTGACACAAGATATGATAACCTAGAAACCTTCCAAATATAAAGTAAAAATATGATGGGGATGATACCCACAAACTTTAGTATTGCAATATAAAGTTGGCTTGTTAAGGCTTATAATTAATCACTTCTGATGATCTACCCTATTAGAGCAATAAGGACTATGAGGTCCACCTTGTGAAAGGATTTACGAAACATACAATGAAGTATGCACTCGGTAAAGAGATTTTACATAAGATTTTTAAATTTACCTTGTTAAAGGGTTTAACTAATACAACTATTAGGATGAACTAATGGTTGATCTTTGATATGCAACTCTGATTTGCTAGTTGAGATTCCTTGAATTTTAATGATCAACTTTCTATGATAGAATCTTCTTTGTTGTCCCTTATACTACTTGCAACCTTCTTAATTCACACTTATTCTTATTCCATGCTCTTGTGATACTCCTTTGAATATGATACAATACTTTGCATTAAACCAATCCAAATCATAACTTACTGAAGTCAGATATAATACAAGTTTCATCAAAATCCACAAAGTTAGCCCAATTGTTGTAACTTAAGTTCTAAAGAAAAAATCAGTGATGGTCTGATGCTCAACAACCACTATTAAGACTTAACATCATCTGGCACTTGGTTGATGAAGAATCTTGGTTAATACTGAGCAATTCCAAGTAGCATAAACTCAGTTAATATTGTGTGACTTAGTGAACACTACAAACTTAGCATATATTGAATCACTCAATTGACACTCCATGGCTTGGTCAACACTAGATTCATATTGCTAACACTATGAGCTTAGTAGAGATTGGAGAACATGGTTAACACTATATAACTCAATTGACACTATGTAGTTTGGTTTACACTAGAATTTCCATCACTTGTATTGAACAACTTGGTATACTACTATACTTGGCATGAACTATACATAGGTTCTGAAGCTCAATAGTAATTGAGAAACTTGGTAGAAACTATATAACTTGGTAGAAACACAACCAATTAACTAAGTGTGAGTCACTAATAGACAAACCTTAATGTCAACACACCCTTGATCAAAACATTAATAATAACTAAAGAATCCCCTTCCAAATGAATTTTTCCAATTACAAGATGTTTATCCATATTCATGACATACTAAATTGCTTAAGCCTTTATCAAGTTGTTTAAACCATCATTTTCAATAGTTTTCCTACCAGCACTACGATGTTTGTAGTGCCCTGTCTAGAGGTCCTTGGAAACAACCATAAACATAAACCATTTTTTGTTAAAATAAAACATATTTACATGCAACTACAATCATAAGGTCACAATGGAATAAAAAACTAACCAACCAATCAAAGATCCGCAAGTGTTCACTACTTACCAATCTAGGTGATTAATTATATAGGGTTCATTCCTTTAATCATACTAACATAGATACAACATTCATCTTAAAACCCAAAGTACAAACTCCTACATGATTAAGCCATACAATTTTGTTTTGTATTAAAAGGTCTAACAATATAAGATATCATCTAACTATACTCAAATAGTATTGATGTCTAATTTCTTTTGAATTGGGAAGGTACAAAACCCAAAATGGGTATCCAAATATCCAATTTGCACCCCCAAAATACAATTAAAAAAATCCATTATTTATCGTATGAGAATTTAGGGTTAATCCACGTATGAGCCAGAATTGGCTACCATATAAGAATTCTCCATGAAACATACAAAATCATGCCAGAGTTAGATGAGAAAATACCTCATCATATGAGAGTATGCTTTCCCATATGAGTAAATACATGAGTTGTATCATGAAATGCATTGTTGTACATTATTTTAGATGCAACATCCAAACATAAAAATTGAAACTATAATTAATAAATCTCCACACTGGGGAACACTAGATATACATATATCAAGGAATGGACACTTGATATAATCAATAAGGAACAAGTAATGTAACAATACATCATCATGTTAATCTACCAAATACAACTCTAGTACATAGCAATGGTAATCCAACATCAAGGTAAAGAAAGATAACATCTAGCATTCTACTCCACAAGATATCTCTAATCCATAGTAATGAGATACATAATATGAGCATTAAGAAAATACCAAGATACATCATCACATAAAATTGTAAACCAAGGCATCAAATAAAAGCACAAAGGAAAATCATAAATCACAAGTGACATACTTCAGATACAACAAAGCAACAAGTGAGCATCAAGCTCCACCTGTGAACTAGAAAAGACCATTTTTCTACACCTTTCCCTAGTAGTGGTATAGGTACCTATGCCTCCCAAAAATGTGGCACCATTAGTTTGACACCCATTATGCTAATGGAGATAGTGACCTTACCATAGACACATAAGATAAACATACAAGACTTACAAACATGTACATCTATACACAACAATAATACCATGATCATGAAGACAATGTAGAAGGTTAAGTCACTAGCCAGACACACTATAGGATAACTATGTAGGGAACCTAGTGGAGTTTAATCCACTTGGCATCTACAATATCAATATATACATATATATGTTATGGCTCAACTCCCTCAAGAGGCCACATACCTGGCATGGCTCAACTCCAATAGGAGGTCTCAAGTCATGCCCTTGTACTAACGTCCATAGAAGACAAGTAACTATATAGACACCACACCCTTGTACCAAATCTCTTGGGACACTTGATAATTGTTTAGGTGATCTCTTATCTTATCATTAAGTTTTATTAACCATTTATTAATTATGGTTATTACTTGTTTAAACCTCTTCATGTTACCTTGTTAGTGACTTTAAGACCGAGGTAAAGGAGAGAAGCCACTCCACATGTCTACCCTACATGCCCATACTCATCACACAATGAGTGTATGTAGGCAATGGAAATTCATAACCTAGCCCCCAAATTAATAATCACTCAATCAACTTATATCCAGGAGTTCATGTCTCTCATAAGTTCTCATCATACACATGTACACGCACTAGTGTATTGGCACAACCAACTTTATGAATATAACCACATAATACTAATATAATGGTTGAATATGTTGGAATTATGATATATTTTTCATTAGTGCAAACACTTATTCGATTCTGAATGCTTACCAAGCTCATCACTTAGTCTATAGTATATACCAAGCATTTAGTGGTTACCTTATAAGTTTAGTAGGTAAATAGTGTTCACCGAGCAAAGCAAGGTAAATGAAGAACTCAGTGTTCACTGAGCAAAGCAAGGTAAATGAAGAACTCAGTGTTCATCGAGAAAAGAAAGGTAAATGAAGAACTCAGTGTTCACCAAGCAAAGCAAGGTAAATGAAGGACTCAGTGTTCACCGAGCAAAGCAAGGTAAATGAAGGACTCAGTGTTCATCGAGCATAGGAAGGTAAATGAAGGACTCAGTGTTCATCGAGCACAAGAAGGTAAATGAAGGACTCAGTGTTCACTGAGCACAGGAAGGTAAATGAAGGACTCAGTGTTCACCAAGCACAAGAAGGTAAATGGAGAAGTTAGCTTCTACTGAGTGACACTATATCTACCAAGTCACCAATGGTTATCTAGTTCCAAGAAATATTGTGTAGCTAGTACAAATTGAGCCTCTACTTCTACCAAGTGCATGACAATGCCAAGTAATGTAGTAGATGCCGAGTATCAGAAGGTCACCGAGTCAGCTTGAGGAACCCGAGTTTTCTACTATCTAGCTGACCCAGTAATGTTTTGTTCACTTCTGTTTTGGCCGACCTTGTAGTTGTAAATATTGGAATGGTATATATGTAATGTATGATATCATTTGTAGTATGGTATGATGTAAAAAAAAAAAGAAGGAGATTGATGTTCGCATATGAAGAAGGTATTGATATATTTTGAGAAAAGTGAAAGCGAATCAACAATAGAATAAAAGGGAATACAACAAGGTCAACATAGGAGCAGAAAAGTTATATCTATCACATCAGGTGATCAATGCAACAAGGATCTTATCAGAAAATAGTTGTAAGCAGATCCACTGCTTCATCCTAACAGGTGAATCAGTTCATAAATCCTTTAACAGGGTGGACCTAATAGTCTTTTTGTAAATCTCCTAATAGAGTGCATACTTCACTGTATGTTTGTAAATCCTCTAACAAGGTGGATCTAGCAGTCCTACTTGCTCCTAACAGGGTAGATCACTAGAAGTGATCATTGTAAGCCTTAACAGGGCAACTTTATACTATAGTATTGAAGTTTTGTGGTCATCATACCCACCCTAGTTTTACTTTCTATTTGGAAGGTTTCTGGGTCACCAAATCTCTGTGTACATGTGCCATGAATGTTTGTTCTTTCAGTTATGCAATAGATTAGATGAATGAATGGTGAATGGTTAAAATGCTGAATTGGTTAAAAGTTTTATAAGTTACTGATTCACCCCTCCCCTCTTAGTAACCTATCTTATCCTAAATATTTCCAACAATTGGTATCAGAGCTTTGTGGTTCTCAGGATAAAGTTTGATAGCTTGAGCAAAGATCAAGGATAATGGAGATATTTAGACTTGACAAATCTATTGAAAATGAAAAGCTAGATCTAGAAATGGCCATGGCTCAACTCAAGGAAGCAAAGGAGCATCTTTCTCAATCTCTAGAAAGAAGAAAGGAACTTGCAAGACAAATGAATGATCATCAGTATGTTGAAGAAAAGATTGAAGACCTTTTACCATCAAGCAGTTCAAATGAAGCTAATGAAGCAATCAAGGAACTCCTAGCAAAGAATGGTTCTCTGCAGGAAGAAGTAAGGAAGCTTAAAAAAGAACAAGAAATCCAATCAATTATGCTATGTGAAGTTTTAGAACAGAGAAACAAGGCAAATGAAGACCTAGAGGTAAGAAATAATCAATTCCTTTAGCATGAAAATCTTGTAGGTCAACTATCTAATGCAAATAAAGAAGTTATGAATCTAAGATCCAAGAATGAAAATTTAAGAAATGATTTAATCACTGAAAGACAAATCAATGCAAGCTTACAAAGTGATCTGAGATCTGAGAGACAAATCAATGAAAGTTTGGAAAATGACTTGATCATTAAAAGGCAAGTTAATGAAAGAATGATGAAATCTCAAATAGACATGAACCTGTAAGAATTTGCTTAAAGGAAAAATTCACCCAAGAACTAAGAACTCAAACACAAGCACACAGTAGACCAAAAATGGATATGATCAATTAATCAGAGTATGTCCGAATACATTGCTCTATTCAGAATATGTGTTATCAATACACTAGGAGTGCCTGATTATAAAGGCTACAGGAGAGCTTCTAGAATGCATAGAAGTTAGCACCATGAAGTGTCACACAACCAAGCACATGTCCACCATATATAGATTATCCTCCATTAAGCACGAAAGTAAGTGCGGTGATGAGAGGATAAGCCTAGAAGGGTGGGACACGCAAAACAGTGTTGTAGACACCATGTGCTCAAATAAAGGTGCATACTCCTGTGTTGTCAACATGAAAAATCACAAGGTTGCACAAACTCCTAAGTGTCTCATAAATAAAAATAATAAAATAATGCAAAGTAATTAACTAATGCATTAACCTAAGTAAACTTAAGTGAGTGTAAATAGTAAAGTACTAATTTACACCAACACCCCCCCTTAAGTGCAAGTTAGGGGAATGCGCTTAAGCTTACAAGCTAGGATGAAGATGCATAATGGGTCCCAGCTACTAGGCCATGTTAGGTACCCATGTACATAATGAAATGCAAATCTCCCATAAAGCGGGGAAAGAGGGAAAACCTCATGGGAAAAACCCTCCCCCAAAAAGAGAGATAAAGATGGATGCATCGATGGATGGAGTAATCAAGACCCCCCCATTACGACATACATCCAATATATACATAAGAGAATGAAAGAAGGAAGAGAGACAAAAGAGGCTCCCCCCCCAAAAGAAGAATGCCAACAGGTGAAGGCTCCTCTGATGAAGAAGCAGGTCCAAGAATGCAAAATAGTGTTCCTCCCCTTAGGAAGAAATAATGCCCAAGGTACAGTCCTGAAGATGTGTGGTGGCCCAAAAACCTGCTCAAGTAGCCCTGTACTAATGCTAAAGTTTACCCCATCCAACTGTGCTGAAAGGAATGAATGCAGATTTGTCAAGGATGTCTGCTAAACCTATTCCACTAAACCATCTGTCTCCTCTACTGGCAAAGAGACGTCCACTAATTGCTGTTCATAAGGATCCACAATCACACCAACCTGTGTAGATTGATCATGTAGAGAATGGACATGAGGGTCAGAGTGAGCCCTCGCAACAACTGTAGAAGTATCAACATCAATGAGAAGATGTGTGTCCTCAAGTCTGTCTGCCAAGTCAAATGAAGCTGGAGCTGGAAGACGAGATGTACCATGCTGAGATGGACCTTTCACTGTGGCAATATAAGCACGTGGACTGGACTGATGTGACCTCTCACTGCAACTGTCGACAAAACCCCACATATCTGAACCTATTGAAGAACTATCGCTAGTGTCACTATCAGTTTCCACTGTGTATGAAGTACAAAGAGGAGTAGAGGATAAGCTTGGTGAACTTTCCTCAAAGTGAACATCCTTCTCCACAAAAATCTCATGAGTCTCTGGATCAAGAAGTCTGTAAGCCTTCACATTGTCTTCATAACCAATAAAGGTACAAGGCCTAGGTGTCTATGCCTTGCAACTCCTTGAAGAACGGTTTGCCCATGTTGGACAACCGAAGACTCTAAGGTGACTCACAACTGGTTTTCTGCCGCACCAAACCTCAAAAGGAGTCTTGCCATCTAAGGCTGGATGAGGAGACCTATTAAGTATGTGAGTAGCACTGCTAATGGCTTCAAATTCAAGTGTAGGATCGAGAGACTTGGCCTTAATCATGCAACTTGCCATGGTCTTGAGAGTCCTAATCCTCATAGCTGCAACATTTGTCTTGTGCAGACTGAATGCTGGTGAGTTCTGAAGATCAATCCCCTCAATATTACAAAAGTTCTTAAGTCTCTTGTCAACATATCTATTCTCATTGTCCACTATAATACTTTGATGGCTTTCCTTGACTTGTGTTCAACATAAGTCTTGAAGTCTTGAAGCTTATGAACTACTTCATTCTTATGATGAAGGAAGAAGACCCAAGTGAATCTTGAAAAGTCATCAACAAATGCGAGTATGTAGCGGCCTTGGCTGACTAAAGTCACTGCAAATGGTCCTGCTAATACCATGTGAACTAGCTGAAGAACAACTAGAGCTTGAGAAGACTTCCCTTTTTCATACTTCTCCTTGAGATGCATATCCACTAAACAAGATGAACACTCCCCCTTAGAAAAGTTGATGTTGGGTAGACCTTTAACCATGCATTTTGAGCAAAGTTGCTGAAGGGAACGGAAGTCAAGGTGACCAAACCGCTCATGCCATAAGTTGATGTTTGAATGTGAGTGACTTAACAAGGCTTGAGAAGAACTCTTAGGCACAAAATGGGAGAAGGAATAGAGCCTCTTGTCATCATTGACTTTCCCAACTGCTACGAATGAATCATCTTTTAGACTTCGCACCATCACTGAATCGGGAAGGAACTCAACCTTATGATCATCTCCAAGGTGAGTGATTTGGTAAACTGATAGGAGATTAGAACTTAGATTTGGAACATAGAGAACATCTTTGAACTCCCCATTTTCCATTTCAACATGTCCTTTCCCTTCAACTTCCATTTTAGTATCATCTCCCACGAAGATGTGTGGTACCTTTGACTACTTCAATGAAGAAAAATCTTGCTTTGAAGAACCCATATGGTAGGAGGCACCTGTGTCAAGTATCCATTCCGAAGAAGAATTTGAATTTTCCATAAGTGCTTGACCTTTACCCTTTGAAGAGTTAGGAGTAGAATCCTTGGAAGTACCTGGCACTTGAATTATGTTCTTCTTGAGTAGATTTTCTAACTCATCGATTCTTTTTGTTTTGCAATGATGCTCGTCATGATTTGGCTTTTTACAATATGCACAAAAGAGTTTGTCCTTCTTTTCATTACTTCCCTTCTTATTTGAAGAAGAACTGCCTTGTTGAGAGGAATCATGTTGTGTCTCAGATTGTGTTTTCTACTTCCACTGCTTTTTCTTGTTGTTGCTTTTTCCCCCTTGACTAGATTTCTGATCATCATGAGCAACTAAGGCTTTGGTCTTAGATGACTTGAGAAGGCCAAAATCCACCAAGTGAGATTGTTCAACAATCAACATGTCTGCAAATCCATCAAAGGAAGGCTTCTGGTAATCAGATCCCATGGTTAACTTGTGAGTATTAAAACTCAAAACAAAGTTGGCATACTCAGAAGGTAGCTTCTTCAGGATGTGATGTATCAACCTTTCATCCTTCATGGGATTTCCACAATGTTTTAGAAGTGCCCTATACTCATTGACTTTGATGATATAATCCTGAATTGTGTCATAATTCTTAGGATCTAAGAGAAGTAGATCATCCTCAATCTGAAATCCCTTTTCTTCATCCACTTTACCATACAACTGTTCAAGTTTGTCCCAAACTTCCTTAGATTCTGAACAATTTTTAATGTGGAAGAGAAGATCGCTATGTACACAACTCCTGATAACACCTAAATCTTGTCGGTCTTGTCTTGTCCAATCAATGAGTTATTTAGGATTAGTAGGTTTAGTGATTGTACCATCAACATATAAACTATATCCTTTTTCCATTAATCTACTCCATGTAATATCTTTCCAAGTAGAATAGTTGCGTGAAGTTAAAGGAGGACATTTAAAACCCATGATGCAGAAATGAAAGAGCACAAAATAGAGACACAAGAACACTGTACACACCCCCCCTGTTCACTCAATCAAAAGACCCCCCCAAAAGAGATGCTTTGGCACTTTATAAGTAGCGCATTTACAATGGGCCACTTGTCAAAATGAACAAAGTGGACTTTCTGATTTGGCTTTTACAACTACCTTATAAGGCTTAAATCTGTCACTTAAGCAATGTAGCTTAGTTTTACAACAATTCTGAAAAAGAATCAAAGCATTATAATGCCAAAGAAGGCCTAATTCTGAAAGTGAGAAATTTGTCCACACAACCCTAGAATTTGACTTCAGATCTGGAAATTAGATGAAAAAATATGCACTTTCAAAAAAAATAGAACCTGAAAAAGTGAGCAGATGTGCCCGTACGAAGCTTCTGAAGTTGCAAAAGGCAGGATTATGCAGGTATAGTTGCCAAAAAATGCAATTTCTGCAAAATGTGTGCACGAAAACTAGAAAACAACACCACCAATGGAAAATTCAAGAAATTTTACCTAATTTCAAAAAAAATTGCACCTGAATCGGAGTCCAGATGTCCAAGTTAGGAGCTCGCAAAGTCAGGCTGCCAAACTGAAAAGCAATCTGGAGAGGGGTCTGGAGGAGAAACTGCAAGTCTAAATTTGACGGTCAAATAGCCATCAAAGCATTTGTAAAACTATCCTAGAATGATGTCCAGACGGGCATCAAATTTAGCCCTGTAACATGATGATGTCAGCAAAAAAGCAGTGCCCTTGGGTGACGGGGCAGCTGAGCTGGAAATTTTGTACTGTATGGAATAGTGCTAACGTGGTGGTGACCGGGTTCCATAGGTGACGTGGCTGTCCTAGTCTAGCATCGCTGATGTGGCGAGCTGAATCAATGCTGAGTCGACCTGCTGACGTGTTGGTGAGTGTGTCCACCGTGGCAGTGAGCAGGTCGGTGATGCGGATGCAGAGATCGCCACGTGGCAGGTTTTGTTAGCGACACATGGTGCACTACACAATGGGATTTCTGAAAGTATTATCGCCATTGGATTTCACTGTCCGCTGTGGGCTCTGATTCTCGGCCGGGGTTTGTGGGATTAATCCCACATTCCCTGTGCGCGGGAATTACAAATGCTTTAAAAGACGCAGAGTGCAGAAGTTATAATGAAGTGAAGTTGCCGGTAGATGGTCTGTTTCCGCTGGTGCAGAATAATGAAGCCCACAGATTAAAATTGAAACCTGCGAAATAAATAAAAATGCCACCACAATGTGCAGTACGGGATTTGACAGCCCGTACTGCATAAATTTTTTTCTCTGACGGGTGTCTAAGGGCCAAATAATTTTCGAAAATTTGACCAAAAAATATGACGAAAATACAGAGAAATAAATAATAGATTTGAAAATTAATTCATAAATCTGTGAAAATGATCATACCAATACTGCAAATCGGGGCCTTCGGGTTTTGATTTGCAAATTTTTTTTTGCCTCACGGTCGACTATTGGCCAAGGTAGGTGTGCTTATAGTCGATTTTCACCAATTCAACATTTTGGTCGCAATGGAGAGGTTAGATCTGGTGCTGGACACTTCCAACTTCTGCAGCACTCCAGATTTAGGCTGAGGTGATGAAGCAAGAGGTCTCGAATGACTTGTGAAGAGAAAGTCTCCAAGCTCTGATACCATGTAAGAATTTGCTTAAAGACAAAATTCACCCAAGAACTAAGAACTCAAACACAAGCACACAGTAGACCAAAAATGGATATGATCAATTAATCAGAGTATGTCCGAATACATTGCTCTGTTCAGAATATGTGTTATCAATACACTAGGAGTGCCTGATTATAAAGGCTATAGGAGAGCTTCTAGAATGTATAGAAGTTAGCACCATGAAGTGTCAGACAACCAAGCACATGTCCACTAGATATGGATTATCCTCCATTAAGCACGGAAGTAAGTGCGATGATGAGAGGATAAGCCTAGAAGGGTGGGACATGCAAAACAGTGTTGTAGACACCATCTGCTCAAATAAAGGTGCATACTCCTGTGTTGTCAACATGACAAATCACAAGGTTGCACAAACTCCTAAGTGTCTCATAAATAAAAATAATAAAATAATGCAAAGTAATTAACTAATGCATTAACCTAAGTAAACTTAAGTAAGTGTAAATAGTAAAGTACTAATTTACACCAATAGAACCAATTGAATCAACAACATGAGCAGAATCTTCATAGACAAAAAGGTAAAGCCAATCTTGGATACAAGGAAGAAGGTGAATCCTCCAAACAAGGTGCCCAAGGGAATCAAAGACCCACTTGCAATTACTGTGGCAAGATAGGTCATACATCAAACAAATGTTGGAGTAATGGAAAAGGAAAATTCAATGGCAAATGCTTCAACTGCAACCAACATGGTCACAAAGCTAATGAATGCAAAGAAAAACCAAAATTTGAAGGAAAATGTCACAAATGCAAGAAACATGGTCACAAGGCATTCCAATGTAGATCCAAATCATTCAATCTAGTTGAACAACTTGTCAAAGCAATCTTTGGATGGGACTACAATACTTGGTGTAGATGTCATTATTGTGTAGAATATGGACATGTTGGCAAAGACTATTCAAGGCATCACTTGAGGAAAAGAGACACAATAGTAAGATGTTATACATGTATCAAACTTGGTTATATAGCCAAGAATTGCATGAATACTAAATGAAATGAAGATGAAAAGAAAGCTAAAGCTAATAACATTTGAAAGCAGATGAGACAACAATGGATTCCTAAATCTACCAAGCAAGACAGTTCAAATGATGGTCATGTCACTCAAGAAATGGGTGACTCCGCCATTTCCAATTAGATTTAAGAGGAATCAAGAACTACATCATCAAACCATATCTCAAGTAGTTCCAGAGTGAAAGAGTGCAAATGATCAAATCAGTATTTTAGGTTCAAGGACCAAAGAAAAGTTATCACTCACCGTGTTGCATCTACCGAGAAAGGTTAGTTAAAGACCTTACTAAGCTGGTCGGGAGTATCAAAGATTTTGTTTCATCACCGAGTTGCAAAGCTTTTATCGAGTAAATTGATGACAAATTGGCAAGCACTATGTCATCTCATCTACCTTTGTACCCAGCATTAATGACAATATTTCCATCAAAAGGGCAGAATTCGATTTTATTTTTCACCGCGACTTAAGAATACTCAGAGCTAAAAGATTTCTAGTAAATCTAGAGCAAAATCCAAGCAATTCGAAGAAAATTTCAAGCAGAGAATTTGTTCAAGATTTTCTTATACGTACCGAGCAGCAATGGCATCCACAAGCACCAGAGTACCAAGGCGAAAAGAGGTTCAAAAATGTTGGTAAAGGGTACAGAATGGAAAGTGCCCAACTTCAAGATTGTTCCAGCCATTGCTGAATCACTCGACCCAACTGGAGCTCAATCATAAAGACCTCCTAAGGTACTTCTTATCAATGATATTCGTACTCATTTCAAATGTTCTATTCAAGAAAATGAAAACCTAGAAATGGATAGTGTCCCAGGTGAAATGAGTGTAGATGGCTCTCTGAAACCTGAGTTCAAGCATCTTGAAACCAAAGGATTGACTCATATCTCGTATATGCCTAGAAACTTCCAAACCAAATGGATTAGGTATATCTTCAGTCGGGTGCATAATGGATGATTATGGTTAGAGCAGCCAGTGCTAATCACAAAGAAGATGATTCACAAAATCACGGGTCTCCCTATGCTCAGTAAAGCCAAAACCACCAAAACCCTAAGTCGGAAGGAGTTACAGAAGCAAACCCTAGCTGAATGGGACGGTAGAGGTTTAAAGGTCAACACTGTATTTGATGTTGAACTAAGATTTGGCATACATGTAATTGCATATAAATTATACAGTTCTAGTAGATTGAATAGTGTACCTTGTGAAGCTATGGATTTGGCCCTCAAGGTTGTAAAGAAAAACCTTGAACTTGATCTGTCTGAAGTATTGCTGAAACAATTGAATAAAAATATGGATAGTATTAGGACTTCCAAGGATAACCCTTGTAAATTTGGTTCTCTACTGATCTATTTATTTTTCTACATTCAAAAATTCTTTCCATCTAAAGGAATTATTGTATGGAGAAAAAACATTCCAATTTTGTATCAGATAAATGAGTTTGTAGCAGAGATGGGTGAAAATTTTGATAGCATCATGGACAATTACTTTGAAGATTTCAAGGAGAGAATGAATAACAGATTCCAGATTCCACCAAAGTTAGTCGAAGATTACAAAGATGATGTATGCTTCATGGTTGACTATGATAAGGTGTACATCTAGGTAGTTAGACCCCGAGTTGCATGGGTAAAACCTCTTCCCTATGTGGTAAATATTGATGAAGCCAGAGACATCATAGAAGCACTGGTAAATGAGCCAGTAGACCCAAGGCAACAAATTTTTGGAACCTATGATGAAGCAAAGGCTAGAATTGAGCTTGAAATCAAGCTACCATAGGCCATAAACAAAGGCAAGAGGAAGATAGCAAAA
The DNA here is from genome assembly GCA_028749045.1 of Cupressus sempervirens. NCBI lineage: Eukaryota > Viridiplantae > Streptophyta > Pinopsida > Cupressales > Cupressaceae > Cupressus > Cupressus sempervirens. Next base: position 614,333,194 of record CM053786.1, on the reverse strand, counting down.
TTGAAAACTACATCTGGCCCTCTTATGCTAATAGAAGGAAAAGGTGAGGACAAAGGAGAAGATGATGAATAAGAAGGAGAAGAAGATAAAGAAGAACAAGAAACTGGAGAAGATCCTTTGAAGAAGAAAGGTAAGGTAATAATTACCAGACCTAAGAAGAAGCCTACTGCAGTATTCACAAGAAGAACCAAAAAAGGTAAGCAGGAACCCATACTAGTTAGGCCAACACCCACATTTGAGGAAAGGCTTAAACAATTGGCAGAAGGAGCAGGCATCACAAATTCCAAGGCATTGAAATTTGAAACTAGAACAGATGCTGAGAAAATGCAGATAGAGGAACTAGTACTCAGCAAGATGGGTAAATGGAAATACTCCCTGGACTAGCTTGCCTCCCAAATCTCAAAAGAACTATTGGAGAGATTGCAATTGAGATGGGAATCAACAACCCAAATGGTAAAAGACATCTATGAGCAATCCCTGAAGAATTTTCAACCAAGTCTCACTAGAGCAGAAGTAAAGATTGCAATGAAAAACCATTAAGGTCAAATGATAATCAGATTCCACACATGTTTAATTTTGATCAAAGACATTGAGCATGTTGTAAATGATGCTACAAACATGTGGAAAAACATATATCATCTGCATAAGCCTAGTGAAGACCCAATGGAAATCAAGGATGATGACAACAGTGATAGTGAGGATATTGATGGCACTCCATCCATCATAGTTTTTCCAGGTGAGCTAAATGCATTAATTGGAGAAGACAAGGAGGAAGAAGCTGAAGAGGAAGATAAGGAGGAAGATGATCCAATAAAAATTACAGAAGTAGTGATTGCATCCCTTCCTCACTCTCCACCAAAAATTGTTTCATCCACCAAGGAGATAGCTTCTACAAGTGAGATTGTGAGCACAATTGCCACATCAATTGTTCAATCTTCACCGGCCTCCTCCCAGCTCTAGGTATCTGAGATAGATGTGCCAAGCACTTCATCTACCAAGCTGGCTATTACTTCTTTAGCTACCGAGCTAGCCTCCTCAGCCCCATCATTTTCAGTTGGTATAGCAGTAAGTTCCACAATTTTATCAATTCCAACTTGTTCTACAATTTTTTCAGCACTATCTGCATCTACTTCAAGTCTAGTTAGATCAGATACTACATTACCAAGTGTACCATCATTTTTGGGAAGCATTCTAGTTTTTGATCCGGTAAATACTCCTATTTTCACTCAATCCTCAAGTATCCCAGTTTTCACTACTAGTCCTTCCATCTCCACTATTGTGTCCACTCCCAAGGTCAAACCGGTCATCAGAGAAGCCAAACAAAAGCAACCATTAAGACTTCTTCTTACTGGAAAAGAAATTCCTAAAGATATTGACTTAGAATAGAGATAGTGATTCCAAAAATTGACTATGAAAATGCTATTATTGAAAAAATGAGGTATGCTAGTCAACTAATAGAGATGAAGGCTAGGCAGAAGCAGTTAAGGTTTGAAAGGGATAAGGAGTACAGAATAATTGAGAATGCCAAGAATATAATTATAGAAGCTATAGGTGTTGAAGTAGATTCTACTCAACACATTTTGATTCAGTTAGAAGAGACTATAAATAAATTTAATGAGGACACCTCTAGTCAAGAAAAAATGATTGAAAAGGCTGAAAGAAAAATTGATAATCAAGTGCTTTAGCACATTGCAATAAAACAGGTAGAATTGTCTACAATTTTGGTCAATCTTGAAAATTCTTTTAATAAGGTAACTTCACTTTTTGCCAAAATTTGTGATGTTACCGAGTACACCAAAGAGATCAAAGAAAAATTGAATAAAATTGATGAGGATATGAAGGTCAGTGCCCAAATGCTGCAACTTTATCCCAATTCAAGTTCATCCCATCATCTTAGAATCAGATTTTTGTTAGAAAAGTAGGTAGAATTGTTGAGAGAGGAAGCAAGCATTAGATCTACATTGGTTGACATTTAGAATATGATTCTTCCTATCATGGACACAATGCAGAAACACATTACATACTCCAAAACACTGATCCATGACAACAACTTTTCAGTTGCAGATCATGTGATTGAACTTTCAGCTGAAGTTCAGATAACACTCTCCACCTACAAAATTTTGCAAGAAAATTGGGATAAGACTTTGGCCCTTATTCTCAAGGTACATTCTGAGTTTATCTCTCATTTTGGTGTTTCTGTGTAAATACATATTGTTTACTTTGGCATTATTGTCAAAAAGGGGGAAATAGAGTACCAAAGAAGAGATAGAGACATATGTAAATAAGGAAGCCATGTGTAAAGATAGTGATATTTGTAAATACTATGTGCATATTGTATGGGGGAGGTATATGTAAATCAGGATGTCAAATTTTGCACATAAGCTTTGGCTCATAAGTGTTTTTTTCACTAATGCCAAAGGGGGAGATTGTTGAAATTATGATATATTTGTCATTAGTGCAAACACTTATTCAATTCTGAATGCTTACCGAGCTCATCACTTAGTCTACAGTATATACCAAGCATTTAGTGGTTACCTTATAAGTTTAGCAAGTAAACAGTGTTCACCGAGAAAAGAAAGGTAAATGAAGAACTCAGTGTTCATCGAGCAAAGAAAAGTAAATGAAGAACTCAGTGTTCACCAAGCAAAGCAAGATAAATGAAGAACTCAGTGTTCACTGAGCAAAGCAAGGTAAATGAAGAACTCAGTGTTCATCAAGCAAAGAAAGGTAAATTAAGAACTTAGTGTTCACCGAGCAAAGCAAGGTAAATGAAGAACTCAGTGTTCACCGAGCAAAGCAAGGTAAATGAAGAACTTAGTGTTCACTGAGCAAAGCAAGGTAAATGAAGAACTCGGTGTTCACCAAGCAAAGCAAGGTAAATGAAGGACTCAGTGTTCACTGAGCACATGAAGGTAAATGAAGGACTCAGTGTTCATTGAGCACAAGAAGGTAAATGAAGGACTTAGTGTTCACCAAGCACAACAAGGTAAATGAAGAAGTTAGTTTCTACTGAGTGACACTATATCTACCGAGTCACCAATGGTTACCAAGTTCTAAGTAGTATTGTGTGGCTAGTATGAACCGAGCCTCTACTTCTACTGAGTGCATGATGATGCCGAGTAATGTAGTAGATGTCGAGTATTAGAAGGTCACCGAGTCATCTTGAGGAACCTGAGTTTTCTACTATCTGGCCAACTCAGTAATGTTTTGTTCACTTGTGTTTTGGCCGACCTTATAGTTGTAAATATTGGAATGGTATATATGCAATGTATGATATCATTTGTAGTATGGTATGATGTAAAAAAAAAAAAAGGAGAGTGATGTTCACATATGAAGAAGGTATTGATATATTTTGAGAAAAGTGAAAGCAAATCAGTAGCAAAATAAAAGGGAATACAACAAGGTCAACATAGGAGCAGAAAAGTTATATCTATCACATCAGGTGATCAATATAACAAGGATCTTTTCAGAAAAAAGTTGTAGGAAAATCCACTACTTCATCCTAATAGGTGAATCAGTTCATAAATCTTTTAACAGGGTGGACCTAACAGTCTTTTTGTAAATCTCCTAATAGAGTGCATACTTCACTGTATGTTTGTAAATCCTCTAACAAGGTGGATCTAGCAGTCCTACTTGCTCCTAACAGGGCAGATTACTAGAAGTGATCATTGTAAGCCTTAACATGCCAACTTTATACTATAGTATTGAAGTTTTGTGGGCATCATCCCCACCCCAGTTTTACTTTCTATTTGGAAGGTTTCAGGGTCACCAAATCTCTGTGTACATGTGCAATGAATGTTTGTTCTTTTAGTTATGCAATAGATTAGACGAATGAAAGGTGAATGGTTAAAATGCTAAATTGGTTAAAAGTTTTATAAGTTACTAATTCACCCCTCCCCTCTCAGTAACCTATCTTATCCTGAATATTTCCAACAGAATATAAGAAATACAACAAATGTCACAAGTAGAAGAAAATGGCTCAATCAAACATCTTGCTAGGAGTATGGCTTCATCACAAATCCCAATAATTTAATACCATGACATGAATCGCATTGTCCATAAAGAAAAACCATGACATGTAATAGCATAAAATGAAGCCTCTAAGTCCAAGACCCATGAATCATCAAGATTTTCTAAAGAAAGAAGAAAAAATTCATCTTCAAATTTATTACTCACCACATTTACCTCCTTATTTCCATCTTGTTTGTCTCCTTCAATCTCATTTCAAGTCCGACAATATTTCTTTTTATTCCTTGGTTTCCCACAGTACCAACAATCTCTTAGTCCTTTAGATTGGGACCTCCTTCCCTTTGACTTTCCTCTTGATTTCCCATTAAATTTCTAAAATTACATCCTCTCACATTCATTCTACCTCTACTTTATGTGTTCAAGACACTTCTTGAGGTAGATCCACTTGAGCTTTTCCTATTAGTTCCCTCATTTATAATAGCACTAATAACATCATAAAATTTTAGGGTATTAGAACTAGAAAAAAAAGTTACTCGTGAAACCATTCAATCTTTCAGGAAAAGAGCACAAAACCAAGAGAGTCCTAATTTCTTCATCAAAATTGACATTTATAGAAGATAATTGGCTAGTAACCATATTAGACTCATTTAAATGATCATCAATAGATCCACCTTCTATCATCTTTAAATAAATACTTCATAAGAAATACCTTGTTTGAAGTGGAAGGTTTTTCGTACAACTTTGCTAGGGTTTGCATTAACTCTTCTATTGTCTTTTCTTTTGTAATATTAAATGCCACCAATTATTCCAAGAATAAAAGAATACTTCCAAGTGCCTTTCTATCTAACATATCCTAGTCCTCATCTATCATATTTGAACATTTCTTAGTCTTTCCTCCTAATGGCCATCGCAAATACTTTTAATAAAAAATAGTCCTCCATTTGTATTTTCTATAACTAAAAGTTCTTCCCATTAAACTTCTCAACCTTTAACTTGCTCTCATATTCCATTGCTCCCACTCAATCATGAGACTCCCACTCAACTGTGAGACTTTCCTATAGAGGATAACTAAAATATCCTCTCTCTGATACCAATTGTTAGGATTAGAGAGACATAAATAATAATTACATGAAAATATAACTAATATCACAAAAGAATAAAGCACACAGAAGAGAACATGAGACACAAAGATTTAACATGATTGACCCCATCCCTAGGATATGTCCACCAAATAGTAAGTCCAATATTCTTATTATTAAGTGATTTAAGCCTGGTAATCCCTTGCATCTCAATACCACTACAAAAAGTTACAATCTTATCACACATAATAAAATCCCTAACTCTAATCAATTTTATACAAGATTTTTGTCACTTACAAAATTAGGGCTAAAACTGGTTATAGCATGTTAGTCATAAAAAAAATTCATGAGGGTACATGGAAAGTGTACAGTACTTACCTGATCAATCTCCACAAGCTAATAAGATATCCTTGGATGTGATGGTCATCTTAGTGGTTGGTAGGTGAAAGGTGTTTGTGTCACTATAGGAACATTCCACCAATGTAGTAAGAAGCATGTGATTAACTTGAATGTTAGTACCTCACACAAGTGTGTAAGACCAAGGATGTCTATATATGTGACTTTTATATATGGAAGGTCTCTGATAAGAACCTGGGTTGAAAGATATGTGGATCAAAACTAGGTGTTAGGAAGACCAATCTTCAAAAGGGAAAATAGAGCAAGTATCAATACAAGTTTGATATGAGTGTTGGAAACTACAATTGGAGTGATTGTCATGTTGTCATTGATGTCAAAAATATTGGTAAGATAGAGTGTCAAACCTGCTAGAGAGACATTTACTAACAATGTAGAGTTCCATATCATTTGATTGATGAAGTAGATTTGAAAAGAATAGATCATGATATGACCTAGTGAAAGGTTGAGTTGAGAAGTTAAATATCATGTAAATACAATGAGCACTTGATAAGTTAGTCCTTTACAAGATAATGTGTTTTTCAATCAATACATGAAGTAATGAAGACAATTGTATGAAGCTTAAAGTTGAAACAAGTCAAAAGGATAAGCTTGATAGAGTATCAACATTGATCAATCAATGAAGGAGCTGAAGCAGAAGACTAAGGAACTTAAGTAGAAGTCAAACATAATAGTCCAAGTCGAGTATTAGTTATTTTTGAAAAAATGTATGAAGAAGTATTATTAGCAATTGAGCATAGCAATGAATGAGAAATCCTATTGACATTGATTGAGACAGTAGAGTGTATACCGAGCTACACAATGATGATCAAGAAGAACACAATGATTGTTAAGTGTCAACAAAGGTTACAAATTGAGAAATATTTGAATTTGAGGTTGACACAGTCTAAATTTTGAATTATTGAAAGTGTGTGGAAGATAAGGATTGATGAGATGGAATATTTAATACATGAGGAGATGTTGTTATGAGATCAAAGGCAATGGTTTGATTAGAAGTTTCAATGAAACTGACCTAACCCTAAGATCAAAATGTTGTATAACCAACAAAAGATCAAAATTACCTATTTAAGGAGGCATAACATATGTCATCTAAGGTTGGTTCATTGCTTCTTTGTGATCTTAAAGAGAAGTTGTGAAGAGGAGAATAATAGAGGTGAAGTGTGAAGAGTTTGGTGAAGAGTGATTGCTTGAGGAGATGCCAAGCAGATTAGTGATGGAGATATCAATGGAGGTTAGTAAATGAATAAACATATGAGCAAATAGAGATCTGAATTTACATAGTGATATGTACTTAATAGTTGAAACCTATTGTTACATTCTAACAATTGTATCAGTCAAAATCCTTTATGCAAGGTTGGCCTAACAATCATTTTGTAAATCCTTTAATCAAGTTGACATTCTAATGGAATAATCCAAAGTCCTCTAACAAGGCTACTCCTAATAGGGTGATTAAATCTTTTAATAGGGTCACATTTAATAGTATGTTGTATAACCTTTAACAGGGTTGGCTTTTAACCAAGCTCACTTCAAAAGAGTGAAAAATTGCTAGCATGTTACTTGGTGGTTTTTCCCAAATTGGGTTTCCATGTTAAATCTTGGTGTCAAGTGTTCTTTTCATGTGTGGATGTTATTGTTATGCATTCTATATTGTATAGTAGTTTATTTTTTGACAGTTGGCACATATAGCAACAACGAGTTAAGATATTTCATGAAAAGTTGTTTTGTTGATTATATACTATATAGACCAAGTGCGTATTTGAGATAGATTAAGTTGTTTAAAGTTAGTAAAATTTGAATTGGTACATCTGGACCTGAGGATAACTAATTCACCCCCCTCTAAGTTATTCTTGATCAATATAACAATGTGCAATAGAAAACTAAGGAAAACAATGCAACAAAAATATACACATGGGCTAAAATGCATACAAAGGCATCTACAAAATCAAAATGGTAAAATTCTAAGTCTAATTTTGTATGATAAAAAAGAAAAGGTAAAATTGTTGCCAATTCTTGTATGACAATATATGAGTCATTATATGACAAGGTTTTGGCTGACATTTCTCACTATATGAGAAGGCAAAAAGACATGTTCTAATAAACTCTAAATGACACATGGGTAGTACTAAGATGAAAAATCTAGTGGGTTTAGATAAATAAGTACGTTGTTCCTACATTTTTGTACAACTATTGCCACTATGTAAGATGATGAAATGACTGATTTAAATGACGAAATGATTTTCTAACCTAAAAATGTGTATTATCTCCCTCCACCAAAGAAATTTAATACTAAGTCATAATTGGATGGAATAAATAATAATATAATAAAGAGAATATATTAATAGAATGACTAATTAATCTTTTTTTTGGATCAGTAAATAGCCAAAGCGTAGATTAATTATTGTTATTTATTATAATTAATTATTATTTTTGTGTGTTAAGCAAATTTGTACTCAAGATGCCCGCATAAGAGGCTCACAAGTTACTATTGTGTTGTAGGCTCTTGCCTAGAATGACTAATTAATTATTAAATACATAGTTATTAAATCAATATTTATTAGTCTTAAAAGTAATAAAATAAATAAGTATTAATAATGAGATAATAGAATATAACTAAATATATAGATAATATATATATATTTAAATTAAAACTAATCCTTAAACAAACATATAACTAAATACATAACTATATGTTAAAAGTCTTAAGTCAAAGGACACGATACATGGATGTGTATAAGAGGTAAGGTTGTGACCCATACAAATAAAACATATAAACAATAATATCTAGAAAACACTAAAATATAAAAAATATTATTAGTTAAGGATGTAAATCAAGAACAAATAAATTTGTTTGTATGTGGATTATGTAGGGAGGGATATGAAGAACATGAGCTGCAAGGTAGCTAAGTTACTAACAAAGACAATAGACGTTTCATGCTTGAATGGAAAGGTTTCAAGATTTACCATAGGTGTGTAGGAAGATGCAATTTGTTGGTATTATGAAGATAATATAGTTTTATTGTGTATATGCCAATCTTGAGAAAGGTGTGCATAACAATGATGTTCACATGAGTGATAAACATGTAATTGAATGCAAATTTTAAAATAATGAAACAGTGTCAATATAATTAAGAAAATTGTTCTAATTTGAAATTTTTTATCATTGTTACAATTTTAGCTATTACTGGAGGTAACACTATTTTTTAATTATTATAAGAAAATTTCTACCAAGGGGTAGCACCCATTACATTGAGAATCAAGATATATGAAGTGACCAAAGAGACCACAGAGACACATGCCATAATAATAAACCCAGAAAGAAGAGACAACAACCCAACTCCATGGATAGAGGAGCACACTAAAACCAAAATGACCATAAAGAGCGACAATAACACACATTGTGTTCATGGTGGACAATGAGTAACATGATACTAGAGAAGCCAAATAGAGGACAATCAAATGAACCGTGTGAAAGGGGAATAACTATAGCCACCCAAAAGAGGACCACAAAATTGACTCCATTAAGGGACACGAGCATCCCTAGCATATAGAGTTACAATCAAGATGAGCCACCAAGGGAGGTGACTCCCTTGGAATGAGTGAGATAGGACTTGATGGAAAGAAGATCCATTGATTGAGAATCTTTGACACATTTTTACTTGTTAGATTTCTATCCAGAGTTCTTCCTTGTAGGTGGAGAGTTGATCAACTAGGTAATTGACCGAGAAATGGTCCTAGGATCCATGATATCAAGCTTATCAAGAAATTTCTCACACTCATTCTTACTTGTATGATAATCAAAGGTAGGTGGCACATTGAAATGCATACTGAATTTAGAAAGATTGGTGGGACCCGAGGAAGATTTTTCCATAGGTGGCTTTGCCACCCCCAAAAAACACCATTATTGGAGAAGATGAAACCCCATCAATTCTCATGTTAGGGGTGACCAAAGGGGGATTCCCAAGTTGAGTAGAGACAACAACAGGATCCACACACAACTTATCCCACATACCAACATCATCCATAATCGATGGAGCCAAATGGGGAACATCTGTGGTCAAAATCCCATTAATCACCACTTCACAACCAAATTGCTTCTTTGTCAGAGTCTATCTTTGTGCCCTAGGTTTAGGGCATGAAGCCTTAAAATGGCTACAACTTTTGCAATGGAGGCAAAAAAAACCTCATATGTTTGAAATTGATCTCTTGTCCATAAACCAATCCTAAACGATAAGAGGAGCTCCTTTGGAATGTGTTGGATAGCTATGATTACGATACATGTAAAGAAAAAAGAGTCCCCATCTCCCAAACCCATATCGAGGGTTTGCCCAACTGTATTGCCAATCTTTGATAGGGTATCCACCAACCAATATTCTAAAGGAAGATTGTACAAATAGATTTAGGTGAGTTCAATGAAGGGGTTCATGGCTATGAGGTTTAAAATTTTCACCCTCTTTTGGATAAAAACATATTGGTCACTAAGCATCTATGTTTTGGATAATAAGATTTTATCTCGAATGTGAGAGTTGTGAAATTTGACTACGAAGAAATGCTTAGGAAGGAAGACCATATTGACAATGTTAGTGCTCCACATGGATTAAATCCATGATCACATATTAGCCCAAGAATGAGCTTTGTTGATGATCCTCCTAATAATAGAAGTTTTTTCTAGCGAATTGGTGGTGATGTCAACAAATTTGACAAGGTTAATAGCCATAGAAGGGGGCATGTCAAACTCCTGCATGGGTGTGAGAAAATGCAGAGGCATCATTTTTATTGATCCATCCATTGATTAGAGGCAACATTGTTAGTACAATGCATATTGTCAATATCATAATGATCTAAGAAAGGAAATAAATTTGGAAATGTCCAAATAATGTAAGAAATCATGTGAACAACACTTTGTGAATGACCAAATCCATGTTATCTTTATATCATCATAATATGTATCTTGAACTTCAGGTAGATGTTGCAGATAAACATCTAAAGATTAGTTGATAAATAGATAGAAGATAGACTTCAAGCATACTACATAACAACAACATTAGCAACTCTTAGAAGCATATAAAAATTGTTTCAATAATGAAAATGGAAGCCAATAAACTTACATTAATTAAAGAAAATATAGAAGAAGTTATCTTAGACTAGTATTGAAGCATAGAATGCATGTGGAAAATATAACACCTAAATCACTCATGTCCAAAGGACAACAAAAAATACTAAATAAGGAACAAAATGAAAGAGGTTTCAATAACCTCTCAAATTTTTTTGGTGAGAACTATATACAAAACATATAATTACTTTTAGAAACATATAACAATAAATATTAAATAAATTCTTAAAGCCACTAGATAGTCCTTAATTTAAATGTTTTAAAACTAGAAGAGTATGTGTGTATGTGTAAATGTTTAAAAATCTGAAGTGTTGTGTGTGTGTGACCACACATGTTATACTTAGTCTTAAACCCACTAGACAATGATTAATTTAAATGTGTTGAAACTAGGAGAATACAAAACAAAACGTTGAAGCCATTAGACAATTTTTTATTTTGAACTTTTTCAAGTTGCCAAAATCTAGAATCTTCAATAAATGATTGAAAGTTGCTTCCTTGAAATAATAACTAATGAATGTGCTCTAAGGCCATAGCCTCTATACATAACATAAATCATATATAATTTATTCCAATATGAAAATCTAGGCCTTGGTGGTGTAATATATGTCACATATTTTATTTCTATCCAAAAATGCAATTCAAACAACAACATAGGCTATTGTTTCATATCCTCGATGAGCTTTAAAATTATTGGTTGTTATACACTTCAAAGCATTATTTAAAGATATGCCTTCCATATTAAGGAAGAATACCCATGATTTCCAATAACTAGAGAACTTGTAGGAGCTATAAGTAAGATCATGGAAGAATCATAAAATTCATGAATTGAAATGACAATCTCTTTGTTTTGTTCATAATTGCATGTTTCTCTATAACCTTGTGAAATGTACCTTTACTGATTTTGTATGATATTTCCAACCTCTAATCAGATCTTTAAGATCAAACAACCAATATTTCAAAGATCCACCAATTTCTCAATAAACCCCAAATCGGGTATGCCAGAAATAGTGCCAAAAGCTTCACAGCTTCACCTATTGTTAATAAATCTGAAAGTGGACATTTTTATAGAAATTTGAGCAGCATAACAGCATATAAAATGAAATTTATAGATTTTTATAACATGCACACAATAGCTCCCAAATGGAAGACAAAAATAATGCTCATCGGGCTCCCAAAAATAGCACAAAAAAGCCCGGAATCACCACAAAAACTTAATGATCTATCACAGAAGTATAATCATATCCAAATACATATTTTTAGCTCTATTTTAATATTTAAAAGTCTAATATACAGCATCAACCAAAACTGATATGAAATACTCAACCGAAAACACCAAACTCTTACAAAAAATACACCCGAAAACTCACAAATCTGCACTGTTTAGCACAAAGGCAAACTCTGCATGAGCATGCACATGGAATGGCTTCAAACTCCCATCCTTAGCCTTCTCAGAAACCTGAAAACTCACATTCTTGGGTCTCCCTGGAAACCTGCAAACTCCCGTTCTTGGGTCTCCTTCTCCACAGGTTTGGCAGCCTCTGAAGAATAACAAAGAAATGAGCAAAAAACAAGTTCTGGAATGAGCCCAAAATGCCTCCAAACTCTTTAAAAGAGGGAATAACCCTAACTCACATCCAAGAGGGGTTAATAAAACATATTTTAATAATAATTTTCATTTATTAGTTCATTAGCTTCCAAAGATCATCCCCTTTTTCCGAAACTTCACCTTTTTGGGCCTGCCTACCTTAGAAAAGATTATTATTTTTAATTATTTGAAAAGAGGACATGACAAGTCCTCCCCTCCCAAATATTGCTTGTCCTCAAGCAATCGCTGAACAATAAACCAATCAATCCACCTGGATCCCAAATGTAGTCATGAACTAAAATGTCCCTTTACTGATTTTGTATGATATTTCCAACCTCTAATCAGATCTTTAAAATCAAACAACCAATATTTCAAAGATCCACCAATTTATCAATAAACCCCAAATCGGGTATGCCAGAAATAGTGCCAAAAGCTTCACAACTTCACCTATTATTAATAAATCTAAAAGTGGAAATTTTTAAAAAATTTGAGCAGCATAACAACCTATAAAATGACATTTCCAGATCTTTATAACATGCACACAATAGCTCCCAAATGGAGGACAAAAACAATGCTTATCGGGCTCCCGAAAATAGCACAAAATAGCCCGAAATCACCACAAAAACTTAATGATCTATCAAAAAATTATAATCATATCCAAATACATATTTTCAGCTCTATTTTAATATTTAAAAGTCTGATATACAGCAGCAACCCAAACTGATATGAAATACTCAACCGAAAACACCAAACTCTTACAAAAAATACACCCAAAAACTCACAAATCTGCACTGTTTAGCACAAAGGCAAACTCTGCATGAGCATGCACATGGAATGAATTCAAACTCCCATCTTTAGCCTTCCTAGAAACCTACAAACTCCCGTTCTTGGGTCTCCCTGGAAACCTGCAAACTCCCGTTCTTGGGTCTCCTTCTCCACAGGTTTGGCAACCTCTGAAGAATAACAAAGAAATGAGCAAAAATCAAGTTCTAGAATGAGCCCAAAATGCCTCCAAACTCCTTAAAAGAGGGCATAACCCTAACTCACATCCAAGAGGGGTTAATAAAATATATTTTAATAATAATTTTCATTTATTAGTCCATTAGCTTCCAAAGATCATCCCCTTTTTTCGAAACTTCACCTTTTTGGGCCTGCCTGCCTTAGAAAAGATTATTATTTTTAATTATTTGAAAAGGGGACATGACACCTTGAACCTATAGTTACTTATTAACCTAAAAACCATAGCAAGTCAATTGAGAATTCCTAATAAAAATATCATTCTTAGAATGTTCTTTAACAAAATTTTACCTCTAGTTTATCTATTAAATTGTCAACAATTTTTTTGAGTAGAGGCATTAATGAATTTTAGTAGTTCCAGATTTTTTACATCATCCTGTTGCAGAACAGTAACAATATCTGGGTTTCAATGGGTGAAGACCTAATTGTGGTTTGTATTAGAGAACATATGGCTATAGTTTGGTTTGTAAGACCTAATTGTGGTTTGTATTAATCTATCCATGATTCCTTGCATATCTAAGTAGACAATTAGGTTTCACCACAGGGCCTCTAAAATGACAACCAAAATCTTTAAAATTAAGGCACAATATTAAACTAATACTTCATTGTAATCCTCTGTCCTATGAAAAACCCACTAATGAGCCTTCTTTTTAAGTCCCAACACATTACTATATGATACTAAAGTTGGGGAGATTCAAGGATTTAATCTCTAACATGTTTTCACATAGTTACGATTTTACCATGATCAAAACATAGTTTTTATTTTTCTTGTCAAAATTATATATAAAAGTTTTAGATATTCTAAATCTTATTAACTTTATCATAAAATTTTTGCTCACAACTAAGCCTTAAGATGCACTTCTAGTTCTTGGATCTTTTTCCCCATCGAGATCTTTATACAGACTCAAGATGCTACTTTTGGACTCCCATACAAAAACTTGTAGAATCTTCCTCATGAAAACCCTTGATGTTGAAATTTTAAACACTCAAGTAGAGGGAGAAGGGAGACCTCTAATCCTATCTATAGCAAGGAAATAATGAATTGGGAAGAATATGGAATATTGTAGTGTTAGGAATAAACACAAGGATTGAAAGTCAAATTTGGCATTGGCAATGAAGCAAGCAATTTTCATATTTTTAGATAACCCAATTTATGAGAAAAAACTATTGTGAAGATAATAAACCATGTTACCATTCTGAACATTGATGGTATCATACAAATATTTGTTGATCTCTAAGCCTAGTTTCTTATTAGTGTCCAATACTTAGTCATTTTCTAGGTAGGGTAGGTAAGTCATCACTATGACCAAGTCATCCAAAGAAGGCTGAGCTACATGGACTTGTTTATATTTCACTATATGTCGAGCAAGTCAAAGGTTGCTAAGCACCCTAGAAGAGATTGAGCTCCTATACATGCCGAGTGAACTATATAGAGCTAAAGCAATGTAAAGTTAACTTATGCCAAGCAAGTTAGTATATGTCGATCCTATAGAAGTTGAGGGATAACATGAATGCTAGTTATGACTAAGAATCAGGACATTCAATTGCTAAGTAAAACAGTTTTGACATATGTGTTTGTAATAGAACAAACAGTTATGAAAATAATTTTGGCCAACTTCTATGTGGCATTTATATATTGTAGAGATAGCTAAGGAGTAATTTATACATTTTTTTAGAGGGTATCAATCCCAAGAAATATAGATTAACCAATTAGAAAATTAGAAAGGTTAAGCAGAAAAAGAATGTATTTTGGATCATTGATTATGACCTAGAACCTATTAAGATTGTTTATTTATGAAGGGATCAACCCCTAAATCAAGTGTGTGTAATAGAGAGTGTGAAGGAACATGAAGGAATATTTTGAATGAGAAAAAAGGCTAAAGATAGAATGAGGAAGTCTAACTTTGATAGAGAGATTAGATAGAGAAACCTAGAAGTGAAGGGTAGAACATAGAAAATCAGATAAGGAGATCATATTTAGACAATTAAGATAGAAGATTCATAATAAGCTTCATAGACTAAAATGAAGGATTAGGTACTGAGACATTTTAACCAATGTATTAGGGCAAATCTCTTAATAGAGTGGTTTAAACAAACTTTGTTAAAAATCCTAACAGAGTGCTTACTTCATTGGAAGTTTAAATCCTTTAATCGAGGTAGACTTAACAATCTTGTGATGCTTTTAACCAAGAAAACCCCTCATAGGGTAGATAATCATAAGTGATCAAATTGTAGCCCTAACATGCAAACTCTGTTATTGCAATAGTAAAGATTTTTGGGTGTCATCCCCACTCTAGTTTTACCTTTACCTTGGAGGGTTTATGAGTTACCAAAGTCTTTGTGTTATGAGTTTATATTTTCATGGTTGATGGATGTTATGCATAAATAGATTTTATTTCAGTTTTATAGTTCATGATTATATGGTATGAGATAGATTAGGAGTGAATACAATTTATCTATTATTTTGTTCAAGAAGTGAAAAGTTTTATAGATCCCAAGTCACCCCCCTCTCCGTATATTGTTTCCTAGTAAGACTATCAAAAATTGATCTATCAAAGATTTGTTCTCTTGAAAGAAGTCTAACAGCTTGAGAATTTAGATCTTAGAGATGGAGGCTTACAAATTGGGAAAGATTATTGAGAATCAAATGATTGAAATCTAGATCATACTATAATAAATTGAAACAACAAAATAAGAGTTAAGAAAATTGTTAAAGAAAAGGAGAAACATGGCCATTCAGTGGAATGATACACTTTATCAAGAAGTTGATACCAAAGGATTACTAAATAGTGGTAATTCTAGTGAAAGTGATGCAACAATAGTAGACCTATTGGAGAAGAAAATCATTCTAAGTGAAGAAGCTAGAAGATTGAAAAGAGAACATGAAATCCAATTAGTAAGATTATGTGAATTGACTGAATAAGTGAAGAAAGATGAATAAGACAAGATCATGGTTGAAGAGGACAAAAGACAAATGGATACCAGACTTAAAGAAAGGTCATCAAATGTACAAAATCTTACAAATAATTAGCTCAACATGATGAATCAATTATTGCTTGTAAATCAGGAGCTAAACAGGAAGGACATGGAGATTACTAATTTGAGATCAAAAAGTCATCCAGTGGTTTCTTTGAAGAACTGATGAGATGATCAAGGTCATCCATTGGTACTTCTGGTGTAAAAACATATCAAACACTCTTCATCTACTAAGGAAGGAGAATCATCCAAGAGTGGAGAGCAAAGAAATGCAAAACCTAAAGGTAAAATTACATGTCATCATTGTGACAAAGTGGGACACACAAAAAACATTTGCAGAAGTAAGAATGGTATGAAAAATCTTTAGCCTAAGTTTACTAATAAGTGATTTAATTGCAAGAAACAAGGACATCAAGCACATGAGTGTAGGTCAAAGGCTAGTCATACACCTACTACACCTATATTTGAAGAATGTTATTACATCTATCAGAAATATGGACATGGAGCTCAAGAATGTAGATCCAAAGCAAAATCCAACTAGACATATAAAAGGAAAACACATGCACCTAATCAAGGTAAATCTTACAATTGGGACTACAACACATAGTATAATTATCATTATTGTGGAGAGTATGGTCACATTTCAAAAAATTGCATTAGGACACATTTCAAAGGCAATCACAAGAAACAAATGAATGTAATCCTAATTTGTTTTAGTTGTCTCAAGGTTGGACATGTTAGTAAGAACCATAGGACCTGAGCACCAACACCAAAAATAAACACAACAAAGGAAAATGAAAAAATGACATGCAACAAAAAAAGGGGTGAATATTACCTAGAATAAGATAGTCGAAGTTGGAGGTGGTTGATCAAGAGAAGATGAGATCACCCAATCCAATGGCTCAAGTCATCACACCACATCCATCTAAGAAAAATAGGTCTATAAGGAGTTGTACACTTGAATGATATATAACACACTAATTCCTAACAAAACATGTCACTAAAAATCCATGTTAGCATGAATTAAGATGCACTAGGACAAATTTGAGAGAAGAATTGGGAAATGAAATCAATTACACTATCAAGTGTCAAGCATCAATAATATTTTCTATATTGAGTGAGCATTGAAATATGGACCAAAAGTTTACATCAACTGAGCTGATGTATTGGCTAAACTAAATGGTATTGACTAAGCTAAGTAACAAAACCTGAGTATTGAAAGGAAATAAGTGTGAACACAACATGTGAAGACCAAGACAACTATAATACACCTACTTCAATACAAAATATTTATTGTAGATCTAAATTGACTTATTGAAGGCATACATCAAATTTTAATGTTCATTTTCATTTACCATGCAATTTCAGTGCACAAACACAATTCAAAGGTGATTCAGGCGATATCAATAAAAGAAAAAGAGAATTATAGTGTACCATTGACAAGATTTGAGGAATTAAGTAAGTGAGGTTTACAGTACTAAGTTAAGTTGATTTTGAAACTGCTAAAGTTAAGTTGTTTAAATGAAATGACATCCACTATATCTAGGAAAGAGATGTTGAAAAAGAGTAATGCACTAATTATGAGGAATGATTAATGTCGTCCACCCAAATTTATGATGTAATATTGCAATGACTAGAGATGCATCTGACATCCTATTGTCGATTCCACCAAGAGTATTGATGGTTCATGATGTTCGATCATGCTATATGTGCAAGATTGCAAAAATTAGAGATTATGAATTTCAAGAAAATTATGATAAGTTGTGTGATAATGGATTTTTGAAAGATGTAAATAAGATTGTTTTTGAGGAAGGGCTTACTCATGCCTTAGCATTTCCAAAGGTATTAAAAGTTGAATGGATCAAGATTGTACTGATCCAAGTACATGACATGAAATTATGGTTGGAAGGTCAACCGATAAAGATAAATAAATCAATTATTCACTAAGTTACTAGTTATCCCACCCTGGACAGAGTGAAGTCATTGAGATGTATTGCGAAGTACTTTATTGAAGAATGGATGAAGACCAAGTGGAATGGCCAAGGAATATCAATAGATGGGATTGAAGATCTAGTTATTAATTATGTTGTGTGTGTAATTACACATAAACTATATCATTCAAGATGAATGAATAATGTTCCTTGCAGTTTTGTTGACCTGGGTTATAATATTGTAAAGAAAGATCATAGTTATGACCTAGATGAGTTGCATCTACAACAACTTTCAAAAAATTTTGGAGCAACTAAGAAGGCAAAGAATACTTCATGTAAATTAGGATCATTGTTAGTTTTTATATATTTCTATGTACAATATTCATTCCTTATAATTGGCACAGTTGCACGAGATAGGAATAAACTTGTTACTGAACAAATCAATGTTGTCATTGAAAAATTGGGAGAAAATTTTGAGGCTATTATGTACAACTATTTTGATGAGTTCAAGAACAAGATGAAGAATAGGATGAGGATTCAAAAATTAGTGGTAGATCATTATTTTGATGATATATGTTTCATGGTAGACACAGATTTCACCTATGCCCAGGTAGTATTACCATGGTTGCATAGTTAAGTCCCATGCAATTTGAAGTCAATGTAGATGAAATCATTGCAGCTATCTCTACACTATTTTCTAAAGAAATAGACAATAATGTTGAGCCCTTTGACAATTATGAGTCAGCCAAGATTAAAATGCTAATACAAACAAAAGTGCCCAAGATGGATAGAAAATGAAAGAAGATGATAAGAGATATTGAAGGAAAGCTTGGAAAAGGACCACTCTAGATAACTAAGGGCAAAGGAAAGGATGAAGAATCTGAAGAAAAAGAAGACAAAGAATCAAAATGTAAAGAGTAAGTTGTTGTCAAGCCCAAGGAAACCAAACAAAAGAAAATCGTGATTGTTGATCCTAAGGTGAAGGAGGATCTAAAAAAAAATGTGAAGACAAAAATCACACCTCATGAACCTAAACCAAAGAGGAGGATAATATTAAGAAGATCCAAGGTAGCTCAGTCCCTATCTATAAAGATAAAAAGAAGCCCAACAAAAAGGAAACTGACTAAAGGTACTGAGAAAAGCCTACCTAAGAGGCGAAGGAGAAAAATAAGTGTGAAACCTAATGAGGAGGAGGAAGATGAAGAGGAAAATAAGTTTGATGATTTGATAAAGCTTGAAATTGTACCTAGACTACCTCCCATGACTATTGACTAGGTATGCAAAAATATTAGAAATTTAGCTAGCATAATAGGCCTTAAGAAAGTTAAGTATGATACTTTAAATAAAAATGATCAAGAAAAGATTAAAAAGGAAATGATGGACATGATGATATAATTTAGATACACACCAATAGAATTATGAGAAGGTATTCCTAAGGATTTGTACAATAGATTAGATGCAAAATGGAAGTGGACATTATCTACTGAAAAGAAAATAAGAGAGACAACATTAGCCCAAACAATGCTTGATATAGGGAAGACACATATCTCTATTGCCCTAAAAGATTTCAGTGAGAAATTTTTGCCAAAAGAAAGGGAATATAAAATCTTGAAGAATAAAGATGATGAAGTTGAGAATGAGAGCTTTGTGATATGGAAGAATTCATTTAGATTGCTAGTTCCATTGGCTGAGGAAGAAAAAGAGGATGAGGGAAGAGATGCTATAGAATTGGAAAGTCAAGATGATGATGATGAACTTGAGAGAATTAAAGAAGAAGTGAGGAAGTTAGAAGAGAGTGAACAACAAGATGTTGTCACTACAAAGGATATTCTTTATTTATCACCACAAAATTAGAATACATTAACTAAGGAAGACTTGAAAAATGTAGAATCAGATACCATAGACACTTCTCTTCTATGCACCAATCTAATTTTGTTACAGATACAAGATTATTCTTAGATTGATAGTTTAACAACTTATAGTTTTCTAGTTACATCAGTTATAATTATTCTTGACATGAGTGTTGAGCAACATGGTAAGGAAATCATTTTTCTACCACAATTTACTCATGTCATTGATGGACAAATAGATGATAAAGGTGAAGAAGATCAATCAACACAAGGTGTCAAAGAGGGAGAAAATAAGACAGAGTTAGCACAGATTGAAAAGCTGAAAGAGCAAGAGGCTATCCAACTCTTATTTGGCTATCGAGTGTTGTTCCTACTAATACAGTAACTATTACACCTATTTAATAGGTGGCATGAACTACACCCAGATTGAGTACAAAGGGGAAATAGCTGTAGATATCACTACCAAGTGACAACACCCCTCGATCACAGTCATTGACATAGAAGATTAATACACTAGAGACTACAGTTAGTTTAGATGAGGTCATCGCATTGCCAAAATATGACATTGACAACATGACCTTGGAATAAATGCAAGATTTACAAGATTTTCTAAATCATAGGACAAATCAAGAGCAACTAAGGTGGGCTGTCAAAAAAAAGTAGATACTTCATGATATTAAGGAAATTTTTGTTAATGCTTTTGATATTCAAGATGTAAATGAGAAACATCCAATTTTGGATCAATTAGTGTATAGATGATTTGTAAACTTGGATTTACAAGTTTTATAACTTTAATCGAAATACAGATTTAATCCCCCATCTAGGTAGTAATTGCATGGAATGTATTTTAAATTGTTGAAATTACAAGAAAATTTAAGCTTTAAACACAATTAATCAACTACGTGTTTAATGGCAATAAAAACTTAAAGAATTGAGAGAATACGAAAGAGAATAAAAAGACATAGAAAATTTGATACAGAGTTTGTCTAGGTAGGACGACATCTCTGGGTCCACTTCTCAGTTAGGGGACCACTCTATTAATTCTGCCAAGCAAAACACTTTGTTACAAAATCCAAGCTTTGAGCCTTCACAGTGTTTTCCTTCTTTTACAATTTTTGGTGTAGAATAACACCTTATATAGTCTCTCTAAAGAATTCAATAAGTCCCTCCCGTTAATCTCTCATAACAAGTGTCTTTTTCCCAAGGAATAATTTCCCACAAGAAGTTCTTCTTCCAAGTCTAATTGTTTTCCAAAGACAATAACACCCCCTTTTATACAAAATGTTTTCTTTATTTGGTCTAAAACCAAATAACAATTTTCCCCATTTCACCATTAAAAAAAACCCCTTTTCTCATACTTAATTTATGGAAAAACAATTTTTTTTGGTAATATTTGGAGTTAGTTTTAACCATAACCTTTGTTTTTAATAAATCTAGCAGCTAAACATTGTTTAAAACTAGCATACTGCTAGCTAATTTCAAAATTAGAAAATGGTGCATTGGCGGGGAGTGAATTTAGGATATGGATGGGTGGGGGTTCAAACCTCCCCATTACAATTTTTAATGTCATTGCCATGCAATTTTTAGGAAGAAAATAAAATATTGCCGAAATATAATCCCAAAGATCTTGTGTGGCTTAGTAAGGAGATTAATAAACAATGCCAAATCATTCTTGATTGGTCCATTGGTATGGAGGGAAAGTTGGAAGCTAATTTTTAGGAAGAAAATAAAATATTGCTGAAATATAATCCCAAGGATCTAGTGTGGCTTAGTAAGGAGATTAATAAATAATGCCAAATCATTCTTCATTGGTCCATTGGTATGAAGAGAAAGTTGGAAGGTAAAGGTTAGATCTCATGTGGCTTAGTAAGAAGATTAATAAATAATTCCAAATCATTCTTGATTGGTCCATTGGTATGGAGGGAAAGTTGGAAGGTAAAGATTATGGGTTCAAATCCCCAAATAAAATTTTGAATGGACACATTGATTTGTATTGCCATGTGGCATTATTTTATTTGCACACATCTTGACATGTGTCAATCAATTATTGATCCAAAATGCTGACATCATCAACATTATCTTTTGTCTTTCAAACTTCAAGTTGTTATAACTTTTACATCCGGGCTCCATTTTCGATGAAACAAATGCCGTCAAAAAGATCTTGACGGGACCTTTAATTTGAAACCCATTATTGAGTACTTTCAAGATGATGAAATTT
Source organism: Cupressus sempervirens (assembly GCA_028749045.1). Taxonomy (NCBI): domain Eukaryota; kingdom Viridiplantae; phylum Streptophyta; class Pinopsida; order Cupressales; family Cupressaceae; genus Cupressus; species Cupressus sempervirens. Next base: position 614,311,045 of record CM053786.1, on the reverse strand, counting down.
CACCTCTTTTTTATAAGTCAACCTCTAGTTTGCTAGATTGACTTGAACTTTGACCAAGCATAACTTTTCACGATGACCTCCTTTCGATGCGATTCAAAATGTGTCAAGATCATATCAAGAAGCTCTAGTCACTGATGTTGATTCCACAAGATTCTAAGACTGTAAAAATTTTAGGCCTTGTATAGCTACTTGGATCATTCCTCCCCATTGAGAAGCTTTTGGACCTCCACAAGTCTATTTTTACATAGAATTAAAGTGAGAGCATGTTCGTCTCACTTGTCCAATATCACTTGTATAGACTGTTGGAATTCTAAATATTTGACTCATCATAAACACATATAAAAATGAGATAGAATTGTTGACACAATTAACCATACATTCACCAATATTCATTGATGCATCCACCATCCACATGGTACCAACTAGTAGAAAAAGAAGCATCAACACTGAATAAACTGATGAAACAGAAAAAATACAAACTTTCTAAATCGCCTACATAGGAACATCATTAGAAAATAAATCGTTCAAATCCTCTTTTACCATCACTGGTTGATGACTTGATTCTACTTGCACCTGATCCTCAGTAGTTGTTGTAGACATGATAGTCAGTTTACTGCTTGCATTTCCAACCATTTTCAAATGCCTAGTATTTACAATTGATCCTTCATTCTTCATGCGATGAGCTCTTATAATGTATTTAGTTCCATCTTTAAACAAATGATACTTGTTATGCTCCCTCTAGAAGATACCTTTCCCATCATATAAGTATGGGTGACCCAACACAATCCCACAAATATCAAGTGGAACTACATGAAATTCAGCCTCATCTATGAACTTAGATGTTATTGCAAATCTTAACTTACATTTCATAGTGACTTGCAATCTGCTACCATTGCACACCCAACCTAATGGATAAGGTCTCTTATGTGGCTTAGTTTCCAATCCCAATTTTTTAACTTCTTCTAAAATCAAATTAACTTGGGATCCACTATCTATTAATGTGTCAATTTTAGTGTTCTTAAAAATCACCCTTATATTAAAAATTTCACACCTTTTACTATCTTCAGGAACAACATGACTTTTTGAAGTGGAAGCATATGAAACCTTAGTGGTAGAATCAACAAAAGTTTTACCTTTCAAACCCACAACTGATATTGTTGTCTCATCACCAGAATCTTATCCAAGATCCTAAACAATAGTTGTAGACTTTTCCTTTCCTTTTTGATCCTTCTTAAACCACTTTGGTTTCAACTCTGGATGCAATTTCCAACACTTTTCTTCTGTGTGCCCTTTCTTCTAACAATGTGAACAAGTAGGCTTGTCACCTTCCTCTTTCTTCACTATGGCTGCTTTCTTTCCTTTCTTGATGCTTTTAGGAGGAACAAATTCCTTCTTTGAACTAAACCTCATGTTTCCTCCACCTGCTTCAATAGGGTTTCTTAAACACATACTTTATCAAAGTTAGAAGGACCAAATATCAATACTATATGCTTTAAATATGAATGCTTTCCACCTATATACTTTAATAGAGTGTCTTGCATGCAAAGAGGAATTCCAAGAGTCAATGACTTCTTCCTAAACACCTGTGTATACTCTTGTACAGACTATCCTTTACCTTACCTTAAATTTTTCCAATCCATAATGGCTTGCTACATATAACCCAAAGGATAAAATTATTTCTTTAAAGCAGAAGTAAATTCATACCAAGATGAAATGATTTTACCATGTGTCGCAAGATCATCTTGTATCTTACTCTCCCACTAGACTAATGCAGTACCTCCCATCCTAAGAGTAGCTAGCTGGATTCTAGAAGAATCATCCAAAATATTTTGAACTTTGTAGTACACTTCAATTTGCTTAAGCCAATTATCCAAATTTTTTGCATCCAATTCACCACTATATACAGGCAATTCAAACTTTATCAAGCTTTAACAAAGGTGTCTTCACATGTTTCTTTTTAGAAGATGTAGATAGAGAAGAAGACAATGAAGAAGATGAAGAAGATGGAGATGAAAGTTCAAGAGGGTCACTACCACCTCCTACTCCTTTGCCTTTGTGTTCTTTTGATGAAGATTTAGCTTCTTCCTTCTTCCTAGCCTTGTTCACCTTTCTCAACTATTGTTCATGCCTCTCTCTTGAAGAATGTCCACCAAAGCTTTCAACTCCAAAAAAGCTCTCTAGAAGGCTTTCGCATCAAACTTGAAAATATTTTTTTCAGATGCCATGACTCATGAAAAATTTGGTTTTTTTCCAATCTTTGGATTGAACTCTGCAAGTTCACCTTCTCCTTGTTTCAACCTCAACCTAGCTAACATTCACCACGTGCAATTTCTCTGCAAAATAGACTTTGATACCAAACTTGATCTGTAAACTAGGATTTACAAGTTTTATAACTTTAATCCAAATATAGATTTAATCCCCGATCTAGGTAGTAATTGCATGGTATGTATTTTAAATCCTAGAAATTACAAGAAAATTTATGCTTTAAACACAATTAATCAACTATGTGTTTAATGACAATAAAAATTTAAAGAATTGAGAGAATAAGAAAGAGAATAAAAAGACACAAACAATTTGATACAAAGTTTGTCTGAGTAGGACTACATCTCCAGGTCCACTTCTCAATCAGGGGACTACTCTATTAATTCTGCCAAGCGAAACACTTTGTTATAGAATCCAAGGTTTGAACCCTCACAGTCTTTTTCTTCTTTTAAAATTTTTGATGTAGAATAACATCTTATAAAGTCTCTCCTAAGAATTCAATAAGTCCCTCCCATTAATCTCTCATAACAATTGTTTTTTCCCAAGGAATAATTTCCCACAAGAAGTTCTTCTTCCAAGTCTAATTGTTTTCCAAAGACAATAACACCCCCTTTTATACAAAATGTTTTCTTTATTTGGTCTAAAACAAAATTACAATTTTCCCCATTTCACCATAACAAAATAAACCCTTTTCACTTATTTAATTTCAGGCATAAAAAAATTGTTTGGTAATATTTGGATTAGGTTTTTCTAAAAATAGGGGTAAATGCTTTGACCTAGAGCTATGAACTAGTGAGGCCACAAACGGGGGACCTCATCCCCATTGGATTTGAACCTTGATGGAAAGGATAACAACTTAATAACTTAACCATCACAACATGCCACTATTGGAAATATTTGGATTAGTTTTAACCATAACCTTTGTTTTTAATAAATCTAGTGGCTAAACATTGTTTAAAACTAACATACCAGCAGTTAATTTCAAAATTAGAAAATGGTGCATTGGTGGCGAGTTAATTTAGGATATGGGTGGTTGGGGGTTCAAACCTCCAAATTACCATTTTTAATGTTATTTCCATGCAATTTTTAGGAAGCAAATAAAATATTTCCAAAATATAATCCCAAGGATCATGTGGCTTAGTAAGGAGATTAATAAATAATGCCAAATCATTTGCTAAGATTCTCACTTGGTCCATTGGTATGGAGGAAAAGTTGGAAGGTAAAGGTTACAAATTCAAATCCCCAAACAAAATTTTGAATAGACACACTGATTTGTACTGCAACATGGCATTATTTTATTTGCACACATCCTAACATGTGTCAGTCAACTATTGATCTAAAATGCTGACATCATCAAAATCATCTTTTGTCTTGCAAACTTCAAGATGTCTAACTTTTGTGTTTGGGCTTTATTTTTGATGAAAAAAACACCATCAAAAAGCTCTTGATGAGACCTTTAATTTGAAACCCATTGTTGAGTACTTTCAAGATGATAGAATTTCACTTCTTTTTATAAGTCAACCTCTAGTTTGTTAGATTGACCCAAACTTTGACCAAGCATAACTTTTCACCATGACCTCCTTTTGACACGATTCAAAATGCATCAGGATCATATCAAGAAGCTCTCATCATTGATGTTGATTCCACAATATTCTAAGACTGTAGAAATTTTAGGCCTTGTATATCCACCTAGATCAATATAGTTGAAAAAGTGCATAATGAATACATAGAGACCAATGATAAGATGATGAGATGGTCTAAGAAGAGGTTTGAGTACAAAGTTTTGAAGAAAGTCTCAACTGAACTAGCAATCAGGTAGGTTAAGCTTTCTGTTAGCCTCAAAATGGTTTTTGATACTTGAGTGCCAACACACTTAACCACTTTCTTTACTGGAGCTGAGTACACCATGTATGCCGAGCCACAACATGAGCTGAGTCAAGAAAGCCTTTAGGTGCTGAGTGATCTTTAGGTGCCGAGTGAAGATTAGGTGCCAAATGACTTTAGGTGCCGAGCATGAAACAAGTGCCAAGTGGTATTTGAGTGCTGAGTTATAGATGATGCCGAGCAATACAGAAATACAATAGGAGCCAAGTAAGCTAGTTTGTTACATGTACCACGCATTAGGAATCAGTAAGTGCCAAGCAACACAGAATGTACATATGAGATTGTAACTTTACAAATGTAGATGTAAACCATTCTAATGGCTGACATATGATGAATCTCAAAGGATTAAAAAGATAAGAACAAATATTTTGTTCTTCCTATGCAATCTAAATGCAGCCAATAAGACAAATGGAGAAGGCATGCAACCAATAGTAAATGTGCAAGGAATGAGTGGGAAACATAGATTCAATATGGATCGTAGATCCACACCTAACCCTAAGTCTTTGAATGTCTTTATAAGGAAGATAAAATCTCATTGTATATGTGGATGGATGAGGGTGTGTTAGGAAAACTATTTTTTAGAGTGAAGAGTATCAAATCACAGAGGATCAAGATTAGAGAAAGCAGATCAAGTGCTTGTATTCAGCAATCAAAGGATTGTAAGCTATCAAGTTTATTATACCTAATACTCTCTAGCAATTGTATTAGAAAGGAAACCCTATGGTGATAGGTTAGCTTAACAACTATTTTGTAGATCCTATAAATAGGTGATTAAATCCTTTAACAGGGTAAAAATTCATGTAAAGTGTTTGAAATCCTTTAATCAGGTCATTATTGATACAATGTAAAGCCTTTAATAGGGTAGACCATCAGAAGTGGTTAAACATTATTACTGCAGTGATTTTGTGGGTATCATCCCCACCCCAGTTTTACCTTCTTATTTCTGGAGGGTTTCTGGGTTACCAAAATTTATAGTGTTATATGGTGATGCTTATGTGTTTCTCATAATTGGTTGATATGTTTAAATACATGCAATCTATTTTCAGTTAAAAATTTTTAATAGTAAAAATACAATACTTCTAATTCACCCCCCCCTCTCAGAAGCATTATTCCTATTTGAATATTTGAACAATTGGTATCAGAGCTTCAAGGTTCTCACAAGAAGAAGTCTAATAGCTTGGAGAAAAAGGTATGAATATGGAAGTCTTCAAACTTGTAAAGATTATTGACAATTAAGTGATTGATGTGCAATTGGCTCTACACAAAGTAGTGGAAGCAAGGGAGGAACTGAGAAAATCCTTGGGAAGGATATAGTCATAGCTGAAAATGATATAAACTACAATGAGATTGATACCACAAAATCATGTACCAATGGAGACACTAAAGAGTTTGATGTAGCAATAGTAGAACTGATGGAGAAAAACAAAATTCAAATAGATGAGATAAGTTCTCTCAAGATGGAACATGAATCTTAGGCCATAATGTTATGTGAAATCACTACAAAAAAGAAAAGAGCAATTGAGGATAGAGTCATGATGGAAGATGACAAAAGAAATCTTGCAAACAGACTTGAAGAAAAATTTACTGAATTATCAAGGATCTCAAGCATGCAGATGGATACACTTGCCCAAATGATGAATCTTCATCATGAACTCAATATGAAAGATATTAAGATCTCTACTTTGAAGAAGCAGAATGAACAACTGTAGAATGAATTGAACAAAGAAAAAGAGGTAGCAGAGAATCTCAACAAATCAAGTGAAGCCATCAAGTACTTTGAACAGTTGATGAAATTTTCAAGATCAGCCCATGATACATCAGGACTTGGATACAACATCACTAAAATTGGAGAATCATCAAAAAGTGTTGAGCAAAGAAGTGAAAAAGGTAAGGAGTCTAAACCCACTTGTCATCATTGTAATAAAAAAGGGCATACTGCTAATGTTTGCAGAAGTAGAAGATTCAATCAACAAAACACACCCAAAAACAAGAGTTATTGTCACAAGTGCAACATGCAAGGACATATGACACAAGATTGCAGATCCAAAGTTACAAGGACACAAAGATTTGATGGACATTGTCATAATTGTAAGAAGTATGGACATAGGGCATTTGAATGCAGACCAAAGCCTATGTGGACATCAAATCAACCAACAAAAACAAAAGGAAATGAAAGTCAATACCATTAGGCTTACAACACCAGATATAATTGTCATTATTGCCAAGAATATGGACATATCCCTAAAAATTGTATAAGAACACATTTCAGAGGGAATTATAGCAAGTGGCTAAGCCAAACCACATGTTTCAGTTGCTTAAAAACTGGTCATATTAGTAGAAACTGTCCTAAAAGGTCAAAAGCACCGAAAATTGAATCAAACAAGGGAAAAGAAAAGATTGATGTGGAACACATCAGAACAGACATGAAGAAGACATGGCAGAAAAATAATGAATCAAGTACATCCAATGAAAGGGTCACTTCACCCACAAGGTCAAGTGATCATTTCTCATCCAATTAATCTCAAGATGAGCCTATGGGGTTGATACATAGAAGGAAGTATCATACATCAGCCCTAAACCATGTAGAAGCAATGCAAAGTATAAATCTACATGAAACAAGATGCAAAGACAAAATTTTAAATGAAGATTCTAAGCTATCTTTGGATGTCAAGTTAATCCCCAATACATGCCGAGTTCCTAACAGCGATCAAGTTGATGACTGATGCTGAGTTGAGTAATTCCTATGGAAGCTGAGTAAAGAGGAAATGTAGTGCAAGCTGAGTAATGTTAAAATCCTTCATAAGCTGAGTTTGTAGTTGAGCATTTAATGAGATGGAAATAGGGTATATTATCATGATTTCAATCATTTTTCCTCATCACAATCAAGAAGCAAAGAAGATAAAGAGTGCAGAGTGAATTCATAGTAGAGAATCTAGCACTCCAAGCCGATTGCAACCTCCAACAATGTGTTTTCATTGATCTTGAGGTATTTTCATTTGTGTCGAGCTACGTAGTTTCATATTTTTGTGTAAAGGAAAACCTAGTTTACATAAATGGCTTTGAGTTCTAAGAAAACCCAAGAAAAAGAATCGTTTGAATTCTAGCTAGTATCTAATGAGGTTAGGCAGCCCGATTTTTGACCTATTCCTAAAGTTGCATACAAGAACGACCCAGTCAGAGCCCTTTCTTGCATACCCCCAAATGTTGTTATGGTCCAAGACATAAGAAGATGCTACAATTGCAAGATAGGAGCCCCAGGATATATGGAAATAAGAGAAGCCTTTGTGAAGCTGTGTGTCGATGGAGTATGAAAAGATGAATACAAAATTGTTGAAAAGAAGGGTTTAACAAAATTTTTGAGTTTTCCCATTGTGTTCAAGACAGAGTGGATCAGACTTGTATTGAGTAGAATTCATGATGGTAGTCTATGGTTAGAAGATGTCCCTGTCAAAATAACAAAAAGAATAATTCATAGGGTAACTAGATATCCTACCCTAGATTGGCACAAGACCTTGAGAAGTGAATCCAAGGAGGTTATAGAAAAGAAAATAGGTGCTCAGTGGAACAAAAGAGGAATGACTATTCATACCTTCAAGATCCTCTAGTTGAGTTTGTTGTTAGAGTTATTGCCCACAAATTCTACCAATCCAGTAGACTCAACAGTGTGCCATGTATTGCAGTGGATGTAGGCTACAAACTAGTGAAAAAGGATCATACTTATGATCTTGTTGAATTGCAACTATAGTAGATAAATGAAAACCTAATAGCTATAAGAAGGTCAAAGGGTGCCCAATGCAAATTTGGAGCAATTTTGGTTTGTATATTCTTTTATGTTTAGAATGAATTTATTTCTTTTGGCAAAGTTATATGGAGGAATGATAGAACTATCATATCCCAAATTGATGAATATATAGAACAAATGGGAGACAATTTTGATACCTTGATGACAAGTTATTTTGAGGATTTCAAGAAATCCATGAAGCAAAGGGTGAGAATAACAATTTCCTTCGTAGAAAAACATATTAATGATATATGCTTCTTAGTTGATATTGACTTCACCTATATCCAAGCAGCAATTCCAAGGGTGAGATGGCTAAGGCCATTTGGTTATGAAATTAACATTGATGAAGCATCTGCAACAATAATTGCATTGTTGGTAGAAGAGACAAATAAGAGTACCCCACACTTTGGCACTTATGATGTGGTAAGGTCAAAGATAAATATGGAATTAAAAACTTCCTCCACATTGAAAAAGAAAGATAAATTGATGAAGAAAATTAAGAAGAAATTTGGTGAAGGGATAGAGGTTGAAGTTGAAGAAGATGATGATGACAATGATGATGAAGAGGATGAACAAGAGCAAGGCCCAATGGAATTAACTGAAGGCCTAGGTGAAGACAAGGAGGAAGGTGATGAGGAAGAAGAAGCTAAGGAAGCACCAACCCAAGCTGAGCCAAAGAAGAGAAAGGCAAAAGATCAGCCTCCAGCTTAGCCCAAACCAAAGAAAATTGCCATGCCATCACCTCGAAAGGCAACAACCAGAGCTACAACGAAGGCCTCCACACAAAAAGCTAAAGAGGATACTACAAAGAAGAAACCAATCAAGAAGACATAGGAAGAGCCAAGGAAAAGAAGAAAATATGTAGTTCAACCTGATACTGATGAAGAAGATCAATCTGAAAAGGTAAGCCATTTTTCAGTTGATGCATTATGCAAAAAGATTAGAAATGGAGTTTTAAGCAACATAAATAAAGTTGATTTCAATAAGTTCACTAAAGAAGAACAGAATAGAATAGAAGAATTAGTTTATGAAATGATGGCATAGTTCAAGTACACTCCTCTTGAACTAGATGGACAATTGTTAAATGATCTGTCTAAAATTGTAGAAGATAGATGGCATTTCTATTTGAGAATGAAAAAGGAGATGAGAGAATCAGCCCTAGCAAGCATACTGCCTGATTTGACTAAGGAGAAAATAGAGAAAGCAATCAAAAGGCACAACGCTAGGTTTACACCTAAATACAAGGCATTCTTCATTCTCCAAAACAAAATGGAAGATATTGTACAAAGAACAACAAAATCATGGAAGAACTTGTACAAAAACATTGAAGATTTTCTTGAAGAAGAATACAAGGAAGAAGCTTCTACCCCACTAGAAGAAAGAAGAAAAAGGAGAGAAGAGAAGAAAGAAGTAGAGCAAGGTAGAGAAGAAAAGAAGGAAGAAGAAAAGAAATAAGAAGAAGAGAAGAAGGAAGAAGAAAAGAAAGAAATATAGGAGGAGACACAAAAGCAAGATGAAACAACAACAGCTAGGCAAGAGCAGCAATAGGACTAGAGTGTGCAAACTAGCCCTCCTCATGTACCCATCACACTTGCAAAAAATATAATAGTACAAGATGTCCCTAACTTTTATGCTCAGAACATCAATACATTAACTGCAGAGGATCTCAAAAGAATCCTTGACCAATCCACACAACAAGCAAGATTATGTGCATATCCAGTATTGGTCAGTATGGATGAATTACAAAAGCTAGTAGAAAACACAATTAGAGATAAGGTGAATCCACAAGAACCACCTTCCATCATCTCTACAGCTACTAGTAGTCAACTTCAAATACCAACAGTTGTTTCATCAGGCATAGTTGACACAACAATACATAAGCCGAGTGTAGCAGCATACAAAGAAACATAATCAACAAGACAAACTATTACATCTGATCCTATAGCACAAACTCAAGGTGCACTTCTTAAGATTACAATAATTGATCAAAGTAGATAGTAGGAGGAGAAAATAGAGGAAACCCCTAAAGAGCAGGAGGCAATACAAACACTGATAAATTTGCCTACCTCGAGGACTCCTTCACAAAAGCCATTACAAATATCAATACTAGGATCAAGCTCTACAAAAGTTGCAAGGGTACTTCACTATGGAGACCCTGAACTAGATGAGGAGATAGTCATACCAAGTTATGACTCAAAACCAATAAACATTGATCAAATTAATGAGGTACAGGAAGCATTAAATAGAAGAAAGAGGCAAGAGATACTTAGGAAGGAGTATCAAAAAAAATGAACTTTACATGAAATTAAAGACATATTTATGGATGCCTTCAGTATTTAGTCACTAGATGAGTCAAATCATATCATGGAGCAATTATCAGATATTGTTGACCAGGTGACAAATGCAGACCAAGAGACAAATGCAAAACTTATGGAATGGTCTGAAAGAAAATTTCAAGGAAAAGTTAATGAGAAAATATCTAGTGAAATAGCACTTTCATAGATTGAATTGGCAAAAGTCATAGACAAAGTGAAAAAGGTACTTGAGAATATAATCTCATTGTACAAAAAGTTGTGTGACTTTTTATACTTCACACAAGAGACCAGCCAAAACATAATGAGCTTGGAGAGAAATTTGAATATTTCTAGCATGCAGCTACCAAAAGATCCAACTCAAAGTGAGAAGCATTTTGCTCAAACACTTCACACTCAGAAAGAGATAGTTGTATTAATAGCAGAAGAGGCCACCATCAAGGAAAAACTATTACAGCTCCAATCCTCCATAACCCCACATTTGGAAATCCTCCATAAAGAACAAGTCTATGCCAAAATTGTTCTCAAGAGAGACCCTAATCTTTCTACTTCAGAAGGACTTATTCACCTTGCTGTAGAGATTGCCCTCTAGCATAAATCATTGGAGATTGCTTTGCATAATTGGGATGCAACTCTCAGGATGATTATGGAGGTAAACAACACATTTTTGGTGAAATATGGTCTTAACCCTTAAATCCCTCTGACATAAGTCTCAAAAAGGGGGAGATAAAATAAAAAGGGGGAGACAAGAATGAGGGAGATGAGATAATGGGGGAGATAAGATAAAAAGGTAGAGCATGATATACAACATAAATTTTTTTTGGTTACCAAGATAGCACAAATAATGGCACAATCAACTCAGGGGGAGTTACAATAATTTTGAGGTATATATATTGTAAATTACAAAATTTTGATTAAGGTTTTAAAACCTCTGTATGTACACCAAGTAGATTAGTAAATGTACTCATAAGGTTAGTTAAGTGTTTTTGTCACTCATGTCAAAGGGGGAGATTGTTAGCCTCAAAATGGTTTTTGATAGTTGAGTGCCAACACACTTAACCACTTTCTTCATTGGAGCCAAGTACACCATGTATGCCAAGCCACAACATGAGCCAAGTCAAGAAAGCCTTCAGCTATCGAGTGATCTTTAAGTGCCGAGTGAAGATCAGGTGCCGAGTGAAGATCAAGTGTCAAATGACTTTAGGTTCCGAGCATGAAACAAGTATCGAGTGGTATTTGAGTGTTGAGTCATAGACGATGCTGAGCAATACAAAAATACAATAGGAGCCGAGTAAGCTAGTTTGTTACATGTGCCAAGCATCAAGAATCAGTAAGTGCCAAGCTACACAGAATGCACATATGAGTTTGTAACTTTACAAATGCAGATGTAAACCATTCTCATGGCTGACATATGACGAATCTCAAAGGATTAAAAAGATAAGAATGAATCTTTTTTTCTTCCTATGCAATCTACATGCAGCCAATAAGAAAAATGGAGAAGGCATGCAACCAATAGTAAATGTGCAAGGAATGAGTGGGAACCAAAGATTCAATATGGATCATAGATCCATACCTAACCCTAAGTCTTCTAATGTCTTTATAAGGAAGACAAAATCTCATTGTATATGTGGATGGACGAGGGTGTGTAAGGAAAACTATTTTTTTAGAGTGAAGAGTATCAGATCACAGAGGATCAAGATCAAAGAAAGCAGATCAAGTGCCTATATTCAGCAATCAAAGGATTGTAAGCTATCAAGTTTATTATACCTAATACTCTCTAGAAATTGTATTAGAAAGGAAACCCTATGGTGATAGGTTAGCTTAATAGCTATTTTGTAGATCCTATAAATAGGTGATTAAATCCTTTAATAGGGTAACACTTCATGTAAAGTGTTTGAAATCCTTTAATCAGGTCACTATTGATACAGTGTAAAGCCTTTAACAGGGCAGACCATCAGAAGTGGTTAAACTTTATTACTGCAGTGATTTTGTGGGTATCATCCCCACCCCATTTTTATCTTCTTATTTTTGGAGGGTTTCTGGGTTACCAAAATTTCTAGTGTTATATGGTGATGCTTATGTGTTTCTCATAATTGGTTGATATGTTTAAATACATGCAATCTATTTTTAGTTAAAAAGTTTTAATAGTAAAAATACAATACTTCTGATTCACCCCCCCTCTCAGAAGCATTATTCCTATTTGAATATTTCTACACTTTCTACCCTTGAAACTAGTTTGGAAGGGATTCTGACAATTATACATTCTTTGTATATGAAACATTGTGTTGATTTATTCACTATGGAGAATCAACATTGCATTGATCAAATCAAAGAATATTTGAAGGCTTATACTATTTAATTGAGTAAGAATGCAATTTAAAACTTACATTCATATAATAAATTGACATTTGATCAAGGAAGATTGGCCAAGTTGATGGCTTAAACAAAAAAATTAGAAATAAATTAATTTCAATCCAACTCATGTTTATACCCCATTTGGAAATAATTCAGAAAGAGATATTAGTTGCACAAAATATAGTTAAGAGAGATTTGCATCTCTTAACTATAGATAGCTTAATTGATTTAGGTGCCTAGCTAGAAATCCAAATTTAGGTCTTGGAATAAGTACAAACTAGATAGAATTTTGGATTGGAGGTGATTTCAACAAATCACAATTTTGTATTTGAAGAAGTACAAGTTGACCCCTAAAAACCCCAAGCCATAGAGTGACAAAAACAAGGGGGAAATCATTGATGACATCATTCATATGGGAAATCATATTAGAATGGTTTGAATCATATAAAGGAAATTAAATGTGTTAGCATCAAATATCATAGGTATATATATTGTATAGCAGAGTCAATTTTTTGAAGACTAGATCATAGTCTCAGAAGGAGTGTTATTATTGATATTTTGAAATTTAACTGAATTTATAAGTCATGAAAAAGTGTTTTTGCCACTAATGTCAAAGGGGGAGATTATTGATCTCTAAGATTGGTTGCCTATTAGTGCCCAACACTTAGTCATTTTCTAGGCAACATTGGTCAGTCATCACTATGTCTAAGCCATTTAGAGAAGGCTGAGCTACATGGGCTTATTTATATTTCACTATATGTCGAGAAAGTCAAAGGTTGTTGAGCACCCTAGTAGAGACCAAGCTATTATACATGTCTATTGAACTATATAGAGACCAAGTGATGTAAAGTTAACTTATGCCGAGTGAGTCAGTATATGTTGAGCCTATAGAATCTGAGGGACATCATGAATGTTAGTTATGACTAACCATCAAAACATTCAATTGCCAAGTAAACCAGCTTTGGCATATGTGTTTTTAATATGAAGAAAAATTGCGAGTGAGAAAAAAGGATAAGGACAAAGTGAAGAAGGCTATGTTTGATAGAGAGATTAGATAGAGCAACCTAGTAGTAAAGATTAGGATAGAAAAAATTAGATAAGGAGATTAGATTTAGACATTGAAGAGAGAATATTTGTAATAAGCTTCATAGAGAAAACTAAAGGATTAGGTACTAAGACATTCTAACTAGCATACTAAGGAGAATCTCTTAATAGAGTGGTTTTAATAGACCTTGTTAAATCTCCCAATAGAGTGCTTACTTCATTGTAAGTTTAAATCCTTTAATCAAGGTAGACTTAACAATCTTGTAATAATTTTAACTGAGCAGACCCCTCATAGGGTAGATCATCAAAAGTGATCAAATTGTAGCCCTAATGGGAAAACTTTGTTATTGTAGTAGTAAAGATTTGTGGGTGTTATCACCACCCCAATTTTACCTTCACTTGAAGGGTTTTTGGGTTATCAAAATCTATTTTATGAGTTTATATTTTTATGGTTGATGGATGTTATGCATGGATAGATTTTATTTCAATTTTATAGTTCATGATTATATGGTATGAGATCTAGGTATGAGATTAAGTAGGAGTGAATGCAATTAATCTAATTTTTGTTTCAAGAAGTGAAAAGCTTTATAGATCTTGATTCACTTACCCCCCAGTATATTGTTTCCCAATAAGATTTTTGATGCAAGAGCATCCAATGGTGTAAGGGCAATCCTTTATCACCCAAAACTATGCTTAGTGTTAGTTTATGTTTAAATTTTTTTCATTTTTGGATACCCATTTGGGTCAAATAGAGATCCCAACTCTCATAGTTCCACTATTGGTTATCTAGGTTAGAGTTTTTGAGCACCTTGAGATATGTGCCAATGTAAAAAATAGGTTATTTTTTAATTGATCCATAATTATGATTAGGTGGAGGGTTTAAGTTTGAGGGATGATTATACTTGTAATTTAAAGCACTCTAGAAAAAGAATCAGGTCAAAATGCTTTACGGTTTAAAAGTTATTGTAGTTTTAAGTTGCCTAGAGACCTCCTAAGAGTGATTCAAAGTTAGATTTGAGTTAGTAAATGACCTTGTATGGGTCTGAAAATTGAGGGATGAGAAAATATGGTCCATAGGTCTATATTTAACTTGGAGATCTTTCTATAAATGTAAAAAATTTGTCAATCAGAGTCCTAGATCAAAAGTTATGCCTCCTAGAAGTTGGACTACCATTTATGGATTCTTCTAATTTTACACCGACTTTTGACATGTTTTCTAGAACCTTTTGTTTTGGTAATGAATGCCAAATGAAATATTCTAAAATTCATTCCTAACCCTAAATGTAATTTAGGTTACTTAAGGTTACTTCTAGAATTGATAAGGTAGTTTTTGGTGGAGTTTGGGAGAAGGTACTGTGAGAAGGATTTTCTCTAGAATCTGATAACATTGTAAGCCCATAGGGCATGTTGTAGAGTCTATTTTTGTTGTATTTAATGTAATAGCATATCATTTTTGATAATAATATTCCCTCTTTCTTGTTGCGTTCATTTTTTTCTTGGATTGTGCCCCATCAAGTGGTATCAAAGCTTGTTTTCCTGAGTGTGTAGATAGAGCACCACCTATGAGGTAGTTTGCACCAAGACTATGTGGTTGTGAGTTTTGATACAAGAAAATGCCTCAAAAAATGGAGCATGGTGGAAGAGCTAGAGTTGTCACTCCTAAGGTTAGAGCCCTCCAGAGACAAGTCCAGGCATTACAAGAGGAGATTCACAAAGGGATGAATGTTGCCGTTGGTGATGAAAGTGAGGAAGAAAATGAAGAAGAAGGAAATATTGGGTAGGAAAGGGAAGGCAATGGAGAAGTCCTAAACTAGGTGGAGGAGAGTCTTTTTTAGGCCATTTTCAAGCTTGGAAAAAGACCTAAAATTGACGTTGGCATATTTTTGAGAAATCTAAACTAAATGAGTTGATTGACTAGATCAATAAGCTAGAGGAATATTTTTCAGTATAAGGATATTAGGGACCCTAATAGGGTTAAGTTTGTGAAGGCAAAAATGAAAGGCCATGCCAAAATTTGGTGGGAAAAGATTTATTTGGAAAGAAATAGAAGAGGAAAGGAGAAAATCACAAGATGTGATCACATGGTGGACAAACTAAAGAAACAATTCATTTCTGTTGATTATAAGCTTGATTTGTTCAAAAAGATGCAAGGTTTAAAGCAAGTGAGAAAATTTGTCTAGGAATACATAGAGAAATTTTATTGAATCCTTATTAGGGTGAGGCATGCAAATGAAAACAAGGAGAAGGTTTCTCATTACCTTAATGGATTAAGACCTAGCATTCAAGAGGAGTTAAGTCTGGTTAGAATGACTAGGATTGAAGAGGCAGACCAATTTCCTCGCGATTTGAGGAGAAGCTATAAAAAAAGTTTGATGGAAGGAATAGAGGGAAAAACCAAGGAGGAAGGGGTGGTGGTCGGTCATTTGGAGGCCAAAATGAGAACTAGAAGAAAAATGAAGATGTGGGTACTAGCCAAAATCAGAGGAATGAGGGTTTCAACTACTCCCATGATCAAAACTTTGGAGATCAGAGAGGAAGAGGTAGATGACATGGAAAAGGTTTAGGAAGAGGAGGCTCTAGTTAATGAAAGGGTCTTACTGAGTGGTGAGACTGAACCTAGACAAAGGAGAAGTTTGTTTTGTACTAGGTGCAAGTGCAAGGGTAAATGTTGTGATGTGATTGTTGATGGTGGAAGCACTAACAACTTGGTGTCATAGGAGATGGTCTCAAAGCTAAAGCTCAAGAGGGAGAAACACATCCAACCCTATCAGATTTCTTTGGTGCAAGATGATCATAAGGTCTAGGTTAGTGAGAAATCTTTGGTAAAGTTCAAAATTGGGAGTTACAATGATGACGCTCTCTATGACATCATTCCAATGGATATCTACCATTTATTATTGGGAAGACCATGGCAGTTTGATAGGCATGCTATACATGATGTTCATGCAAATACATACACTCTAAAAAAGGATGGAGTTTGCCACAAATTGAAGCCCTTGTTAAAGGAAGGTGAAAAGGTAAGTAGTAGTGCTAGGGTATGCCTTGTTGATGCAAGAAAATTTCTAGATGGCATGAAACATTAACATATGTGTTATGCTTTAATTCCTAGAAAAGATAAGGAAGGTAGTAGTGAAATTCCATTTGAATTTTCAGGTCTAGTAAGTGAGTATGGAGATGTCATCTCTGATAATGTTCCACAAGGGTTGCTGCCAATAAGGCAAATTAGTCATCAAATAGATTAAGTCCTTGGAGCTAGTTTTCCTAACAAGGCTACTCATAGGATGACTCCTACTGAGACTAAGGAGCTAAATAGACAAGTTCAAGAGTTGTTGAGGAAAGGTTTAATTCGAGAGAGCCTAAATCCATGTGCAGTACCTATAGTACTAGCACCAAAGAAGGATGGAGAGTGGAGAATGTGTATAGACTCTTGGGCTATAAATAGAATAGCCATCAAGTATTGGTTTCTTTTGCTAAGAATGGATGATCTTATGGACTATTTGAGTGGAGCTTAATACTTCACCAAGATAGATCTCAAGAGTGGTTATCACTAGATACAAATACGAGAGGGAGATGAGTGGAAGACTACATTAAAGACTAAGGAGGGCCTATATGAGTGGTTAGTCATGCCCTTTGGACTGACCAATGTGCCAAACACCTTCATGGGGCTTATGAATGAGGTATTAAATAAATATTTGGGAAAATTTGTTATTGTCTATCTAGATGATATTTTGATTTTTATTTTGTCTTTGGATAAACATTTATTGCACATTCATAGTATCCTTGAAAGGTTGAGGGAAGAGAGATTGTTGATTAACTTGAAGAAGTGTAACTTTGTCAAAAGGGAGTTAGTTTATTTGAGGTTTGTTGTGTTAGCTGAGGGTCTCAAAATGGACCTAGAGAAGGTGAAGGTCATCTTGGAATGGCCTACTCCAAGGTCTACCACTGAGGTGAGCTTATTCCATGTTCTGACTAGTTTTTATAGGAAATTCATTAGGAATTTCAGTAGTATATGTGCACCCCTAATTGAAATAATGAGGGGATATATAAAAGAGTTCAAGTGGACTATAAGAGTTACTATGAGTTTTGAATTGCTAAAGAATAAGGTGATAGAGCAACCTGTGTTGGCACTTCTTGATTTCAAAAAAATGTTCTAGGTGGATTGAAATGCTAGTGGTAGTGCTATTGGGGTTGTGTTGAGCCAAGAAGGTAAGCCTATTGCCTATTTCAATAAAAAAATGGAATGATGCAAAGAAGAAGTATTCAGTTTATGATTAGGAGTTTTATGCAATAGTTTAAGCCTTAAAGAAATGGAGGCATTATTTGTTGCGAAAAGAATTTTTTTGGTATACTGATCACCTACATTGCAGTACCTAAATAGTCAAGGTAAATTGAATCAGTGACATTTAAAATGGGTATAGTTCATGAAAAAATATACATTTGTATTGAAACATAGAAGCATAAGGTCTAATAGGGTTGCAGATGCATTAAGTGGGAGACATTTTTTGCTAACAATAATACAGGTTGAAGTGGTTGGGTTTGATGAACTCAAGAATATGTACCCTGAGGATCCTAACTTTGTAGAGGCTTGTAAGGCTTGTAAAGAACCTGTTACTCTAGATAGGACCAGGTGGCTTGATTACATGATTTAGGATGGTATGTTGTTCAAGGGAAGTCAATTGTGTATCCCAAGTAGTTTCATAAGGGAGAACTTGATCAAGGAGAAGCATAGTGGAGGGATGGCAGGATACTTTGGTCAAGATAAGACCATTTCCATTATTAGAGAACATTATTTTTTACCTCAATTGTCATAAGATGTGAAGAAGTTTGTGCATAGTTTTCAAGTATGTCAAACAAGTAAAGGATATAGTCAAAATACTAGACTCTATCGGCCATTGCCTATTCCATTGAAGCCTTGGGAGGACATAAGTATGGCTTTTATTCTTGGATTACTGAGGACACAAAGGGGTAATGAATCAGTATTTGTAGTGGTTGATAGGTTCTCCAAGATGGAATATTTCATTCCATGCCACAAGACTCATGATGCGGTGCATATTGTAGATGTTTTTTTAGAGAGGTGGTGAGGCTACGTGGTTTCCCAAAAAGTATTGTTTCTGTTAGAGATACTAAATTTTTTGGGTATTTTTGGAGGACTTTGTGGAAGAAGTTGAAGAAAAAATTGAATTTTAGTTGTGTACATTATCCACAAATTGATGGACAAAAAGAAGTAGCGAATATAATTCTGGACAATTTGCAAAGGTGTTTAGTAGCAGATAAGCCCAAGAGATGGGGTTTGATTCTACCACAAGCAAAATTTGCTTACAATAATTCTATAAATAGGAGTACTGGTAGATCACCATTCCAAATTGTGTATGGGAGTAGTCCAAGGACTACACCAAAGCTGAGGAAGATGGAGCAAGAGGAGAGAACAAGTGCTAAGGTAGAAGACTTTGCTAAACATGTCAAGAACCTACATGATGAGGTGCAAGAACATATTACTAGGATGAACCTATAGTATAAGGCTAGGGTAGATCAAAGAGGAGGCATAAGGAGTTTCAATTTGGAGATCAAGTTATGGTATATTTGAGGAAGGAACAATTTCCAGTGGGTGCCTACAACAAGCTGAAGATGAAGAAATTTGGCCCCTGCAAAATTTTGAAGAAACATGATTCAAGGAATGCATAGGAGGTGGAGTTGCTAGATGGGATTTACATTTCTCCTATTTTCAATATTGTAGACTTAATAGAATATCATGATGATGATGCAAGTTAGGAGTTGATGCTAGAGCCATGTCCACTTCTTACTTCTACAAAGGAAGAGATTGAAGAAGTTCTGGATAGTTGCGTGGGCCAGAGTACCAGAAATAGGCAGTAGGAAGAATAGCTAGTGAAGTGGAAAGTATGATCAATAGAAGACTCAACTTGGATATTTGCAATGGAGGTTGCCCATTTGAGTTTTTCTCTACTAGCTATAAAGTGACAGGGTCACTTTTCAATCTACCCTAGGTGTTTGATGCAGAAGCATCCAGTGGTGTAAGGGCAATCCTGTATCACCCTAAAAATATGCTTAATGTTAGTTTCTATTTAAAGAATTTTCAATTCTAGATACCCATTCGGGTCAAATAGAGATTCCAACTCTCATAGTTCCAATATTGGTTTTTTGGGTTTGTTTTTGAGCACCTTGGGATACATGCCAATGTAGAAAATAAGTTATTTTATAATTGAGCAATAATTATGATGAGTTGAGGGGTGTAAGTTGGAGGCATAATTATATTTGTAATTTAAAGCACTCCAAGAAAAAGAATCAAGTCAAAAGGCTTTACAATTTGAAAGTTATTGTATTTTTAAGTTTCCTAGAGACCTCCTAAGAGCAGTTCAAATTCAGATTTGAGGCACTAATTGGCCTCATACAGGCCCAAAAAATGGGGAAAGCTAGTTCATAGGGCTATAGAGCACTTGGAGAGCTTTTTAGGAATATAGAGGGTTTGTCAATTGAAGTCCTAGATCAAAAGTTATGCCTCTCAAAAGTTGGACTACCATTTATGGATTCTTCTAATTTTACACTAACTTCTAACATGTTTTCTAGAACCTTTTGTTTTGGTGGTGGATGCCAAATGGCATATTCTAAAATGTATTTGTTAGGAATTCATTTTGCATGAGGTCAATGACAGGAATCGATAGTGTAATTCCTCTCTTGAAAAGTAAATCTTTTTAAGGATCCGCTCCAAGGTTCAGTGTTTGTCTTGCGATGTACCAAAATTCGCTTAGTAGAAGATAAATGTGAGTGTTCACAAGGAGGCCTTTGCTGGTTCAAAAAACTCTTTTATCTTAGAATTGAGGTAAAATTTGTTCGCTGTCTCAAAATATCACACCAAAAGAACAATATTTTTGTATTTTCTATTTTTCAATGAATGCAACTCTAACAATGTAGCTGGTATGAGGTCCTAATCTAACAAGGGGGTTAGCAAATCAAATAACAAAATTGAAAGCAAATAACATGAAATTAAAATTCCTAAACAGACATAAGCTATAGAACACAACATGCTACGAGTTAAACCTTCAAAGAAATTGGCAGGAAATCAATGAAAATAGGAGCAGCACTTCCTAGAATCCACTGATGCAATTGTTGGTGAGAATCTTTAACAAATCGAACGATGTTTCACTCTTCATCAAATTGCAAGGCCATGAAAAGTGTGCTCATGCGAGACAAAAAGCTATGTGTAGACACTAAAAATTGTCCCGAATGACTTTATTAATTTAATTAATAATGGTCACATTCTTCTACTTATTTAATTAAAATTATTTTAATTAAATAGGTTCATTTTTGGCCTAAGTATTTAAATTTAATTTAAATACCTCCTAGCCTTAATGTGTTAAATTTAATTTAACACATGATTCTCCATTTATTCCCCTTTTTAAATAAATTTTATTTATTTAAATATTCCATATCCTATTAATTTCTTCTAGACCTTGATTAAATTAAATTTCATTTAATTTAATCTTTATCCTAATCTTTATCCATAGCCTAAGAGTATGTGTACTCTTATGAGTTGTCATGATAAGGGTTTACATTTCTTTTTAAGCACATGGTGTCTACAACTTGAGAACTTTCTATACACATTTGCCACCTCATCATTTTTATCCTCCCAACTAAGAATATGGGATAAGGTGCTTAATTGTTAATTCTTATCCTTATCTTTTAGACACCTTCTAGATGTTTACTGAGATTGCATATAGAGATTATTGGATTGCATTGACACTCCGTCGCTTTGAGTCTAGAATCACCACATTGAGAGCTTGCATTATAGCTGCATTTCCATATTGAGTTCATAGGCTGCATATTAGTGATTTGATAGTTGGTTAGATCTACATTTTGTATTGCATCTTAATTTTTTTTTTGTGCATTCACATTTAGTTTACATTCTAGTTTTAGTTTTCATTCTAGTTATAGCTTGCATCCATAGATAGTTTTCATAATTTCATGTTCATTGCATCATAAAGTACCTTTGAGTGTGACTTCCTCCATAGTCATATCTTGAAAGTATTCTTCTTTTCATATAGTCTAGGATCATATTGCACATTCACTTTTCACTCACACTCACAATTGCACTTCCACACAAGGGATTTACTTATTGTTGTGTTTGTGAGAGCGTACCAAACACACCCTCCATCAAAGATACACCAACAATGGCTACACATAGCTGCCCTTGTTGAGTAGTAGAGGTGGTTGGAATTTTGGTTTTTTGGTTGCTTTTGTGGATTTCTTTTAAATTAGCTTGATTCCTTAGGCTTCCAGCAATTTGTACATTTTTTCAGCACACATTTTGGCACATCCAGTGGGACCCACGTCCCTGATCTTACTTTTGAAGTCTGCCAATAAAACTTTCTATAGTTCGGACTAGCATTTTGTCATCTCTGATAGTCTTAGTCTCATCTGCATTGTGCGTCTATGCATATCAGCGTCTCCGTAGATCAACATTTTCGAGAACAAGCATCTACGCCGCCGCCAAAAAAATTAGGTTCCTTTTTTTTTTTGGCATCTGCGTCTAATTTATTCTGTCGTCTACATTAGGTTTTGTCATCTGTGCTAATTTCTCTGTCGTTTGATCACTGTGATATGTCATCTGCGATCTAAAATTGGCATCTCCGCTTTGTATCCTAGCTTTTGCGCTCTGCATTTTGGCGTCTGCACTCTGCACTTTGGCGTCTATGCTCTGTACTTTTTTGTCTGTGAGTTTTAGCATTTTTTAATATTAGTGTTTGTGACTATTGAGGTTTAAACTAACAGTTAACTATTTCTTGAGCATTTTGTGAGTTTGCAGGTTGATGATTTATCTTAGAGGATGAACTTGAGTGTAAAAGGCCTAGTCACATTTGAAATTGGATCATTTTAAATGGGTACATTTAGTATAGAGCACATTTGGATTTGGGCCTTAAAATGAAATCACATCCAAAGCCTTAAGAAAAATTAACTTCATTTCAGCATTTTCATTTTCAGCATTTTCTTTTAGTATTTTATTTTCTACTATTTAAAGTTGGAAAGAACTTTGTATGCTCTAAACACGTGTGTCTTCAATTAGAGTAGAAAACTTAAATTTTTGTGGATAACGAACAAGTGTCTTTTAAACCCCAAGTCCACTTACGTATTCTCTCCCCTCGCGCCTTTGGGCAATCTTGGGTGCACAAGAAATAAGTGGATTTGTTTTTCATTTTATTAGGAGGCCTACTTGGGGATTTCATCACCCCTTGGGACGACCTCAACTCCAGTGTTTTGGCGGAGTATAAGAATCAGGAGGTGAATTGAAAGACACCTCTCTTGGAAGTGTAAATATTGTCACTCTTGGCTAAGCCCCAAAGAACTTTATACCTTTGGGAAGTGAAGGAGGAGATTTGGGTTACCGTCTCCCCCCAGCTGTGTGGCAGTATTTCATTTCATCTACAGAATTGGGCCTCATGTACCTAGTGTATATCGAGGATGCCCTTTAGTTAAGCCTTGTATAGCCTAGTATCAGCCTTATTAGGATTGTTGTTGTGTTTGGTGTGTTTTTTCAAATAATTTAAAAAAAAAAAAAAACAAAAACTTCAAACAAGCCAAAAAATGAGTGAAATTGTGAGGGAACCTTTGCAGTAAGATAGGTTAGGTGAGGTCTCTTTGACTCACAGTCATCTTTTGGAAGTTTTTGGCATTAGAGTCACGTTTCAAGTTTTGGTTGAGTTTATTTTTGATGTCAAAAAGTTTGAGTCTTGTTTTGTTCTTGCCATGACCAAAAAAGTCAACCAAACCAAGCATAAGAAAGTGAAACTGTCCAAACCACATGTCTACAAAGAAAGGAAGAGACTAACACACGGTGACAAACAATTTAGCTATGCAATCAAGGACATTCAAAAAGAAGAAGCTAGGCAAGACCGCTACGATAGGATCACCTATAACGAAAAACTTCAGAACTGGTCTGCTTTCCCAGGTGTAAACCCAAGGTTCTTATTTCCTGTAAACAAAAATTGAATCAACCATATATGTGGCCATCATACATTCATCTTTCTTATTCATTTCCATTTCTTCCATCTTCAAACTTTCTTCTAAGGGAGCTAAAAAAGCTAAAAACATCTTTTTATCTTGTGACATCAGACCTTACATCCATAAGAAAACACCTTATCCTAATCACATTCTCTTATTTGGGACCACAAGTCAGTCTCCAAATAGCAAGAAATCCATTTAGTGTCCTATCTTGCCTATAAGATCATATTTGACTATCTTTGGTAAGAGAAAGATACTCAAGTCTTACTTATTTGGGATCACAAGTCAATCTCCAAATAGTAAGCAGTCCACTCAATACCTTACCTTGCTTATTTGGGACCACAAGTCAGTCTCCAAATAGTAAGTGATCCATTTGGTGTCTTATCTTTCCTACAAGATCATATTTGACTATCTTTGGTAAGAAAAGGATACTATTATCTTTCAATATCATTTTGTTTGCTAAACTAAGGTCTCTTGTTCAAATTTGGGTAGTTGACCCACTGATCATCTAAGGTTAAGAGCTCTCATTTTCATTTTCTATTTCTCTCATAAGCCTTCATTCATAATTTGGCCATTCTTGTAGGGTAAAAACATGATCAGGAAGGTTTACATTCAACCCCAAAACACATTTGTGGGAATCGACAAAGCAATCAAAAATGGAGAATCTTCCTCCTTTAGCTGCAACTTCATTAGGGGATGTGGTTCCCTCTAATCTGAATCTTGGTATGCCTAATATCCAAGAGCCACAACAACCTTTTCATAATAACAATCCAGGTGTTAATGATGAAGAAGTATACCAAGATGAAGACCCTATTGATTTCGGTGATATTTCTAGTGAGGTTAAGACCTTCCTTGCAGACCCTTACAATGTAGAGATGATGGAGAAATCCATTAAGGAAAACAAGATTGACATATTCTTAAATTTGATCAAGGATGGTGTTAATGTTCCTACAAGTTTTGATGAGAACATCCTATTTAATCAAGTCAAGAAAGGTGGTGCTCCCTGAGCACCTAATTCAAGTGCAATACCAACATCAAGCAAAGGAAAAGAACCTACGGTGACAACTAGTGCTATGCCCACATCTAGCACTTTACCACAACCAACGCTTCAAACCAACTCTAAAATCTTTCAAAAATTCATCAATGCTCTATCTAATCTTGCCACATACACTAATGCTCCACAAAACATCTCAACAACTTAAAATGTAGGAGGCCTTGGTATTAGTCAAGCACCAACTCAACCAATGGTCATTTCTACACAGCCTACACCTTCACCTCAGTTGCATGTGCCTACAACCATGGTAACAACATCGGCGACAAATGCAATGAGTGCATATCAATAGGGTGGTTCAAATGGAACAACTCCACCACCCCAGCAGTCACAAGCACAAATGAACTCTGAAGTAACACATCTCACTCAAATGTTTCATGAACTACGAAATGAGGTGCGCAACACAAACAATAAAGGGGTAAAACACTTGTCTCTTGATGAGATTTGTCCTTTTGATAAATTTGTTCCTGTTACTCCATTCCTAGTTGGTTTTGAGATTCCAAAGTTTGACAAATATATGGGAAAAACATGCCCTATCACACATGTAAGGGAGTTCTATATTTTTTGTCAAGAGGTGGCATACAGTGATGATTACCTTAAGAGACTCTTTCCACAAAGTCTCGGAGGCCCTGCATTTGAGTGGTTCATAAATCTACCTAAGGGTTCTCACACTACCTTCAATGAATTGGCAAATAAGTTCATAGCACAATACTCTTACAACATGGACAATCAGGTTTCATTAAGTGACTTGTGTAATACTAAGCAACAAAATGGAGAAACTTTTGCCAATTTCTTGCAAAGATGGAGACATCTTGCTAGTCATATGCCATACAAAATTGAGGACTCTCATCTTGTAGATATTTTCATCAAAAATTTGATACCTAAAATGTCCTTTCACTTGAAAATGGCGAGTCCTGAGGACTTTCCTACTCTAATCAAAAAGGGTAAAAACATTGAAAGTGAACTTTTAGAAAAAGGCACCATTAAACATTATAGTTCTTCATCTTCCCATAATGAATCGAACAACAATAACAAGCCTATATCATGGTCTAAGAATAGGGGTGTTACACACGATGGTGTTACGGATGTCAAAAGACTTCAAGGAGGTAGCAACAATAATTATCGCAATCGTAACAACAATAACTCAAA
This sequence comes from Cupressus sempervirens, assembly GCA_028749045.1. Lineage (NCBI taxonomy): Eukaryota > Viridiplantae > Streptophyta > Pinopsida > Cupressales > Cupressaceae > Cupressus > Cupressus sempervirens. The sequence goes on along the minus strand of CM053786.1, from coordinate 614,285,196 downwards.
TCAAGACAACCAGGGTAATCAGCAAGCTCGATTCTTTCCGCGTAACAATTACAATCATGATTATGATCGAAATAGGACATTCACCAACTTCTGTGAACCATTGGAAGCCATCTTTCAAAAGTTGGTAGATCATAACTTGATGGTGTTTCCTAATACACGTCCTTTTGATGAAAATCAACCAAAACCTAGGTGGTATCAAGAAAATGAATATTGCAAATACCATCGCGTCAAAGGACTTGATACCAATAAGTGTTTCAAACTCAAAGTGTTTATCCAAAACCTTGTCAATAATGGAGAAATTGAAGTGGAAGGAGGTCCTTCCTCTAAGAATGCTAAGTTGAAAATATTTCAAAAGCCATTTCCCAATCACAACAATGGTAACAATAATATGAATCAAGCCTCCACATCAAACGTTGTACCTTATGATTACTCTACTAACCACATATCAGGGTTTGACTCCTTGTGTGGTAAAATAAATACCAATGATATATGTGGTTTTGACTCCTTATGTGGTCACATCGAAAGGGTAAACACTCATGTGAATACCCTTGTCTTACAAGCAGCTGATTGTGATGCAACCACTCGACGTAGAAGACTCATTTTGCAAGCAGCTACTCCTAATAATAGTAATTCACCAGCTCCACACATGCTTGCTGTGCTATCCACTCCACAAAGGCCCGCTTCATGCTATGATGTATTATCCCAACTAGGTAAGACTCTTGCACAAATATCCATCCTCGAGCTTCTTACCACCTCACCTGTACATAAGGAAATCTTGGAAAAGGCTCTTTTAGAGTCTTGTGTCCCTGATAATATTAATGCCGCCCAATTCACTACCATGATTGGAAACCTTGCCACTCAACAACATTTGGTCTTCACAGATAAAGATTTCCAAGCTCCCAATCCCAACCATAATATGTCACTCCATATTGAAGTCCTTATACAATGACATAAAATAAAAAGAGTCCTCATAGACAATGGATCCGGTCTAAATCTTTGTACATTAAAGATGATTCATTTCCTGGGACTTCCAGAGGATCTCCTTGATTCTAGCAAAAGAATTACTATAAATGCATATGATGAAAGAGAAAGGGAATCAAAAGGAGTTATTATGTTTCCTCTCAAAGTTGGACCAGCCATTATCAATACTAAATGTCATGTCCTAGATTTAGATTTGCCATATAATATCTTGCTTGGTAGACCATGGATACACACTCTCAAAGCAGTGCCTTCCACATACCACCAATGTTTGAAATTCCCGCACCAAGGAAGAGAAGTTACAATTCTAGGGGATCCTACACCCTTTGAATTTTGTAGAAGATTGGAAGGTACTCAGACAAATCTTTGTCCCATAAGTGAGTTTTCTACAGTCATACCTAAGCCTCTTGTCATTAAAGAAACTTCTTCCACTACAACACCAGAAGCAGCCCATGAGAGTTCAAATTCCTATAAAGGAAAAGAGAAAGTTGAAGATGCTAAAGTTATCAGTACAAGGAAAAAGACCACCTTTACTGACTTGGGAATGGGAGAGTATAAGTTCGAAAATGCCTTGTGTGTTGGACAATTACCACTCTCCCCTTGTTCCCTTGGAAACCCTTCACAATTGCCATCCTCTACTAATAAGGAAACCATGCAAGTTAACAAAATGACATTTGAACATTGGGGTTCCCTTAGTGATGAACACATGGAAGATAATATTTTGGATTGGTTATATTATGATGGCAAAGATGAACCTATGGAGTTTCCTAAGGACAGATATGTCAAAGCACCTACCATTGTTGAAAGCATGGGATATCATGGTACTGGTCTTGGCCCAAATGAAAATGGAATTAGAAAACCCTTAGAAGCTAATAGCTATCCTAAAAGATGCAGTTTGGGTTCCCTCAAACCTAAGGTTAGCTTTGCTGACAACTATTTGGCCGAACCTGAATCTGAGACTGAAGAGGAGGAATTCTTCGAAGTGCCTTTCCAATATGTCGAAGATGACCTAAATAACCATGTCCATACCATTACCATAAATGACCTTTCATCTGTTGATCTACCTCTCACTAACCCTGACATGATAGATTGGGTCCTTCAAGATATGCCACCAAGTTTGGACATTTGTAAGTCTGATGAGGTAGTGATGGCACTCTTTGGCCTTAAGAATCTTCAAGATTACGAGCATGAGATCCAATATGATGAAAAAGTCTACTTTGGTAGCCAAATAAACTCTCTTAGTCGCAAAAATGAAAAGGAAAACAAAAATAAAAAAATCAAAGAAACATCCTCTAGTGAAAACCCTTCTAGGGCGCTTTTGGATGATGAAAAAATAAAATAAGGGATGCATCTTCTGGTGAAAACCTCATAGATGCCCCAGAAGAGGGAGAGTTGAATTTTCCATTCAGATCCTTGCCGCCAGAAAAGTCATCCATTTTGAATGAAGACACTATTGCAATAAACTTGGGAACAAAAGATAATCCATAGATTACCTACATTGCTGCCACCTTGAGTCCTGAAGAACAAAAAGCTATGACAATATTCTTGAAAAAAGGAAAGATCAAATTTGCATGGACTTATAAGGATATGCCTAGATTGGATACAGATTTAGTGGTACATCATTTGACAGTTGATCCCAAAATCAAACCAGTAAAACAAAAGTTGCATAAAATGCATCCTAAGGTAGCACTTCTAGTCAAGGCAGAATTACAAAAGATGCTAGAAGCAAAGTTCATTCAACCCATTGACTATCCTGAGTGGATCTCCAATATTGTTCCTATGGGAAAAGCATCTAGGGGCATTCATGTTTGTTCTAATTTTTGAGATTTGAATCTCGCATGTCCTAAGGATGATTTTCTACTACCCAACATAGACATCATAGTGGATTTGACAGCTGGACATGCGATGTTGTCTTTGATGGATGGATTTTCTGGTTATAACCAAATCAAGATTGCAGAAGAGGATCAACATAAGATGGCATTTATCATGCCTTGGGGAACCTTTTGTTATCAAGTCATGCCCTTTGGTTTGAAAAATGCTGGCGCCACATATCAACGCGCGATGACTACCATATTCCATGATCTTCTACACATCATATTGGAGGAATATGTTGATGAAATCTTAGGAAAATCCAAGACTAGAGAAGCCCACATTGATGTCCTTACTACTATTTTTGAAAGATTGGAGAAGTACAAAGTGCGCCTTAATCCAAAAAAGTGTGTATTTGGGGTCAAATCTGGTAAATTATTAGGTTACATTATATCTAGAAGAGGAATTGAAGTAGACCCTGCAAAAGTAAAGGCCATCATGGATATGCCTCCTCCTACCACATTAAGAGAGGTTCATAGTTTTCAAGGAAGATTACAATCAATCAGAAGATTTGTGTCACAGCTAGCTGATAAAGTTCATCCCCTTCAGCATTTGCTTCGTAAAGGAAATTAGTTTCAATGGGATTGCTTGTGCCAAAAAGCATTTGAACAAATCAAGGCATATTTGACTAATCCTCCAGTCTTAGTCCCTCTAGTAGCAGGACAACCATTGATCTTGTACATTTCAGCTACTTCAGTTGCCTTAGGAGCACTCCTGGCACAATTAGATGATAATGGAAATGAACAAGCCATATATTACCTCAGTTGAACACTAGTTGGTTATGAGTTGAATTACACTGCTATTGAAAAAGCATGTTTGGCCGTGGTCTTTTGTACATAGAAACTATGCCATTATATGCTTAATCATACTACATTTCTCATTGCCAAAATTGATCCACTCAAATACCTATTGTCAAGAGCCGCCCTGACTAGTCGAGTAGCAAAGTGGGTCTTAATCCTAAGTGAATTCGACATTGTGTATAAGGATCATAAAGCTATTAAGGGACAAGTAATTGCAGATCAGTTAGTTGAAGCACCTCTTCTAGGCAGTCACCCTATTGTGGTAGACTTTCCAGATGATACCATTATGACTATAGCCCCTAGTATATCATGGAAACTTTTTTTTGATGGATCCTTCACACAAAAGGGATCGGGGGCAGGAGTTTTGTTTGTAACACCACAAGGGGATTTAATTCCTAAGTCCTACAAAATTTCATTCTCTTGCACAAATAACATAGCTGAGTATGAAGCATTAGTGACAGGAATGCATCAAGCAATTAAATGGAATATTAAGAATCTTCTTGTCTTTGGAGACTCACAACTAGTTATCAAACAAGTGACTGATGAATATCACATCAAAGATGAGAAATTGTTGCCCTATCGCCGAATAGTTGAGAATCTTAAGCAACACTTTACAAAAATTGTCTTTCAACAAGTTCCAAGGGCTAACAATAAAGTAGCAGATGCCATGGCCACTATTGCTTCTATGATTGCCATGCTAGAATATAGTCCAAAATGTGAGTTTCTCAGTGAGAATCTTGTTACTCCTGCTTATGAGCAGAATGATTTTGAAGTGATGTGCAAGATCATTGGTCCTAAGTCTCCATGGTATGCCAATATTTTTGCCTATCTACATCATAAAACTATTCCCATAACCCTCACTCCAAACCAAAGTAAGACCTTTATTCACCGAACTGCTCACTATACCATTATAGGTGATACCCTTTTCTGGAAACACTTTGATGGAACCCTCCTCCGATGTCTCAATTCAGATGAAGCCAAAATGAAGTTAGAAGAGGTTCACCAAGGGATTTGTGGTGCCCACTCTAGTGGCTTTACGTTAGCGAAAAAGCTTCTTAGGATAGGTTATTATTGGCCCACTATGGAAGCCGATGCATATAATTTTGTGAAAAGATGTATCCCTTGTCAGCAACATGGCGATTTGATACACACTCCTGCCCAAGACTTGCAACCTACCATCACACCATGGCCCTTTTCTTGCTGGGGATTTGATCTTGTTGGTCAAGTGTATCCTAATTCTGCTAATGGCCACAAGTATATTATTTCCGCAACTGAGTATTTCACAAAATGGGTTGAAGCCATTCCCCTAACCTACATCACTGGCAAGCAAATTTCTAAATTTATCCTAAACTATATTATTTGCCACTTTGGTATACCTCAAGATATTATCACTGATAATGGAACCCCATTTAAAAACCAAGAGGTAGCCACATTATGCCAAAAATTTGGAATAACCCACCATTTCTCCACCAAATACTACCCTCAAGGCAATGGCCAAGCTGAAGCCACAAATAAAACCCTCTTGAAAATCCTAAAGAAAACTGTTGATGCAGCTGGCCATAATTGGCATCTCTAGATTGCTCCCACACTTTGGGCCTATCGAACCTCCATTCACACCCCCACAGGAGCCACTCCATTGTCCCTCGTCTATGGTTCTGAAGCCATTTTACCCATTGATATTGAGTTACCCTCCCTTAGAGTCTCTCTACAAAACCTCATATCCGATGAAGAATACCAAGTTGCTCGCTTGCAAGAGTTGGCACTCCTTGATGAGAGATGCCTAAGCACCCTTAACCACCTCTGCGTGTATCAACATCACCTCCAACTACAATATAATAGGAGGGTCCAGCCGAGGGAATTTGAAGTGGGTGATCTAGTGCTACAACATAATATGAGGAATCTCCAGAACCGTGAAAAGAAAGGAAAATTTGAGGCAAATTGGCTAGGTCCATTCATAGTTACAGCCAAATATGGTTCTAGGGCATATCAGATTGCTACACTTGAGGGGGATCCGCTCCCTAAACTTGTAAATATTTAGCATCTCAAGCGCTTTTATGCTTGAGCATTTGTAGATCTTGTACAGTCTTTAAAAGTCCAAAAAAAAAAAAAAAAGCTCTAAAAATCATAAAAAGTCCTGAAAAAAAAAAAATGCCAATCCATTGTCTATCCAAACCATTCCTTTCATGTCCTACCATTATTCCTTTTTTCCATTTGTGCAGAGTAGTACTTAGTCTTTCGCTTGTTGCTAAATCCAACAAAAGACCTCTTGTCTGCGAGGCCTCATTTTCATTTCCATTCTTGCAAGACCTCAAGTTTGCGAAGCATGCTTCCTGTCAAATGGTTGTTTAATCGCATTCTATTGCACACTCTTACGATAGTGACCACACTTGGATACACATAAAATCACCTTTTGGAGGCTTAATGATTCGAGAAGTTTGTTCATTTCACAAACCCCTTCTGGAATCACACAATCATATTATCACAAAACACTTGATTCAACATTTCCCCGTAGGATGAGTCCTTCCTATAGGCGATATGGGGACTTTCACTTTTCTAGACTTAAGGCTCTTGGCAGGAACTGTGAAATAAATGACTACTTGGTCATGAAGTCTCTTTTGTTTGGTTTGTCATTTTGGGTATCCATAAGAGACCTTTTAGGGTGTGCCTTGATCATCCATATTTTGGTTGTACCCAAATGGCTCTTATGGATTACTCATTTTTTTGTAGTTTATTTTCTTTATGTGTTTTATGGTTTTACTGTGTGTGTGTCTCAGATATTAATGCCTGTCGCAATGGGGGAAATTACGCAAAGGAGCTTTAACATTTATGCTTCTATAGCATATAATGCATACACTCTTTTGCAAAATAAAGATAATGGTGTGCTCTCCACATAAACACAATAGAATCCCTTGATTTCACTTAGTTAGGGTGCATGTAATATAGGGTTTCATTCAAGTCGTGCTTGAGACAAGGTTCTATTTATGTCCTCCTATGCTATGCTCCTGGATCTTTATGGGTGATGATTTTGACAGATATTCATTAGGTTGCATCTTTAGGTGGAGTGTTCATTTTTCATCCTTTTAAGTTACATTAATTGTTCAATATAGACTGCATTAGTTTACTCGTCAAATTACATTTCTTATTGCTCATTAGATAGTCTAGTTCATTTTAGCATTAGCATTACATTTAGGGGCACATACATATCATAATGCATAAGTCTTATAATCGCTAGCCAATCTGCATCACACATGTTAACCATCATTTAGTATATAGAAAAGTTACATCACATCCTGCATCATAAACGTCAGTCTCATAAGCATCACATAAAATCCATACATATGCATCATAAAAACTCATACACATATAGAATCATCAACTCATGTCATGTATATATATCACAAAAGAATCAATGTCTGTACAATCCAAATACATATAGAATCATATAGTACAAATGCATCATCAAAAAAAAAAAAAACTCGCTGCATCTGCACATATCTGTCAAAATATTTGATCTCTATACAAAATCTAGGAGCCATGCTATGAGGGTCCTGCTCCTCCTGTGTCACCCCCTCGAGGTGGTCAGCTCTACCCTATTGACTGCTCTGATCTAGCTCTACCACCCATGGTCCAAGAACTAGCCCCTCTCTCAAAATTAGGCTGTCGCTGGTCAGCAGGTACGACATCATGATACAGTGACTAATAATAGGCTGCCTCTCATACTACCCGTGCCTCAGATTGCCTGGCTGAGATGGCCTCCTGCATCACTGTCACACTAGCCCCCGGCATAACCATCTATCTCGCTATGTCTCGCTGCCTGTGATACTCATCGATCCGAGCCTGATTTTTTGCCTGCTCGGCATGCAAGGTAGACACCTCTCCCCGTAACCTCGCTAGCTCCTCAGTGTCAGCATGCACTGCCATACCCACAAAATCCCCTACATCTACTCGTGCTTGTAAAGCTGCTAGTGCCTCCTATGTGCTATCTGCTCTGACTCTCTGTAGCTGTACCTCTTCCGCCACATTTATGGCATCATAAATGCCTCTAACCTAGTTTAACTATCAAATTACGAAGAGGATCAAATGACTCACCGGTGCCCCCATCGCGGCTGGTCTCTAGTGCTCCCAAATGCGCTCACCAAGCTGCAATCTCTCGATAGGGTCCATAGTTTCTCTAGATGCTCTTCTCGTGGTGTGACAATGACCTTCCCATGGGTCCCTTGGAGGCTTATATAGGTCCCATGGACCCCGTTTGTGCACTTCTCTGCTCTGAGCCGTGTATGTCTCATGATTTCTCCATATTTTCATCCTATTTTTCTCATTTCTTTCTTTCCCTTCTTTTTGTTCCAAGACCTTTTCACGAAAATTGCCCAAATTTGTATTTCTTGCGCAATTTCCATGAGGGGGCATCAGGATTTTCCTTCCTTCTCTGGGGCAACCTGCATTTTTTTTTTTTGATATGATGTCGTGCCGACACCACATCAAAGAGGGGCAAAATTTGGACACTAAAAATTGTCCCAAATGACTTTATTAATTTAATTAATAATGGTCACATTCTTCTACTTATTTAATTAAAATTATTTTAATTAAATAGGTTCATTTTTGGCCTAAGTATTTAAATTTAATTTAAATACCTCCTAGCCTTAATGTGTTAAATTTAATTTAACACATGATTCTCCATTTATTCCTTTTTTAAAATAAATTTTATTTATTTAAATCCTCCATATCCTATTAATATCTTCTAGACCTTGATTAAATTAAATTTCATTTAATTTAATCTTTATCCATAGCTTAAGAGTATGTGTACTCTTATGAGTTGTCATCATAAGGGTTTACATTTCTTTTTAAGCACATGGTGTCTACAACTTGAGAACTTTCTATACACATGTTCCACCTCATCATTTTTATCCTCCCAACTAAGAATATGGGATAAGGTGCTTAATGTTAATTCTTATCCTTATCTTTTGGACACCTTCTAGATGTTTCCTGAGAGTCTTTAAATAGAAGCCCTGTCTCAAGCATTGCATATAGAGATTATTGGATTGCATTGACACTCCGTCGCTTTGAGTCTAGAATCACCACATTGAGAGCTTGCATTATAGCTACATTTCCATATTGAGTTCATAGGCTGCATATTAGTGATTTGATAGTTGGTTAGATCTATATTTTGTATTGCATCTTAGTTTTTTTTTGTGCATTCACATTTAGTTTACATTCTAGTTTTAGTTTTCATTCTAGTTATAGCTTGCATCCATAGATAGTTTTCATAATTTCATGTTCATTGCATCATAAAGTACCTTTGAGTGTGACTTCCTCCATAGTCATATCTTGAAAGTATTCTTCTTTTCATATAGTCTAGGATCATATTGCACATTCACTTTTCACTCACACTCACATTTGCACTTCCACACAAGGGATTTACTTATTGTTGTGTTTATAAGAGCGTACCAAACACACCTTCCATCAAAGATACACCAACAATGGCTACACATAGCTGCCCTTGTTGAGTAGTAGAGGTGGTTGGAATTTTGGTTTGTTGGTTGCTTTTGTGGATTTCTTTTAAATTAGCTTGATTCCTTAGGCTTCCAGCAATTTGTACATTTTTCCAGCACACACTATGTAGACACAATCGAGTGATCTCTTCTCAAGCTCGTTACATCAATAAAATTCATATATCTATAGAAAACACCTAAACTAAAAGATCACACAACTAGAAACAATGCAATAAACCTTTGGCTCAATCACAATCTCATGAATAAAATCCACAAAACAATGACACATTCAGGAAAGAATAACTACACTCCAAATGCTAGCACCAAAAGCATATCTTTATTGCATAATAACGACGACCCTTTTTACATTTTACAATGTGGTATTTATAAGAAATTGTCTCCTCAAATTATGTTGAGAGTGAGAGATCTTGATGCAATAAAATGTTTTTAAAATATTTAAACAAACTAAATATATATAAACTGACAATCTAACTGGTGCTTAGAGGGACTCCATCCATATTTTATTCATTAATTGGATGCATGAGCCCTTTACATGTCAAAAACAATGAAAGCATGAGAGAGAAAGTAGGAGGAAGCCATCAGTTGAATTAGAAGTGCATGGAGACACCAAAAATAGAAGCTAGCCCTTGACTTGATGTGTGTCGGAGTTAACTTGCCGTCAAAATGCACTCCCATTGCATGGAAAGTGCTATTTTTGGAATTGGTAGTCAACTATCAATGCACCTCTAAATTGAAGACCTGCATGAAAATGTAGAGCTGTGGATCTGCGTACCTGCAGAAATGCGGATCTACAGAGCTACAGATCTGTGGACCTGCGGATTGTAGATCTCAATTCGCCAAAAAATCAAAGTTCTCAATTTTGAAAATAGTTTTTGGGTTTTGCTCAAATGAGGTTTTAGATCACTTTTTGTACACGCTCCATGCCCCTTTCTAATGATTTACACCCTCTTTATAGCCAATTACTTTCATAAACTTGCACTTCCTCTACTTCTTCAATCAAAAATCTCAAGGCACCTGCATTGAATCTTGTCCCCAATAGATGCATAAGAAGAGAAACTTGATTTGCTTTATGTATCAAACCTCTGTATCTTTGACCTTTGTGTTCTCTCCACCTGTCCAATCCTTTTTGGTGAGAAACCAAGTGATCTAGATTATCCAAGATGATCAAATGTTTGCAACTTTTTCATATTTTTTCACAAATTTTTCTAGGCATTTTTAAACGACCTTTTTGGAGGTCTTTTGCTCAAAATTTCAAGCTAGAACCTTTGTCGATCCCAAAAAATGGATAGTTGAAGGCTCACTATTTTAGGGACCAAAATTAGATCTTCAATTCTTCTTTCCAATGGTGTAAGCAGTTCTGAATTCTGAGGGTTGAGTCAAAAGTTATGACCTCAATAAGTTGAGGATGCCATTTTTACCTACAAAAGATGCAAACATTAGTTCGTAGAGTTAACAATGCATAGTAAAGACACACTAGCTACCTAAACAAAACTGGAGGTGAATCTTGAAATCTGGCTAAGTCTGAAATTTTGAAGCCCTGAAATTTGGCTAAGTCTGAAATCCTAAAGCCCTGAAATTTGGCTAAGTCTAAAATCCTAAAGCCCTAAAATTTGGCTAAGTCTGAAATCTTGAAGCCTTGAAATTTGGCTAAATTTGGATTTCTGAAGCCCTGAAATTTCCTAGAATCTTTACCTTATCTCCGGGAGGTCTGAAACCTATCTCAAAAGATTCGTCGTATATATTAGAATATATCTTAAGTATAAGGAATTAATATACATCAACTTATTTTATTTTATTTTATTTTTAAATTTTTTTTTTTTCGTTTTCAAATTTTTTAATTTTTTGTGTTTTTCAATATTTGATTTTTTTGTGATTTTTGGACTCAAATTTCAAACAAAAATTCTTCTCCTGACTCTCAAATTGTGAGTCTATGAGTAAAAAAAAATAGGGGTTTCCCATTCCTAGTGAGGAATGGGGCATGTGTTGTGGACACCAGAACAATATTCCTAACCCTAAACCTAATTCAGGTTACTTAAGGTCACTTTTGGCATTGTAAAGGTAGTTTTTGGTGGAGTTCTAGAGAAGGTACTGTAAGAAGGGGTTTCTCCATAATCTGATAACATTGTAAGCTCATAGGGCATGTTGGGGAGTCTATTTTTTTGTATTGAATGTAATAGCATATCATTTTTGATAATAATATTCCCCCTTTCCTGTTGTGTTCATTTTTGTCTTAGATTGTGCCCCATAAACTTCCAACAATATTTTGGTAAGGAGCATCAATAAATCTAATTAGTTTATATGATTAAGCTTCACATTTCCAAAATTTGCAATAGCTAGCTTTTCACACATATTTAAATATTTTGCAAGGGTTAACTCACAGTGATGTCAATAATTCCAAAATTCACACAAATTTGGATATTATTTAGGGTTCTGTTACAAAGACATCAACAATTATAATTAATATATAAAAAAGACATCAACAATTCTAAAATTCACAACAACTAGAAATTCATACAAGTTTGACAACTTTTCAAGGGTGTCACTACAAATATATCAACAATTTTGGAATGCAAAACAACTAATAATTCACACAAATTTGTAACAACTATGAATTCATAAAAATTCAAATACATTCCAAGAGTTTCTTTCAAAAACACTAAAGCATTCATCCCGAACAAAAAATAGACATGGGAAAACCCTAACCAAGAAAAACTTGACAAAAACAATATTTCAAATCTAAAAAGATTTTAAATTCATGTGATTTACATTCTAACAAAAATTGAGCACATTCAATATCAAAACATAATCCAAACTTGTGCCTTCCAAAACTAGTACAAGAGCCATCTAAAACCAAAACTAGAGTTGTCGAAAAGGCAGTGAGGTGTTTTTCTGGTTTTACTCTTTTTTGATTGAAGGATTAATTTTATGTTTTTCATGAAAGTGAAGATATATGTGGTGAGGGAAATGAAATAGAAATGACCATTGAAAAATATACTAGTTGAATGCTAGAATGAATCAAGGAAAACCCACTCACCAACTACTCCTTTCAATCATCCCATGGTAATGGATGACACAAGACCTTGGTATATGGAAGAATTCTATAATATATCTAACCCCAATGACCATTCCTTGATGTTGCCTCTTCTCTTTCATTGGATACTATGAAAACACTGATATGCCCCTACTTATGGTAACTCCCGATCAACTTCATAAACTTTAAAAGATACATTAGTTGAAATTGAAATTTTGAAAGGATAAAGAAACATTTAGATTGGCTGTAGAGGGGAAGTTTAATAACTAGTTAACTTGAAGCCCTAGGCAACAATTTACTACAATGACAAGAACTAATAAACATATAATGAGAAATGTCAAATTGACCAATCCCTTATGCATGAAATAAAATGGAAAAAAATTATATTTAAGAAAGAGGAAAAGGAAACACTATAGTCAAAAGGAAATAAGGGGACACGGTAGTAGAAAGGAGGAAATAAACATAAAAATAATACACTTAAGCATAAATAAGGTGCAAGATTTAACAACAACAATATAATATTGAGGTGAAGTAACATAATAAACATTTCGGAGAATCCATCCATAATATGGAGCAAGACAAACAAGACATAAGTTATTTACATTTGGAATATATGCAGAAAATGTTAATATATCAACACCACTCATCAAATAATAAAGAGGACTACCATATAAACAATAAAAGCATACTATGAGGTCCTTCAAGAGAAATCAAGGTATACACTTGGAATGGGGAGCCATACATAAGACAAAACAAATCAGATTTTAAGAAAGAGCTCATGTGGAGGGAGAACTTTAAATTGTAGCTAAGCTAAGAAAGGTAAGTATAATATAAATTGAACATTCTTACTCTTTTTGTTATATAGGCAAATATTAAATAAAATTATATATATATATATATATATATATATATATATATATATATGTATGTATGTATGTATGTATGTATGTATGTATGTATGTATGTATGTATGTATGTATGTATGTATGTATGTATGTATGTATGTATGTGAAAGATATTTATCTAAAATAATATAATGCTATCATGGATATGAAATCCATTCAAATGATATTTTATTATTGATTTGAATATAGATATAAATAGATTTTATTTTTTTATTTGAGTAATATGAACATATGTTATATTTGTGATAATCAATTGTAGACACTTAAAATTTTTCTAAAGACTATAATAATTTATTTAATATTTCCCTTGAAATTATAATTATTTATTTAATTAATTAATTATATTTGTCATATTCTTCTACCTATTTAATTAAGTGGGTTCACTTTTCTAAGGTATTTAAATTTGATTTAAATACTTCCATCCGTAATGTGTTAAAATTATTTAATAAATGATCCCCCATAATCCCCCTTTTAAATAAATTATATTTATTTAAACCCCTCCATCTCATTAATTGCTCTAAATATATGATTAAATTAAATCTTATTTAATTTAATCTTAAACTTAGCCTAAAACCTAGTCTACACCTATCACTTTCATCCTCCTAAACCTATTGACCATTTAACCTCACTTAATTACCTTAATCATCTTGCTAAACCCTTCTTAAGCCTAAGTGTGTGCTCACACATGTGTGAGACCACTCCCTCTTGCAAGCTTTGTCCCCCACTCTTCTCTCCAAGTTTTCTCACATAGGTGTGAGCAAACTTTGAATGTTGACCACTTGCATGGCTTGCTTATGTGTCTCCTTGTGGTACTATGTGGATGCCACATAGATGCCACCTCACCCAGGGCCTCCCTCAAGCCTATAAATAGAGCCCTTGTCTCAAGCATTTTCATCTCCTCCACATGCATTTTTATCATGTTAGTTTGAGTTTTGAGCTTTCATAGTGATTTTCATGTTGCATACTAACCCTTGGTACCTGATTTTAGATTGCATTTCCATTGTTAGATTTAGCTTATTAATACATTTAGATCTTCATTTCACTTGCATACTAGTTTAGCTTGCACATTAGCTTAGTTTATTTATTTAATTCCATCTCCACATCCTTGAATTCTTTCAAAAATGGCTTCCTCCATAGCCATTGTTTGAGGTGTTCTTCATCTCATATAGCATAGTTTCATAGTTTCATCAATCACACTTGCACCTTCACACCAAGAGTTTCAAACATAGTTTTTTTTGGGAGAGCTCACCAAACATCCCTCCAATCCAACACACCAACAAGGCCTCTCATGGATGCCTTTGTTGAGCTATTTGAGGTTTCTTGAGGACTTGAGTTGTTGGTTTCTTTGAGTTGCAAAACTCAAGTAAATGTTTGTTAGTTTTATTTCATTGTTGAAGATTTAATTCATGCACATCAACTAATGTTTGTTTGTTAACTCTTGCTTCCAGCAGGTCAAATTCTCTAGTATACATCAATATAGCTCCTTATATAAAGAATATTAGATTTTGGATAATATTTTATTATCTTATAGAGCTAACACCATGGAGATTAAGGGGATTCATATCATGGGGTATGAGAGGCATTAAGGTCACCATTTGACTACCATGATTAGAATTAGTAGATAAGCTCCATATTGAAAAATATTCTAATGATATCAATAGATGCATATGTGATTGGCCTTGGATAGAGGATGTTCCATCCAAGAATAATCTTAAGGGAAACACTCCTAATAAGACGATTGAGTAGCTAAGGGTTATGAAGCTCGATTAGGAGATGTCCTTAACTTTGGGGTTAAAATAGAGGATAGAATAGTATATAATTATGATTCTAACTATTTATTTGTAGGTATTATTTATCCCAAGCTAACCCTAATAGTAGTAACATTACAAAATGCCTAAAAACAAGAAAATTTAAACCAAAAATGAAAATAAAATCATCAAAAGTATGGTATTCAATGGTGGATACACCTTCATCTAAATATGGCATTTATGAAGTTCAAATCTATGAGTCTCTATGGGAACCACCATTTTTCTTAGAAGAGGGAATATGATAAATCAAATGTTTGAAATGAAAATGACCTTTTGGGACTTATATAGGTTTTGACCTAATTTTGCAAAGTGGTCCAATTGGTAATTGGTGTAAAAATTGTTATGATGCAAAATCAACCTCAGAACATACGCAAATCAAAGTTTTATCAATTTCTTAAATTCAACATAAAAAATCAACTTTGGCCAACCAAGGTCAAACTTGGTTAAGAAGACCTTAGATCATTATAGAAAGCACTCATAATTTTATGGAAATCAACTAAAATTAGATCACATCAATCTTACATCATTGAATCTCATTCTTCAACCAAATGTGTTAGATCAACTTTTAATCACAAAATCTTTTGTTCTACTCTTGAGGGGGCATGAATGAATACATCATGGAATTAATTTATCTATTAACCTAATCAAAACTAAAATTCCTCATTGATAGGGGCATTTCATCACCCAGGGCATCTTAATTTCATCAAAACCCATATCAAACTAAGTACTCTGGGATCTATCTATATTTCTCTTAGCTTCATTAGAATTCATATCAATTGGAGGTTAATCAATCTCTTTGAATGAGTGACCCCATAAGAATTTTGATCTCATTTTGGTTTTGACAAGGCAGTGACAAAATACTTAAGTCATTACTTATCTAAACTATGTATGTGCTGAGTAAGTAGTGTATGTCAAGCAATATATGTAGTTAGTGCCAGGTAGATGGCATGTGCCAAGCTGCTCAAGTGCTGAGCAAGACATATATGCTAAGTAATTCATATGCCAAGTAAAATAGTGGATGCCGAGTCACTAAGGAGTTGAGTTCTAACACTGAAGATGTAGTGAATGTTGAGCAACAAAGCTTACATATGCCAAGTAAATAGTTTTGGACATAGTTATTTTTAATGGAATAAACTCCCATGTAAACTATTTTAGGGCCAACTTAAGGATTTTTTTATGATATTAGAAGATATATACTAAGGTATATTAAGAATCCCTATGTAGTGCATACAACAAATCAGATTAAGGGATGTTTTAAGTGGCAAAATGGGTTAATCATAATTGTTGATTCCTACCTAACCCTAGCTTACCTAAGTCTTTTTAAGGTAGGAAAACCCTAAAAAGTATGTGTGTGGATCACAAGAGAAGGGCGAATGCTAAGTGTAGAGAGAGCATTCATGGTGGCTAAGGAGGTTGTGAGAGAGATATGAATTCTAGAATCAATTAGAGAGAACATAATAGAGTGGTTAAATGATAGAAGAGATACATCTGATTATGAGGATAAAGTATACATAAGGAAAGAGGAGATCTAATATCTAGTAAAGAGGTGTTAATTGAAGGATCAATGCTAAAAAATTCTAATAGGTGAATTAGTGATAATCTCTTAATAGGGTAGCCTTTACATGTTTCAAGTTCTAATAGAATTTTGTGTATATATCTTAACTGAGTGCTTTTTTTATTGCAAGTTTAAGTCCTCTAACAAGGTACACTTCTAGCAGGGTGTTTAAAATCCTTTTACTAGGCGAGTCCTAATAATCTTTATATGCCTTTAACATGATAGACCTTTCACAAGGTAGATCATAGTTTATGGTCAAACTTTTGTAACCTTCATTGGCTACACTTTATAGTTGCAACAATAAAGATTAGTGGGTATCATCCCCACTCCAATTTTAGCTTCTTATTGGAGGGTTTTTGGGTAACAAACTAATTGTCACATGTTATTTGTTTTATGCTATTGATGAACATGTATGGCTAGCTATTTTAATTTACATGATAAATTGTGAGATGGATGTGTGGTGAATTTTTTTATGGTTAAAGTTTTGAAGTGTTGATTCAACACCCCTCTTGATCCCCCCACTTCCAAAGTTTACATTCCCATTGTTAATTCCAACAATTGGTATCAGAGCCTTGTTCTTGTTAATTCCAACAATTGGTATCAGAGCCTTGTTCTTGTTAATTCCAACAATTGGTATCAAAGCCTTGTTCTCTAGAAAGGAAAGCTTTCGAGCTTTGAGGAAAGATCTTAAAGATGGAAGTCTACAAATTAGGAAAGGTTATTGAGAACAAGAAGATTGAAATCCACCTTTCCCTACACCAACTCAATGAAGCAAGAGATGACTTGAAGTGCTCATTGAAGAGAAGGAAAGAGACATCTATTCAGAAAAATGATACACATTACCAAGAGGAAGATATTAGTTAATTGTTTGTAGATAGAAACTCAAGTGAGTTTGATGCAGGAGGTGTAGATCTAATGGAAAAGAATGGTGCCCTAAATAAAGAGGTTGAAAATCTAAAGATAAAACAAGAAGTCCAATCAGTCTTGCTATGTGAGGTGACCAAGCAAAAAAAGAAAGTTGAGGAAGAAAAAGTCATGATTGAAGATAATAAAAGAACACTAACCAACAAATTGGAAGAGAAGACATCAGAGGTACAAAGGATTACTAGCATACAACTAGATATAGTGAATTAATTAATGATTGCAAATCATGAGCTAAATAGAAAAGGACATTGAGATCACAACCCTAAAGTTACAAAATGAACAACTAAGCAATGAATTAATAAAAGAAAAGGAATTTGCTGAAAGTTTCAACAAACCCAGTGAATCCATAAAATACTTTGAGAAACTGATGAGATCTTCTATATCTAACAATGATACTACTAGATTGGGATATATCAATACTAAAGAAGGAGAATTATCTAAAAGTGGTGAACAAAGAAACAACAAAGGGAAGAACTACAAACCCACTTATCATAATTGTGGAAAGTTGTGTCATACAACAAATGTTTGCAGGAGCAACAATGCAAATTAGAAACCTAAGAAAAAATTCAAGGGTTACTATCATAAGTGCAACAAGTATGGACATAAAGCATATGAATGTAGATCTAATGCCAACTGGACATCAAACAAGAAGACAAAGGTACAACACAATGGAAAATATTACAATTGGGATTACAATACAAGGTACAATTGTAACTATTTTCAAGAGTATTGACATGTTCCTCAAAATTGCATTAGAACAAATTTTAGAAGTGGTTACAATAGATGGTTGATTCAAATTACATGCTTTAGCTATTTGAAGACTGGTCACATCAGCAAAAACTATCGAACAAGGTCAAAGGCACCAAGTAATGAATTCAATAAAGGCAAGGAGAAGGTTGATGTTGAGAAGGTCAAAGTAAAAATGAACAATACATGGAAGAAGAAGGAAGATTGCAACACATCAAGCTCAAATGAGGTCACTTCATCCAATGGATCTGGTGATCACATTACGCCCAACTAGGAAATGAAAAGGTATGTTTGGGATTGATATTTCAAAGTTATTTCATACCTTAGTTCTAAGAACCTAACATCTAAAAAGATATTATATGCATAAATTGAGATGCAATGCATTAGTTAGAACTTGGAAGAAATCTATAGTTTTGTAAGTTTTCATGTTGTTGTTGCTGAGTGATGGAAATATATTAGTAGTTGCCAAGCTCACTGTGGTTGCCAAGCATAGTGGAAATCATTAAGCCAAGTGAGTAGAAATCCTATGATAGATGAGCTTATAGCTGTATAAGCATTAAGAATTTATTGCCAAATATCAAGGGTTATATAGTTGATTTTTGACTCATTTGCATTCATCAGAGATCAAAGATTACATGAACAACATAAGGTGAACTAAGGAGAAGAGACTCAAGTGTTTGCAAACTAGATTCAACTATTACTCATCATCATTCATTATATTCACAAGGTGATGTATGGAGGTATGAATAACTAGGGCCAACGACACACCCAACTATTCAAACCACCTACACAGAGTCAACACAACGAAAATAACAACAAAAAAAACAACTCGAGAGATAGAGGACAAAAAATCCCTTTATTCATATATTCATGCACACATCAATTACATGCCCAACTATAAGGCCTTCTGGGTTATGACCATATATCAAATCAATTACAATATTTGATGATCAAATTTTTCATTGTACTTACTCTTTCTATTATCCTTGTCTCTAAAAATATAATGAAGGTCTCTTAAATACATGCATGACCACAAGTCAGCCTATTTGAAATATAGATAAATAAGGTCTCATATTAAATGCTAGGCTAAGCCATCAGTTGGATCACATCAAATATCTAACACTAAATTAAATACAAAGGTTGGCCTCAATAGGAAATCACACAGACAACTCAACAAACAAAGACTCCAAAAAATACTAACACTTAGCATCTAAACAAACTTGACAATCACATGAACTCAAAATCCAAGAAAAGTTGGCAACCACACAAGCCCAACATCTAAAGGATGAGTCATCAACCAAAGAACACTTGACAACCAAAGACACTTGGCATCAACTGTGAACTTGACATCAACCATGAAGCTCGACATCCACTAAAAGCTCAACAACCACTGAGAACTTAGGAATACAAGACATTGTAACTTAGTAGAAATTAAGAAAATAAAAAACATGGAGGATAGCAGTACAACCTAGGATGCTCCTACATAAGACAACTAGGGTAGAAAGAAATGATTCTCCTAAATCATGCAAGTGTCATAACCTGAACTGAATCCAACTCAGACTGAGAAATCCATGTAGCATCTTCACTAGGTCTATTTTTCCATTTTACCAAATACTCATAGTAATCTTTTACTCTTTTTCTCTTACCAAATTTTTTCTCTAGTATCTTTTCCACTTCTTCAATCACCTTCTTAGAATAATCATCTAATACATTCACTTCATCTTCTGACTAATGATATTTGAATAAATCAAGAACATTGAATATAGGAGATATATCCATGTCATCAGGAAACTCAACTTCATAAGCATTACCACTGTCAAACTTCCTTAAAATCTTACAAGCTCTAAAAAATTTCATCCTTTGTTTATTGTATGCTCCAATAGGAAATTTCCTTTCTTCAAATGAGTCATCACCTCATCACCAACTTTGAAATCATGATGTCTTCTAGATTTATTTGTTGGAAATATAAGAGGAGTAACTAAGAGGGGAGGGGTGAATTAGTTACTACTAAAATAAATCCCAGATCCCTTAGATGTCAATTGAAATCTAGACTAATAAAATTGATTACTGCTGATACTTGGTAAACACATAGAAATTGCTATAACTCGGTAAATGCAGAGTGTGAATTACTTTAGCAGATCTTAAGATGTTATCAGTAATTTACTTGTAAGCATGAAAGAAATTACATGAACACATAAGACACTAGGATTTAACATGGAAACCCAATTTGGAAAAAATCACCAAATGTAACTAGTTACTATTTTTCACTCTTCTGAAGTGAGCCCTATCAGGAGCCAACCCTTTAAAGGTTACAAAAGACACTATTAGGTGTGACCCTTTTAAAGGATTTAATCACCCTATTAGGAGTGGCCTTCTAAAAGGTCTTGAAACAATTCAATGGAATTGCCACCTTTGTAGAGGATTTACAGGTAGCTGTTGAACCAACTCTATAGATTTTAGTTCACTACTACAATGGTGAGGGAGTGACAATAAAATGACCTAATTTTGATGCAACTAAATTGCTGATTATAGATTTTTGTTCTGGTTCATAATTGATCCTTCTTGATTGAATAACACTTTTTTTATCCACAAAGATATTTGCTTATCCTTTAACTTCGCTTCCTCTCTTCTCATCTTTCTCAAATCATTCAACTTGCATCTTACACTTTTAAATCATAACTTGAACTTTTACTTATACCTCCTAGATTGTCAAGTTAGCTCAAATACAAATTAGAATAACCAATTTTCATCACCTTAGTTGGCTAGAATCAATAGGTAAAATAATTAAGCTTTACATGCCAAAATAAGAAAATTCTTTGGTAGCTGATCCAACTTGGTAGAAACTGATTCTAAAGAAATTTCTTGTGTTAACCAACAAAAGCTCAGTTAACATTGTGAACTTACAAAATTCCTTTGGTAACCAAGTAAACTCAGTTCTCTATTCAACTTTCCCTTTGTTAATTGAGTGAGCTAGGTTAACACTCTTTTCTACATAACTTCCTTCAATGCCTGAGTGAGCTCGATAGATATTGCCTTCTATATAGAGTAAACTTAGGAATGCTTAGTAGACTAGGAAAACTATCTTCAGTGATCAAGTGAGTTCAACATGCACTAATTGTCAACTGATATGACATTTGTGTAACATCAAGGACAACACACAATTAAACAATTGTATCCAACAATCTCCCTCTTTGGCATTGATGGAAATACAACATGTCATGGCACAATGAAATTTTGAGAACAAGACTCCCTCTATCAAAAAGCTTCTCCCTCTTTAATTTTATACACAAAACTTCTCCTATAGTATTCTCCCTCTATGAAGGAACTGGTTAACTTTTCCTTCTACAAAATTTTAGAAAGATATGACAGTAAACTTCTCCCTCTTTGACAACACATGCCAAAGACAATTATGAGTAGTATTAATGTACCTCACATATAGATTCATCTGCAACATGTTCTTGTCAATACTATATTAACTGATTGATCTTCAACTTGGTTCCTATTGATGCATCACTAAAATTTATTTAGTGAGCTTCAGATAGGGGAATGACCCTTAGCTCACCTCTTAGATACAAAAATGCATCCTTAGGTAATGGCTTGGTGAATAGATCTACAATTTGTTCTTTTGTATTCACATATTTCAATATGATTTCTTTGTCCTAAATTAATTCTCTTACAAAGTGATATTTTATAGCAATGTGCTTTGTTTTGGAATGCGTCATTGGATTCTTTGATATGTTGATTGCAATGGTGTTATCACAATACATGACTATTGGATCTTTGATTTCAACCTTCATTTCTTCCAACAACTATTTGAACAAAAAAATGTTAGAGAAATTCACTACTATTACTATATATTCTGCTTTTGCTATGGATTGAAATGTGCAATTTTGCTTCTTTCTTGTCCAAGATACCAACCTTTACCAAGAAAAAATGCTCCACCACTAATGCTTTTTCTGTCATCAAGCTTTCCTGCCCAATCAGCATCAATAAATACTTTTAGGTCAAGGTTGCCTCCATGTTTGTACCATAAGCCATAGTCTTCAGTATCTTTTAGATATGTTAAGATTTTTTTTATTGCCATCATGTGGTTTTCTCTAGGTTTAGTTGAGAATCCTACCACTATTCCAACTGCTAAGGTAATATTATGCCTTGTATGTACCACATAATATAGTTTCCCAATCATTGATCTATATAAGGTCTGATCTACTTCTTGGAATCATCATTTTTGGTAAGCTTAAGTCCAGTACACATGGGGGTTCCAACTAGTTTTGAATCTTCCATTCCAAATTTCTTGAGTATCTCTTTGATATATTTAGATTGAGTGATATAGATACCATTTCTATTCTGCTACATCTGTAATCCAACAAAGAATTTTATGTCACCAAACATAGAAATTTTAAATTCTTTATTCATTTGTTTTGAAAATGCTTTGCATAAGTCATCATTTCCTATGAATAGAGTATCATCCACAAATATTTCTGGCAACACAATCTTCTTATCTAGTCCTTCCTTGATATACTAAGTACTATTATCATTTGTTCTTTGAAAACCAATCTGTATCAAATAGTTATGTAGCCTTTCATACCAAGCTCTAGGAGCTTGTTTAAGACCATATAGGGCTTTGTGTAATTTTTAGAGCATGCCCCTTTTGTCTAGATTAAAAAAACCTTCTGGCTATTCAATGTAGACTTCCTCATCAATAATTCCATTCAAGAATGTAGATTTAACATCCATCTAATATACTTTGAATCCTTTGTGAGTTGCATAAGTGAGTAAACTCCTAACACCTTCTAATCTTGCAACAAGGGAAAAAGTTTCATTTTAATCAATACCTTCTTCTTGATAATAAGATTTACATACCAACCTTGCTTTGTTTCTTGACACTTTTCCATCTTCATTTAGCTTAATTCTAAATACCCATTTTGTACCAATCACATTTTTATCTTTGGGCCTATGTACAAGAGTCCAAGTTTTATTCTTGTTTATCTCTTATATTTCTTCATTCATAGCCTCAATCTAACTTTCATTTTCCAGAGCATGGTTAACACTTCTAGGTTCAAATTCAACAAGTAAATATGTACCTTTTAGTTTGTTTCTTGTCATTGTTCCATCTGATTTGTCTCCAATGATCTAATTAGGTGCATGATGCATTCTAACATATTTAGCCAATACAAGTTCTTTGACTTTTGAATGAATTGTACTATCTTCATTTTTAATCTCAAATTCAAACTTAGGTCCTTCTATCTATGGCTCGAGTTATTTAGACTTGGTATGCACTAACTTGATAGCCTCTAAATGTGACTCAAGTCCTTGTGACTCGGTTTGCACTTCCTGCAACTTGGTAACTAATGGAGATTTGGAGATCTCAGGAGATGAAGTCTTCTTTTTCTCAAAATTTTTTGGTAATGTATCAAGTTCATAGTAGACAAATCTTCTATAATCTTCTAGCTCCTTTTTGCTTTCTTCTTCAGTCTTTTCTGCAAACTCATCAATTCTCACATGTGCACTTTTTATGATTTTGTGAGTGGATAAATTCAAACATTTGTATGCTTTAATTCTATAGGAATACCTTAGAAATATACCTTCATCACCTTTTGCATCAAATTTTCCTTTTCTAGATTCTTTCAAGATACAAAATTTGTTGCCAAATACTTTTAAGTAACTTACATTGGGTTTGTAGCCATACCATAGTTCACAGGCAGTTTTGTTTGAGTCCTTCAACTAAACTTGGTTCAAAATATGAACTATAGTGCTAGTAGCTTCCTTCTAGTACTTGATAGAAACATTCTTTTCAATCATTACTGTCCTTGCACAATCCATGATCGATCTATTTCTTTTTTCAGCTATTCCATTTTGCTCAAGAGTACCAGGGGCTAATACTTGTCTTTTGATTCCTCTTTCAATGTAGAAATTGTTGAATTTATTTGAGATGAATTCAACACCTCTATCTAATCTTAAGCATTTCAATCTTTTTCTAGTTTCTTTTTCTACTCTAGCTAGATACCATTTAAATTTCTCAAAAGCTTTTGATTTTTCTTTTAGATACATAACAATCATCATTCTAGAATAATCATCAACAAAAAGAATGAAAAACTTTTCTCCACTATAAGTTTCTATTTCAATGGGTCCACATAAATCATTATGCGCAATTTCTAAGACATCTTCTAACTGATAGTTTTTTGCTTCTAAAACTAGTATTTCCCATTTTACCAATTTGACAATTTTTATATAATCAAAAATTAGGTTTCTTCAAACTAGGAAGACCTCTTACTCTTCTGAGTTTTCTTATCTTGACCATATTATCAAAGTTTACATGAGATAGTCTTCTGTGCCATAGCCAACTTTCTTCTACTTGAGCAATAAAACATGAACAATCACCAAGATCAAGATAAAACAGGTTACCTTTTGTTTGTCTGCCTGATCCAATCAGATTTCCTTGGTTATCCAGTAGTCTTGCTTTGCCATTCATGAATTCTACCTTGAATCCAATATTGTTCAGCTGTGCCACACTTAATAAATTATGTTTTAGTCCTTCAACCAGTAGGCATTGTCACATACAAGCTCATTGGTTAATGAGATACAACCTTTTCCTTTTATGCAACAAGGTTCAATGTTTCCAAACCTTACACTACCTCCATCATAGTGTTCAAAATGTTCAAACTTAGTTTTATCTCTAGTCATATGGTAAGAACATCCACTATCTATGATCCATGTGTCATATTTGCTAACATTAGAGACAAGTGCCATCTTATCTCCTTTATCATCAGATTCATCTTTTACAACAATATACACTATTTCATCTTCATTGTTATTAGAATCTTTAGCCATGAAACAAGTTTTCTTACCTTTGTCTTTGTTGGATTTGTGACATTTGAATTCCTTCTTGCCTTTGTATTTGTGGCTTTTCTTCTCTTCTTTACTTTCTTTGTTTGGACACCTAGTAGCAAGATGACCAATTTCTTCACAAGAAAAATAGACTAAAGGAATTTTACCTTTGTATTTTCCTTTTGGCCTAGAATATTTCTTTGGAAGTAGAGCACAAATAATTTCAAGATCACTATCAGAAATTTCTTTAGTTTCTTCTTCACTTTTTGATTGGTTATCTTTTATTTTCTTTCCTTTTTCTTTGAGTGAGAATTTACCTTCAAATGCAGACTCAATATTCTTGGAAGCAGGAACATAGTTGTCAAAGTTGTCTAGTTCAAAAGTTGTCAATCTTCCTACTAGGGCATCGAAACCTATCTTTTTATTTGGATCAAATCTCTTTTCTTGAATAGTAGATACTCTAATTGCATAGATAGGAAGCAAAGTTTTGAGTGTTTTTCTTACAATAGTTTCTTCTTTGATTTCTCCTCTAGATGCTCTGATTGCACTAACACTGGCCTTGATTATTTCCACATATTTTACAACATTTTTATCTTCTCTCATTCTCTTTTGATCAAATTTTCCTCGAAGGATTTTTTCTTTGGCTCTTCTTACATTTTCATCTCCTCCATAGATTTCTTTCAGTTTGTTCCACATATCAAAAGTAGTTTTATAGTCTTTGACCTCATCAAATTAAGCATAACTGAGAGCATATGAAATGTCAATCATCATGATGTTATGGTTCTTTTTCTTAGTAATATCTTCAACTCATAATGTTCCAGTGGGAGTTTTATATTCTTCATCAAGATATTTTCATCATGAATCACTGATGGTAGCCAAATGAAGCCTCGTAAGTCCTTGCCATGTTGCAAAGTTATCTCTGTTAAGCTTTGGAATCTCTCTCTTGTAAGACATTTTGATCTCTAGCTTAGGTCCTTGAAACCTTCTTAACAAGAACCAAAAGCTCTAATACGAATTGTTGGAAATAAAAGGGGATTAACTAAGAGGGGAGGGGTGAATCAATTAATACTAAAATAAATCCCAGATCCCTTAGATGTCAATTGAAATCTAGACTAATACAACTAATTAATGTCGATACTCAATAAACTCACATAAATTGTTATAACTCGATAAATGTAGAGTGTGAATTACTTTAGCAAATCTTAAGATTTTATCAACAATTTACTTGCAAGCATGAAAGAAATAACATGAACACATAAGACACCAAGATTTAATGTGGAAGCCCAACTTGGGAAAAAATACCAAATGCAACTAGTTACTATTTTTCACTCTTTTGCAGTGAGCCCTATTAGGAGCCAACCCTATTAAAGGTTACAAAACAAACTGTTAGGTGTAACCCTTGTAAAGGATTTAATCACCCTATTAGGAGTGGCCTTGCAAAAATTCTTGAAACAATTCAATGGAATTGCCACTTTGTTAGAGGATTTACAATGGCTATTAAACTAACTTTGTTAAGAGATTTTAGTTCACTGCTACAATGGTTAGAAAGTAATAATGAAATGACCTAATTGTGATGCAACTAAATTTCTGATTACAGATCTTTGTTCGAGTTCATACTTGATCCTTCTTGATTGGATAACACTTTTCTACTCTACAAGGATGTCTACTTATCCTTAAATTTTGCTTCCTCTCTTCTTATCTTTCTCAACTCATTCAACTTGCATCTTACACTTTTAAATCATAACTTGACCTTTTGCTTATACCTTCCAAATCATCAAGTCAGCTCAAATACAAATTAGAATAACCAATATTCGTCACCTCCGTCAACTAGAATCAATATGTAAAATAATTAAGCTTTAATTGCCAAAATAAGAAAATCCTTTGGCAGCTGACCCAACTTAGTAGAAACTAATTCTAAAGTGATTTCTTGTGTTAACCGATAGAAGCTCAGTTAACACTACAAACTTACAAAATTCTTTTGTTAACTGAGTGAACTCAGTTAACAATAAATTTATTCAACTTTTCCTTTGTTAATTGACTGAGCTCAGTTAACACTCTTTTCTACATAACTGCCTTTGATGCCCGAGTGAGCTTGGTAGATACTGCCTTCTATACAGAGTAAACTCAAGAACACTTAGTAGACTAGGGAAACTATCTTCACTGACCAGGTAAGCTTGGCATGCACTGACTATTACCTAATATGACATTTGTGTAACATCAAGGACAACTCACAATTAAGCAATTGTATCCAACATTATCAACATTCTCCTTATACCTTTGATTAATTTGTTCCATTCTCAATTTTACTTCCTTATACAAAGACTTCATAAAATCAACAAATTCTTCTCCTGTAGCACTTATTTTTTCTTCAGTAGCAACATCCCTCAAATTTGATACTCTTTTAGGTTGCATTCCTATAATAATCTCAAAAGGTGTCTTCCCTATACTCCTATTCACAAAATTACTATATGCAAACTCAACTTGTGCTAATACCATCTCCCAATTACTTGGCTTATCTCCAACTAAACATCTTAATAAGTTACTCAAGCTTCTATTCACAACCTCTATCTATCCATTTGTCTGTAGATGGAATGTAGAACTAAACTTCAACTCAGTACCCATCTTCTTCCATGAAGTCTTCTAAAAATAACCAACAAACTTACTATCTCTATTAGAAATAATACTTCATGGTAATCCATGCAATCACACAATCTCTTTGGAGAAAAATTTAGCAACATGCTCAACATTTGATGTCTTCTTACAATGTATGAAATGAGCCATCTTAAAAAATTTATCTACAACAACAAATATATAATCATACCCCTTCACTATTTTAGGTAATCCAAGAATAAAATCCATACTAATGTCACTCCAAGGTTTATCAAGAATAGTAATATGTGTATATAAACCATTATTTTGACTTACTCCTTTTGTAACTTAACAAACTCCACAATTTTTGATAAATTTTTGAACATCCTTATACATTTTTGGCCAATAATCCTTATCTTTCAACAAACTCAATGTTTTATCCATTCCAAAGTGTTTAATCAATCCACCATTATTTTTTTCATTAATCAAATTATCTCTTATGGAATTTTTAGGGATACACAACTGAATACCTTTGAACAATATACCTTCTTGAATAAAATATTCATCACACAATATACCTTCTTGAATAAAGTATTCATCATACTTATGTGATTTGCTAGATTTGGTGCTCTTCACTCTCTTCATGCCTCAGAAAAATTAGGGTTAGTATCATACTACAATTTCATTTCATCAAAATCAAGAACTTCAACCTTCATCTCAGTCAATAAAGAATGTCTTCTGCTCAATGCATCAACAACTCTATTAGTAACTCCACTTTTATGCTTGATTACAAGTGTGAAACTTTGCAAGTACTCAACACACTTCATATGTCTCTAATTCAATTTATGTTGACTTTCCAAGTACTGTAAAGCTTTATGATTAGTATATAACACAAACTCCTTAGGAATCAAATAATGTCTCCACTTCTTCAATGCTTGAACAATAGCATAAAACTCTTGATCATACACAAAATACTTCCTTTTAGCATAATTCAACTTCTCACTAAAGAAAGCAATAGGTTTACCTTCTTGAATTAATGAAGCTCCTATTGCACTACCACTTGCATCACATTTAACTTGAAATACCTTATTGAAATTAGGCAAAGCCAATATAGGCAACTCAACAACCCTTTGTTTCAAAGTCTCAAAACTCTTATCAGCTCCATGTGTCCAATTGAATTCCTTTTTATCTCCTCTCATTGTCTCGATCATAACATTACAAATAGAACTATAATTACTTATAAACTTCCTATATAAACTATCCAAACCATGACATGACCTTACCTCATCCACATTCTTAGGTGTAGGCAATTCTCTTAAAGTAAATAATTAATTATTAATTTTTTATTCCATTTACTTAAGTTTACTTAGGTTAATGCATGTAGTTGATAGTTGTTGACAACATGGGAGTTTGTTCCCTTCTAGCATATTCCACCTTTTTGTGGAAGTGTGCTTAGTTGTCAACCTTATCTTCTACCACTTTCTAGCTTGTTCTAAAAGCTTCCATGATGCCTTTATATTTGGGCTCTCTCATTGTATTTTTATATCTCATTTTCATTGTAAATACATTTTTCTTATTTTGCAATATTTTCTTTCTCAAGTCTATTTAGGGTTTCTCCAAGCTCCACCTCTTCCTTCTTGGTTTCCCTTCGACATGTTATTTGCATACAGGTGATCTTGGTGAGCTGTGGAGTTCTATTTTGTCAACTCCTACATGGTATTAGAGCCTCCCTACTATTTCTTGTTCGAAAGATTTTTGAAGTCATGATTCAGAGACATAAACCCTAGTTTGTTTGTGTATTTTTCTTCAATTCAATGGAAGAGCATTTTTCAGAGCACTTTGGGTCTAAATGGACACTACCATTAGATCTACAAGGCCATTTATAGTTAGGATTCATATAAAATCTTCTAATTTTGGAGAAAGTTGCTCTGGGAGGCAAAATTTTTTGGTTGCAGGCCTGTTGTATGCATGTATGAATGATTTAGCGAAAAAAATATAAAATAGGCAACACCGCCAATTGGCCACCACCACACCACCTCGTGGCCATTGCCACATAGCCTACATGTAGCTTGCAAGCTACCATAGTCAGTTGTGCCATAGTAGGGCAGCCCAGGCCTGGTTGTCATTGGTAGGCCACCCGTCCAACACCTCCACCAGTTCTGTGACTATTTTCTCTACTCATGCTCTGCTCTATTAGTTTTACCACACAGTCTGCAGTGATCACCAACTATTCTACTTGCATGACATTTATTGCACTATTGGACCACTCAATGGGTGACACGTGGCATGGGTGCCATGTTGGCACTTTGTCATGTGGCCCTTGCCACGCCACCTACCACCTCAACAACCTACCATGTGGCATCCATATGGCACTGCCACATGGACCTTTTTTACTATGATGGCCCCCAAGCCATCAAATTTTTTGTCATAGTTTGCTTACACTAGCATGATGTCATCCTGCATCAGTACCCTTGCTAGGCTCTCTAGGGTCCTTTTTGACCTACTTGCAATTTTTTTGCCATAATTTGAGGATACAAAGGTATTTTTTTGATTTGAAAGAAGTGCTAGAAAGTTGGTTCTAAGACAGAGACATTGGTGTAGGTATTTTTAGGTTTTGATGCAGTTTTGTTGCTCATTTTTGTAGTCAAAGTTTGAAGTTTTTTTTTGACTCCAACAAGCATATCTTTTGTCTCCCATGTTCATTTTTTGAAAATGTTATATTTTTGAAAAGTTGGTTTTGTCATCTTTTTAAAAAATGTTGTCATTTCCTTCAGATTCTACCTCATGCTCTTTTTATCATGTTTTAGGCATTTTTGCTCTATGGTGGATATCTTGGATGTTCTAGGTCCAAGGATCATTTTCATAGAATGTGATCTTTTGTTTTGGGTTGTACTATCTTTTGTATCAAGTTTTTTACTTTTCTAATCATTGTAGCTATAACTTATAAGTATCTTTATGTATACATACTGAGATAAAGTGCCACTGTTGCATTTTGAGTTCATGAATGTTGTTTTGAGACAATTGTACTTGCACTATTTTATAAAGCACCATGGGGGGGATAGTTGTTTGCTACTTTTGTGCCTTCTTCCTTTTTTGCCCCATGCAAAGTAAGTGTGACCATGTCTTTATAGGTGTATGTACCTGTTTCCCTCTCTCATCATTCTTGGTTATGTCTGCGGAGGATATTGGCCCACCTTTTCAGTTGCCTATCATCTCACCTTGTCTATATTAAGCGGGGGGGGGGGGGGGGGGGGGGGGGTAATTCTAGTGTTCCAATGCTTCCATGGTTTGATGGTTTGATAGTGTGAGCTATGTATTTAGTGGTTGATCCTATATACTAGGTGATTGCAATGGTTGGCTACCTATGCACTTCGATGAGAAGGATCATCTACCATATATATATGCTTGTCTCGTGCCTTTTTCTTCCATGGAGGTTCTTTGGATCAGAAGTTTCCTTTTTATTATAGAATTTGTAGCTTCTTCATGCTTTAGTGATGCTCTTCATGATCACTCTTTGTTCTTATTTTATGGGACATTCCTCTAGTTGGAGGCTTCTTCAGTCCTTCACTAGGTTACCTCTTTTTGGAGGAGGGTTTTTCCCATGATTTTTCCCTCTTTCTCCATTTTTAGAGGTTGCATTTCTTTGCATTGTACATGGGTACCTAACATGGCCTTGTTTCTGAGACCCATTCTGTATTTTCTCTTAGTTTTGTCAGCTTAAGGCATTCCCCTAAGTTGCACTTAAGGGGGGGTGTTAGAGTAAATAATTAATAATTAATAATTTATTCTATTTACTTAAGTTTACTTAGGTTAATGCATGTTGTTAATAGTTGTAGTGATGATTTGTTGACAACACGAGAGTTTGTTCCCTTCTAGCATGTTTAACCTTTTTGTGGAAGTATGCTTAGTTGTCAACCTTATCTTCTACCACTTTTTAGCTTATTCTAAAAGCTTCCATGAGGCCTTTATATTTAGGCTCTCTCATTGTATTTTTATATATCATTTTTATTGTAAATACATTTTTCTTGTTTTACAATATTTTCTCTCTCAAGTTCGTTTAGGGTTTTTCCAAGCTCAACCTATTCCTTCTTGGTTTCCCTTCGATAGGTTATTTGCATGTAGGTGATCTTGGTGAGCTGTGGAGTTGGATTTTATCAACTCCTACAAATTCCAATATTGCTTTTATTTTCTTAGGATCCATCTTCAAACCATCAACTAGAATTACAAATCCCAAATGCACAATCTCCTTTTACATAAAAGAACACTTTTTCAAATTAATCATCAACTTCTCCTCTTTCAATCTTTGCAATACTTACCTAATATGCTCAAGATGTTCTTCCTTAGTCTTATTGAATATCAAGATGTGATCCAAATAGACAATCACAAACTTACCCAAGAATCTTTTTATAACTTCATTTATCAATCTCATGAAAGTACTAGGTGCATTAGTCAAACCAAAGGCATAACCAACCATTCATACAAACCATCTTTTATCTTGAAAGTAGTCTTCCACTCATCACCTTGTCTGATTCTGATTTGATGATAACCACTCTTCAAATTAATCTTGGTAAAATTCTTTACTCCACTCAAACAATCCATTATGCCATCCATCCTCAGTATAAGTAACCTATATTTCATTGTGATCTTGTTAATAGCTCTATAATCAATACACATTCTACATTCTCCATTCTTTTTAGGTGCTAATACAATTGGTACAACACATAGGCACAAAATTTCTTTGATCAATCCTTTCTACAATAATTCATGCACATATTTTTTGGGTTCTTCATTCTCTATAGGTGTTAATCTATATGGTGCTTTATTTGGCAAACTAGCTCTAGGAATTAGATCTATACAATGCCTTATGCTTCTCATTGATGCAAACCATCAAATTCTTCAAATTTACAAGTGGGAAGAGTACTTTTTTGGGGGAGGGGGTGAATCAAAAGTACCAAACTTCAATCCATAAAACTTTTAAGTAAAATCAATACATGAATGAAACATTTCTAATAAACATGAAAGTAAAGGCATGCATGAAAATATACAACACAATATTTTGTCACCTAGAAACCCTAAAAAATGAGAAGGTAAAATTGGGGCGGGAATGACACCCACAACTTATCACTACAAAAATATGTAACTTGTCAAGGTTAGAAAGTTTGACCATCATCAATGGCCTACTCTGTGAGAGGCCTACCTTGTTAAAGGCTCCAACACTCTGTTAAAAATGTACCTTTTTAAAGGATTTAAAAAACATTCAATCGGAATGTCACCCTATTAGAGGATTTACAAAATGACATCTAAACCAACCTATCTTCATAATATTTTCATTCTCCTAATACAATGGCTAGAAAGTGTAGTAGAATGTGTTGACCTGATAACTTACAATCCTTAATTACTAATTTTAGATCGATGTTTAGTCCATTCTGATATGATCCTCATTGATCTAATATGATTCTATTTGAAGTGTTTATGCTCTATTTTTTTAATTGATACTGTAATATTGTCCTTCTTCTAAGTCCTTACACCCCTTTCACTTCCTTCAAAATTTGCTTGTATTCTCTCCTTGCATGCATTCTCTTCTCACATACTTTCTCATGCATTCCCATACATTACTAAATTATGGGGTTTTGACCTCCTTAAAAAGGTTTCATGACTTAGGTTTAAGTATGAATCTATGATTAAGATTCATCCATCTTTCTCACTCAATTCTTTCCATTTTTCTAATTGGTTGCATGCTGATTTCATAGGGAATCAAAAAGATTTGATCTCATCTTTAAATCCTTCAAGATTCATCATATGTCAGATCAAAGATGGTTTACATCTTAGTTTGTGAGGGCACAAACTCTTATGCTAATTCTATGTTATTAAACACTTACTGATTACTGATGCTCAACACATATAGAAATTCTATCTTACTTGGCACCTATGGAAATTCTATCTTGCTCGATACCTATAGTTTACTCAATAGTTGAAACTTGCTTGGCACTAGCTATTTTCTTGGCATCTGAATGACTCGACACTTAATGAATTTTTGGCTCAGCACATACTATAACTCAACATCTATATTATACTCAGCATCAACTTAGAAAATTTCTTAAGTGTGTTGACACTCAATTATCAAAACCAATCTGAGACCAACAATCTCCCCCTTTGACATGAGTGTCAAAAACACGTAACTATACATGATGAATCTAATTTCTTTGAGTATAATATAAATTCTATTTGACATGTATACAAAACTTCAAAAATTGTTCAAAATTTTTTGTGAAGGAGTTTATACCTCAAAATTTGTAACTCCCCCTGAGTTGATGTGCCTTTGCTGTATCCACAACTTCTCATGCTGGATTTGTCTCATGCTGATTCTGATTCTTTTGCCTTGTCATTCTTTCTCTATCTACTTTATATTGACTCCCCCTTTCACATATCTTCCCTTATAGTTATAGTTTCCTTTTGGCTTTTCTATTTCTCCCCCTTAAAATTTATCTCCCTCAATTCAACAATATTATCTTCCCCTTTTTTGATACTTATGTCAAAGGAGTTTATACATTAACTGAATATTTAGCCAAAAAGGATTTATTTACCTCCATTACTATCCTTAGAGTAGCATCCCAATTATGTAGTGTGATTTCTAGTGATTTTATCTAGATGGCTAACTTTGCTGCAAGGTGAACTAGGCCTTCTAATGTAGAAAAATTGGGGTCTTTCTTCAACACATTTTCAGCATAGGCTAGTTCTTTTTGCAAAATTTCCATGTGTGGGGTTATGGCAGATTGAATTTGTATTAACTTGGCCTTGGTATTTGCCTCATCTACTGTAAGCACAACTAGTTTCTTCTGAGTGTGAAGCATAGTTTGAAAATGATTCTCACTCAGAGTTAGATTTCTTGGTAATTGCATAGAAGATAGCTTTACATTCCTCTCCAAGCTCATTATTCACTGGCTGGTTTACTGAGTGAATATGAAAGGATCACATAGCTTTGTATACAATGAGAAAATGTTCTCAAGTACTCCCTTCACTTTTTTAATTTTCTTGGCTAGCTCCACCTATGATACTACTATTTCACTTGATATTCTTTCATTCACCTTTATTTGAAACTTCTTTTTAGACCATTCTAACAGTTTTGCATTAGTATCAAGGTCTTCATTCTGTACTTGGTACACTATACTGGATAGTTGTTCCATAATGGGCTTAGTCTCATTAGGTACTTGCAAGCTAAATGCATCTAAAAAGATGTCTTTAATCTTAATTAATGCTTACTTTTGTTTGTACTCATTTTTGAGTATCTCCTGTTTCTTTTTTCTTTTTTCTAGTGCCTCTTGCACTTCATTTATTTGATCAATATTCATAGTTTCATAGTCATACTTGGGAATGACTATGTCCTCATCTAGTGTAGGGTCTCCATAGTGAAATACCCTTGTAACCTTTGTAGAGCTTGAGCTTGGTGCTAAAATTTGAAGTGGTATTGCTTCAATGCTCTACTTTTGAGATGTTCTAGTTGGAGTCCCTATTGTAGGCAAATTTATCAATGTTTTTATTTCCTCTTGTTCCTTCTCCTTAGGACTTTCCTTGTCCTCTTTAGGTCTTTCCTTATCAATTATTGTGATTTTTGGGGGTGCACCTTGTTCTTTTGTAGTAGAGATAGAGGTATCCATCTATCTTGTATGATCTTTTACTAACTCCTTGATAGTTGTAGTGACTGGTACTATGGAGTCAACCTTTGTAGATGTGTCTAATACTATTTGCACTATTGGTTTTCCATTTTTAGCTATTGGGATATGAGAAGGTGGTTCTTGTGGATTCACCTTATGCCTTGTGAAGTTAGCTACAACTTTTTGTAGTTCATCCACACTCACCAAGACTGGATTTGTACGCAGCTATGCTTGTAGGGTAGTTTGGTGAAGGATTCTTTTAAGATCCTTTGTAGTTAGTGGATTTATATTCTGACCCAAATTTTTAGGAACATCTTATATAGTTACTCTATCTATAGGTGTGGGAGTTACATGTGAAGGACTTGGTGGTGACAATTGTGTGTCTTGCACACTCTATTCTATTTGCTATTATTTAGTAGTTGCCATATCATCCTTTTGTATTTCCTTCACTACTTTGTCATCTTCCTTTTATTTTTCACCTTCTTCCTCCTTATCATTGTCCTCTTCTTCTTCATTGTTTCTTCCCTCAAAGGGATCTACCTCTCCTTCTTTGATAGTTGTGAGGCCATAGATTAACTTCCACATTTGAGTGGACTTCTTGACAACATCTTCAATTTTATTCTATAGAATACTAAATGCTCTATACTTGGGTGTAAATTTTCTCCCATGCTTCTTATTTGCCTTGCTAATTTGCTCTCTAGTAAGTTCAGGGATTACTCAAGCCAATGTTGACTCCC
This sequence comes from Cupressus sempervirens, assembly GCA_028749045.1. Lineage (NCBI taxonomy): Eukaryota > Viridiplantae > Streptophyta > Pinopsida > Cupressales > Cupressaceae > Cupressus > Cupressus sempervirens. Next base: position 614,249,263 of record CM053786.1, on the reverse strand, counting down.
TTATTTATTTTTCCATATTGAGACAATAATGCCATTTATTCTCTACAATTGAATATAACTCATTAGGCATTGAATTGTCAAGTTCAAGTAGAGTGTTCTTGAACTTTGCCATCATGGTGTAGACTAACTCCTCAACCATGTTCTTTTCCTCTCTATTCAACTTATTAAAATTAATACTTTTTAAACCTAACAACTCTACATTATCCCTAATGTTATCACATATGTTTTCTAAATTAGACTTAGTAGTGTGACTCACCACTCTGAATTGGCTATTGTCATCAGATTCTATTCTCTCTTCATCTAATTAAGTGGGTGAAACATATTTTCTTCTCATCTTCTTCTTGGTTGGACCTTCCTTTTCAGTGGCCTTATTTTTTTTCTCCTCCTTAGCCTTCTTTGATGTGGCTCTTGTACTAGCCCTTGTGGTAGCCTTTGCTAGGCTAGGCTTAGCAACTTTCTTAGGCTTGGCAGTTGGTTTGGTGGAGGCTTTTCTTTTCTTTGCCTCTAGCTTGGTATGTACTTCCTTGGTTTCCTCTTCCCCCTCAACACCTTCTACCTCTTTTGCATATTCTCCCATACCTTGGGTCAAGGCAAGTGGTTTTTGGCCCTATTTTTCTTCTTCTTCTTCATCTTCATCATGTTCTTCCTCTACTTCTGTAGTCCCTTCCTTGAATCTAGCCTTAAGATTTTTCACCAATCTATCCATTTTCTTTAGGGTTGAAGTAGTTTTTAATTCCATTTCAAATTTGGACTTCACAACATCAAAAGTGCCAAAAGGTTTTGCACTTTTATCAATATCTTCTACTAGCAATGTTGTGATTGCTGCTGATGCCTCATCAATATTGATTTCATATCCAAGTGACCTTAGCCATCTCACCCTTGGTACTACTGCTTGGATGTATGTGAAATCAATGTCAAATAAGAAAAAAATGTCATTAATATATTGTTCAACAAGAGAGACAGGTATCCTAAGTCTCTATTTCATTGACTTCTTAAAGTCTTCAAAGTAGCTGGTCATTATAGTTTCAAAAATTTCCCCCATTTTCTCTATGTATTCAATATTAACCGATACTACTATTGACCTATTTGTTTACCTTTCCAAAAGAGGAGAATTCATTCTAAACATAAAATAACACGCATATCAAAGTTGCTCCAAATTTGCATTGGGCACCCTTGGACCTTCTTATGGCTCCCAAGTTCTCCATAATTTGTTGTAATTGCAGTTCAGCTAGATCATAAGTATGATCCTTCTTAATCAACTATAATACAAGGTACACTATTGAATTAGCTTGAATGGTAGAATTTATGAGATATGACCCTAATAGTGAATTCTACAAGAGGATCTTTGATGGTGTTAATAGTCATCCCTCTCTTGTTCCACTTTACCCCAATGTTCTTTTCTATAGCTTCTTTAGAATCACTTCTTAGTGTTTTTGGCCGTTCTAAGGTTGGGTACCTAGTTAGTCTATGTATAACTCTTTTAGATAGTTTAATGGGTCCATCTTCCAACCATAGGCATCCATCATGGATTCTACTTAACACAAGTCTTATCCATTTAATTTTGAATATAGTAGGTAAATCTAGGGCATGAGTTAAGCCCTTCCTCTCAACAATCTGAAACTCTTCCTTCAAAACCCTATTCTCACAAAGTTTAACATATCCTTGCCAAATCTCCATGTCACTAATTGCACCTATTTTATAGTTATAAAGCCTTCTAACATCTTGCACCATCACAACTTTAGGTGGAATAATAGATAAAGCTCTGATAGGGTCATTTTTGTATGCAACTTTAAGAATTGGTCTAAAATTTAGTTGTTTAATTTCATTACTGACCAATTGAACCTCAAATGACTCCTTGTCCTAGGGTTTCCTAGAGCTAGATTCCATTTCTTCAAACTAGGGTTTCAAGATGTAAAAATTGCTTGACTGCATAGCTTGGCACTAGTGTAAATAACTCAAATCGACGAAATGATGCTGAATCTTGACTAGAATCTTTTCAAAAGATTCAATCTTTACTTTGAAATCATTTCTACACTCTTCTTGCTCTTGCTCTATATTTGCAATGATGAAAAATGATTGAAAACTTGACCTTATACCCTTCATTTCATAGCATTTAATGCTTAGTGCATATAAAACTATCCACTTAGCTCCTTATGCAGTTCTATTTCATTTTGCTTCCATTGATTTTCCAACACTCAACATACACTAGAGTTTCTCTTACTTAGCTTCAATAGAAATTTTTCTTCACTCAGCATCCACTACTAACTTGACTTCTACTAATTTTGGTAGACAACTTGGCATATACTAGGATTTTACTTGGATTTTGAAGGAAACTTTCCTTACACGACAACATTGTGAAAATTTTGAAGATTTCCTTTGCATCTTTATTCATGCTAATATACCCTTTTCAATATTGATTTAGTTTTGGAACTGATGTATGATAAAACATTTAAATATCAGTCCCACATACCTTCTTTTTCTTAGTTGGATGAAGTGTGACCACTTGACCTTTTAGGTGAAGTGATCCCTCCATTGGATGTGCTACTTCGATCTTTTCTTTTCCATGTTCTATTTATTTCTCCTTTGATTTGTTCAACATCAAATTTTCCTTTTCCTTTGTTGAGCTTAGAGTTCGGTGCCTTTGACCTAGTTGGGAAATACTTACTCATGTGTCCAATATTTAGGTAGCTGAAACAAGTGGTTTGACACAACCACCTATTGTAGTTGCCACTGAAGTGTTTTCTTATGTAGTTCTTAGGAATGTGTCCATATTCTTGATAGTAGTGATAGCTCTGCCTAGTGTTGTAGTCCCAATTGTAGTGACGTCCATAACTTTTTGACTTTGCTGATTGGTTTGGTGTTCAAATAGGCTTTGATCTACATTCAAAGGCTCTATGCCCATACTTCTTGCAATTGTAGTAGTGACCTTCAAATCTTGGTGTTCTGATGATTCTAGTCCTATAGTTATATGCCTAATTACCTTGCTTATTGCACTTGCGACAATGTCCCACATTTTTAGGTTTTTCATGATGATTGACATTCTTGCTCCTACATACATAAGAGGTATGCCCCTTTTTACCACAAAAATGACAAGTGGGTTTTGTGTTCTTACCTTTGTTATTTCTTTCTTTTGTAGTCTTAGATGACTCTCCTTCTTTAGTGCTGGTGTATCCTAGTCTTGAAGTGTCATTTTTGGATCTTGGTGATTTTAGTAGCTATTCAATGTACTTGATGGCTTCATTAGGTTTGTTGAAGCTTTTTTTAATTTCTATTTCTCTTCTCAAGTCATTTTGCAATTATTCATTCTACATATTTACTGTGGAGATATCAATGTCCTTGACATTTAGCTCATGATGGGCATTCATCATTTGGCTTAGGGTGTCTAGCTACATGTTGGAGACTCTTGCAAGTTTAATTGACTTTTCGTCTAGTCTCTTGGCAAGGTTTCTCTTGTCATCTTCCATCATAGCTTATCTTCAATAGCTCTCTTCTTTTGTTTAGTCACTTCATAAAGCATCATGGCTTGTGATTATTGTTCAATCTTGAGAGTTCTGATCTCTTCTGTTTGAGCTCTATTCTTCCCCATCAGGTCTACAATTGCTACATCAAACTCCTTAAAATCTCCATTGGCAAACACGTTTTTGGTGTCAATCTCCTTGTACTATGTATCATTCCTAGCTATGGCAATTTCTTTTCTTCTCTTTAGGGATTTTCTCAATTCTTCCCAAACTTATTCTAGAGAATGTAGAATGAGATGTATTTCAATCTCCTAATTCTCTATAATATTCCCAAGCTTGTAGACCTCCATTTCTAGATCTTTTCTTCAAGCTGTAAGGATTCTCCTTGTAAGAACTTGGCTCTAATACCAATTGTTGAAATTTACAAGTGGGAAGAGTACTTCTGAGAGGGAGGTGAATTAGAAGTACCAAACTTTAATCCATAAATTTTTTAAGTAAAATCAATAAATGTATGAAAAATTTGTAATTAACATGAAAGTAAAGGCATGCATGAAAATAGGAAAAAAATACCCTCCAAAATGAGAAGGTAAAACTAGGGTGGGGATGACACCCACAACTTATCACTGCAACAATATGTAAGTTGTCAAGGTTACAAAGTTTGACCATCAACAATGATCTGCCCTGTGAGAGGCTTGGCCTATTAAAGGCTCCAACACTCTATTAAAAGTGTACCTATCTAAAGGATTTATAAAAATTTCACTTGGAATGTCACACTGTTAAAGGATTTACAAAATGTCTGTTAAACCAACCTATCTTCATAGGATTTTCATTCTCCTAATACAATGGCTAGAAAGTATCGTAGAATGTGTTGACCTGATAACTTACAATCCTTAATTTCTAATTTTAGATCAATGTTTAGTCCATTCTAATTTGATCCTCATTGATCTGATATGATTCTGTTTAAAGTGTTGATACTCTATTCTGTTAACTGATATTGCAATGTTGTCTTTCTTCTAAGTCTTTACACCCATTTCACTTCCTTCAAACTTTGCTAGTATTCTCTCCTTGCATGCATTCTCTTCTCGCATACTTTCTCATGCATTCCCATACATTATTGAATTATGGGGTTTCAACCTCCTTAAAAAGGTTTCATGACTTAGGGTTAGGTATGAATCTACAATGGAGATTCATCCATCTTTCTTGCTCAATTCTTTCCATTTTTCTGATTGGTTGCATGTTGATTTCATAGGGAATTAAAAATATTTGATCTTATCTTTAATTCCTTTAATATTCATCATATGTTGGCTCAAAAATGGTTTACATATTAGTTTGTGAGGGCACAAACTCTTATGTTGATTCTGTGTTACTCAGTGCTTACTAATTATTGATGTTCAACACATATAGAAATTTTGTCTTGCTCGGCACCTATAGAAATTCTATCTTGCTCAAAACCTATATAAATTCTATCTTGCTCAACACCTATAGTTTACTCAGAAGTTGACACTTGCTCGAAACTATTTATCTGCTCAAGATTTGAATGACTCAACACTTGATGAATTTCTGGCTCGACACATACTATAACTTGGCATCTATATTATACTTGGAATCAACTTAGAAAATTTCTTAGGTGTGTTGACATTCAATTATCAAAACCAATCTGAGACCAACATAGATATATCTTCTACAATAATATCCTCATATTTTTCTAGCTAATTTTCAATTTCTGTTGATACTCAACTTCTATCAGTTTCTACTACTTGGTCACCATTGACTAGCACTTGGTTAACATTGTTTTGTAGCACTCGGTTGCCATTCACACAACCTAGTCTCCTTGGAATTATAGAAAAATAGACTTGATTCTTTTTCACTCCCTTTTCAAATTTTTTTCCATTAACCATGCAAATTTTTACAGTAGTACAATTAACCTCATCTAGACTTTCAATCAAAGGCAACAATATCTATTTCATTCCATTCACCCAAAGAGTATATTGATTCAATCTTCCATCATGTACAACATATCTATCATATTGTCAAGGTGTACCCAAAAAAATATGACAACAATCCATAAGTGTAATATCACACAAAAATTCATCAAAATAATGTCCAATCTTGAACTTTACAATACATTGCTCACTTACTAATATCTTATGCTCATCCTTGATCCATTAAACATGATAGGGTTTAGGATGCTTCAACCTCTGTAACTAAAAATTTTTAACCAACTTTTTTGATGCTAAATTTATGGAACTTCAATTATCAATAATTACCTTGCAACATTTTCTAGTCATCTTACATCTGGTTTTGAAAAGACTTCTCCTAATGATAAGTTCCTCATCACTTCCCTTATTAAATAAGGTTCTTCTCACCATTAGATTTTCTCCAACCTTAGGTCCACTTGGTGAACCCTTAGTGGCTCCTTGAATTAGAACATTTATGTTGCCCACCTTCATAGAAGCTGTTGGCGTTAAAAATTGTAGGCTCAATTTTGAGTACCATTGAGAAAGAATAGGCCTATAAACACTTTTGATGAGATTGTACCTAGCTATACCTTTGAGCCCTGTGAAGTGTTTAATGATTCTAAAATCCTTCATCCAATGTGTCTAAGTGTTCCATGAAGCCAAATTTCCATTTTGAGCCATTTCATGAAGTCCCATTTTGAGCATTTGCTAAGTCTACATTTTCACCTGTGTCAAACAGCGACAGGAGCCTATATTTGCAAGTGAATATATCACACCTAGTAATGTGTCATGACCCACCACTTTGGGAGTGTTTAGTGTCCATAATTGAGAGCCTATGTTTTAGATTTTGAGTCATTTCAAATCTGTTTGACTAGGTTTTGAATCCCTCAAAGTTGGTAGTTTATTGTTTTCATGCGAATGCACATTGCACATAATTCTAGAAGGCCTTGTTTGACATGCTATAATTTTGACCTAGTTGACCCAAATGTTAAATTTCTTTTGTGTTGCATTGTTGATGTTTGAGACTTGTTATGTTTCAAGTTTTAGCTCATGACGAATCCATTTCATCAGTTTTCAAATGCAATTCCAAATGCAATTTCTATCTTTTTATTGGTGTTAGCATTTGTAGATTTGTTGGTACCCCTATTTGTGACATCATAACTTGAGATCCATGATTGGTAAGATAAAATGGATTGTACCATTATGTTGTCTTCTGAAAATACTTCAGGTGTATCAAGTTGCAAGTCATGATGAATCCATTTGCACACTTTTCTAGGTCCATTCCATTTGCAAAAATCACTTTTTTGTCATTGTTTCTAGTCAGTAAATTTGAGTAGCCTACTTTGACTACTCGCCATTTGCACCCAATTATTTTTCATGAGACCAAATCATAGATTTATAATCTACTCATGACAGTGAACCAATGTCCCAATTTTCGTCTTCCCAAGTGTTAGTTTACCCAATTTTTGAGGCCAAATCTGAACCCAATTTAGTGTTTTCTGACATGTTTACTTGCAGGTAGTTCTGAAAGGGCCACTTTGATGGTCAATATCTTTTGACCTCGAATTTTTCATGAGACAAGATTTGACAAGATGCAAGAATGCAAAAACAAAGAGTCAGTGCACTAGTTTTCAGTGCCTTGTTAGAGGTTGGGGTCAGTTTTTTAGGCTAGTCAAAGGACCCTCTAGCACAAATTTGACAAGTTGACAAGAAAGTGATAAAATGAGCTATTAATGACAGAAAAGTGCTTGATTTTGAATCTAGTCAACATTAGGTGATGAGTAGATCACTTTGAGATCTCAGTTGTTTGAAAACAAATTTTTTTTTAGCCGAACCTACTTTGGGGTCCAACTGATTTCTCCAGATTGATAAAATGTGAAGGATGTTGTTTCAAATGGAGATTAATCATTAATAAGAACCAGACATTTAACTATAATAGAGATGTTCTCCATTGGAGTCATTGAGGGTTCTAAAATAATGAATGATTATTATTTATCAAACAATAAAAAATAATATGTCAAGCAAGTTACTAGTAGACATGATGATACAGAGCTACATTTAGCAGTAAAAAAGGGAGATTTAGAGGTTGTGAAACAACTGTTGGGTAATGTAAAATCTAATGGCTCATAGAATCCTCAGGTAGATCATACAGTGATTGATATTGAGATGAGGGAGAACTTACCAAGTCTGATGGATGAAGTAAATGATCTAGGAGAAACACCCTTGTACATTGTTGCAGAACAAGGGCATTAGGAAGTCTTCAAAGAGCTTTTGAAGTTTTCCTATGCTGAAACTCTTACTAAAAAATGTGTTGGATATGATGTCTTACATATTGCAGTAAAGCAGGGTCACATAGGTATTGTGAAAGAGTTTTTGAATCTCCAACCGAGACTGAGAGAAACATTTGATTTGTCAAATGCTACACCTTTTACTTATGTTGCAATCAATGGCCATTTCTAGTGCACATGTGTAAAAAGAGATGAAGATATAAAGAAACCCATCAACGCTAAAGGCATAGTTTAATATAAAGGGAGCTCATGCCATTTGGATAGGAGTTGGCATGTATAAAAGAATCAGTAGCAATCAAGAAAAAGCCATTCACACCATTTGAAAAGGGAATAGGTGGCGGTCAAAAGTTAAAGACAACCACACATTCAAAGAAGAAAAAGTTCTATTCACAACATACCCCACATAAAGCCATGATGCAGGATCATCCAGAGGTATAAGGGCAATCCTGTGTCACCCAAAAAAATGTACTTAAACTTAGTTTCTATTTCATGTGTTTTCATTTTTGGATACCCATTTGGGTCAAATAAAAGTTCCAACTCTCACAGTTCCACTATAAGTGTTCTAGGATAGAGTATTTGAACACCTTGGGATACGTGTAAATGCCAAAAAAATAGGAGTATGTAATTGAGCCATCATTTTTGTGAACTAGGAGGTGTAAATTGGCCAGATGAATGTAATTGTAATTTAGAGCATTCCAAAAAAAGAATCAGGTCAAAAGGCCCCACGGTTTGAAAGTTATTGCAATTTTTTGGGTTTTGGAGACCTCCTAAGAATGCTTCAAAGTCAGGATAGGGGCATTAAATGACCTTGAAAAGGGTCAAAAAAATGGGGGATGAGAAAATTTGGTCTATAGGGCTATAGAGCACTTTGAGAGCTTTCCAAAAATGTAAACGGTTTGTCAATCGTAGCTACAGTTCAAAAGTTATGCCTCCTGAAAGTTCGGTTACCGTTTCTAGATTCTTCTAGATTTGTGTCAACTTCTAACGGAGCTTCTAGAGCCTTCTATTTGGTTGGTGGATGCCTACTAGCACTTTCTAGAATGTATTCCTAGTCCTTAACCCTTCGGGGTCTATTTAAGGACATTTCTGGCATTGTAAAAGGTAGTTCAGAGTGGAGTTTGAGAGGATGTACTAAAAGGAGAAATTGTCTCCAGATTTATGCTATTGTAAGCCCATAGGGCATGTTTTGAAGTCTATTTTCTCTATACTAGATGTATTAGCTTATTTACAAAGTTAATGAAATTTCCCTTTTCCTGTTGTGTCCATTTTGTGCTTGGGTTGTGTCCCCATCAAGCCAAGTCATGGCATAGAGTAGTTAATGCAAGAAAAGTCATAAGATGTGGTCAAAGATGCTGAAGCATGGAGGAACACACATTAAAAGTAAGCTGCTTTAGAGGGAAAAGGTGTCAAATAAGGCAGTCCACATGTAGTGTAAGAGGGCAAAGCTACAACATAAAGTAAAAGACAAAGCCATATGATCAAAGGGTCTCCCCACGCAAATCAAAGAGGAAAAGCCACAGGGGGGGCACTAAAAGCTCACATGGCATACAAAAACAATGGTCAACATCCAATAAAGGAAGCCTATAGTAGGTAGAACGCCCATGCTAGTAGAGGTAAGCTGTGAGTATAGATGAAATCCACAACAATATACAAGAAAGATCACACATTAAAAGGGTAATCTACCATGGAAGAATGATAGTTAGTGACATTTAAAATAGAACAAGCCACGTTTTAAGAAAAGCAACTCACATAGTCAGGGTATCCCATGTAGACAAATACAAGGATCCCATGACACATAAGGAAAGGCAAGAGTGTGTTATAGAGCAACCCTATAGTTTAAAAAGAGCATCTATGACATCAGAATGAGTAGAGATCTCCACATGCCAACAAAGCCCATGGCTAAGATAGGGAGAAAGGGAGACCACCAGCAAGGATGACTAGAGACAGTGAAATAAAGATAGCATTTAGTCCCACATTGGGGGTGCAGTGGGTGTTTAGTTGTTTAAATACTATTCTTCACAAGATGGATAATGTCTAATAGACTAAAGGCATTTGCAAGCCACAAACCCATGAGATGAACCCCATGGCTGATGTCAGCAATGGTGTCATTAAATTTTGAATGAACCTTCGAACAAGCACATGCATGCCTATTGAGATGCTTATGTGGATTTGAATGCAAGAGATCATGCCATGTGGCAGATCATGTGACTATCGCTACATCACTAAACTGAAGGTGCAGGGATGTTAGCCATAGCGACATAGCAAGCGCAAAGGTGGTGACAACACGTGGTAGCAAAGTAGAAAAGGATGAGATTGCCAAAAAACTTGCCAGAAATTTTAGGAAACTAGTAATGATGTGGGTCCCGCCCAATTATCAAGGGCCTATCATGGAGTGAAATGTGGCATCCTTGGAGAAGGATTAATTTAATTAAAATAATGATATCAATGTTATGTTCAGTTCAAAGATTGAAAATATTTTTGCTTAAAAAATGAATAATTTATAGTTCAGACTATAGTATATTTTTAAAATTTTCAATCTTTTGGCATTTTAATGTGGAACTGTGAACAGAGGCTTGTATTTCAAATGAGCATAACTGGAGCATTTTTTTAATAAAAAATGGGCACTCCAATATACCACCAGAACCAAAACGAGCTGAATTTTCCATTTTTGAGGTTGGTTTGTGCACATGTATTCACCAGTTCATGCTATAGGTCAATTTGTAAAACCTGAGGCATTGGCAGCAAAATAGGCAAATTTGATCATTGAGAATCAGAGTTTGTTAGAGGGCAATTTTAATGGCTTTTTGGGATTTTAATGTGGAGAAAATCAACTCTAAATAGTTTTCTTGCATTTTGGAAGTTATATTGAACTAATTTTCACTTTTTACCATGAATTCACTTTGGCATCAAAAATTAGTTATGATGGTGAATCAAATTTATAAGATATTTGATTCCTTTGAGAGGTAAAATGATCAAGATTTTGATTCACATTAAGAAGAGAGATTAGAGAGAGTCTTTTCATGGAAAAGAGAGGGAATTTTAGGTAGACACATGTTAGTTGCAAAGCAGATCTAGCAATTTCTTCTTCCTATATCTATCTCATTCTTTCTCATTGCACAGGTTCTAGTTTCTGGAGAAAATTTGTTCATTGCTATGATACCAAGGTTTTGGTTCTAATCTTGATGTATTCCCAATACTGAGACACCATTTGCTTTAGCATATTCTCTCTTGTATGAACATCATTAGGAAGGATAATATAGATAGTCCAGATCCATTAGGTTTTTTTTTATGTTTTTCAATTCATGCATATGAATGTATTGTTTCAAGGAAATTAATACAATGAACAGATGGTTAAGTTTCATCTTGAATCTTGTCTCCTTTATCAGTAATCTTCAATTTTTTATAATCTTTGAATAGAGAGCTTAGGTTTTAATTGCAATCCTTTAAGGCTGTATGTTGTTTCATGGTTGCCTATAACTCAAGGGGTTATGTAAATGCTTCAAGGGAATCAATAGGGTTGCAAGGTTACTGATGGGGATATCATGTAAGAATGAGTTTTAGATTGAGCATAGATGTCTATTTACAAGTTAAATGGATAAATCAAGTATCTGAAGATATGAATATGTCTCAAATATCCATACGTGTATTTTTTATTCATGGATTTGTCCAATGGTTAAGGCACTAATTAGCTACAGGATCATTAGGTCTTACTACTACATATCTAAGGTTTTGTTGAATTCAACATCATTAATCAAATGTTTCCCCTTTCATGTTGAAACTTTTTCAAAGTTTAACCTGCACTTAGCTTACCAGTTCATGAGTCATGTTCTTGGCTATTTCATGCTTGTGATTTCTAGGTTAAGTATAGAAGATGTAGGGGTTTCATCTATTATTCTAGATCTTGATTATGCTCATTGCATTGGTCAAATGATCAGATCTTAGGAGGTTTACCCAACTAGGTTTTACAGAGCCTAAAGTGAAGAAGGAGTGTACCCTTATAGTCAGTCCAGGTTCTTAATAAATTGTGTTCATTATTGGAGATAGCTACCCATAGACACATTCTTACCATGTCTACTTGGTTATTCCAACTTTGTTAAATTAGGAGCCAACAAAATAATGACTCTGTTGGGGACTTGTATTGAGTCTAAATGATAGAAAAACCTTGATAATTTGGAGAATATTCAACACATCAGAAAGAATTTGCTACAATAGTGGGGTTGTGAGGTATTCTTCATATCCTTGCTAACTTTTGTGTTCCCCAGTAAGCTTTATTTTCTTATAGCAGTAGTTCTCAAATTGGATTGAAATTGTGTAGAGAATTGAGTAAATCCTCAATTAGTTTAGTTTGTTTTGAATTGTTGTTATAAAGTTTCAGAGTCAATGGAATGATTAGTATCTTGTTCTCTTTTCAAAATATTTGAGGATCTGCAAGCTATTTCATGGTGAAAGTCTAGTTCAGAATTAGATCAGTAATTTTTTTTTTTTCAAAATATTTTCTCACAATTGTGAGTGGCCACTCTATCATTGCAACCAGTGGCATTTAATTGTATGTGTATTTTGTTGAGGGATTTTAGCACATTATTGGGCAGATTTGAATTTTTTGTTGAAATTCTTGTTCAAAAAAAGAGGTGTAGCTTTGATCTGATGGTGTTGAGAAGTTGTGTTTCAACTTTGTTTAGAGATTTCAAATTTGAAATAAACCTGAAGAGGTTTCTTCCATCAGCTATTGTTTCAAATCAATTTGTAATTTTGTTCAAATCTAATTCAATTAATGTCTCATTTAATGTGAGTGGCAACTCGAAGTTAATCTCTATACCAGTGCAGTATTATGCATGAATTGTGATTAGTTACTATAGGATAAGAATAGATTTGAAGAGGTTGAAACATTTGAATGGTTGCAAGATTTGTGGTGTGTTGATTCAAAAGGTTCAGTAAGGATTTGATAAGACTTTGGGTTCTACTGTTGTAAATGGTAGGCAAAGAACTTTCAGCCATCCGGATCTTGAGGTATTCTCATTTTCATGAATTTTCTTTTCATGAAAATTGATTGTGAAAAGTTTTCTCCATCAAGTAAATTTTAGCACTAAAAGGAGGAGAATAGTTTAAAAGGTTTTATACACTTCATTAGATTAAGTTTTAGCAGTTGTTGTATTTAAGTTGTGAAGTGTATTTGGAGAAATTCATTTGGTACAGAGTTGTGTAAGCCTGCTGCAAATTATAAATTAGAATTTATTATGGATGAATGAGTTTCGTATCTTTAAAGAATCTCATGTTTCATTTCATCTAGTATGTAGCTAGTTAGTGAAATTCCTAGATCCATTTCTACCAAGAGATATATGCCATTAAATTTTGATGGCATTCATGGTTTCCCAAATGTCATTCCTAATGATGTTAGAAATAAATTGCCTAAGTTTAGAGGGAACCATCTTGTTTAAGCTAGTGATCATGGGGAGTTGTTTACTAATTTGATGGGTGACTATGAGATTGCTCATGAGGACATGCACATGAAGTTATTCATTCAAACTTTGGAAGGTGATGCTAGAGACTGGTTTTCTTTTTTACCAACACATTCTATTTCATCATGGGGTGAGTTGTGTTGGTGTTTGAAAATGTTACCCATTTCCAATTACCCTGATGAGAACAAAACACATCTAGGGGCAGCTAACTCCCATTTTCAACATGCCCATTTAGACACCAGGCCAACTATAAGGCTATACTCCTTCTGCACTTCAGGCTCTGTAAAACCTAGGCGGGTGAACCTATAGATTTCTTATATGGTACCAGTTGTCAAAGCATACACTAAATCTAATGTAAAGCAGATAAAAACCCCTAAATCTTCTATACTTACCCAAGAATCACAAGTATGAAATAGCTAAGAACATACTTCATGAAACTAGCAAGCTAAGTGTGGGTTAACATTGAATAGCTTTCAACATAAAAGGGAAAATTGATTTAATATGTTAATATCAACAAGACCCAAATATGAGCAACAAAATCTAGTGATCCTATTTCTGATCAGTGCCTTATCTATTGGGTGATTAAATGAATTATAACCATACATCTTTTGGAAATCTGAGACACATTACTACATCCAGATCCCTGATCTATCCTTCACCTTGTGAATAGACATCTGCTTCAGATTTGAATCTCATACTCAAAATATCCCATCATGAAATCTGCAAAACAGTATGATAAATACCAAGCAATTACATGGCTCTTTGATCCATATCCAAGACATTTTAACCACATACATTCCAAAATGAGATGCAACCTAATCTATGATCCTTGATCACAAACTAGAAAGATTACATATCCATAAACAGGAGACAAGACTCAAATTGAATTTGGAAACCTTTGCTATATTTTATTTATTCTCCTTGAAAATGAATATATGAAAGACGTACAAAAAATAACTCATAGATCACCTAACAGAAATAGAACTATATGCATAAAACTTAATTTTCTATTCATACAGAAGAGAAATTGCTGAAGAATGTGGGTGGAATCACAGATCTGGATCCAATAAAGTGGTCTCATAGAATGACTGCAAATTCTCTACCAACAATGGTTTCTCAATAACAAAAAATTGGAACTCCTCAAATGATAGAAAGAAAGAATCATATAGACAAGGGTGAATTCTCGGATCTAATCTACAACTGCCATCTGTCCACTTGGAATTCAATCTTTCTTAGCTGAATCACCTCTCTCTTCTTTCTACCATTGTGATCTAATTTGATTTCATCATTTTTTGTAATTGATTTGAAAATGTCTATTTTTGAATGATGAAAACTTGTTGAGTCACTAAAATATCTCATTTACCTTATGAAAAGCTGGTGAACTCCCTAAATAATTGACTTAAACGTGACCCCAACTACATTTTCACTGTATGCTATTGATATTCAAGTCATTACCATGTTGGAAAAATTTTTTGGACTTCGATATCTAAAAATGGTTGCAATTCAAGTACCTGAGACAAATCCTCCTATAGCTCAAACAGACTAATACCTGTGCAAAAATTGACTCTTGAATTAGAAAGTTCATCTTCTCTCAATTCTAGCGATATATAACATTTCCTATTTGGCCTCTTGGAAACCTCCTGAAAATCATTTTGAAAATGACTCCTCTGCTAGAAACTCATGTCTGCACATTTGACTTTTTAAATTTGAAAAATTTTTAAAATTCTAAAGTCAAAACTTTAGAAAAAATATCTCTTGGATGACTGAACATGCATTTTTTATAAAAATAATAATAAAATATTATTATTTTTTATTCTTTAATTTCTATTGCCTTTGAATCTGGGGTCAACCTTAAGTTTGACCAATGCCACGTGGCATCTTTTGATTGGATTGCTCGTCGCATCTGCCACTTCATCAAACACGGGACTCATTGCCACATGTCGTCTTCTCATTAACTCACTATGCTAGATCTCATGCATCTTCCGCTTGGTGAGTAAGCAAGGATCACTGGATATGCCACGTGTCGCAAATCCCTTTCATCTGAACTCATCCATCATTCGCCAGATTTCTAAACTTTTTTGGTGAATCGCTAAGTCGCTAGCCAGAATTTCTTAGATTTTCTAGCTAGCGAGTAATGACTAGCCAAATTTTTAACATTTTTCGATGACCTCATGTTTGGTGACATCACTATCTTGTTATGCTTGCATTCGTTCAAAATTTATGTCCTGTTTCCACCAGGTCAGATGAATGGGACCCATTGTGCACAAGCATAGCCTTTCCTAAAGGCTATTCGTTTAATTCATAGCTAAAAGTGCATAGGATGTTATTTAAAGATTAAAATTACTCTTCCCACGTTGAATGTGGGATATTGCTTTGTATCTGGGCTACCTGTGCTCCCTTTTGAACATGGAGATCGCTTTTTTTATGCTTCTGTAGCTTCCTTCATCATTTGGCGTGGTCTTATTTCAAGAGTGGAGGTTCTGCCTTATCTGATGGCGCCCTATATCTGGTATTTCTGCATGTGAGGAACTCCATTTCTACACAGGCGTGAGTTTATACTCTTTGGTGTGAGTTTATACTCTTTGGCATGGTCTGTGTTTTGGTTTTAATGCCTATGGGCTTCTTTATTTGGAGTTGTGGACTGTGTTGTGTATCCTCTGCAGTTTCTATTCTAGCTTAGGTCGTGAGCTCCTTCAAAATGGCATGTTTGATGCTTTTCCTTTTACCTATTTGCAGCTCTTTGTATATTATGTGTGTTGGATCTTCTCTTCAGGGTCCGCTGCTTAGCTTGTTGCTCTGCAATGTGCTGCTCAATGCGTGGGTCTCTATGTTTAGCATGAGTTCTCCTTGATAAAGCTATGGAAGTTCTCATTTGTTACGTTGCGTGAATGCCCCTGTGGCTTCTTCTTACAATGCTATGTGTGTGCTTTGAAACTGCCCTGTTGCAAATTCCCCTGTTCCTCAACATGGCCCTGACGCCTCCTTTTAACATGCCGCCTTTTATGTCAAAGTGGTCTCCAATTTTCTTTTCATAAGGATTTCAATCATTAGCTACAAAATATTTTGAACATATTTTTCTTGCTCCTCTGTCATTCTTTGGTATCGTAATGCCTCCATTTGCATCATTGCTTTCTTTTCTTTTCTTTTCTTTTTTGGTAGAAACATGATCATGGCTATGGCATGATATTTAGAGGAAGGCAATAGATTAACAATGTTCAATTTTTTAATCTAATATGTGCAAGGTTTCTTTGAGTCAAGATATTCTGGATATCACTATCTCACAACAGTTTACTTAAGTGGTATAAAACTTTAGGATGAAAGGGTAATTCACCAAGACACAACCATAGTTTAGAATGATGACGGTTATCAAAAGCTCAAAGCAATTTTCAATATTTGGGCAAAATAACATAATAATATGAAACCTTCTTAAGTGAGCAACAGACAATACATTTCATATCTATGGAGCTGGCCACTATAGTTACCATACCCTCAAGCTTTCCAAAGATCTGCTACTAGTGTTATGAAGCTGCAACATTTCCATTCTCATATGTCTCTATAACACAACAATCACATATTCCAAGAGTCCTTCAAATACCACTTAAAACTATTCCACATTTGAAATAATCTGGATACCATAATAGCTTGGTGAAATTAGTCGGACCCCAAGTGGGTCCAGCTAAAAAAATTTCGTTTCTAAACACCTGAACTACAAAACTAATCCACTAACCTTTTAGATTGATTAGAATCAACTTTGATCACTGACTAATCGAATAAAACTCAATTTTTCACTTTTTTGCAAAATGCAAACTTGGTGTCAGGAGGTCCACTGTCTAGCCTTAAAAATTGATCCAAACCTCTAACCAGGCTCTGAAAACTGGTATGTTGACTCTCTGTTCTGCATACTCCTATCCTGTCTAATCTCGTCTCATGAAGAATTCCTAGTCAAGAGATATTGACTCTCAAAGTCACCTTCTCAAAATTACCTGCATGAAAACACGTCAGAAAACAACAAAGTGGGTTTGGATTTGGCCCGAGAAATTGGGCTAATGGACACTTGGGAAGACAAAAATGGGGGTGTTCATCCTCTGTCATGAGAACATTATGAAGATGTGATTTGGGCTAATGATGAATCACAGGACACAAATGGCAGACATTCAAGGTAGGCTACTCAGAATTATGCAACTAGGAACACTGACTAAAAGCGATTCTTGCAAATAGAATTGACCTCGAAAAGTGTGCATATGGATTTGTCATGACTTACAAACTGACACGCTTGGAGTATTTTCAGTGGACAACATAGAGGTATAATCCATCTGGCTTGACCAATCACAGATCAAGAGTTATGATGCCATGAACAGGGCTACCAATCAATCTGCACTTACTAACACCAGTGAGAAGTTAGAAATTCCATTTGGAATCACATTCGAAAACTGCTCAAATGAATTTGTCAAGAGCTGAAACTTGAAACATAACAAGTTTCTGACATCTACAATGCAATGCAATAGGAATTTCAACATTTTGGTCAACTGGGTCAAAATTTCAACACGTCAAACAGGGCTACCTAGAAATGTGTGCAAAGTGCAAAAGCATGAAAACATTAACTGGCCAATTTTGAGGGATTTGAGACCTAATTAAATGAACTCGAAATGACTCAAAATCTGAAACATAGATTTTTGGATATGGATACTAGGTAATTTCAAAGTGGTGAGTTATGATACAATTTTGGACAAAAGATATTTGGGTTCAAACACAGCCTCCTATAGCTATTTGACACTTAGGGTAAAATGCAAGATTGAGAATTTATGAAAGCAAGACTTTGCCAAATGACTCGGAATGATGATTTAACTTCATGGAAAACTTAGATAGGCTGAATATAGGGTGTTAGAAAACTTAAACACCTTTTAGGCTTCAGACTGGTAGTCGAGTGCATAGGCATCAAAAAGCTTTCATAGGGCTTAATTTCTCAATAGTGCTCAAAATAAGGGCTGCAATTTTGAGCACCAACAATGGCTCTATCTGGGGATGCATGCCTCTTGTAGGCATGGCAAGATTTCAGATCTTTGGGAGAAGTAGACCACGCACCTGAAACGACAAAACTCTCCTGAACAGCTTTATTGAAAGTAGGGAAACTACTCTAACTATATACAAGGGATGTCCCCAAGCCACCAAAAAGGTTCAGAACCTTTTACCTCTATCATAAACTTGATTTTCATTTACATTCTCCAGAGGTAAACTAAAATTCTCATTATCATTTGTTTCACCAATCAGATCAGCATATTGAAACAAATAACTTGGCAAAACAAAGTAACTTCCTTCATTCTCATAGTGCATATAAAATTCAAAGGCTATTTCCTCTTCATGCTCACTATGAGAAAAAGCATCTGCATGCTCATGAATACACAAACTAAACTGAGAAACAAAATCCAATGATGATTCATGCATGCTGATCAGAAACACAAAAACTTCATAATCTACATCATTCCCCAAGTTGCAAACACAAAAAACTTGCAACTCACCTTGTGTCTCTGGCTGCAAAGAGTGTTTGGAATCTGATTGTTGCCTACTTGCAGTCATATCATTCACTAAATCAGATTCATCCTTCACTGAAACCTCTTCACACTCAAAACATTGATTAGTCACCATACATGAAAATTTATTCTAAAAGTGCTGATCCAAACTATGCTGATCATTATCATTTTCTTCATCAGACTGAATGTCAGAATAGACCTTGAACTCATCTTTACAAGACCTATCAGCATATAAAGAAAATCTATAATTGGATTGACAACACTCACTGTTTTCCACTTCACCATATGAAACATCAAAACAATGTTCAGCAAGATCAACATGAAAAGAATCTGAAATAGCATTAACCTTTCCCTCATTAACATAATTAGCATTCAAAAAATTTTCATGTGCAAATACATTTGAGGTATTATCATCTACACCTCCAAAGTCTAACAAAGATCATTCGGATTCTACATCTTTTTCCACATCAAACTTTGGGAAATTGATTTGACTGAATGAGGAATTATTATGAGAGAACATATGAAGATCCTTAGAGATACTTACATTCTTTTCAAACTCACAAGCCAACAAAACAGAGATTTCATCAGAACTCAAGAAGACTACCTCACAAATCTTCTCCCGGCTATGGTTGTCATCTGGATAACATGAAGAACTTACAATAGCAGGATCCTTAGTGTAACAATATGGAAAATCAACATTATTACAACATTCTTTTTTATCATAGCAATCACTAGATCTACTGTTATTACAACTTTCTTCAACTTCATATGTATTGTAACAAAATTTATCTTCTCTTTTATATCCATCTTTTTCATGCTGATTGCTATTACCTGATTCATTAACATTTGAATCCACCTCTTCACATTCGGAAGATAGATTATGTTACTCTACAGATTCATTATATTCATTTCTACCTTGGCTTTCAACACACTCATTATCATCAGAAGATATTTCATGAAATCTGTAATCACCACTTTCCATCTCCTCAATGAATTTTTCAATTTGCAAAATCATTTGTAACCTTATAGGTGTTGGCCAATTGACTAAATCGGGTACTAGAACATCAAGGAAAACACTAGGTAGTGAAGATTCCTCAGGTCTGCAATGAAAAGGCATCTTACTGATTACTGACTTAAGCCTTAAATAACATTGTTCGACACTTAGACCTTGAGTACTACCTACTTCAGTTCTTATAAGATTGACAATCCTTTGATAAACCAGTCTATTCAACATAGCAATGTTATTATTCACAATTTTTAAACTCTCAGAATTTGGCAAACTAATCTCAGATCTGAGATCTGACTCCATTATAGAATGAAATTTCTACCTCTTCTTTCTAGTGCTGAAAATCACTTAATAGAGGCAACTTCTGTAAACACTTGATTTCCATGAAAAGAAAGATGAAAATCAAAATACCTCAAGTGTTGATGCTAAACTTCGATCTGCTGATTTGGCACAGGCGTAAGATTGAAAATCCTTTACACCACTAATCAAACTTTGTAGAGTCGCCACCTCTTTGTAAGAGGAATAAAATAACCACTTCTATGATTGATTTTTTTACATTTCAATTTCTTTAGAATAGCAGATTTCAAACAGCACTTTAAAACTTATCAAGAATTTAAAAATTCCTTTCAAGAAACTACCAACAATTTTAGATCTGCCCACACAACTGAAAATCCTTCAAAATTTTTACAATGAAATCAACTAGGAACAACTGGTACAGAGATTTGAGAGTCGCCACTCACTCATGTGAGAAATAAAACATAATTTGTCACTTGACAAATCTGAACTAGACTTTCAATGTAGGAGAACTTGCAGATCATTATTATCTTGAAAAGAATTTACACTTTATAAATGAATTCTTGACTCTAAAAATTTCTCAACAGTATTTACAAACTGGACTGATTGAAGATAGACCTATGATAGTCATAGAACACAATTTTCATCCAGTTTCACAACATACTGATGTGCATGAATAAAGCTCAACTGGGGTGCATAATATTTGAGTAAGAGACCTGGAAAACACATCAGATAACCTATTGCTACAAAAATTTTATGCATTTCTTTTTCTGTATTGAATCTTTTCTTTTAAATTCTCAAGGTTTGTCTATCATTTAGATTCAATACAGTCCCTAGCAGAGTCGCCATTTTGTTGGTGTTTGAAAATGTTAACCATTTCAAATTACCTTGATGAGAACAAAACACATCTAGGGGCAGCTAACTCCCATTTTAAACATGCCCATTCAGACACCAGGCCAACTATAAGGCTATACTCCTTCTGCACTTCAGGCTCTGCAAAACCTAGGTGGGTGAACCTATAGATTCCTTATATGGTACCAGTTGTCAAAGCATACACTGAACCTAATGTAAAGAAGATAAAAACCCCTAAATCTTCTATACTTACCCAAGAATCACAAGTATGAAATAGCTAAGAACATACTTCATGAAACTAGCAAGCTAAGTGCGGGTTAACATTGAATAGCTTTCAACATAAAAGGGAAAATTGATTTAATATGTTGATATCAAAAAGACCCAAATATGAGCAACAAAATCTAGTGATCCTATTTCTGATCAGTGCCTTATCTATTGGGCGATTAAATGAATTATAACCATACATCTTTTGGAAATCTAAGACACATTAGTACATCCAGATCCCTGATCTATCCTTCACCTTGTGTATAGACATCTGCTTCAGATTTGAATCTCATACTCAAAATTTCCCATCATGAAATCTGCAAAACCCTGTGATAAATACCAAGCAATTACATGGCTCTTTGATCCATATGCAAGACATTTTAACCACATACATTCCAAAACAAGATGCAACCTAATCTATGATCCTTGATCACAAACTAGAAAGATTACAGATCCATAAATAGGAGACAAGACTCAAATTGAATTTGGAAACCTTTATTGTATTTTATTTATTCTCCTTGAAAATGAATATATGAAAGACGTATAGAAAATAACTCATAGATCACCTAACAGAAATAGAACTAAATGCATAAAACTTAATTTTTTGTTCATACAGAAGAGAAATGCTGAAGAATGTGGGTGGAATCACAGATCTGGATCCAACAAAGTGGTCTCACAGAATGACTACAAATTCTCTACCAACAATGGTTTCTCAGTAACAAAAAACTGGAACCCCTCAAATGATAGAAAGAAAGAATCATATAGACAAGGGTGAATTCCTAGATCTGATCTACAACTGCCATCTATCCACTTGGAATTCAATCTTTCTTAGTTGAATCACCTCTCTCTTCTTTCTACCATTGTGATCTGATTTGATTTCATCATTTTTGTAACTGATTTGCAAATGTCTATTTCTGAATGATGAAAACTTGCTGAGTCACTAAAATATCTCATTTACCTTATGAAAAGCTGGTGAACTCCCCAAATAACTGACTTAAATGTGACCCCAACTGCATTTTCATTGTATGCTACTAATATTCAAGTCATTACCATGTTGGAAAACAATTCTAGACTTTGATATCTAAAAATGGTTGCAATTCAGGTACCTCATACAAATCCTCCTATAGCTCAAACAGACTAATACCTATGCAAAAATCGACTCCAGAATCAGAAAGTTCATCTTCTCTCGATTTCGGTGATATATAACATCGCCTATCTGGCCTCTTGGAAACCTCTTGAAAATCATTTTGAAAATGACTCCTCTGCTAGAAACTCATGTCTGCACATTTGACTTTTTAAATTTGAAAAATTTAAAAAATTCTAGAGTCAAAACTTTAGAAAAAATATCTCTTGGATGACTGAACGTGCATTTTTTATAATAATAATAATAAACTATTATTATTTTTTATTCTTTAATTTTTATTGCTTTTGAATCCAGAATCAACCTTAAGTTTGACCAATGCCACGTGACATCTTCTGATTGGACCGCTCGTCGCATCTGCCACATCATCGAACATGGGACTCATTGCCCATGTCATCTTCTCGTTAACTTTCTATGCTAAATCTTGTGCATCTTTCGCTTGGCAAGTAAGCAAGGACCGTTGGATATGCCACGTGTCACAATTCCCTTTCATCTGAACTCATCCATCGTTCGCCCAATTTTTGAACTTTTTCGGTGACTCGCTAAGTTGCTAGCCAAAATTTCTTAGATTTTCTAGCTAGTGAGTAACGACTAGCAGGATTTTTAACATTTTTTGATGACCTCATGTTTGGTGACGTCACTATCTTGTTATGCATGCATTCGTTCAAAATTTATATCCTGTTTCCACCAGGTTGGATGAATGAGACCCATCGTGCACAAGCATAGCCTTTCCAAAAGGCTCTTCGTTTAATTCATAGCTAAAAGTGCATAGGATGCTATTTAAAGATTAAAATTACTCTTCCCACGTTGAATGTGGGATATTGCTTTGTATCTAGGCTGCCTGTGCTCCCTTTTGAACATGGAGATCGCTTTTTTTATGCTTCTGCAGCTTCCTTCATCGTTTGGCATGTTCTTCTTTCAAGAGTGGAGGTTCTGCCTTGTCTGATGGCGCCCTATATCTGCTATTTTCGCATGTGAGGAACTCCATTTCTATGTAGGCATGAGTTTATACTCTTTGGCATGGTCTCTGTTTTGGTTTTAATGCCTGCGAGCTTCTTTATTTGGAGCCGTGGACTATGTTGTGTATCCTCTGTGATTTCTATTCTAGCTTAGGCCGTGAGCTCCTTCAAAATGGCATGTTTGATGCTTTTCCTTTTACCTATTTGCAGCTCTTTGTAGCTTACGTGTGTTGGATCTACTCTTTAGGGTCCTCTGCTTAGCTTGTTGCTCTACAATGCGCTGCCCAATGCGTGGGTCTCTATGTTCAGCATGAGTTCTCCTTGATAAAGCTGCAAAAGTTCTCATTTGTTACGTTGCATGAATGCCCCTGCGGCTTCTTCTTACATTGTTGTGTGTGTGCTTTGAAACTGCCCTGTTGCGGATTCCCCTGTTCCTCAACATGGCCCTGGCGCCTCCTTTTAACATGTCACCTTTTATGTCAAAGTGGTCTCCAATTTTCTTTTCACAAGGATTTCAATCATTAGTTGCAAAATATGTTGAACATATTTTGCTTGCTCCTCTATCATTCTTTGGTATTGTAATGCCTCCATTTGCATCATTGCTTTCTTTTCTTTTCTTTTTGGTTAGAAACATGATCATGGCTATGTCATGATATTTAGAGGAAGGCAATAGATTAACAATGTTCAGTTTTTGAATCTAATATGTGCAAGGTTTCTTTGAGTCAAGATATTCTGGATATCACTGTCTCACAACAGTTTACTTAAGTGGTATAAAACTTCAGGATGAAAGGGTAATTCACCAAGACACAACCATAGTTCAAAATGATGAGGGTTATCAAAAGCTCAAAGCAATTTTCAATATTTGAGCAAAATAACATAATAATATGAAACCTTCTTAAGTGAGCAACAGACAATACATTTCATATCTATGGAGCTGGCCACTATAGTTACCATACCCTCAAGCTTTTCAAAGATCTGCTACTACTGTTATGAAGTTGCAACATTTCCATTCTCATATGTCTCTATAACGCAATAATCACACATTCCAAGAGTCCTAAAAATACCACTTAAAACTATTCCACATTTGAAATAATCTGGATACCATAATAGCTTGGTGAAATTAGTCGGACCCCAAGTGGGTCCGGCTAAAAAATTTTTGTTATTGAACACCTGAACTGCAAAACTAATCCACTGACCTTTCAGATTGATTAGAATCAACTTTTATCATTGACTGATCGAATAAAACTTAATTTGTCACTTTTTTGCAAAATGCAAACTTGGTGTCAGGAGGTCCACTGTCTGGCCTTAAAAACTGATCCAAACCTCTGACCAGGCTCTGAAAACTAGCATGTTGACTCTCTATTCTGTATACTCCTATCTTGTCTAATCTCATCTCATGATGAATTCCTAGTCAAGAGATATTGACTCTCAAAGTCACCTTCTCAAAATTACCTGCATGAAAACACGTCAGAAAACAAAAAACTGGGTTTGGATTTGGCTCAAAAAATTGGGCTAATGGACACTTGGGAAGACAAAAATGGGGGTGTTCATCCTTTGTCATGAGAACAGTATGAAGATGAAATTTGGGCTCATGATGAATCACAGGATGCAAATGGCAGACATACAAAGTAGGCTACTTAGAATTATGCAACTAGGAACACTGACTGAAAGCGATTCTTGCAAATGGAATTGACCTCGAAAAGTGTGCATATGGATTCATCATGACTTACAAACTGACACTCTTGGAGCATTTTCAGTGGAGAACATAGAGGTACAATCCATTTGACTTGACCAATCATGGATCAGGAGTTATGATTCCACGAACAGGGCTACGAATCAATCTACACTTACTGATAGCAGTGAGAATTTAGAAATTCCATTTGGAATTGCATTCGAAAACTGCTTAAACAGATTCGTCAAGAGATGAAACTTGAAACATAATAAGTTTTTGATGTCTACAATCCAACACAATAGGAATTTCAACATTTTGGTCAACTGGGTCAAAATTTCAACACGTCAAACAGGGCTACACAAAAATGTGTGCAAAGTGCAAAAGCATGAAAACATTAACTGCCCGATTTTGAGGGATTCAAAACCTAATTAAATGAACTTGAAATGAATCGAAATCTGAAACATAGATTCTTGGATATGGATACTAGGTACTCTCAAAATGGTGAGTTATGATAAAACTCTAGACAAAAGATATTCAGGTTCAAACACAGCCTCCTATCGTTGTTTGACACTTAGGGTAAAATGCAAGATTGACAATTTCTGAAAGCAAGACTTCGCCAAATGACTCAGAATGATGATTTAACTTCATGGAACACTTAGACCAGCTTAATATAGGGTGTTAGAAACATTAAACACCTTTTAGGCTTCAGACTAGCAGTCAAGTGCATAGGCATCAAAAAGCTTTCATAGGGCTTAATTTCTCAACAGTGCTCAAAACAAGGGCTGCAATTTTGAGTGCAACAAGTTGCATTCAACCTTCATGGAGAAATTTGGAGAACAAGTAAGCATAGTTGATTCTTATGACAAGTTTTTGAGGATTCATATTGAGAGTGATGAACTTGTCCCTCAATTTAATATCAGATTTGTGAGAGTTTTGAATGAAATTCCTAAGAGTTATAGACCTAATGATCAAATGTGTTTGTTTGTTTAATTTGATGCATTTGACAAGAAAATGAACTATCTACTAAGGGATAAAGAACCACATACATTATATCAAGCTTTTATGACCGCTAGGAATATTGAAAATAATTTAAAATATGGATTGAATAGAAGTCATTTTGCTAAAAATATGTGCTGGTATAATGTATCCAAAAGAAAGGATGAAGGTGATATTGATACTTCAATTTCAAATCAGAATATCAACACCCCTGCTGTAAGTTTCAATCAGATTAAAAATTCAGATCATAATGTATGTATAAGGAAGGTTAGTTTAGTTACAAATGAAGATATATATATTTTTGATGCTATAGTAGTAAGATGTATTTCAAACTTTGATAAACATCAGCAATGTGTTGATATTGTAGATCAAGGATTAGCTGCATTAGTGAGTTCTTGTATTGCTGATTATGTACCTAATGATGTTGCTAATGCAATTGTTGCACCTAGATCTTAGTATTGTGCAAGTGAGGAGGCTGAAAGTTATCTCTCTAGTCATGGGTATGATGTTGTTGATCCGACATGCCATGGATAGATAACACAGGATGAAGAATGTAAGTCACATTCATCTTAGTTTTAGTTAGAAGAACAAAGTGCATATGTTTCTAATGTTTCAGTAGTAGATGGTAATATGGATTCACTTGATTAGCTGGATATGCAAGAAATGGTTTATCTTATTCATAGATTACATCATGTTGAAACTATTATTAAATTTGAATTTGAAAGATATTCATCTCAATGTGAGTATGAAGAAGCTGAAGTTCATGTTTCAAGTGATGACAATAAACTTGCTGATCCAATGTATTATGAAGAAGCATCATGTGAAGACAATGATGAGGGTTTTTTCTCAAGGCAAGAAGAGGACAATGATAGTGCATATTCATCTTCACATGAATCGGATGCAGCATGGGAAGAAGAGAGTAATGATGAGAGAATATTTTCTCATGAAAGTAAAGGTATAAGTTCTTTCTCTAAATCTGAAAATGAATATCTAGTTCTAAATTATTCAAATCAGCTTAAGGTTGAAAGGCATGAAGAAGAATTGTCCACACAATCCAAAGACAAAGAGATTATTTACAAGGACAAATTGATTGGTTGTGTAGCCGAATGTCTTGAAGACAGATGTAGTAATAACTAGCAGTATACTAATGATTCTGAAGTTAATGCATCAAAACTTAACAATGATTGGTTTGCAAGACATTTGAATCACCTTGATGAAGATGATGAATATAGTATTGATTTAATTTCTATATGCTCTATTGATGGAGAAGAAAATGAGTCTTCATGTAGTTCTAGTTTTTCTTCATACCCTGCAAGTGTTTGTGACAATACATTGGGTAATAGTTTCAAAGTGTATGATAATGCTTTATATGATGAAGATTGTGATGGAAATAAACCCATTTTTTGTTAAGATGTTCAACAAGGGTTATTACATGGAGTTATTAACCCCTTGTTCGAAGAAGATATAGAAATTTCAGATTTAGTTGAGAATGATCTTAATGCTGATACTTTATCTTACTACTATGAGAAATCAGATTGTACTTCGCCCAAGTATGATGGTGAAAGCATTGATGAGATTGCATCTCATGAGATTGAGAACAAGGTATTTGATGAAGATATTATTGAAAATCAATGTACACCTTGTAAAGATCTTTTTATGATGAGCTTTCTGATGTGAAGACTAAAATATTTTCTAATTGTGAAGAACCATTTGAAGATTATGGATTAGTTTTAGATTATGATATTGATGACATGTGTGAATACCAGTCAGATTGTTCTTCAAAGTACCATCCAAATATGCATAAGGAAACACAATTTCAAGGTGTGTGTGATCCTTTTTCCTATGTTGAATATGAAGCCTTCATATTCAAGAATGATAGCATACATGATTTGTCTAATAAAGATGAGTTTTAGTTTCAGTCTGATATGTTTGAGCATGCTGATTAGTATTTTCATAATGAGCAAATGGTTGAGAATGAAGCAAGTTTTTCTATGCATTATGGAAGTAAGAATTAAGATTCAGTTTTACAAAATGTTGAGTTTTAGGATGCTGATCTAATTGGTGAAATTGATAGGAGAAGTATTATTAGTTTACCTTATGCACATTCAGATGAAAATTAGGTTTACGATAGAGGTAAATAATCTTGTTGAAGTTTGGTGACCTGTATATAGTAGGAGTAGTTCTTTCCTATTTTCAATAAAGCTGTGCAAGAGGAGTTTTTGAAGTTCAAGTGTGTGGTTTACTTCTGCCAAAGATCTGAATCCTTTCCATGCCCACAAGGGACATGCAACCCTAGACAGAGCCACTGTTAGCGCTAAAAATTGTAGGCTCAATTTTGAGTACCATTGAGAAAGAATAGGCCTATAAATGCTTTTGATGAGATTGTACTTGGCTATACCTTTGAGCCTTGTGAGTTGTTTAATGATTCTAACATCCTTCATTTAGTGTGCCTAAGTGTTCCATGAAATCAAATTTCCATTTTGAGCCATTTCGTGAAGTCTCATTTTGAGCATTTGCCGAGTGCATTTTCACCAAAGTGTCAAACAAGACATGAGCCTATATTTGCAAGTGAATATCACACCTAGTAATGTCTCATAACCCGCCAATTTGGGAGTGTTAAGTGTCCATACTAGAGAGCCTATGTTTTAGATTTTGATTCATTTTGAATCCATTTGACTAGGTTTTGAATCCCTCAAAGTCGGTAGTTTATTATTTTCATGCTGATGCACATTACACATAATTTTGGAAGGCCCTGTTTGACGTGCTATAATTTTGACCCAATTGACCCAAATGTTAAATTTCCTTCTGTGTTGCATTATAGATGTTTGAGACTTGTTATGTTTCAAGTTTTAGCACATGATGAATCCATTTGGTCAGTTTTCAAATGCGATTCCAAATGCAATTTCTATCTTTTTAGTGGTGTTAGCATTTGCAAATTTGTTGGTACCCCTGTTCGTGACATCATAACTTGAGATTCGTGATTGGTAAGATAAAATGGATTGTACCATTATTTTTTCCTCCAAAAATACTTCAGGTGTGTCAAGTTGCAATTCATGACAAGTCCATTTGCACACTTTTCCAGGTCCATTCTATTTGCAAAAATTGTTTTTCTATCATTGTTTCCAATCAGCAAATCTGAGTAGCCTACTTTGACCGCTCGCCATTTGCGCCCAGTTATTCATCATGAGCCCAAATCATAGATTTATACTCTCCTCATGATAGTGAACCAATGTCCCAATTTTTGTCTTCCCAAGTATCAATTTACCCAATCTTTGAGGCCAATTTTGAACCCAATTTAGTGTTTTATGACATGTTACTTGCAGGTAGTTCTGAAAGGGTCACTTTGATGGTCAATATCTTTTGACCCTGAATTCATCATGAGATGAGATTTGACAAGGTGCAAGAATGTATAACAAAGAGTTAGTGTGCCAATTTTTAGAGCTCGGTCAAAGGTTTGGGTTAGTTTTTTAGGCCAATCAAGGACCCTTTGGCACAAATTTGCCAAGTTGCAAAAAAGTGATAAAATGAGCTATTAATGATATAAAAGTGCTTGATTATGAATCCAATCAACATCAAGTGATGAGTAGATCACTTTGAGATCTTAGTTGTTTGAAATTATTATTATTTTTAGTCGGACCCACTTTGGGGTCCGACGGATTTCTCCAGATTGATAAAATGTGAAGGATGTTTCAAATGGAGATTAATCATTAATAAGAACTAGACATTTAACTATAATAGAGATGTTCTCCATTGGAGTCATTGAGGGTTGTGAAATAATGGATTATTATTATTTTTCAAACAATAAAAAATAATATGTCAAGCGAATTACTAGTAGACATGACGATACATAGCTACATTTAGTAGTAAAAAATGGAGATTTAGAGGTTGTGAAACAACTATTGGGTAATGTAAAATCTAATGGCTCATGGAATCCTTAGGCAAATCATACAGTGATTGATATTGAGATAAGGGAGAACTTACCAAGGCTGATGGATGAAGTGAATGATCTAGGAGAAACACCCTTGTACATTGTTGCAGAACGAGGGCATTAGGAAGTCTTCAAAGAGCTTTTGAAGTTTTCCTATGCTGAAACTCTTACTATAAAATGTGTTGGATATGATGTCTTACATAGTGCAGTAAAGCAGGGCCACATAGGTATTGTGAAAGAGTTTTTGAATCTCCAACCGGGACTGAGCAAAACATTTGATTTATCAAATGCTACAGTTTTTATGTTTGTTGCAATCAATGGCCATTGCTAGTGTATGAGTGTAAAAAGAGATGAAGATATAAAGAAACCCATCAATGCTAAAGGAAAAGTTTAATAGAAAGGGAGTTGACACCATTTGGATAGGAGTTAGCATGTATAAAGGAATCAGTGGCAGTCAAGACAAAGCCATTCATTCTATTTGAAAAAGGAATAGGCAGTGGTCAAAAGTTAAAGCCAACCATGCATTCAAAGAAGAAAAATTTCTATCCATAGTAGACCCCACATAAAGCTAGGCCATGTCATAGAGTAGTTAATGCAAGAAAAGTCATAAGCCATGGTCAAAGACGCTGAAGCATGGAGGAACACACATTAAAAACAAGCTACTTTAGAAGGAAAAGATTCCAAATAAGGCAATCCACATGTAGTGTAAGAGGGAAAAGCCACTACATAAAGTAAAGGACACAACCATATAATCAAAGGGTATCCCCATACAAGTCAAAGAGGAAAAGCCATAGGGGGAGCAGTAAAAGCTCACATGGCATACAAAAAAAATACTCAGCATCCAATAAAGGAGGCCTATAGTAGGCAGAATGCCGATGCTAGTAGAGGTAAGCCGTGAGTATAGATGAAATCCATGACAGTATACAAGAAAGACTACAAATTAAAAGGAGAATCTACCATGGAAGCATGATAGTCAATGGCATTGAAAATAGAGTAAGCCATGTTTTAAAAAAAGCAACTCACATAGTCAAGGCATCCCACATAGACAAATAAAAGGAGCCCATGACGCATAAGGAAAGGCAAGAGCCTATTACAGAGCAACCCTACAGTTTAAAAAGAGCATCTACGACATCAGAATGAGTAGAGATCTCCACATGCCGACAAAGCCCACAACTAAGATAGGGAGAAAGGGAGACCACCATCAAGGATGACTTGAGATAGCAAAACAAAGATAGTGTTTAGTCCCACATTGGGTGTGCAGTAGGCATTTAGTTGTTTAAATGCTATTCTTCACAAGATGGATAATGTCTAACAGACTTAAGGCTTTTGCAAGTTGCAAACCCATGGATGATGTCAGCAATGATTTCTTTAAATTTTGAATGAACCTCTGAACAAGCACATGCATGCCTATTGAGATGTTGATGTGGATTTTAATGGACGAGATCACGCCATGTGGCAGATCATGCGACTGTCACTACATTGCCAAACTAAAGGTGCAGGGAAGTTAACCATAGCGACATAGCATAGAGGTGGTGATGACACATGGTAGCAAAGTATCCAAGGATGAGGTTGCCAAAAAACTTGCCAAAAAATTCAAGAAATTGGTAATGATGTGGGTCTCGCCTAGTTATCAAGGGCCTATCATGGAGGGACACATGGCATCCTTGGAGAAGGATTAAATTAATTAAAACAATGATATCTGTGTCACATTCAGTTCAAAGATTGAAATTATTTTTTCTTAAAAAAGGAATTTCTTTAAATTTTGAATGAACCTTTGAACAAGCACGTGCACGCCTATTGAGATGTTGATGTGTATTTGAATGGATGAGATCATGCCATGTGGTAGATCATGTGACTGTCGCTACATTGCCAAACTAAAGTTGCAGGGAAGTTAACCATAGTGACATAACAAGCATAGAGGTGGTGATGACACATGGTAGCAAAGTAGCCAAGGATGAGGTTGCCAAAAAACTTGCCAAAAAATTCAAGAAATCGGTAATGATGTGGGTCCCACCTAGTTATCAAGGGCCTATTATGGAGTGACACATGGAATCCTTGGAGAAGGATTAATTTAATTAAAACAATGATATCTGTGTCACATTCAGTTCAAAGATTGAAAGTATTTTTCCTTAAAAAAGGAATAATCTATAGTTTAGACTATAGTATATTTTTAAAATTTTCAATCTTTTGGAATTTTAATGTGGAATAGTGAACAGAGGCTTGAATTTCAAATGAGCATAACTGGAGCATTTTTTTATCCAAAATGGGCACTCCAATATACCACTAGAATTGAAACGAGGTGAATTTTCCATTTTTGAGGTTGGTTTGTGCACAAGTATTTACCACTTTGTGCTATAGGTCAATTTGTAAAACCTAGGGCATTGGCAGCAAAACATGTAAATTTGATCATTGAGCATCAAAGTTTGTTAGAGGGTAGTTTTAAAGGCTTTTTGGGATCTGAATGTGGAGAAAATAAACTCTAAATAGTTTTCTTGCATTCTGGAAGTTATATTGAACTGATTTTCACTTTTTACGATGAATTCACTTTGGCATCAAAAATTAGTTATGATGGTGAATCAAATTTTTAAGATATTTGATTCCTTTGAGAGGTAAAATGATCAAGATTTTGATTCACCATGGAGGAGAGAGATTAGAGAGAGTCTTTTCATGGCAAAGAGAGGGAATTTCAAGTGGGCACATGTCAATTATAGAGCATATCCAAGAACTTCTTCCTATATCTATCTCATTCTTTCTCATTGTATAGGTTCCAATTTTTGGAGAAAATTTGTTCATTGATGTGATACCAAGGTGTTGGTTCTAGTCTTGATGTATTCTCAATACTAAGACACCATTTTCTTTAGCATATTCTCTCTCGTATGAACAACACTAGGAAGGATAATATAGATAGTCGAGATCCATTAGGTTTTTTAGTATTTTTTAATTCATGCATATGAATGTATTGTTTCAAGGAAATTAATACAATGAACAGATGGTTAAGTTTCATCTTGAATTTGTCTTCTTTATCAATGATCTTTAATGTTTTATAATCTTTGAACAGAGAGCTTAGGCTATAATTGCAGTCCTTTAAGGTTGTATGTTGTTTCATGGTTGCCTATAACTCAAGGGGTTATGTAAATGCTTCAAGGGAATCAACAGGGTTGTAAGTTTATTGATGGGGATATGATGTAAGAATGAGGTTTAGATTGAGCATAGATGTCTATTTACAAGTTAAATGGATAGATCAAGTATTTGAAGATACAAATATGTATCAGATATCCATATGTGTGTTTTTGATTCATGAATTTGTCCAATGGTTAAGGCATTGATTAGCTACAGGAACATTAGGTCTTACTGCTACATATCTAAGGTTTTGTTGAATTCAACATCATTAATCACATGTTTCCCCTTTCATGTTAAAAGTTATTCAAAGTTTAACTTGCACTTAGCTTATCGATTTCATGAGTCATGTTCTTGACTATTTCATGCTTGTGATTTCTAGGTTAAGGATAGAATATGTAGGGGTTTCATCTATTATTCTAGATCCTAATTATGCTCATTGCACTGGTCATATGATCAAATCTTAAGAGGTTTACCCGCCTAGGTTTTACAGAGCCTGAAGTGAAGAAGGAGTGTAGTGTTATAGTTGGCCCAGGTTCTTAGTAAATTGTGTCCATTATTGGAGATAGCTTCCCATAGACACATTCTTACCATGTCTACTTGGTTATTCAAATTTTATTAAATCAGGAGTCAATAGGATCTATACTCAAAGGAGCTATGCCCTTCTTTACCAAATCTAAAGCAATTACCATGAAATCTACCTCTAGAATAAGAATTACCTTTTCCTCAGTATGAACTAGTAACTCCTCAATATGAATCACCACCTTTCCTCTTGGTCTTGCCTTTGTCATCATTCTTCCATTCTAATTTTCCCTTATCACACATAGAATTGTTAGATCTACCACCTTCTCCATAAGATCTACCTCTACCTCTTTGGAATCTACCACCTCTACCTTTTTGTCTTTGTGCATGCTTCTTTGTCAAGATCTCGTTAGCTTTCAAGGCATATTGGTATGCTTCTTCCATACTTTCCAATTTCAAAAAACTTATGTTATCTTGAATTCTAGATCTCAATCCATTTATGTATCTTACAATTTTCTCAACATCACCATCCACATGTCTAGATCTAATATCCAATCTATAAAATTCCTTAGTATACTCCTTCATAGTCATGTCTCTTTATCTTAAATTTTGCATCTTTCTCAACAAGCTAACTTGGTAATCACTAGGAATGAATTTGTTCTTTACCTTGTTTACCATCTTCACCCAAGTTTTGATCTTCTCCTTTCCACATCTTTTTCCATCAATTTAAAAATGCTCCCACCATAGTGAGATGTGTCCTTTCCACCCAGTAAGTACAATTTTCACCATTTAGTTATTAGGAGTATTTTCATACCCATAAAACTTCTCCATTTTAGAGATCCAATCAAATACAACATTGGTATCCAATTTTCCATCATAATGAACAATTTCTATAATAGACTTTGAATTTTCCCTAGACAACACTCTCAACAACCTTGCTTCATCTTGATCTTCTTCAATTTCTAGATTAGGGTTTGGTGCTACTGCTTCATCATCACTTACACCATGAAGATGTGCTCCTCTCCTCTAGGCCATCTCCATAGCATCTAATCTAGCTTAAATTTGTCTCAATGTAACTAATATTGCACTATCAACATTTTCTCAACCTTGAACTATTTTCAAATTAGGTTCCTACAAGATTTTAATCCCCTACAACTTGTAGGACAAATTCTCATATCTGCTACCCCACAACCAAAGTCACTTAGGTTTCTACATAATCTAGTCTCCACAAGGATGGGCCTCTACTTTGATACCACCTAACATAGGAGATGCAAATAACTAGGGGCAAAGGCACAACCAACTATTTAAACCACTTACACAGAGTCAACACAATGGAAATAACAAAAAAACAAATAGCTCAAGAGATAGAGGACGAAAATGGCTTCATTCATATATTCATCTAAAAATCAATTGCATGACCAGCTGTAAGGCCTTCTAGGTTATGACCATATATCAAATCAATTGCAATCTTTGATGATCAAAATTTACATTTTATTCTCTCTCTCTCTCTCTCTCTCTCTCTCTCTCTCTCTCTCTCTCTCTCTCTCTCTCTCTCTCTCTCTCTCTCTCTCTCTCTAAGCTCCTTATCTCTAAGACTCTAACCAAGGTATCTTAAATGCATACACAAACACATGTTAGCCTATTGAAAATACAATGAAATAAACTCTCATATTAAATTCTAGGCTAAGCCATCAGTCAGGTCACAACAAATATCAAATGGCTCAATCCTATGCCCATTTTATAGACTTGAAGGAATTTTCAGATTTATTCAAAGAAAGAACTAAGGCCATAGCTCATAAAAAAATGGTATAGTTTCCAGAAGATATAGTTAGAAATAAGTTCTCATTACAAGAGTAGGAATTTAGGAAGGAAAAGTGGAAAATATACAACAAAGTTTTGGATTTTATAAATTCTTTTGTGCTAAATTATGATCCCTTAGTTGATAGAAAATATTGGGGTTTGAAAGTAGATAAGTTGAAGGATATATTTATGGGGATTATGCAAAATTTGAATGAAAAGTAGGAAATTATGACATCATAATACTCTAACAAGGCCATTGAGATGGAAAAGAAATTGGAAGGTAAAATGATTTTGAACCCAGGGTAGTACACATTGTAGAAAAGAGTTGGCTACATAGTGGCTAGGAGCATACACCCTGTTCCTCCATATAAAAGACCAAGTTTTGAAAGCCCACCTACTACACATGCACCTAAGAAACAAAATTGGAGTAGGAATCATCTTCTAGGGTTGACAAGTATTCACCTACCTAGACCCCACAAAGGATAGATGATAAAGTATCCTTAAGAGAATAATTGAGACAAATAGGAGGGGAGAGAGATATTGTGGTTACAACTACAAATGTAGAAGAAGGAGTACCTACGAAACCTCCTATGCCAACACTAACTCTCATTGTAGGAGATTATAGAGGTAAGGAAATAGATCCTATAATAGCACAGGCTTCTAAAAATTTTGTTGATGATAAAGGTTTTGTCAAGTCTAGAGCATTTGTTCAATCTTTATGGAGGAGAAATATTGGTAATTTGGAGGCCAAGTGTAAAATAATCAAAGCAGAGAAACCTAACAAAAGGGACTCTGAAATTGAAGAGGAAGTCAAAGCTAGTTTCATGGAAGAGTTTGCACAGATAACCCCTGAGAGTGGGAGGTAGTTGTTGAAAGACTTAGGAATTTTTATTTTACTTGAATCCAACATTGCAAATGCCATGATTTTTGATGTTGTGAGAAAAGAAAAAGATAATCAGTTTAAAACTAAAGAAGAAGTATTGCAAGCCCATAAGAGATTGAAATATAGTGATGATCATTAGGGATTAGTGATATGGTCTATTGAGAAAAGGGATAAGACCAAGATGCAAGAAGCTTCATGCTAAACATATAGGCAACCTCATGGTCTATAGGGAAGAAGGGGTAGATAGTGCAAAGGTATCCAGAATGACTAAAGAAATGGTAGATTTTGGAGTTGTTGTTGCCATAAAAGACAATAATAAATTCTTGGAGCTCAATGCTAAATTTGAAGAGATGCTAAAAGAATATGAGGAAAGAATAAATAAGATACATCAATTGGAGGCTTAGGTGGCCCAAATGGATAAGCAACTTGGAAAGAGAAAAGTGGGAGAATTCATCCAGCCCAAGATTGCTTATCCTCATCCTCAAGTTGAGCCCTTTAAGTCAACTCCCCTTGTAGAGCTACCAAATACTCTGTAGAGATCATAATTTTACATGACTAAGGATTTTGAAAAGGAGAAGAGAAAACATTGGGCATTACATGTGGAATTGAATGACCAATATGAGGACAAAATTAGAAGAACAATCTTTATCTTGTAGATAAGATTGACTACCCTACCTTTTATGAGAAAATGGTAAAAGTAATGGACAAATGGA
This sequence comes from Cupressus sempervirens, assembly GCA_028749045.1. Taxonomy (NCBI): domain Eukaryota; kingdom Viridiplantae; phylum Streptophyta; class Pinopsida; order Cupressales; family Cupressaceae; genus Cupressus; species Cupressus sempervirens. Next base: position 614,212,428 of record CM053786.1, on the reverse strand, counting down.
CACATAGAATGACATAAAAGGTAGTAAGGATGTCTTGAAGCCAATTATGAGTAAATGGGGTAGTAGGGATAAAGATGTTACTTTTTTATGTGTTTTAGTCATTAGTTTATCTTGTGAATAGATAGAAAAAACATTTGACATGACTAATGACCTCTATGATTTTGATGATAAGAGAGTTGCAGTGTAGAAGAGAATCATAATCTATTTTTCAAAGTATCTTGCTGAAAAATTTGGTCTTTTCCCCCATGCACTTAGGGAAAATAGATAAATTAAGGGACAAGGGAGAGTGCACCAAAGAATTAGATGATTTCTTATGCCTTAGAATTAATGGTGTCATAAATGAAAGGGGCATGCATTGTGGGAAAAAATGATTGAGGAAGTTGTTAGAGTTCAAATATTCTATGATTCTATTAGGGAAGAATTTGTGGAAATAAATAAGTTAGGAGATTTTTTTTTGAAGAAGCAACGTGAAGTATTTAATTTTCATTGGCTAGATGATACACTTTTTAACAAGTGGATAGTAGATTTTCTACATTCAAAATAGTAAGTGCTTGGTGAAACCGATGAAGATGAGATAGATCAAGATGAGTTACAAAAAAATGATTGATCACTTCAATCAAAAGAAGACAAAGATAAAGAATCATCTATAGTAACATGCACAAAGCTTAAAATTGATAACTTGGCAGTAGGAGAATCAAGTGTAACTATGAGTTTGTTATTACACAATGACTTGGATGAAGAACCACAAGTTAGGCTTAGTTTTCAAGTATTAGAATTACGTCCATCACAAGGATCATATTAAGTACCAATTACAAGCTCTACAACAACAAAGAAGTGTAGTAGAAGTGGTCCCCATAAAAGCATATTCATGATGTAAATCATTTTGTTGCACCAATTTTTGTCTTTTGTGACAATAACTTCAATAAATATCTTTTTGTCTTAAGGACAACTGTCATTGCTCTCTAGGCCTAGAGCTTGTTGCATCTAATGCTATATAAATGAGATCCCAAGGCTAGAGAAGGGGTCTAAAATATTATGTAATTTTTTAGTTTTTGCTAGGCTTACATTAGGTCTAGTTTCCTTGATGCCAAATTTGTGATGTATTTTCTTTACAAATTTGAGAATACATTAACATTCAAAGATCATGTTGTCTGGTCTTGAGTTGTTCTGAGTTTTATTTCAATGCTATATAATTTTCAAAGAAAATTAATACAAATATGAACTATCACCATATCTATTTTCTTTGAATCTTGTCTTCACTATTATTGACTGGTTATCTTGAAGTTGTATGGGCAAAGCTTATTCAATTTAAAGTAACTAGGATAGGTTGTATATCAACTCACTATTTCTTTTAATTCAATGAATTAAGTAAATGCTTTAGTGATATGATAGGATTTCTAGGCTATAAGAATGATATACATATGAATGAGTTTTAGGAAAAATTACTTATAGTATTGATTATAATGCAATCAATTAGGTCAAAATAGTTGGGCAGACTCTGAATCACAATGGATGAGGCATTGATTAATTATTTCAATTTGCATATGAAGAGACCTTGAATAGGAATCAAGCAAAATATTAAAATCAAAATCAATTTTACTTTAATTTCATAAAGAGTATCATAGCTAGTCAATACTTGATTGCATTTAATCTCTATGTTTTAGTTAGCTGCTACTACCTAGAATTACATGTAAATTTGAGAAGAATTATGAGCAAACATTTGCTATAGGGTATGTGTATTTTAATAAAATATTAGTAAGTAAATGAAGTGTGAAGATAGTATCAAGTTTTGAATCATTTTATCCCTCAGGCGCACCCACCTTGGTTTTGCAAAACCCAAATAGTAGAAATTCCTTGTGATTTTGTTGAAGCTAGATCCAAATTTTGAGAAATTCTTAGTTGAACATAGGCGATAGCTAGCACTTAGAATTTTTTTTTCCTTGCCATCTTTGTATCAAGTATTTTGTTGCTTGGTACTTAAAAAACACCAATAAAATGATGACTCTGCTGGGGGCTTGTTCAACACATGCTTATGTGTGTAAAGTACTGCAATCTCTAGTGATATAAGTATATGTGCTTTTGGCTTCTTTCAAGATATTTCCCATGGTTATATTGGAATTTTCTAGTGAGAAATATTGATAATTCAAAAAAATAGTTCCCAATACCATAGGTGTAGACTAACACATACTATCCTTATAGAGGTGTCTTATCTAGTAAGCAAGAGTTACAATCCCAAATTCTTTAAGATTTTTATGTTATATTTTCCCTAGAATAGGGTAGTGATTCAGTCAAGGTTTTGATGCTAGTGCTTATTGACAAATAATTTCCACAAATGGAAGACAAGAGAAAAAAACACACGAGCATATACAAGAGCCAATCTGGAAGTAGCATTGTATGATTCACTTTAGGGTGGTAGGAAGAGCCAAAACACAAAGAAAGTAGATTTGAATCCTACTTGGAAACCAAGAGGTAGTGTATTAGTAAACTCTCAATACTAGCCTATGGTATGGAGAGAATCCTCTTCATTAAGCTCTGAATCAAAAACCACTAAACTTTTAGGAGGGATGTTTAGTACCTCACTACAAGAAGAACTAGCTTATCATGACAATAATGTCTCTTTAGTGGAAAATATTTTTTGTAGACCTGATATGATGAACAAGATGAATCATAAGTTGGCATATAAGAATGCTATGGAAGACTCTTTCAATCCCAGACCAGCCGCATATATGGAGACAAAACCTATAGGTCTTGATGATCCTATTGATTCAAAAACAACCTCTATTGATCACAAAGAAGTATACTCAAATATAGAAGTTCTTAGGGAATGGGTTGTAGAATAGGATGCCAAACACATCCATATAGAGAAAGAGAAGGAGTAGATCACCTTGAATGCTCTCATTGAGAGAGATAATTTTCTTAGGAGGATGGCTGCCTTGAAAGAGTAGAATAAGAAATTAGAAGAAATGAATTTAGTTATGCATGCTAATGTTTTTGGAGATGTGGATAATTTGAGATCCAAGGTTCTAGAAGAAGAAAAACTCCAAAGCCGGAGACAAGAACATGTTATAGCTTAGGTTAAATCCTACAAGCCTACTCAGCTAGAATTCATAGATTTGACTATTAAACAAGTTGATAAGGGTAAAAAAAATATTGTAGGAATCCATATCAATGAACCTTAAGTTGCCCCTAACAAGGTAGAAAATATTCCCATGTCTATGTCCTAACTTGATCTAGAATTAAAATAGGCTAGGAAGGAGAAGTAGGATTGAGCTAAGGAGCTTGAGAAAGTAGAAAATGAAGCACAAGTAGCTAAAACTAGAAGGAAAATTAAATTCATAAAGTTTGATTCTACTTTGGCTTCATGGCCCAATATGTCCACCCTAACTACAACCTTTATTCGCACTTGTGGACCAACAATCCTTAACCAAAATGTGTCTTTACCCAAGCTAGTTCATCATCTACTACTAGTATCCAGATCCTACTATTCAAATATAACAATCTCAAAACATTGTTCAAAACCAAACCAATGCAACTTGTACATCAAATGTTGTTGGTTTTTAGAAGAAACCTATATACACAGAAAAATATAGAAAAATTTAATTCTTAGGTATTCTTGGTTTCCCACATCCAATATCGTTTGACCTTAGAGATAAGGACATCAAATTCTTAGGTAATAATGCTATCACTAGTGAAGAACATTTGAGAAAGTTTACTGACATGCTAAATGACTATGAGGTTGAGCATAAGGATGTGGTTATGAAGCTATTTATACACTCTTTGATAGAGGATGAAAGGGATTTGTTTAGGAGGTTTCTTGATGATAGTGTGAGTTCTTGGAATGAATTAGAAAAGTTGTTTAAAGAACAATATGTGGAAAATACTAATGTTAGGTTCATGTTGAATGATTTTAATAACATAAAAAAGAACTCAAATGAATCCACATTTGATTTTAATGTGATATTTTAAAAGGGGATGTATAAGTTATTTCAAGTGATGACTCTAGGTGAGGATGTGTGTCTTATCACATATTCTAATGCATTTGACTACAAAATGGCTTACAGCTTCTAGGATAAGAATCCAAGGACATTAAGAGATGCTTATAAGATGGAAATACATATATAAAGTAATATGAAAGGCTCTGGTAAGTTAGGGAAAAGAGATGATCCAAAATTGTTCAATCCTAAAAATAATTAGAAGGAAGTTGAGAAAATTGTTGCAGACAAGAAACCTTAAGAAGCCACAATAGGTCAAGTTTTAACTTTGCTCAAAAACATGAATCCCCAAGCTTTTATTGCAAACATGTCTTACTAGAAAGAAGGCACTTTTTAACAACAATCATTATAATAGGCAGCCAAAGATGCATAATTATCTATATACAACTCAATGGAAGGATGGAAAGCCTGTTCCTAATAATGCTCAAGGTCATAAGGATAAAGATACACCAAACCCTTTGTAGAGAAATTTAGTCAATATGACTAATGATGTACCATGATCCCTTGTATTTCATTCCCCCCATTCCCTTGATCATTGTGTATTACTTCAATCCATTGTTTCAAATCAGCAAACACAAGGTCAAGATAAAGGGGAAGAAGCAAAAGAGGATGAAGATATAGGCTATAAATTGATAAATTTATGTGACAATGATGAGGAATCTAATTTGGAAGACTCTAAGAGTGATGTTGTAAGTCAGAGAAACTTCTACTAATCCCATCATCAATAAGTATTTCCAAATGATGAAGGTTATGATGAGGATAGAGTATGTGTTGTATCTTTAGGTGTGGACCATATAAATTTGAGATAGCTATCTAGAGAGGAGATTGAAAATATTACTATAGAAATGATATCAAAAGTTCATAGAACTACAATCTTAGAAACAAAAATTTCAACACCAACACTGGAAAACCATCTAGCATATTTATAAAGAATATCACTCATAAGATGAGAAATGATAGTTAGAAGGAAGATAAAATAGTAGCTAAGATTAAAGATAGTAAAAATAAGAAATGGGAACCTAAGAATAAAGTGTAATGTGAAGTGGTTGACATAGCCAAGGCTATTGTGAAAAATAAAAGGTCAGAGCTTGATATTACAAAGCAAGGTATTTCTACAAAACCTACTATCTATGATTCACTTGATATGATTTCTATGTTGTCTCAGATAACTATGAAAGTTTCTTTGTCATAACTTTTTAGAATTTAAGAGCATAAGAGAAAGGCTTTAACTTGGCTACATGGAATAAGTAGTGATAATATTATTGATCCAAAAGCTATACAACAAATCCCAATTATAGAGGAGGACAATGGAGTGATGTCCCAAATACCCCAAATGTATTTGGACAATTCATCTATGGCTTACTTAGAGGATATAGATGCTTTCTTCCTTTGTTTATCTATAAGAGACAAAACCCTAAATAATTGTATGATATACTTAGGGACATCTAATAATATCATGCCTTTTAAAGCCATGGAAGCCCTTGGTTTGTAGGTAGCTACTAGATAGGGTAGATGCAGAGTAATGGATGCTAGAGAAGTGCCTATCATAGGTGCAATAAATGCATTTCCTTTTAAGTTAGTCACTTATCTTGATGTTGAGTTGACTATGGCTGTCCTAGTAGTAGATATCCCTCACCATTATGGAATGTTATTATCTAGGAAATGGAGTGCTACAATGGGAGGTATTATACAATGTGATTTTTCATATGCTACTTTCCACATAGAGGACAAGGTTCTTAAAGTTGATAGAGAGCAAAGGTTCAATCATATTTTTGAGGAGAGTATTGAAAAAGATTCTACTTGCTTCATTCAAAGTAGAGCTGATCATTCAAGTTGAAAAGTTGCCATCATTGGTAGCAAAAGAGATAGCATGTTATATGGATTCAAAAATCCTATGGACTATGTATTTTGATGGGGAAAGTTCTAAGGAAGGTTTAGGAGTTGGAGTAGTATTCATATCCCTAGAGAAGAATAAATTTAAGTACTCATTTACCTTGAATTTCTCATGCACCAATAATATAGCAGAATATGAGGCACTTTTATTAGGATCAAGAGTTGCAACTTGTCATGGAATAAAGATGTTGTGTGTTATTGGTGATTCTAAATTGATTATTTCTTAGATAAGAGAAACTTATGAATCTAAGAATAAAAGATTAAAACAGTACAAGAATTTTGTATGGGACCAAATAGAACTATTTGATGCTTTTGGCATCCCTTGGATGGACAGGAGTAATGATAAGATAACATATTTGCTAGCAAATGTAGCTATTAAACCTAGAGATATATCCTTTGCTGGTATATCATAGATTAAAGTGTAGAAAAAACCATCAGTTCTTGATAATGTACATAATAGGGAGGTCTTTGAAGATGATAATGATAGCATAAATTTTGTGAATTATAAAGGCCAGTTTCATGGACAAGAAATTGATTGTGCAGCTTATGTTAAAAATGTTAATGGTAAAGACATTATGTTCAGACAAGAGGCTGTGCAACTAAAACCAAATAAAATCACAAAGGGATTGGTAGTTTTAGAAATGGTCTTTAATAGTCATGACAGATCCAAAGTGGACAATAAATAATCTAGTACCAAGGATCTAGAAGAAATAAACTTAGGGACTAATGAAGCACCCAAAAGGGTTTACATTGGAAAGAATTTGGCCCCTAAAATTAGGAAAGGATTAATTTGTCTATGAGAAACTATAAACATGTATTTTCTTGGTCCTATGATGATTTGAAAGCATATAGAGAAGACCTCTTTCAACATGAAGTACCATTGAAAGAGGGAGCCAAGCCTTTTAGACAAAAGAAAAGGTCAACAAATCCTACCCCAACACCCAAGATGCAAGAAGAACTAATAAAGTTAACAGATGTTGGCATTATCAAGCCTATAAGGCATTCATCTTGGGTATCAAATCTAGTCCCTATTAGAAAGAAGAATGGCGATATAAGACTGTGTGTAGATTTCAAGATTTTGAACATATCTTCATTAAAGAACAATTATGGCTTACCTAATATGGAAGTAATGCTATAGAGAGTTATTGGAACAAAAATTATATCCATGATGGATGGGTTCTCAGGTTATAACCAAGTAGTTTTCAAATAAACTAAGCAATATAAGACTATATTCACAACACCTTGGGGCACTTATGTTTATAGTAGAATACCTTTTGGCTTGATAAACACTAATGCCACTTTCCAAAGAGCCATGTATGTAGTTTTTAAGGATATTATTGATAAATTCTTGGTGGTATACCAAGATGACCTAATAACCTACTCAAAGAATGCTAATGAGCATTGCATGCATTTAGAGAAAGTTTTCATCAAAGCACTAAAGTTTGGCATTTCTTTGAATCCTAGAAAATGTGCATTTTCTATTACAAAGGATAAGTTACTTGGCTATTTGATTGGAAAGGAAGGAGTTAGAATAGACCCTGAGAGGGTTGAAGCAATTGACAAGATTCAGAAACCAAAGAATGTGAGAGGTATTCAATTATTTTTTGGTTAAATTAATTTTCTCAGAAGGTTTAGTACAAGTTTTTTTGAAATAAATAGGCTCATCACAAAAATGTTAAAGAAAGGGTTAGAGATTAAATGGATTGAAGAGCCAAGCATGGCATTTAATGAAATAAAGCAACTCATTAAAGATGCCCTTATTTTGAGAGCTCCTAATTATTCTATGCCCATGCATATTTTTTCATTTTCTTCTTTTCATACAATTGCTACTGTCTTATTAAAGAAAAATGAGGAAGGATTTGAGAAACTCATTGCATTTTTTAGTAAGTCTTTGTAGGTTGCTGAGCTTAAATATGATATAAATGAGAAGCAAGAATATGCCTTGGTCAAAGAAGTAAAGGCATTTAGGTGTTATTTGATGGAAGCCACTATGATTACATTTGTTCCAAATGCTGTAGTAAAAGATATCTTTTCTCAACAAGAATTTTTAGGAAGAAGATGCAAATGGTTCAATAGATCCAAGAATTTAATATTGATGTTTAGATTACTAAGCTAGTTAGAGGTCAAGGTCTTGCTCAACTAATGGTAGAAACTAATCTTGAGGCAAATCAAAAAAACCAGTTGGATGATGGTTTTAGAAGTGACATATGTGAAATGGATACCAATGAGTGGTATAAAGATGTGATATTTTTCTTACAATAGATGAAAACTCCACCAGAGTTTACAAAAAACTAGAGAAGAGATTTGAAGTTACAAGCTATTAGATACATTATTGTTAGAGGCCAGTTATGGTGGAGAGATATGGAGGGTGTCCTTTTAAAATGTGTAAATAGGGACGAATCAAAGAAGATCTTGAGTGATATGCATGAAGGAACATGCAGGGGGCATTATATGGCTAAAACAACAATCCAAAAGATTCTTAGATGTTGCTTTTGGTGGACTACCTTATTCAAGGATGCTCAAGAATTGGTACGAAAATGTGATGCATGCCAATGACTCAGTGAAAAATTGAAGTTTTCTAGAAATTTTCTTTTTAAAACTAGTGGAAGTGCAAGCACCTTTTCAACAATGGGGCATAGATTTCATTGGATAAATCACTAGCAAATATAGTGGTGGACATTCATGGATTTTAGTTGCTACTGATTATTTTACAAAATGGGAAGAAGCAATTCCTACTAAGAATGTAACAACTAAAGTAGTGACCAATTTCATAGTGAATAACATTATTGCCAAGTTTGAATGCTCATAGAAAATTGTTACTGATAATGCTATGTACTTTAGATTAGATGAATATAATTTTTTTGCAAGAAGCATGGCATTATTGATGCTACATCATCACCTTGCCATCCCAACGATAATAATCAAGCTGAGTCCAACAAAAAAATCTGCTCAAAATCATTAAAATGATTTTAAAAGAAAATAAGAAGGCTTGGGATTCTAAATTACCTCTAGCATTATGGGCAAATAGGGCTATAGTGAAAAAATCTATTGGCTATATACCTTTTGATCTGGTATATGGTGTTCATGCAATATTACCTCAAAACAATCTGAATGATATGTACAAATTCATCCAAGTATATGATAGTGATATTGTTGATGATATGCAGTTAATAAGGGATGATATTTCATAATTGGATGAAACAAGGAGAGACGCATCTGCATAAAATGCTAAGCTTCAATCACAAATGAAATATTTTATGACAAAAAAACATTAGAGAGGAAATTCTAGCTTGAAGAGATGGTATTATTATGGAATGTCAGGTTTGAAGATAAGAGAAAACATGGGAAGTTTGATCCCATCTAGCTTAGTCCTTATTTGATTCAAGGGAACAAGGGGAAGATTCATATTATGTTAGAGAATTATCTGGTGATATTCTTGAACTGCTTGTTCATGGATAATTCTCAAAGAGGTAATTTTGCTAAAAATACTTGTTTTCCATGAATAGTAGTTTTGGATTTTTCTGTATATTCTATAAATTGTTGTGAATTTTTGTATAGCCTTGTATAGTGTTTCTTCCCATGTTGTTGCTCTATTAGAAGTTGTCAAGAAAAAAATTGGTCAAGTATGTGGTCTTCTTCTTCCAGGCATTTTGAGCCCTTGCATGAATTTGCATATTCATCATCCCTAGATAGAGCCACTGTTGGCTTTGTTTTTCACCTCCCATAATTTTGTTGCATTTCATAGTGAAAAACCAATGAATTTATATTTTTAAAAGATAAGGTGTGTTAAAAACCCTAGATAAAATTCTAAGTTTCATGAAACCCTTATCTTTTTGACCTAGTTTTCATAAAATTCATAAAGTATTGTTTTATTTTGAAAATTTTGTGGGAGGTTATTTGTTTTAGGAAATTCTTTTTCCTTTTTTCTGTGTTTATTTTTAAATTACTTTCCCAAAAATCTTTTTTCCATTAACCCTTATTTTAAACTGTAGTTTTAACCCTATGTTGATTCTTTGGTGTTTTTTAAAAGTGTTTTTAACCTCGGTAGGGTCTACCTTTATAAATAGTTGGTCAAAGAAAGATCAACAATGAGCACTTTCTCGCAATTCAAACTTGCTCAACCTTTAGAAAATATAGGGAAGCACTAGAATGACTCGTAGCCCATGATTTTGTTAGTTCCTTAATGAGCCACAAAAATTTGACCTATTAGAATAATTTTAGGGTTTTTAGGTGGTCATCAAGACATGCTAGAAAATTTAAACCATTTCATTGGTCATTATTGTTGACTAGATCACAAATAGGGAAAAGCTTATGGGACCATTGATCATTTGGAGATTGACAAAGAGATGTCTAGTGTTTAAAGAATGTAGGGAAGTGATTGATTGACATGTGGATAGGTGGGGCCAATCATTCAAAGGTTTTCCTAGTCATGATGAGTTGGAACACATTCTAAAATGTCTTATACTAATTTCTTGAGTGGTCTACATGTTTATTGAGTTGCAGGGTGATTGTGTAAGTGGGTCCAAAATATTAAAAGTGGATGTAGAAAATTCCAAAGATTTTTATGATTGTTGATCTCTGAAAGATCAACAGTCGATGCTTTCTAACAATTTGAAATTGCTCAAACTTTAGTAAATATGGGGAAGCGCTTTATTGATGCATGGCCAATTTCACAAAAGGTAAATTTAGTCATATGGGTTCCAAGATAAGTCATCCAATTCTTGAAGATTGACGATTGAAATTTAAACTCTACAGCATGACACAAAATATGACTGTTAGAGCATTAATTTTGATCAATGCTAATTTGTGCGAGGTTAATGTTGTAGTAAGAATTCCAATTTTTCATTATTAAGCAATAAGGTTGTAGAATTCTCATAGAACAAGGATTTTTAGAGGTAAGGGAAATTTTTCCAAGGGTTTTGATTTATTGCTAAGTGATTTTTAGAAGAAAAAACAAGAAAATCGGGTGAGTCTTTTGGGGTTTCTGGAAAATTGAGAAGTTATATTTGCAGTAGGGTAATTATCAAACATGTCTCCATGAAGAGATTTTTTAGGAAAGGTAGATTATTTAAAAAGAGTTGTGCATTATGATTTCCTAGAGAAAATGCCATAATCCATGAATGATCATTCTAGGGGAAAAGATTTTATTCTGAAGAACCCTAGGTTGTTGATCAATGAGGGTTTTTATGACAAAGCAAATTGGTTGAGGGATGCTAAAGTATTTGTTGCAGGATTAGAGCTTTTTCAAAAATAGTTTATAGAAAGAAGACTAGATACTCCCTTGAATAATGTATGGGAATTTAACATAGAAAAATTAACTATCATAGATTTTCTTGTAATAATGTCAAAGAAATATGATCCAATTCCCTGGATTGTGAAGAATCATGCTAGTGATAATCTTTTTAGGGTTTCATAAGAATTGATTAAAGAGGTATTTAAATTAAACCCTAACCATGCAGTCCATGAGAAGATAGACATGGAAGACCTCCAAGATAGGTATTTTGTACAAAGAGTATATCTAAGGGGAGGATAATTACAAGAGAACTTTATCAAAATAGGATCACTGCCCCTGGTTACACCAAACACTCTAGAGCCTTTTTTGAAAAAATATTTCAACCCTAGAGCATAGGCATTGTATTTCTCTCTGCAAAATCTTTGGCACGGATGAGCAAGACCACATCCCAGGTTGCATTGTCTTCATCATTGCCCAAACTTTTTAGTATGATATGTGTTCTAATTTTGACTTTGCTACTCACTTGGTAGAAGAAATTCATACTGAGTTTCATGTACAAAATTTATAAGGCAAAAAACAACTACAATTTTGTTTTTTTAAAGACAATATTTAGGAGTCACAACTTGACATATGCATGTTGCAATTAGGCTATCAAATAGTTAGGCATTCAGAATAGATATATTCAGGGCATTAGAGAAGAGGTTAAGTTCATTAGAGTATGGTATGTGTTGATACCTACTACTTTTACTAATAGAAGAGAATCTCTTTAATCAGTGATTTAGTATAGAGTAATACACTTAAGAGTAATCATATTGCATTAATAATTCCAACTAGACCTTAGACAACACATCTGATCTTTTGAACATAGTTTCATAATTGTATTGTATTAAAACAGGTATAGATAAATAAGTTCATATTTTTGTTTGGTATCAACCCCTATAAAATTTCCTTTTTATACTATATACTATATTCATAATATATACATGTAATTTTGAGTCACGACTCATGAAACTTCTTAACTAGATAACCAAATGGATATTCATAATTGTCTACATCTCTTTGTTTTATATATCATGTTTATTTTTGTATATCAATATCTCTTCGTTTCACACTATAAATACTACCCACTGTGTATGTCAAGTATTATGAATGTTTAATGTGTGACATGAGTAGAGTTTAACAACTAAATATTTAAGCCTATACATCTAATTCCAGTAGCTACTTTTCAATTTTTGAATCTAATTATGTAGCTGAAGTTTTAGAAGTTACTAATTAATAAAAGGATGCTACTACTCCTAACTTCCTACACACTAGTGTGAGTTAAGTTATCATTCTAACTAGTATTTAAACTTCTTATTTTACCATCCCGCTCACAAATATTGACTATATCATCTCACATTATCTATCAGCTAATTTATTTATATATATTACTAATATAAAGTATTATCATTAACAAAGGATTCTTCTTAATAAGACCTAGTATGAACCTTTACTAACTTGGCAATAATACCAATGTACAACTCAATCATTCATTTATTAAATTATTTATTCTAACTCACAAATTAATACTAATCTATAAAATTCAAATAAAATTATATTATTATATTATCTTATGTACTAAATGATTAACACTAATTATTCTACTAATATTCACTTATTATTAATATCCTAATCATACATACTTACTAGTAGTATGTGCCTCATAACATCTACTTTATTCAACATTATTAATATTAACTAAGGACTAACAATTATCCTATCTAAATACAATCTACCCCACACTCCTTACTAATTTCCTAACTATAAAACTAAAACTACTAATCCATATTGCATCTACCCAAACTATCTAACTAATCCCCTAAATCCCTACCTACCCTATCCCTTCACACTTGTCTACAACTTTCCCAATATCCCATTAGCACTTTACTCCACCAAACACTATAATCCATGTAGATCTATCTTACCTCCTTAATTTTTTTATTATCACCCCCAAGTCAACTCCCTAATCCACTCACCTAAACTTCATTCAAAACTATTTCCAATGCATGTAAGGGGAGGGGGTTGACAAACAAGGAGGAAGAGGGTGGTAGATGTGAGGAGACCACTCCGCCTTGAGAAGGGTGTGGTCCCTACTCCTTGTGACATAGTACAGGGTGGTTATAATAGGTGTAAATAAATTTTATTTTATTTTTTCCTTTTTTTTATTTTTTTATTTTTTATTTTTGGTACAAGTGGGTTACCATTGACTATGGTGCATCCTCAACAAAAGTGTTGGGTCTCAGAGTTATTACGTGAGGTACTTCCAATATTATAATTCATTTAAACATCATTATATTGGGTGTCTTCCATGTCACCTCTTGGGACCATGTGATAATTTTATATTATTACGTTATGAGATGGAATCTTTAGGGATATTTTTCAATTATTTTAATGGGTCTATATTCCTTTTGTTTGACAGAGATATTATCTTTTATTCTCATACAATTTCTAGAGACTGGAAGCACATTGCCAAACACTATTTCTTTATAACTCTAACTCATTTGTATTTCTCTTGATGCTGCTTTGTCTATTAACTCTAACTCCTACCAGTACCATTATGATCATGCAATTAATTTGAACAACAAAATAAATCTATTAAAGGCTATTGAGCTTACTTGAAAGGATACTTAATGTCTTGAGAGTTTTATCCTTCCTTATAATGTTATACTTGTGACTTAGCAAGAATTTATATGGATTCAATTCCACCACATCTATACTTATATCAAACTTTAGATCACAATGAAAGTATTTAACTAAGAAGAATAGTTCATTACATTTCAGCTAGTTTAGGTCATTACTTGCATTCTCCTACATTCTCTTACTATCACATCTACATTATTGTCAACCAACCAAATTCACTATGAAACTACTCATAATTTTAAGCATATTGAGAATGCAAGATTACATAACATTTTCTTAATCATTAATGGAATAATTTTAGATACACATTTTTATTTCACATGAATAGTGAGCACACTTTTCTCATCACATTTCATATATCAAATGGGCATACTCCACATATTCCTATTAATTTCAATAGACATTGAATACTATTGAATAACTACTTAACATGATTCGATGCCACATTTCAACTATACCTACAATAATGTTTCAACTTGCAATCTCATTACATCCAAATGCATACCAATGAAATAATGACACAATTACATATGATCCTTTCACGATTCCTTCATTCTACCATGCAATCATGTATCGCAACAACATGAAGAAGATGGAGATTTCTCCATTACAAATGCAATGCACAATGAACAAGTTTCTTTTCCTGATATTGCAACCCATGAGCAATCCAAGCCTTCTTTTATGAATTCATTAAGCACAACCTTGAAAATACATAAAAGGAAAACAACAAGACCCAATCAGGTTACACTCAAGCAACAATAATACATAAAATAAGACATTAAAACACATATAAGCTCCCTTCAAGGTTTAACACAATGGTTCACCATTAGAATCATGAAACAATGGGTGAAGGTGGGCTCTCCAAAGAGGAAAATGTCATATCCATATCCATATACACATTTACATTTGCAATTGCATAATGCCTCTTCCAAGCTATCAAAATGTATCCTCCTCATTATACAAATGCCTCTTCAAGGCTATCAAATACTTTCTTCTCATCACATCAATACACTTATACCTTCCATAATAAAAACAAGGCATATGGATTCAAAGGAGCACATACTCCATAAACAACATAACCCTCTCCAAGAGGAAAATATCTCAACTTCAATGTTGAGCCCCACTAACCCCTTCACCCAAGGCATCTCTTCCCTCCCAAGGGTGAGTGAACCCTTCACACCCATCAACATTCGTACATACAAAAACAAGGAAAAAATATCTGCAAGAGAAATCCATCACAATAATGGCACATACCAAAAATCTCAACACAAATACATGACATGAATTTTAACACAATATGAACAAGAACAACATCATTAAGCAAGTGCAATGAGCATTGAGAGTTATGACATAGGAACCAACCTTGGTCCAAGCTAAAGGAAAAATGAAAGTTTTTATAGAGCTCCCTTCTCCTTAGTCTTTGCTCCCTCTAAACCCTAATTGTCTCTAAACTTAGAGAGTGGGTGAACACCGCACTAGTTTGTCACCACTCCTCTAAAAGACTCTATACTATCCCATTTTTGGTAGAAACATCAAGGTCACTATATCTTACATTATTGTCCCTTCCTAAAAGAAACTTTGACAAAGTGGGAGTGTGAGCGTACAGTCATGGGAAAACCCAAAATTACGAATTGGTGGAAGATTGCATTGGTTAAGGGGTCCCCTAGGCTAGATAAACACTAAAATAGTCAAATTTATGCTTCTAATGTGTTATACTAACATATGAGTGGCTTATTTGCACAAAAATGACACTTTGGGACCACTTATTGACCCTTAAAAATACTTGTCAAGTTTGAATTCGAATTCCCCTTGATGGTGACCCATCTCATCCTTTCTTCAAGTGGATTTACTTAATCTTTTAAAAGACAATTAGTTTAAGGTTAAGTGATGCCATGACCCAAACCCTAAGTGACATGTCTAACACAAAAATAATTACTTGTGTCAAGTGACACATTTAAAACACATATCACATCACCATAAAATTGTTAGAATAATTATTTGTTTGCACTTATTAATTAAATCACTTTGATTTAATTAATTAAGTTGCCCAATACTCTAGTTTGCTTAAGCTATCTTGTAGGTGCATATAATTAATATTTTATTAATTATATTGTGCAACCTAGCTTTTTTAGGCTTTAGGTTACCCTTTTTGGGTTTTGATCTCCTTTTATAAGGATTGATCTCTTTGTATTTTTCATTATGAAGATCCATTGAATAATATTTTCTTCATCTTAGTTTTTCAGATCAAACCCTTGCCTCTTCTTGTCTTTTTCTTCTTCATGATAGGTTTTTTGCATGTAGGATTTCTTGGGCTTCATGGATTTGTTATGTGCTTTTGCTCAAATCCTACATGGTATCAGAGCCAAATCTACTATAGCTTGTTCAGTATTTGAATGAAAAGGGAAAACAAGGGTTTGACAGATTAGATCTAGTGTTTTTTAGGTATTTCCTAAGAAAATAAAGGGTTCACCAATTTTTAGAGTAGTTTGAGGCCAAACAGATGCTTCCATTCAGTCCAAAAGGCCGTTTATAGTCAAAATACATAAAAAACTTGTCATTTTTAGCTTTTGGGCATCTGGGAAATTTTTTTAGCCCCCAAGGAGGCCGTACGGACACATTTTTAGAGAATTTAAAAAAAAAAAAATCAAAAAAAGTGTTGGAAAAGGGCTACTGCTAGGTGACCACCATAGCGCCACCATGTGGTCGTTTCCATGTAGCTCGCACACTGCTCGCTAGCCGCCGTAGCCAGCCACGCTGCCACAGCTTAGCCTGGGCCTTGTCGCTATTGACAGGCCACCTGACTGCTACCTCCACCAGTGGCAGCCACTGTTCCTCTCTACTTAGCCAAATTTTTCCACTCCTCCACCACTAGTTACAGTTAATAGTTGTGTGGAGTATTTCATTGACTTGGCCCAGTCTACAGCTGGCATGTAGTGAGGGGTGCCATGTTGGCACTTGCCACGTGGCCCCTGCCAGGTCAGCTACCCAGTTAGCTCTCTGCTACGTGGCATCCACATGGCACTACCATGTGGCATGCCATGTAGCCCCTTTTTTCTGTGATGACCCCCTGTTGGTCAAATTTTTTACATCATTTTGCTAATGTTAGCATGACATTATCCTACATTAGCACCCCTGCCAGCACTCTAGGTCCTTTTTTGACCTACTTGCAATTTTTTGGCCATATCTTGAGCATACGAAGGTCTTTTTACGATCTAAAAGAAGTGCCAAAAAGCTAGTTCTGAGATAGAGATAGTGATGGATTTTTTTTGGTTTTGATGCAGTTTTGCTACTTGTTTTTGTAGTTAAATTCTAAAGTTCTATTTTTGACTCCAGTGAGTGTTTCTTGTTCATCCCATCTTTATTTTTTGAAAATGTGATATTTTTGGAAAACTGGTTCTGTCTACTTTTTAGAAATGATGTAATTGCTTCTAGATTCTACCGAATTCTCTTTCTATCATATTTTCGACATTTTTTCTCTATGGTGGATATCTTGGGTGTTTTAGGTCCGAGGATCATTTTCTTGGCATGGGATCTTTTTTTTTGGGCTATACTATATTTTGTATTAGCTTTTTTCCCTTTCTGTCATAGTTGATATTATTTGTAAGCATCTTTATGCAAACACACTGAGATAAAGTGCCACTCTTAAGTTTTAGGATCCTTTTCATCATTGTGATTCATTGCACTTGCACTATTTTATAAAGTGTCATGGGGGGGATAGTTGTTTGCTACTTATAGGCCCTCTTTCTCTTTTGCCTCATGTAGTGTTGATGACACGTGCCTTTATAGGTGTCTGTACCTCACTCTTGATGTGTCTGGTTCCTGTGTTGTAGGAGATTTTTTGGCCCACCTTTTTAGCTGCTTGTCACCTCACCTACCTTAAGGGGGGGTTATATTGTTGTTCTATGCTTCTTTGGTTGATGGTTCATTGGTGTGAGTTATGTATTTAGTACCTAATCTTACATACTAGGCGATTGCAGTGGCTGGCTACCTATGCATTTCAGTGAGATGGATCATCTACCATATAGAAACGCTTAGTTCGTGCCTTCTATTTCCATGGAGGTTCTATAGATCAACATTTTTGATAGAGTTTTGTAGATTTTCATGCTTCAGTGGTTCTCTTCATGATCTTTCTTTGTTCCTTCTTCTGGAACATTCTTTGCTATCTCTTTTTGGAGTAGGCCTTTTCCCATGTGGTTTTCTCTATTTCTCCTCTTTATAGAGATTTTGTTGTGATTGGGTACCTGATTAGGCCTTGTTGTCAGGACACAATTTTCTACTTTCATAGTTGTGCTAGGTTAGCTTACCTCCTGAACTTTGCTTAAGGGGGGGGGGTGTTAGAGTAATTATTTGTTTGCACTTATTAATTAAATCACTTTGATTTAATTAATTAAGTTTCCAATTACTTTAGTTTTCTTAAGCTATCTTGTAGGTGCATATAATTAATATTTTATTAATTATATTGTGCAACCTAGCTTTTCTAGGCTTTAGGTTACCTTTTTTGGGTTTCGATCTCTTTTTATAAGGATTGATCTCTTTGTATTTTTCATTATGAAGATCTGTTGAATAATATTTTCTTCATTTGAGTTTTTCAGATCAAACCCTTGCCTCTTCTTGTTTTTTTCTTCTCCGTGATAGGTTTTCTGCATGCAAGTTTTCTTGGGCTTCATGGATTTGTTATGCGCTTTTGCTCAAATCCTACAAAAATGTCCCTAATGTATTAATGAGATTGAGTGTACAACACACATGAAAGCTTACATTTACAAAATAAACACATCACAATGAGGCTTTTGAATCTTCCAAAGATTCACCTTGGCTAAACTATATTCACATGAGTTTGGACCTTGTTTCCCCAAATAAATTCCATGGTTTAATTTCCTGTACACTAAACACGAACATCAATAGCCTAATGAAAAATCATATAAAATGCATGTATATAGGTGCATGACAATTTCATATTAAATAATTCACATTAACATCATAATTAATTTTTTATTTTCTAGTCATTTTTCATATAAACCCTTAAAAACCTTAAAATATCAAAATCTGCATATTGACATTAATCTCTAGTCAAATGATCCAATTAACATACTAAACCACATCATAATCCATTTCCTACCATAATGATGAAATGTTGAATCCATACTATTAAATCAACCAACATGAAAATTAGTTCTGAATACATATCTTAGGTCAAAATTTCCAAAATGTAAACATCACAACTAATATCCTTGATTCAATTAAATATGGTTTTATTACTAACAATAGTCTGTTATCATTATGAGATAATAAATTATAAGGGATATCAATTATGTCATGTAATCAAGATTTTTGCATAGTCACATTATTTTAAAATCAATCATAGAAAAAATCCATTATATTTTATTGAGCCATAAAATATATCCTCTTGAATATCCACATATCCACCTAATACTAGCACAATAATTAACTCATTACATTACACCATATTGAGTTATTCTATACAGACCCTTACCCAACTTTGATAACAATTTTCATCTATGACTATTAGTAATATCATAAGGGTGGGTGTTGATTCATCTTTCCATAATAACCATCTAATTCAATTATCCTAATAGATCACAAAATATCATGAACCTATCAACATATTTTCTCAGTATGACACATCAAGCCTTTATTACATAGGGTCTTAGCTTATCAACCTAATGTAATTTCAAATTGGATACTTAGCACAATAATAACTAGAATATATCAGTCTCAATAAGATCTCAGGTTCATTATTGATAAGGAAAATGTCAATCATCATATACTTAGATTCCAAACCTTCTTACCATCATTCTATCATAAGGTGTAAGGTAATAGTCTATAATTCACATTCTATACACAAGAGATAGAAACATGACATCTCATCTCCTTATTCGTCCTCACTCTAATCATATTCATGTTATTAAGATTTATAATGGGTTACTAGGGAAGAGGCCTTACATTGGGCTAATAGGTATTGCAAAGGCTAAAGTTAATAAACCCTTATGTTGGTACTCCATACAGATGTACATTTGTTTGTACAAGGGAGTTATCTTTTTCTCTAAAGAAATGAAGATGGAATTGGAAAGAGATGGAGAAAAGCTCCCTGTCCAATTGTGGAGTGTAGATATGACATGGGAGGTGATGATGCTAGTTTTGCCACATTTGAATGGTATTTTTCTTCCAAGCTTATAATGTTGTTAATAGGGGATAACCCTAGAATACCACAACCTCTACTAGAATTAATCAAACCAAAAGATCATGCTAAGGGTTGATGGTGAGTCACAATTGGAGAGACATCATCCCATATGCAATGTCTACTATTTTCACAGTTTATGGTTTTCTTGGAAAACTACATGTGCTACCCTATCAAGTGCCTTTGAAAGTAGGGATTACTGAGCTTCTATGGCAGATAGGATCAATGGAAGAAAGAGAGTTATTGGGAAAATATAAAGGTACTTGCTTTCCCCAAATTACTACTATGCACAACTTTGTTTTTGTCAAGAAGGGATGAAGGCACTAGGAGAAATTTTTAGACAAGTATCGAATGGCTCAATCCCCTGCCCATTTTATAGACTCAGGGATTTTATGATCTATTCAAAGAAATAACTAAGGCCAAAGCTCATAAAAAAATGGTATACTTTCAACAGGATATAGTTAGAAATAAGTTCTCATTACAAGAGTAGGAACTTAGGAAGGAAAAGTGGAAAGTATACAAAAAAATCTTAGATTTTATAAATGATTTTGAGCCAAATTATGATCCCCTAGCTGATAGAAAATATTGGGGTATGAAAGTAGATATGTTGATGAATAACTTTGAGGGGATTATCCAAACTTTGAATGAAAAGAAGGAAATTTTGACACAAGAATACCTTGACAAGGCCATTGAGGTGGAGAAGAAATTGGCAAGTAAAATGACTTTCAACCCAAGGCAGTACACATTGTAGAAAAGAGTTGGGTAGATAGTGGCTTGAAGTGTACAACCCATTCCTCCATATAAAAGACCAAGTTCTAAAAGCCCACCTACTACACATGCACCTAAGAAACAAAATTGGAGCAAGGATCATCTTCTAGGGTTGAAGAGTGTCCACCTACCCAGACCCCACTCAAGCTAAATGATGAAGTATCCTTAAGAGAAAATTTGAGATACATATGAGGGAAGAGGGATACTATGGTTACAACTACATATATAGAATAAGGAATACCTAAGGAACCTCCTATGCCAACACTAGTTCTCACTATGGGAGATTATAGAGGTAATGAAATAGATCCTATAATAGCACAGGCTTCTAAAAAATTTATTGATGATGAGAGTTTTGTCAAGTCTAGAGCATTTGCTCAATTTTTATGAAGGAGAAATATTGGCAATTTTGAGGCCAAGAGTAAAATAATCAAAGTAGAGAAACCTTACAAAAGGGACTCTAAAATTGAAGAGGAACTCAAAGCTAGTTTCATGGAAGAGTTTACACAGATAACCCCTAAGGGTGGGAGGCATTTATTGAAAGTCTAAGGAATTTTGATTTTACTTGAATGGGACATTGAAAATGCCATGACTTTGTTGGAAATATAAGAGGAGTAACTAGGAGGGGAGGGGTGAATCAATTACTACTAAAATAAATCGCAGATCATGTAGATGTGAGTACAAGAATGTAAATTGCAAAACTAAATATTGTTAAAGCTCAGTAAACACACATAGAATGTTGTAGCTTGATAATAACTAAATTAGCTTGATAAATTTTTAACATTTAAACTTTTAGATGTTGTCTATGATTATCATTACTTTAACTAAGTTGTAAACATGTAAAAGAAAATAACATGAACATAGCAGACACTAGGATTTAATGTGAAAACCCAATTTGGGAAAAACCATCAATTGCAACTAGTTACTATTTTAGACTTTGAAGTGAGCCCTATTATGAGCGAACCCTATTAAAAGTTAAAAAATAAACTATTAGGTGTGACCCTATTAAAGGATTTAATCAGCCTATTAGGAGTGGCCTTGTTAGAGGTCTTGAGACAATTCAATAGAACTACCACCTTGTTAGAGGATTTTCAAATGGATGTTAAGACAACTTTGTTAAGAGATTTAGATCACTAATGCAATGGTTAGAGAGTAATAATGAGATGAACTAATTTTAATGCAACTAATTTTCTAATTATAGAACTTTATATTGGCTTGTAGTTGGTCCTTCCTCATTGAATATAGCTTTGCTACTCCACAAGGATATTCTTCTTATCTTTCAAATTCACGTCCTCTTCTCATTATTAAAAATACCATCTTCATGATTTCCACACACACTTTGAATAATTATATCTTTCACTTTGTCAATTCGGCTCAAAAGCAACTTAGAATAATCAATATCCATCACTTTAGTCAGTTGGAATCAATAGATAAATAAATTATGCTTAATACAACCAAATAAGAAAATCCTTCATTGGCTGACCCAACTTGGTAGAAAGTGACTCAGAAATAATTTCCTTTGTTAACTAATAGGAGCTTGGTCAACACTGGAAACTCGCAAAAATCCTTTGGCAACTAAGTGAGCTCGATTAGCACTAGTTTCATACAACTTTCCTTCATTAACCAAGTGATCTCGGTTAACACTCACTTTCTACATCTTTTCCTTTGATGCCTAAGTGAACTTGGTAGACATTGCCTTTTGAACTTGGCAAACACAAGAATGCTTAGTAGACACTGAGAACTATCTTCGCTATCTTAATGAACTCGACATATATTGACTGATAATGATATGACATTTTTGTAACATCAAAGACAACACAATTAATCAATTGTATCCAACAATCTGCCTCTTTGGCATTGATGGAAAAACAACATGTCATAGCTCATTTGCTAATTACAAAACTTTATTCTGGCTTGTACTTGATCCTTCTTGATCAAATATAGCTTGGCTACTCCACAAGGATATTTTGTTTATCTTTCAAATTCACTTCCTCTTCTCATCATTAAAAATATCGTCTTCATGATTTTCACACACACTTTGAAATCACAACTTGACCTTATACTTATATCTTCCACTTTGTCAAGTTAGCTCAAATGCAACTTAGAATAATCAATATCCATCACTTTAGTCAGTTGGAATTAATAGATAAATAAATTATGCTTAATACAAAAAAAATAAGAAAATCCTTCATTAGATAACCTAGCTTGGTAGAAACTGACTCAAAAAAATTTCCTTTGTTAACCAATAGAAGCTTAATCAACGCTGGAAACTTGCAAAAATCCTTTAGCAACTGAGTGAGCTTGGTTAGCACTAGTTTCATCCAACTTTCCTTCATTAACTGAGTGAGCTCGGTTAACACTCACTTTCTACATCTTTTCCTTTGATGCCTGAGTGAACTTGGTAGACATTACCTTTGAACTTGGCAAACACAAGAATGCTTAGTAGGCACTGAGAACTATCTTCACTGCTCGAATGAGCTCCACATATACTAACTAATAATGATATGAAATTTTTGTAACATCAAAGACAACACACAATTAATCAATTTTATCCAACAATCTCCCTCTTTGGCATTGATGGCAACACATGTCATAGCACAATGAAATTTTGGATTTAGACTTGAGAACTCCCTCTATCAATATGAGCTCTTCCTTTTACTGGATTCTATCTTTTGACTACAACTACTACTACCCAATTCATTCAGAACATTCTCCCTCTTTTAAGAAACTTCTTCTTTGGAAAACTTCTCCCTCTCTAGTTCCTTACTTTATTCTGGTTCCAAAAATTTCTTAGAGATATGACAGTAAATTTCTCCCTCTTTGACAACACGTGATATCCCCATTTTGATATATAATAATAAATAAGTATTATATATTATTAAAAAAGATTAATAATGTAGATAAATTGAAAAATATAAATTATATATATATATACATACCATAAATATTATCATATAACTATATGTGTATATAATATATATACTTCTATATATATTAGATATTAAAATACTATATTATTGAATATAAATAATTAATATACATATGCAAAAAATCAACTATTCACAAATATGTCTTAATTACTTCTTAATAGTATTATTAATTACAAGGAATATGATTTATATAATTTATAATCATATTTAATATAATAATAAATAATATAGTTATCTTATTAATATATTTAATTTTAATTATGAAAGGACATGTCACTTGGAGATGCACACACACATATATATAGGATATAGAAGGTATTGGAAAGGATATCAAGAAGGGAAAAATAAAATCTATGCACAATTAGGGTAAAAGAAAATCTAATGGCCTGAAATGGGTCATTACAAAATGGTATCAGAGCATTGATCCTGCCATCCTGTAGGGATAAAACCAAATACATGCATGAATATACTACTATCATTTGAGCACTAAAAGTGAAGCAAAGACTTGTCTCTGTCAATTTTCCTTTCCATGTCTTGTGTGACAATCGTAGACCATTCAAGACTACTTCAAAAATATATATCAATGAAGAATCTCATTCATAAACCACTAAATAAATCACAAGAGGAGATCGAACATAAAAGTGGAGAGGAGTACAGAAGAATAATGGGTTATAACAATAACAGATATATAGTTGAATGACATTCACCATTCAATGTAAGTGATAGTTTGGTGGAGAAGGGAGGATCTACATTATAATTTTGATATATTAATTGATCTACAAAAGTTTAGAAGAATGGAGGCTATAATTAGAGTTAACCCAAGAAGCTGAAGCTTACCAAACATGAACTCCATTCTCCATAGACACAAACAACAAAATTTTCATTAGATAAAAGGGAAAAAAAATAACATTGGTTAGGAGAATGCATAGTTTGATTCTTCTAGTCTATCATTTGTGCACACTCCCTATAGAGGTGCTAAACAAATAAAAATTTATGTGTTTGAACAAGGGTGTGTGTGGAGTTATATTCTAAAGATGAAATTAGATCGACAGTGGGGAAAGAAGACAATCTTTATTTCTAAGCAACACTTAAAATTCAAAAAAAAATAATAATGAAGATCTATATGAGATTATGCATGGAATTGGACTTATGTTGCTACAGGTTATAGCAGATGCCTTTCTATATTTGATGATTCCAATGTCTTTACACAAATAGTCTTGTCGGATCATCTGGGACTTTGTACGACTTTCAAGCTTGGTTACAAATAATTTTTGGAATTGAAAGGGAATAAAATATTTGAAAAGTGCCAATAATAGATGTTCCATGTGGATTCCATTGAGTGGGAGTTGAGGGCAATACCACTTGTGCCCGTACATAAACTATAGCATAAGGTGAACCCTACTCCTATCATCCTAATGCCATAGATAATAACAATGACAAAGACCAATGACAAGGTTGAAAAAGGTATGAACCTGCCGAATAGGAGGAGAAAAGATGCCACAACTATTGAAGGCTATGTGTGAGCTAATTTCTTTCTATTTGAGGTTACGTTGAATGGAAAATCATGAATAGTTTAAGGCAGTCCTAAGTGCCTCTATGATTTTGATGATTAATTAGTGGATGTTTGGGGTGGAGTACAAATTGGGATAGAAGGAAATGGTGAAGGCTCCCATTCTATATGTAGGTTACATGTCATAAATGTGCTCTGTAATAAGATTTATTATGTCAAGTTCCTAGTCTGATTGTGTGTGTGGTTAGATGTGTAAAGAATTTTAAGTGATGAAACATTTCCTTACTTTTTCTTATTTCAATTTGTAAGCAAGGTTTTAACATGTAAACTTTGTGTCTGCATCATGTCTTCATGCATCAATGTGTTTTCTTTGTGTCTTCTTCGTGTCTTCTTGCATTCATGTGTCTACATCATGTTTCCATCATGTCTTCATGCATTAATGTGTCTACTTTGTGTCTTTATACATATGTTCTTGTAAATACTATTATCTACTAACATATTTACTTTGCAAGTATCTAAAACATATGCAGGAAAGAGAATGAATCCAGACTATGAATTAACAAGGATCAAATCAATTGCTTGAGGACAAGCAAATTTGAGGGGGGAGGACTATGATATCCCCATTTTGATATACAATAATAAATAAGTATTATATATTATTGAAAAAGATTAATAATTTAGATAAATTAAAAAATATAAATTATATATACATATATACCATAGATATTATCACATAACTATACGTGCATATAATAAGTATATATACTTCTATATATATTAGTTATTAAAATACTATATTATTGAATATAAATAATTAATATACATACACATAAATCAACTATTCACAAATATATCTTAATTACTTATTAATAGTATTATTAATTACAAGGAATATGATTTATATAATTTATAATCATATTTAATATAATAATAAATAATATAGTTATCTTATTAATATATTTAATTTTAATAATGAAAGGACATGTCACTTGGAGACACACACATATATATAGGATATAGAAGACATTGGAATGGATAGCAAGAAGGAAAAATAAAATATACACACAATTAGGGTAAAAAAAATCTAATGGCCTGAAACGGGTCATTACAACATGCCAAAGACAATGATTTTGTAAATACTAATGTACCTTAAGTATTGATTCATCTACAATATGCCCTTACTAATTCTGCATCAATTGATTGATCTTCAATAGGTTCTAGTTGATGCATTCACTAAACTTTATTTAATGAATTTCAGATAGGGGAATGATCCCTAGCTTACCTCTTAGATAAAGAAATGCATCCTTAGATAATGGCTTGGTGAGTATGTATACAATCTATTCCTTTGTATTTACATATTCCAATCTAACTTCTTTATCTTGCACCAACTCTCTTAAGAATTGATATTTTATAGAAATGTGCTTTGTTTTGGAATGCATTATTAGATTCTTTGATATGTTGATTGCATTGGTGTTATCACAATATATGCCTACTAGATCTTTGATTTCTACCTTCATTCCTTCCAACGGTTGTTTGAGCCAAACAATGTTAGAACAATTGACTATTGCTACTACATATTTTTCCTCTATTGTGGATTGAGATGTACAATTTTGCTTCATGCTTGTCCAAGATACTACTCTTTTACCAAGAAAGAATGCTCCACCACTAGTGCTTTTTCTGTCATCAAGACTTCTTGCCTAATCAGCATCAGTAAATACTTTCAAGTCCAAATTGCCTCCAAGTTTATACCATAAACCATAGTCTTTAGTACCTTTCAAATATCTCATGATTCTCTTGATTGCCATCACATGATTTTCCTTAGGATTTGCTGAGAATCTTGCCACTATTTCAACTACTAGAGCAATATTAGGTCTTGTGTGTACTACATACTACAATTTTCTAATCATTGATCTATATGTGGTCTTATATACTTCTTTGGAATCATCATTTTTGAAGAGCTTATGTCTAGTAGACATAGGGGTTCCAACTAGTCTTGAATCTTCCATTCCAAATTTATTCTGTATCTCCTTGATATACTTAGATTGAGTGATGTAGATACCATTTTTGTTCTACTATATCTATAATGCAAAAAATAATTTTATCTCACCAAACATGGACATCTCAAATTCTTTACTCATTTCTTCTGAAAATGCTTTGCACAAGTCATCATGTCTTGAAAAATAGAATATTGTCAACAAATATTTCTACCAATACAATTATGAAGTCTTTCATACCAAGATTTGGGAGCTTGCTTGAGACCATATAATGCTTTATGTAACTTGTGAACCATGTCTCTTTTGCTAGGATCTACAAAACCTTCTGGTTGTTCAATGTAGACTTCTTCATCAAGAATTCCATTCAAGAATGCATACTTGACATCCATTTAATATACTTTAAATATTGTATGTGCTACATATGCTAATAAGGTTCTAACACCTTCTAGTCTTGCCACAGGGGAAAAAGTCTCACCATAGTCAATACCTTCTCTTGAGAATACATTTTGCACCCCAATCTTGCTTTGTTTCTTGAAACTTTTCCATCTTCATTCAACTTATTTCTAAATACCCAATTTGTACCAATTACAATTTTATCCTTGGGTCTAGGAACAAGAGTCCAAGTTTTGTTCTTTTCT
Organism: Cupressus sempervirens; assembly: GCA_028749045.1. Classification (NCBI taxonomy): domain Eukaryota; kingdom Viridiplantae; phylum Streptophyta; class Pinopsida; order Cupressales; family Cupressaceae; genus Cupressus; species Cupressus sempervirens. The sequence goes on along the minus strand of CM053786.1, from coordinate 614,184,598 downwards.
ATCTATTATATCTCTTCATTCATTGCTTCAATCCAACTTTTATTTTCCATAGCATCTTAACACTTCTAGGTTCAAATTTAGTAAGTACACATGTACCTTTTAGTTTTCTTCTTGTCATTGTTCCATCTAATTTTTCTCTAATGATCTGATTACTTGCATGATGCCTTTTGGCATATCTTGCTAATAAAGGCTCTTTGGTATTTGAATGAGTTTTGTTAAGCTATCATTATGCATGATGCTAAACGACAAGAATTCTTTTGAACTCCTCACTTGAAAAGTCAATATTTTGAAACAACTCCAAGGTTTTGGGTGATCTTGTGACCTACTAGAATCCATTCAGTTGAAGATAAATGATCATGAGGAGGCCTTTTCTAGTTTGAATGATTTTAGATGAGATGTAGGATCTATTCACTACTTCAAAATAAACAGGCAAAAGAACTATGTTTTTGTATTTTTTGTTTTGTTTTTTTTTTTCTAAATTTTTATTTTAATGAATGCAATCTAACAATGCAACTGGTATGAATTCTTAAATAAACAAGGGGTTAGTAAAGAAAATAATAAATACTTTAAAGAAAATAACATAAAAGTAAAATCCTAATGGACACAAGCTACAGAAACAACATGCCTACAAGTTAAGCTTTAAAATAAATCAGTGGGTAACCAATGAAAATAGGAGTGATGCTTCCTTGATTCCACTAATGCAATTGTCAATGGGAAACTTAATAATTGAATTATGTTTCACTCTTCATCAAGTCGCAAGGCCACAAAAAGTGCACTCATGTGAGACAAAAAGTTATGTAGACACAATTTGGTGATTTTTTCTCGAGCTAGATACATTAGAAAAATTTATAAAACCATAGCAAACATTAGAACTAAAAGATCACACAACCAAAAATAACGCAATAAACCATTAGCTCAATAACAATTTCATGAACATACATTCACAAAAACATGACACATTTAGGCAAGAATTACTATACTCCAAGTTCAAGCACTAAAAGCATAATATTATTGAGAATAACAACGACCCTAATTACATATTACAATCCTATATTTATAAGAAATCATCTCATTAATTTGTGTTGAGAGTGAGACATATCTTATGCAATAATAAGCTTTTAATTTAATAAAACTTTGATTATATACAAATTAACAATCTAACTAGTGTTTAGTAGGACTCCATCCATTTTTATATTCATTAATTGGATGCATGAGCCTTTACATGTCATAAAACAAAGAAATTGAGAGAAAATAAGAAGAAGAAAGCCATCAGTCAAAGTAGAAGTGTCTGGAAGTGTCAAAAATAGAAGTTAATCCTTCACTGGGCATCTTTTGGAGTTAAATTGCTATCAGGATGTGTTTTCGGTGCATGGAAAGCATTAATTTTAAAACTAGTAGTTAAATGTCGACGCACTTCTAGAAAAACCACACCTCCGAAGAAAGTGCATTAGCGCACCTATGCACCTCTAACTTCTTCAAAATTATTCCAACACTTAGTAACTAAAAAGAACACTAGCGCACCTAGTGCAGTAGCACGCTAGTACAATAGTGCACCTCAAAGGTCCAAAATTACAAAATCTGACCAATTGTCAAAATTGAAATTCTGGCTTCTGGGTTTTGTCCCTCTTCATACTAGAGCTTTGTCTAGATGCTTGCCTTTGAATTTCTTAATAATCTTAGTGATATTTTCTACTTCTAGTAAATCTAAAGCATTATACTTATCCTTAACCTTTTGATGGTAATTATATACCTCTATATGGGTCTTAGCAAAATCCTTGAGTTTAGTATCCAACTCTAACAAGGTTTCTTCTATTCTGAATGCCTGCTAGATGTCATCATCATTAGAAACCTCATCAAAAATATTTCTAAACTTCTGGACTACTACATCAATTGGTATCAATTTTTCTCATGCATCATCTTCAAATATGTCTATACATGCATCACTATAATGTTTCTTTGCCTCCAAAATTTTCTCTCAAGCTTGGTTCTTGAGATGGTGGATCTTTGCATGTAATGATTCCATTACCATATTACCATCTGCTATCTTCTCTATCCAATAATCAATCAAATCAAGCTCTTCTACAGTATATACATGCATAAGTGTTCTATATCTCTAGCCCTTGATTGCCTATAACAACTGTAAATCCTTTCCCCATGCATGTACCTCATCCATAATACTAAAATCTTGTTTCAAAATTGCTACCATTTAATCCACATTTTCCTACATAGCATGAAGTAGCTTCAAATTTACCTGGATGATGAGAATGCCCTTTTCCTCAAAAAATTTCTGCCATTGTTGACAAGTATTCAAAAATGGATCCAATTGTACTCCTCCCCTATCTCTTCTTTGAAGTGTAGCATTTAGAGTCTCCTCAAGGTGTTTAGGAACCAAGGGACCAACAACTTTGGCTAAATATCCTTTTAGGATTTCATTTTTCCTTTGAAGTGTTATCAATTCTTTCCCTTCTTGCTCCAAACTCCTAAATACCTCCTTCATCCCCATTGTGACCATCAACTTGGTTGTATCCAATGTAGGCTTCCCAAGCATGACCTCTCTAATTTGATAATCATGTGGAGTCAAATCCTCTACATCTACATTAGGAGAAGGAATAGCCACTTGCACAAATAAATCTTGATCCTAGTCACTGTTGATGAAAGTTAATGCTTTGGCCTCTTTTGATCGAGATTCGGGTTTCCTTAAAACCTCAATCAACTCAATCATGTCCTCTTCATTGGCATTGAATTATTTCTTTTTATTTCTTATCATTTCCTTTTACAACCATCTTGGAACCCAGTCCACCGAAGGCCTACCTCTTGAGGATGAAGGAGTTTTCTCTGCTATCCCTTTTACCTTATCGCTCCTTTCTGGGGTTCTCTCCCTCTATGAAGGCTCTTCCTCTATAGTTTCTATTTCAGTGGAGCCCACAGTTCTTACCTTGGTGTCTTGGGGAGCTTGCTAATGTTATTGAACCATTTTCCCTTCCCTAGACACTTCATCAATTGATACTTGTTGTGGCTCTTAGTCCTATTCCTTTTGAGCTTGTTCTTCTTTGGTACTTGGAGGCAAAGGAGTAGTAAAACCTTTATCCATAACTATGACTTGCAATGGGGATGAAGGGGTTATCTTAGGACCCTATGACTCTAGGGGCATTTAAATCCAATCTTCCTATTAGGGCTTGTCTATTGGTGTATCCTTGATCTTATCTCCAACTAATTTAGTACCTACGAGCATGAAATAAAAATTTGACATCTTAAAGATATTAGTACGCTCCACATCCTATTCATCAATCCATTGCTACATTTCATCCTCTGATGTAGTCGTCTGTAGAGGTTCTTCTAGAATTAGTGGTGGTTTAGTAGTAGATTTTCTTCTTCTTTCTTGCTCTATGGCTCTTGCTAGTTGGGTTCTCCTATTTAAAGGTACATTTCCCTCATCATCTTCTTCTTCCTCTTCTTCAGGAATAGGTTTCAAAATATATGGGAAAGGCACTACCCTCCTAATCACCCTTTTCCTTTTCTTGACTAGAGTTTTAATCTTTCTTCCTTTCTTGGGCATAGAAGGGGATGCTTTTTCTATTTGCCGAGGTGGAGAAACCTCTTGAACCTCAACTTTTTTCTTCGTTTGGATGGGTGCACTAGCTAGTGGCAATTGTGGGTCATCTTGAATTTGTGATGCCCCAGTATCCTTGGACCCTTCTACATTTACTTCTTGTTGTTGTGGGGGTGCTAGGATTTCAACTTCCTCTAGCTCAGCTCTTTAGGGAGAACTCCTCTTTCTTTTGCCCTTTTCTTTTCTCTCCTGAGGGTGATAGTTGTACACTCAAAGGGTGTACTTCTCTAAATCATTCTATCTGAGGTTCTCCATAGATTGGAAAGCTCAAATGATGACTTAGAGCTCCCTAGTCATGGAGTGCAAGGGGCATACAAATGAGCATATAGGAGCTCTTAGCTGAGCCTTAGAAACATAGCTCTTGCTAGTAAACCACAAAATGGGAGATTCTTTAGACAAGAGCAAGAGTGTTAGTGTCAAACAACTCTTGGATCATGCAATGCAAAAATGAAACTATATTAGGATGAGATGCACAATGCAAGCTATGCTAAAATGAGATGGGAATGTTACAAATCCAACTATTAAGCTATGTGATCTAATTATTTGCAAAGGAAACTACACTAACATGCGATATGATCTTAAGACTAATATGAAGGAAATGAGAGAATGAGACAAGAAATGAGAAGTTCTCCATAAAACTCCAAGGAAACCTGTTAGAAAACTTGCAGCATAACAATATTCAAAAGATGGATTGAGGGGGAAATCTCTCTCCCTTTTAAAGTTGTATGGATGGTGGAGATCAAGATGAAGATGGTGGATGATCAACGGTGGAATTCAAAAAGAGGAGTGATCCATGTGCACACACAAGTCAACCAATAGAATATAAGTTGACTTGTCATATAAGACAAAAGTTACAAAGCCTTTTTTTAAAATTGCGAAATAGAAAAAGGACTTTATGTGTGCACTTTAAGTGGGTTAGAAGAATGGGGTCTTTTATTTAATTAAAAGGGGACATGTTCTTTTAATTAAATAATGAACTTAGGATAACATAGTCAAACTATAGGTTATAATCAAATAAATTGATTATTAGCAATTTGGTCTAGGTAAATGATTAAATTAATTTAGCCAAAATGTTGAAAAGGGGGCTAATAGTCTAGATGACCATTTTTAGGTGATTACATTTGCCCCTCTTTGACTAATGCATGATTGATCTGGGAACACATTATGTCAAAGAAAATAGAAGCCAAGTAGGCAGCAATAGAAATAGATATCTGATTCCGAAAAATGAAATACAGATAGAGATAGCAAATCCTGAATGTATAGTCTAATAGCAGTAGTACTAAACACTAGGATAGAGATGATGTTAGAATTCAAGAAGAATACTAACACTTAGCAAAGTAGATAGATCAAGAGCAAGTGAAAAGATCAAACAAGTGCTCCAAAGAAGTAGATAGTTGTAACAAGTATTGATAGACTATTTCTGCCCCCTCGGGATCGAAATTGAAATGAGGTAAGGGGATGCAAAAATTGGCTAGACATGAGAAAATTAGAATATAGCAATGTCCAAGATGACAGATAGACTATTAGAACCCAAGAATGACTATAAGAAATTGATAAAATGCCCCAGTTTGACCAAAGTTGACCGTAAAAGATAAATCATAAAAATTAGGTCAAATCGAGTAGAAAGAGGATTTAGATGTGAAAAGGTGAATAGAAGTAGATATGAAGCATAGAAATGATGAAGTCATGAAGAAATGAAGATGCTCCAACGATGATTCAAAGATTAGACCTCAAATGGTCAGCTAACTGCTCAGAAGAAGGTAGAATTTTAAAATGCAATTTTGACCATCAAGATGAAGTCGGATTTCAATTTCGATCCCGAAAATGGATCCAGGACGTCAAAATTATTTAAGAGGTCAAAAATTTATATAATATGATGATAAGATAGAAAAGAGATGAAGTGAAAGATTAAGAAGGTGAAAGGACATGAACAAGAAGAAAGTAAAGAAATATATGAAAGGAGTTAGCCAATATGTCTATGAAAAGATGAAGAGACAGCTCTCCCCATATGCAAGGATGCAAGACTAAGCTAGAAAATGAACCTAAAATGCAAGCTAATATGCAGAGTGGTTTACCAACAAGAAGTGCATAACATTTAGACTCTTAATTTCATCATTGAGCATTTATTAGGGACATCATGAGATCATACAACCATCACTAGTATAACTATGCGGATATGAATATGATCGATATTAGATAGGTATGTGGAAATCCAATCTAAGCATCAGAGACATGTAAGTCAAGATAACTACATGATTAGATTCCCTAAGTTTAATTTAGCAAGATTACACCTGTATCAAGGCATAAGCGCCAAGATAAACCCTAAGTGCGGTCTTGCAAAATAGTCAAGGATGATACATTTGTAAGTCAAAATGTTGAATAGGTCAAGCATAAATGCTTACAACACTATAGACAAACAAAGTATACCCACAAGAAAAAATCAAGAAAACATGCCCCATGCCCCCAGTCTTCTAGTCAATGACATCCTTGAAAGACTATTATGGATGGAACATATAGTAAAGAAATCATCATAGACCTCACACAAAGTAGATAAAGGTCAGCATAGCTCAGTCATTTAAGTGTTAAAGTGCATGTTTGTAAGTTACTTGGCCATTTCTTCAAGACTTGATTCCGATAGTGAGAAATATCGCAACATCGGAGACCATAGGTAAACTATCTGAAAAGTGTTGAAAAACACTAGATGTCAAGGTGGGGGAAGTGTTGAGAAACACTATTTTGTGATTTTTCAAAGAAACCCTAATGCACAAGAATACCTCAATAGGTTAAGTAGCTATGCCCTCGAGACAAGGACAAGAAACAATTCCAAGCCAGGAAATGTGTAGTGAAGTGGATAATTGAGATTGATAGACATAGGTGCGAGGGTTTCAAGTAGCGCCTGTTTTTAGGTTTTCACCACTTGACAGATTTTTTTAGGACTTTTTTTCAATTTTTTTGTATTTTTAAATTTTTTATTTTTTTGATGATACATCAAAGCACCTATTGCTAGGTTTTCACTAAGATGATCTTTTTTCATGACATTTTCTGATTTTTAGGATTTTTTTCAGCATCATATATGATTTTTTGGATTTTTTAGAAGGTTTTAGAGATCACTAGTCCTCGAGCAAGATCACATAATTTTCTCCCAATCTCTAGCAAGGTGTAGGACATGGTGGAGTAAAAATTTGGTGGATACACAAAGATGGATAAGAAAGGAGTATGAAGCAAGTGAAAGTGATCCTCAAGGACACGCTCCTCAACAGTACCCAAGCTAGGGAAAGAGGTGAAATAGTCATATGAATCATTTTTTGGATAAGCAATGGAAGTAATGAGAAATATAGCATGTAGGATAAGCAGTGGAAGCCAATGAGGAAGATAGCATGAAAGCGTGTAGTCCAAAAGAGTAGCCATGTCAAGAGACCCATGAGAACCATGTTTTATTTATTGTGATCAAGACTCAGGGGTCAACTAGATAGGATAGCGATGGGATAGAGCAATAAAAATAAGCTCAAGATGGAGGTTATGAGGGAATGAGAAAGCACAAATAGAGAATCTCATGGATAAGATAGCCAATATGCAAAGATAGCTTAACATTGTCAAGATCAAAGAGAGAAGAGGGGATAGGTGGATGATAGAAGAATTACTCATGATGCCTATTTACTAGGTTTTCATCATGGTACTTACCCAAGGTGCCACAAGAAGTAGTTTTCACCATAGGATGCATTTAGTTCTCTTTACTATTTCTACCAAGGTGCACAAGAAGTGGTTTTCACCAAGGCACATTTTCATTTTTTTTCTTTTTTCTTTTTTGTTTTCTTTTTCTTTTTTGAATTTTTAGAAAGAGCTCAAGCTTTTTGAATGTAAATAGTGCTCCTATAAGAAAGATGAGTCATGATAAGCCAAGACCATAGAAAGGTATGCTCAAAGATGTTGATAGGGTGATGAAAGAGAAATAATAGTAGGAAAAATATATGGAGGATAAGATTTCATGTATAGAAAGTAAGTGTAAGCTTTAGAGGATTTCATGAGGGTAGTTGAAATATTGGACAACATCAACATTGACACACACCTTGAAGCATATTGGAATGATGGAGGAATCATGGATGAAATAGCTTGAGGTTTAGATGCATGAGGTGGTAGAAGAAATTTGGAAAAAAGTGGAGTGGAAGGCTTTGGAATATTTTTGGGAAGATTTTTGGAAGAAGATGGAATGGAAGCCTTTGGAAGCTTGAATGTCAACTTTGAAGTATTTTCAATATTCAAGTCTTCTAAAAGTGACTTGGGAATCCATATAGCTTTAGATTTTCCTTTGGATACTTCAAAACACATTTCTTCAATAATGGGTTTAGGAACCAATATTTTCTTTGATTTAGCTTTTTTAATAGTGGACCTTTGTAGTCTCTTTTGTGCATTCTCCTTCTTAGCATTCACATGTCGATTAGATAGGACATAGTGATCTTTCCTTTTCAATGGATTCTTATGTTTATTCTCACTTCCAAAGGACTTGGGATTTGTGGATGAATAAGGATGATATGACTGGTTTAGATATATAGATGGGTGAAAATTCATCAAGGATGAGTGTCTTTGTTGATCTTGAGGTATGATGGGAGAGCTATGGAATGAGCTAGGAGTGAATGTAGGAGATGGAGGAACATAAGGCCCCAAAATAGATGGAAGGTTTGAAGGCTTTAGCTTTGATAGATAAGGACCAAGGATAGACTTAGAAGATGCAAATGGATAGTGAAAAGGGATATCAACATCTTTAGAGTGAGCAACATGGTCAAAGCCATCAATAGACTCATGAGTAGCTTTGATAGGAGCAACATTTTTAATAGGAGCACTTGAAGCTTGAGCATAATTTTGAAGTGGATATGGAGAAGTAGAACATGAGGGGATGCTTTGATCTTGACAAGTAGCTTTGGATAGCATATGAAGAGAACTTTTCTCATAATTTTTAGTAAGCTCAAGGGAGATAATGGAAGTGGTATCTTCATCATATGTAGGGGATGGAAAAGACATAGGATATGGAGGGGAAAAATCTTGAAAGAGATGAAAGGGTGCTTGATCTTGATCTTTCTTGACATTTATAAATTTTTCTTTTTGAGAGTCCTCTTGACATGGAGCCACTTCTAAGGACAAGGGAGAATGAAGAGTGAATGGAGTAGTGCTTGGATTAGGCATAGTAGTGCATGAAGGTTGAGGATATTTAGGATTAGTAGCATGGAAAAGGTTTGCAGCCAAGTGAAGGTTAGCTTGAGTTTCTTTTAAGGGTAGCCCTTGAAGATACACATAGTCAATGTGGAAAGCATTAGGTTCCTTTTTTGATAGAGGCATGTTGGAAAGCTTTGAAGTGTTGGGAGATGCATGAGTGTTGAAAGAAGTGGAAGATGTAATGGAACCACTACTAGACATAGGTTCATCAACGTAATCTTGCTCAAGAGAAGTATCCTCAGCACATGAGTCACTAGAGGTTCCAATAATTCCATTATCCATAAGATCTTGGATTTTATATTTTAGCTCAATGCAATCTGAAGTACTATGCTCATTATGTTGATGATAAGCACAATAGATATCCAAGAATGGGTTTCCATATGAGCTAGACTTAGGTAACATGATGATCTTATTGCCAAGAAGTTTTTGCAAAGTATCATCATAAAAATCTTCCAAGGGAGCAAAAGTTCTATCCAAATTATGTCTAGAGTCCTTTTTTTGTTTCTCAAGTGAATGGTATGCATCCATGTCTTCGTCATTATCTTGGTCAAAGATAGGTCCATCATGAAATTTTAGCATAGGCTCAAAGTAGGTATCACTTTCTTGTTCTCTAAAGAGGTCTTTAGATCTAGAAGATGAAGACATTTGATGTCTTGAAGTAGAGCATGTAGACCTAGAAGAAGAGGATGACCTCAAAGAAGGTGACTCACATGCATGTAAAGACCTTAAGGAAGATTCATGTAATGATGAAATCTTCTCCTCTAACCTTTTCTCAAGTTTAAACTTCATTTCTATCATGTGCTTAGAGAGATGAAGGTAAGAAAGATCATTTGTCTCTTCTAGTTCTTTGTATTGCGCATATAGATCTTGAAACTCTTTAGCGGCATGGAGGATATCATGATCATCTAGATTTTGCCAAGGTTTGATAGCACAAGGTTTAGATCCCATAGTTTTAGATGCAAAGCCAAGCATAAAAGAGCCTAGAAGATAACTCGATGTTGAAACTATAGGAGGTAGAGTGTTCACTTGCCAAGATAGTAGAGAGAGATTATAGTGACTTGTCAAACAATATGTCCAAGAAACTTACGACATGAATGACTCAAGTCAATAGCAAGGCAAGATGCCCAAATAGCCAAATAGATAGAGCAAGCGGGGTTACAAGTGAAAAACTTTCCCAACCCAAGAGTGTTGTCAAGAAATCAAGGTAACCATTTTAGCAAAAGGATAACTAGCAAGCATGCATAGACCATGAAGACAAAAAGACCAAGAGCACTAAGACCAAAGAGCCACTTTAAGCATGTTTAAGCACTAGAGACATAACAAATCATAGCCAAATGATGAAACCCCCCTTAGCAAGTAACACAAGAAAATGTTTTCACTTGACATTTTGACTTGGTTGACAAAGTTTGACAATAATTGATAGCATAGAAAATTTGATGTTCAAAAGCAATTTCTTTCTAAGAAAGATAGTGACACATGGATTATTCTTCAAACAATCAAGAAAAGGAAAAAGCAACCTTGAATGATACAAGCATATGTGAGGTCTTAAAATAAATCCCTAGAATTATCATCGTGTGTATGTTCCAAAGATTTTCATAGGTCTAGCACATTCGAGAACACATCAAGCAATATCTACCTAAAAGACATGGTTCATTACTCAACAACTTGACCCACACTTGATGCTCCTTCACCTCACACCAAGTGGTTTCTCACAAGAGATATTGGCTTTATCATAGAAGTGCCATAGGCACAACTAAGGGAACACATATGGTGAGTGTAAATCTTGGGGTGATCTGGGTAGTCCACTAGGATCGATCCTTGCACCAAGAAGTTGAGTGGCTAAAAAAGGTAGTTACTAACTTAGGGTGTTTAGATAGAGCTTCTATTCATAGTGCTCCTCTTGCTCTTGATACAGGACACCTCACCTTGCAATGAGTAACCGGTCTCGCGACCACAAGAGTACCTTAAGAATTCTTGCCTAGTGATCTCCCTATGGTCAAAATCCCATAAGCGATCACACTAGGCGAAGACAAACACTATGTCTACCAAGGTTTTGTGTCCTTGATAGCCTTGAGTTTATAGTGGGTTGGAAGAGTCAGGTAATCTGCTTGTCCCCACTTGGGTCATTCCTCTCAGGTTGTCCGAGAGCAGGCTCTCTAAAGGATTCTAAACTACACAAAGAGTGGATCAACTTTTGGAAGTCAAGATTTCTGATTCACCACAAGAGTGAAGAGCATACTCTCCTATTCCAATCATTTTCTCCCAAACACACAAAGAAAATTTAGTTGCATCTTACTCTTGAAACCAAATGGTAAGTCAAGATTTCAGATTCACCACAAGGGTGAAGAGCATACTCTCCTATCACCAAAAGATCCCACTTGTAAATTTTAATGTGCCTAAAAATAAACAACTAGTATATGCCACATATGTAAAATTAAAGAACAAGAAAAATTGGATTTTTATGCATTGGGCAGCCCTGCAAACAATCGTTAGTAGCCCTTGTGCATTTGAAGCTTTGACATGCATTCTTTTTATGCAATGTTTCAATTTTTTTCACAAGGATGGCAACCTGCAATCACAACTTGTTAGCACCACAAGCTAGTGTGAAATAACATAAAATAATACAATAAAAATTGGTTAGTTGCCTCAAATATCCAAGTTATCTTCCAATCAAGTGTATGCAAAGAAAGTGCAAACTAATCACAAATGCTCTCATTTTTACTCTTTGCTTTTGACCTAGTCAACAAGATTGGACTTTTTGCTATGATTTTGGATCCAAAAATAGAAATGAAAAGAAGAGACCCCTAATAAAAATCAGAGAGCTTTCCAAAAATGTAAGAAATTCAAAAAAATCTCTTCATTTGTGCCCTAGGGACCCATTTTGTCAAAAAAGGCCAGATTTATCAAATTGAATTTTTGATCCTTAATAGAACCTCAAAAATAAAAAAAATAAAAAAATTACCCCCCTTTACATTCAAAAAAATTTCTAAAAATGTAAGTTTTTCTGAAAAATGTGCTAATTTGCGATCAGAAATAGCTTTTTATGAAAAACAAAGAAAAAATCATAACTCCCGCAAATAACATAAAAATACTCTAAAAATTTGACAAAGACATTTTGGACACATATCAAACTCACAAAAAAAAATTCAGAACCAATCTCTAAGCGGTTTAAAATATATGATCAAATCTTTAAACCAACTAGATTTTTTGTCTTCAAACCAATCTACTTATGGGTTGGCCTTAAAACCAAAGTGACAATTCTACAAAAGCACTTGATTAGATCCAATATTCTACTATAAAAAATTAGAGATAAAAAATAAAAGAAAATAGAGCTAAAAACTTGATTCAAGCCCCACGGTGGGCGCCAAAAATGTACACTCGAAAGGTGCACTTCTCTAAATCATTCTATCCGAGGTTCTCCATAGATTAGAAAGCTTGAATGCCAACTTAGAGCTCCCTAGTCATGGAGTGCAAGGGGCATACAAATGAGCATATAGGAGCTCTCAGCTGAGCCTCAGAAACACAGCCCTTACTAGTAAACCACAAAATGGGAGATTCTTTAGACAAGAGCAAGAGTGCTAGTGTCAAAGAACTCTTGGATCATGCAATGCAAAAATGAAACTATATTAGGATGAGATGCACAATGCAATCTATGCTAAAATGAGATGAGAATGTTACAAATCCAACTATTAAGCTATGTGATCTAATTATTTGCAAAGGAAACTACACTAACATGCACTATGATCTTAAGACTAATATGAAGGAAATGAGAGAATGAGACAAGAAATGAGAAGTTCTCCACAAAGCTTCAAGGAAACTTGTTACAAAACTTGCAGCATAACAATATTCAAAAGATGGATTGAGGGGGAAAGCTCTCTCCCTTTTAAAGTTGTAGGGACGGTGGAGATCAAGATGAAGATGGTGGATGATCAACGGTGGAACTCAAAAAGAGGAGTGATCCATGTGCACACACAAGTCAACCAGTAGAATATAAGTTGACTTGTCATATAAGACAAAATTCACAAATCCTTTTCTTTTAATTGCAAAATAGAAAAAGGACTTTATGTGCGCACTTTAAGTGGGTTAGAAGAATGGAGTCTTTTATTTAATTAAAAGGGGACATGTTCTTTTAATCAAATAATGAACTTAGGATAGCATAGTCAAACTATAGGTTATAATCAAATAAATTGATTATTAGCAATTTGGTCTAGGTAAATGATTAAATTAATTTAGCCAAAATGTTGAAAAGGGGGCTAATAGTCTAGATGACCATTTTTAGGTGATTACAATAGTATCCAACTAGTCTGTCAAGTTGGTATACCATTTTAGGTCTTATCGATGACTAAGCTACAAAGGTAGGGATGGTGACTTTCATCTCTCTACCTTTGGTTGGGTGGGCTTGTGCATGGAAGATTACTATTTTAGGTATTGGATCAAGTTTAAATGGTTTCTTGATCCAATCTTGTGTCATTTTAATGATGTGCCTCACCCTATGGTTAATGTCAGAGTTCTCTTCTCTGTCAACCTCAACATTCATTATGGGTCTTTTCCCAATTTTATCTATGTTGAACAATGGAACAAGCATCTCCCCTAAGTCTTGTTGCAATACCTTTAATGGAATCTTTATCTTCAGGGCCTTCTCTACCAAGTACAAAGTCATCCCACAATAATCCTTTTTTCGAACATCATAGTCATTTGTAGCATTCATCCAATGATCCTCAATGGCTTCTTCATGGTGGAATGTCTTCCCTACTAGATATTGCACTCTTCCAATATTATCAAAACATGGCCTTGGAGAATTGTACTCTTCTAAGGGATATTGATCCCATTCACATTCAAAAGATGAAATATCTTATTTTTGAAGCACCCAAAATGGTCCTATGGTTAGAGGCCATGTCCAACAATGTTTATGTTGTTTTTTTACTCTATAGACACAATCTATCGAGCAATCTCCAAGAGGACGAGTCTATCAAAAGGGTTCCTTGGAAGCTTCTTCAGGTTGAACATGGTACCAAATACCCTTATATATGTAAATGTTTTGAATTGAATGTAGTATGCTCCAAGTACCATTATTTGTGCCACTACATCATCTTATAATCTTTTGGCATAATCTTCTTCTATGAATCTAATTATGGAAAATATAAATGCATCATTCACAATTCTGTATTCTTTTCTTTTCTTTGAGAGCTTCTTCTTCACCAACTAAGGGTAGACGATGTATGGCCATGCATTTGGATCCTACATGCTACCTCTTCTGTACAACCCTAGATAATCTATTGCCCTTGTAGCTAACAAGTATACTAGATATGAGGTCATATAGAACTTCCTTTTGTTCTTTACCACCTCCAACTATTCACATAAATTCTCACTGAAATTAGAGGCCCAATAAGTGGCATCTTTTCCATCTTGATGGTCTTGATGAAATGCACTATACAGATGTTCAAATGTCCTACCACTAGCAAACCCATAACACTACTCAAAAGTATAATTGCATATCCAATGTCTTCTTTCATATATCCTCTAGTCATGTCAGCTTTACCAACCTACTTTCCCATAGGAGTCTTCTTGATAAGGTGAGATGACTAAATAATCTCTGAGGCTTGCTCAATATGCTCTTGGTTCCACCTTTATGCTTGTTCATAGGTAATCTTGATGAAGTGATTTGCACATGGAAGATGGAATACCCTCTCAATGTTGTTGGGTTAGAGATCAAGAACAATTTTCCCAGTAATGCTCTTCACAACTCTCTCCTCAGAGACAAAGTGTTCCATAGGTTTCATTATGAGCTCTGAAGATTGTATTGACATTGGGTGCAAAGCTATATTTACTAGCCCTGATCAGATCAATGCAGAGACCATAACAGACCTCTAAGTGGGTTTGTTACAAATCATCAAGAATTCCCCCAAATCAGTATGCCCCAAGTCTATATCTTTGATTTCTAAGTAGTCATCCTAAAACCTTGATTTTTTTAGAACTCCTTGGAATTTGAAGATCACAGGTTTTGGTGCTATTTTATCACCCATAGAAGTTGATGAAGATGCCATTATATCTGCACCAAAGGACACCCATTAGTTCAAAATTGAGGAAAAATGAATTAATTAAAACCTTAGAACTAACTCATATAAAACCTAAAAATCTTGACCCTAAAAAAAATGAAAAACCCTTATTTTACCCCTAAATTACAAAAAATGACATGCTTGGTGCACCCCTTGTTGGAGAATTTTATAAGGATAAGGTGCACATTAGCACACCTCATGTGGTGCATTGATGCACACCTTATAATCTACTTAGGCTTTTTTTTTTTGTGTTTTGAGAGTATGCAGTAGTGCACCTAATTAGGTGCACTATTGCACACCCTAATTGATTGTAAAGCTTTGTTTTTAAGTTTTTATGTTCTTTCAAATTTTTTAGCCTTTTTTGTTCATCAAAAACAAAATTGGGTGCCCATTGGCACACTTGGGCAAGTGCACTAATGCACACCCAATTTTGGGTGTATTTTATTTTTTGAAGTCTTTATTGTTTTACATGGCATGATGATGAACACAAAATAGGACACTAGAAAAGACCTTAAAATAACTTGGACCCTAGACTAGGGCCCCAAAAAGGTCAAAAAATA
This sequence comes from Cupressus sempervirens, assembly GCA_028749045.1. NCBI lineage: Eukaryota > Viridiplantae > Streptophyta > Pinopsida > Cupressales > Cupressaceae > Cupressus > Cupressus sempervirens. The sequence goes on along the minus strand of CM053786.1, from coordinate 614,169,164 downwards.
TAAGTAGGGTGTCCCCATTTCTGTCAGAAATGGGGTGTGCATTATGGAACCACAACAAGTTCCACCATTTTTATCATGAATTTTGGTTTCAAGCTTGGATCCTTCTATATGTGACTCAAGTCCATCAGGCTCAGTTTGAACTAGCTTAGTAGCCTCTGATTGTGGCTCGGGTTCTTTAGACTATAGCTTGGGTTGCACTGCCTATAGCTCAGTAACTATTGGTGCTTTTGGGGATTTGGGAGATGAAGCTTCTTTTCTCTCAAATATATTTGGTAGGGTATTAAGTTCATAGTAAAACAATCTTCTATAATCTTCTGGCTCCTTATTTCTTTCTTCTTCACTCTTTTCTACAAACTCATCAATTCTAACATGTGCACTTTCAAATTTTTGTGAGTAGACAAATTCAAACATCTATATGCTTTACTTCTATAGGAGTATCCTAGAAATATGTCTTCATCACCTTTTACATCAAATTTTTCTTTTCTAGATGCTTTCAATATATAACATTTACTACCAAATACTTTCAAGTAACTTACATTAGGTTTGTAGCCATACCATAGCTAATAAGGTGTTTTGTTTGAATGTTTCTTCAATTGAACTCTATTCAAGGTATGAACTATAGTGCTGATGGCTTCCTTCCAGTATTTGAGAGCAACATTCTTTTCAATCATCAGGGTTCTTGCACATTACCAGGGGCTAATACTTTTCTTTTAATTCCTTTTTCAATGAAAAAATTATTGAATTCATGGGAAATGAATTCACCATCTCTGTTTGATCTTAAGCATTTCAACGTTTTTCTAGTTTCCTTTTCTACTCTTGCCAGATACCACTTGAATTTGTGAAAGGGTTCTGATTTTTCTTTTAGATACATTATTGTCATTATTCTAGAATAGTCATCAACAAAAAGAATGAAAACCTTTTCTCCACTATAGCTTTCTATTCCAATAGGTCCACATAAATTTGTATGAACAATTTCAAGACTTCTTCTGACTGATAGTTTTTTCTTTTGAAGCTAGTCTTTCCCATCTTACCAATTTCACAATTCTTGCATAGACCCATGTTAGGCTTCTTCAAAATAGGAATGCCTCTTACTCTTCTATTTTTTTTTATCTTAACCAGATTATCAAAGTTCCCATGAGACAACCTCTTGTGTCATAACTAGCTTTCCTCTACTTGAGCAATAAAACATGAACAATCACTAAGATCAAGATAAAATAGATTACCTTTTGTTTGCTTGTTGAATCCAACCAATTTTTCGTTTCCATCCAGTAGTTTGGCCTATCCATTCATGAATTCTACCTTGAATCCAATGTTATTCAACTGTGCCACACTCAATAGGTTATGCTTTAGTCCTTCAACCCAATAAGCATTGTCACAAACAAGTTCTTTAGTCAATAAAATACATCCTTTTCCTTTTATATTAGAAGGTTCATTGTTTCCAAATCTCACACTACCTCCATCATAATATTCCATATGCTCAAATTTTGTTTTGTCTCCAGTTATATGATGTGAGTATCCACTGACAATAATCCATATATCATTTTTACTAACATGAGAGATAAGTGCCATCTTATGTCCTTCATCATCAGATTCATCTTTCACAGCAATATATACCATTTCATCTTCATTGTTATCAGAATCTTTAGCTATAAAACATGATTTATTACCTTTGTCATTGTAGTTCTTGTAATTCTTGGAGTCCTTCTTGCATTTATGCTTATTACTTTTCTTCTCATCCTTGATTTCCTTATTTGGACACCTAGTAGCAATGTGACCAACTTCTTCACAAGAAAAGCAGATTAGAGGAACTTTGCCTTTGCATTTTCCTGTTCCTTTGGAATACTTCCTTGCAAGTAGGGCTTCAACAACTTCAAGATCACTGTCTAAAATTTCTTTTGATGGTCCATCTTCTTCACTTCTTGATTGATTGGACTTTGAACAAAAGTTTAGCTTTAAATGAAAATTCAATATTCTTTGAAACAGGAACATAGTTATCATAGTTGTCTAATTCAAAAGTTGTCAATCTTCCAACTAGAGCATCGAAGCCTAATTTTTTATTTGGATCACATCTCATTTCTTAAATAGTAGATACTCTAATTGCATAAACAAGAAGAAGACTTTTGAGCACTTTACTTACACAATTTTCCTCCTTAATGTCTCCTCCAAATGCTTTGATTGCACTTACTCTAGCCTTGATCCTTTCCACATATTTTGCAATGTTTTCATCTTCTCTCATTCTCATTTGATCAAATTATCCTCTTAGAATTTATTCTTTAGCTCTTCTTACATTGTCATCTCCTCCATAGATATCTTTTAGTTTTTTCCACATTTCATAAGTAGTTTTGCAATCCTTTACCTCATCAAATTTAATATAACTGAGAGCAGATGCAATATCAATCATCATGATATTATGATTCTTCTTTTCAGCAATATCTTCAATTGATAATGTTACAATGTGTATTCAACATCAACATATTTGCAACCTAAATTACTGATGGTAGCCAAATGTAGCCTCATAAGTCCTTGCCATGCTACAAAGTTGTCTCTGTTCAGCTTGGAAATCTCTCTTTTGTAAGACATCTTGATCTTTAGCTTAGGTCCTTGAAACCTCCTCAGCAAGAACCAAAAGCTCTGATACCAATTGTTGGAAATATAAGAGGAGTAACTAAGAGGGGAGGGGTAATTAGTTACTACTAAAATAAATCCCATATCCCTTAGATGTTAGTACAAAAATGAAAACTACAAAATTGAATACTGTTGAAGCTTGATAAACACACACAAAATGCTATAACTTGGTAATAACTGTATTATATTGTTAATGCTTAACATATGAACTTTTAGATGTTTTATGTGATTATCATTACTTTAATTGAATTACAAACATGTAAAAGAAAATAACATGAACACAATAGACACTAGGATTTAACATAAAAACCCAATTTGGGAAAAAGCACCAATTGCAACTAGTTATTATTTTTCACTCTTTTTAAGTGAGCCCTGTTAGGAAGCAACCCTGTTAAAGGTTACAAAACACACCATTAGGTGTGACCCTATTAATTTATTTAATCACCCTATTAGGAGTGGCCTTGTTAGAGGTCTTAAGACAATTCAATAGAACTGCCACCTTGTTAGAGGATTTGCAAATGGTTGTTAAGCCAACTCTGTTAAGAGATTTAGATCACTGCTACAATGATTAGAGAGTAACAATGAGATGACCTGATTTGAATGCAACTAATTTTTTGATTATAGATATCTATTCTAGCTTGTACTTGATCCTTCCTAATCAAATATAGATTTGTTTCTCCACAAGGATATTCTATTTATCCTTCAAATTCATTGTTGGAAATAATTGAAAAGCTCATGATTGAGGAGTAATGGAACTGATAAAGAGAATGTTTTCAATCATTGTTTTGTCATTGATGTCAAACTTGCTACTTGCAGGAATGAAAATTGCTTTAGTGGTCCAAATACTATAAGTTGGTTGATTGACAAGGAGGTGGCAATCAATAAGATGTAACTACAGTACCTAGACAAAGGTTGAAGTTATGATGTTGTAATGAAGTATAAGGATCAGCTAATCCATTGATGAAATAGTGTATTGATGACATACTCTAAGACATAGAGAATAGACACACCAAGACATATCAAAACTGTAAGGTTTAGCTAAGTCATTTGTATAGCCTAACTAAGTTCATAAGAGAGTGCCGAGAAAGCTATTTAGTGCCTAACAGATTCTTAGTTGAAGTCGAGCAAGTTCACCTTTAGAGTGTGCCAAGTGATCTTCAAGTGTCAAGTAAATATCAAGTGCCAAGTGATCTTCAAGTGTTGAGTAAATATCAAGTTCCGAGCAATCTTCAAGTGCTAAGTAAATATCAAGTGCCAAGCAAAGATCAGATGTCGAGAAGAATACAAGAGCCAAGTAATATAGAGGGTGTTGAGCATCAGTAAATCAATAATGCCGAGTTGTTGTATTAGTTTGAAAATTAAAGATTTGCCAAATTTGAGCCGACATGGTTATTATCTAGAATTCTATGAATCAGATAGAAGATAAGAATGATGAGCTAATGGCACAAAACACTATGTAAACTGTTTCTAAAAAAACAATTGGATTCTAGATGAAGTTTCTAGATAAGAGCAAAATATGGGATAGATACATTTTATCATACCTAATCTATTGAAACCCCAAAATTGGAGAGGGAGAATCGAGCTGAAAAGAGATTCTAGATTTCTATTTAAGGAGTCATACGGTCATGAAGCAAAGAAGGAGAGATGGTCTAGCATGAAGTGCTAAAGAAGTTGCTAAGGTGAAAGAGAGTACATATACTCTGCTTCAATAGGTGACCATAGATATGATTGCATTGGTATGATGAGTAAGAAGAGTCAAGGAGATGAAGCTTGAGTTGAAAAGCTAATAGATCTGAAGTGATTAAAGCCAAGCAAAGGATTGAACTAAAGTGTGATCTATAATCTGCAAGATATGTTATAAGTTGTATCAGATCAAAAGCCATTGTTGTTACTCTCTAGCAATTGTAACAGTTAAGATAAATCCTATAAACTTAGGTTGGTTTAATAGCCATGTTATAAATCCTTTAACAGGGTGACATTCAGAGTGAATGTTCCAAAGTCCTTTAACCAGGCCCGTTCCTAACAGTATGGTGAAATCATCTAACAAGGTCACATTTAACAATGTGTTATAGCCTTTAACAGGGCAGACCATCAGAAGTGGTTGAAATCAATTGCACAATTATTTTGTGGGTATCACCCCCACCCTAGTTTTACCTTCTTATTCCTGGAAGGTTTCTAGGTTATCAAATTCTTAATGTTATGGTGTGATGCATGTCTACTTTTTATAGTTGTTTAAATGTTCAAATTACATACATGATAGTTTCAGTTATGTGCTATTGAGGATTAAAAATGGAAAAATGGCATTGGACCTCGAATAACTGATTCACCCCCCCTCTCAGTTATTCTAAAGAATTATAACATTCACTTCCTCTTATCATCATTAAAAATACCATCTTCATTCCTTCCACACACACTTTGAAATCACAACTTGACCTTATACTTATATCTTCCACTTTGTCAAGTAGGCTCAAATACAACATAGAATAATCAATATCCATCACCTTAGTCGTCTAGAATCAATAGATAAATCAATTAGGCTTAATACAACAAAATAAGGAAATCCTTCATTAGCCAACCTAGCTCAGTAGAAACTAACTTAGAAATGATTTCTTTTGTTAACCAACAGAAGCTTAGTTAATGTTGTAAACTCACAAAAATCCTTTTGCAACTGAGTGAGCTTGGTTAGCACTGGTTCCATCCAATTTTCCTTCATTAGCTGAGTGAGCTCGATTAACACTCACTTTCTACATCTTTTCCTTTGATGCTTGAGTGAACTCAATAAACACTACCTTCTAAACTGGGCAAACATAGGAACACTTAGTAGACACTAAGAACTATCTTCACTACTTGAATGAGCTTGACATATACTAACTAATAAGGATATGACATTTGTGTAACATCAAAGAAAACACATAATTAATCATTTGTATGCAATATATTTTTGTTGTTGTGAGAAAAGAAAAGGATACTTAGTTTAGAACTGAAGAAGAAGTCTTGCAGGCCCACAAGAGATTGAAATGTAGTGATGATTATTAGGTGTTGGTGATATGTTCTATTGAGAAAAGGGATAAGACGAAAGATGCAAGAAGCTTCAAATGTTGAACACAAAGGCAACCTCATGGCCTAAAAGGTACAAAATCCAAATAGTAAAAATGGTGCAGAGCACCTAATCAAATGGTTTTCTTTCCTTCATGTAATAAGGTATTTGGATAGATCAAACAAGCTCCCTAAGACCATCCACTTTTGTAATGGATATAAGACCCCATAGTGCAATTATAAGCTTGGGCATCAATCAGTCCAATAAAGTGGATTTTTGGTAAATTTCATGTTTTCTAGGCTAGTCTAGGTGTTTAGAGCATTAGAAGAGTCTCTAGGAGTTGGTGGAATCCATTTTACAAGAAAATGTTGTCCTAGCACAAAAATTGCAAAAATTGCAAAAAGTTGGTTAGTAACTTTTGTAATTTTGTTGACAACTTTTTCAAATAACAATTCCCAATGGCTAGAACTGTCATAATGTGGTTTAAATAGTTGCAAATGGCTATAAAGGCTTTAAATAATCAAAGGAGGAGGTAGAATAAAGAAGTACATTCTTTCTTTCTTTTAAAATCAATAAAACTTGTTGTTCTAATGCATTTTTTCTTGATTTTTCTATATAGTACAGAATTTAATGATTGAAGGGTGAATGTTTTTGCCTTGGGAAGTTGATATTGTTTATTTTGAACATTTTTGTTTTGGTTTCAAGTTCTTATACATCATTGTGTTCAAGATATCCTATTTTTTAGGCTGCTGGTTTGAGAAACCCTTAAAATCAAGGTTTGGTCATAAAAATGACCCTAACTTGAATGTCCACAAGTGGAATTCTTTCCATTTTGGAATGGAGAAAGTTAAGGGTGTACTTTATCATATTCTATAAGTTTTGGAATAGTAGGTTGCAGTAGTGATTTTTAAGAGCAAGCCCTAGGTCAAATATTTCTATGTATTTGACCCTATTTTGATGAAGTTTGAATGGATAGGAAGGAGGAAGGAGTTTGAGGACTTGGCATAAGAAAAAAGTACCATTATTTGATTTTGAAGAATATCTTGGTGGTGGAGATCTAACTTCATGAACCCATTCTTTACCATCTACCTTGAAAACCAAGCCTAAAGTGGCTAATTAGGCCTGCGTACTTGCTGTTGGTTAAGACATGCTAGAGTGGAGTTGGAATTTGAAACTTAGGAGTTTATTGGTACTTGGAAAATGGTATTTTAATCTAAATTTTTTTCCCCAGGTCCTTTGGTAAGTTTTGAAGTTATTGGACAAACTATTTTAGGAGACCTAATAGGCTACTAGGTCCAATTGAGCATTTTGAGTTGTGGGTTGTTGGGAATGCATCCAGTTGATAGTTTGCCTTGTTCATGTTAAGACTAAGCTTTTTCATGCCCTTTTTGGTGATAGAAATTCCAATAACAACAAGATCCCCATTTTACCCATTTTGAGGAAGGTTGCCATATTTGCACTAAGTTGGGTGCAATTGGGTTTGGGTCTTACTTGTGGAAGGTGGGTCTGGAAACCCTTTTTTAGAGTTTTTAAGGAGGAGTATCCACTAAGGGAAGTATATCAAATCCTTGTTCAATCCTTGTGAATACCTTGGAGTTTGTGTAGGAGTTGGGTTGATACTTGCTTCCTTTGTGCTTTCTCTACATCATAAAAAGTATCTAGAATGACTAAAGAAATGGTAGACTTTGGAGTTGCTATTGTCAAAAAACACAAGAATAAATTATTTGAGCTTGATTCTAAATTTGAAGAGAAGCTAAAATTATATAAGGAAATATGAAATAGGATACATCAATTGGAGGCTCAGGTGGCCTAAATGGATAAGCACCTTGGGAAGAGAAAAGTGGGAGAATTCAACTAGCCTATGATTTCTTATCCTCATCCTTGAGTTGAGACCTTTAAGTCAACTCCCATTGTAGAGCTACTAGATTCTCCACATAGACCAACATTTTACACAACTAAGGAGTTTGAAGAGGAGAAGAGAAAACTTTGGGCATTACATGTGGAATTGAATGACTAATATGATGACAAAATGAAAAGAACAATCTTGTATCTGGTAGATAAGAATTATTGGCCTACATTTTATGAGAAATTTGTAAAAATAATGGACATATGGAATGAGATAAATGGTATTAAGGATTCTTTGAAGCTAATTATGAGTAAATGGGGTAGTAGGGATAAATATGTCACCCTTTTATGTATTTCAGTCATTAGTCTATCTTGTGGATAGATAGAAAAAACTTTTGACACAACTAATGATCTCTCTGATTTTGATGAAATTATAATCTATTTTTCAGAGTATCTTTCTGAAAAATTGAACTTTTCCCCCATGCACTTAGGAAAATAGATAAATTAAGGGACAAGGAAGAATGGGCCAATGAATTAGATGATTTGTTATGCCTTAGAATTAACGGGGTCATAAATGAAAGGGGCATGCATTGTGGGCAAAGAAAAAATAAGGAAGTTGTTAGAGTTAAAATATGCTATGATTCTATTAGGGAAGAATTTGTGGAAATAAATAAGTTAGGAGATTTTGTTTTAAAGAAGTAACATGAAGTATTGAGTTTTCATTGGCCAAATGACACACTTTTTAACAAGTGGATGGAAAATTTTGTGCATTCAAAATAGTTAGTGCTTGGTGACATTGATGAAGATGAGATGAAATAAGATGAGTTGCAAACAACTAATGCATTAGTTAAAGTAGAAGAAGACAAAGATAAAAAATCAACTGTAGTAACAAGCACAGAGGTTCAAACTAATGACTTGGCAGCAGGAGAATCAAGTGTAATTGTTAGTTTTTAGTACACAATAACTTGGATGGAGAACCACAAGTTAAGCTCAATTTTCAAGTTTCAGAACCAAGTCTATCACAAGCATCATAATTAGTTCCAATTAAAAACTCCCTAGCAATAAAGAAGCATAGTAGATGTGGTACCCACAAAAGCATATTAATGCTGGAAATCATTTTATTGCACCAAATTTTGTCTTTTGTGACAGTAACATTTATAAATATCTTTTTGTCTTAAAGACAACTGTCATTTCTCTCTAGGCCTAAATCTTGTTGCATCTCATGTTATATAAATAGGATCCCAAGGCTAGAGAGGGGGTCTACAATGTTATGTAATTTTTTAGTTTTTACTAGGCTTACTTCTGGTCCAGTTTCCATGATGCCAATTTTGTGATGAATTTTCTCTGCAAATCTGAGAATACATCAACATTCAAAGATCAGGTTGTGTGGTCTTGTGTTGTTCTGTGTTTTATTTCAATGTTATATAATTTTCAAAAAAAAAATACAAAGATAAACTATCACAATATCTATTTTTCTTGAATCTTGTCTCCACTGTTATTGACTAGTTATCTTGAGGTTGTATGGGCAAAGCTTGTTCAATTTAATGCAACTAGGATAGGTTGTATATCTATTTTCTATTGCTTTTAATTCAATAATTAAGTCAATGCTTTAGTGATATGATAAGATTTCTAGAAAGTAAGAAGGATATGCATAAGAATGAGTGTTAGGGAAAATTGTTGATAATATTGATTGTAATGCAATCAATTAGGTCAAAATAGTTGGGTAGACATTGAATCCCAATGGATTAGGCACTAATCAATTATTTTAGTTTGGATATAAAGTGACCATGAATAAGCATCAAGAAAAATCTTAACATCAAAATCAATTTTACTTTAAATGTATGAAGAGTATCATAGCTGATCAGTACTTGATTGCATTTAATCTCTATGTTTAGTTAGCTACTAATACCCAGAATTACATGTAAATCTAAGAAGAATTATGATGCAAGGAAGGAATGAATACAACTAGGGCCAAAGACACACCCAACTATCCAAACCACCTTGCAAGATTTAACATAGTGGAAACATGACACATAAAACAACAACCAAAGGAGGAAGAAGAGAAAACACTTATTGATTCATCAAATAATAAGCATACATGCCCAACTATAAGGCCTTCTAGGTTATGAATAGATAAAAATATATTCAAGATCAAAGATCTAACATCAAATTCATAACTCCAAATACATATGCAATAAACTTTCCAAACTTTTCACATTCTACTCTAGAATCCCTCCAACAACTCTTCCCAAAAATTGCCCTAACTCTAAGCTTAAACATTCTATTTATACTTGCCAAAATGGATTATAGATCATTCTAGAACCTTACATAAGAGGAAGGCTAACCCAAAAATGGTCAGGACACATCCCAAGAAAAAATATTAACATAATTGTTATGATCGAAATAAATCTTGCAAGTTAGCTTGCAGAAATTACGTCCAAATGCTGACACTCGGCATAAACAAGAAAAATTGGCACATGAAGGGTCACTTGGTCAACACTAGATTGTGATAGTAACTTAGCATCCACTAGAACTATAGTAACTTAGCATCCATTAGAGCTATAGTAACTCGACATCCACTAGAGCTATAGTAACTCGACATCAACATATAGAATGAAGAAAAATGAGTAGGATAAAAAGGCAACCTAGGATGCTCCTACATCAGACAATTAGGGTTGAAAGAAACGATTCTCCTAAATCATTGAGATGTCACAATATGAGTTGAATCCAACTCAAATTGAGAAATCCATGAAGCATCTTCAATAGGTCTATTCTTCCACTTCACCAAATATTCACAATAATCTTTTCCTCTTGTGGTCATTCCAACTCTCTAATCCAATATCTATTCAAATTCTTCAATCTGCTTCTTACGATAATCTTCTAGTACAACAAATTCATCATCTGACTCATTATACTTATACAAATCATTAATATTGAATATAGGAGATGTATCAATGTCATTAGGTAACTCAACTTCATAAGCATTTTCACTGTCAAACTTCTTTAAGATCTTACAAAGTCCAAATTTCTTCATCTTTAGCTTACTGTATGTTCCAATAGGAAATCTTCCTTTCTTTAAATGAACCATCACCTCATCGCCAAATTCAAAATTATGATGTCTTCTAGACTTATTAGCATTCTTCTTATACTTTTGATTACTTTATTCCAACCTCAACTTCACTTCCTTATGTAAAGACTCCATAAAATCAACAAATTCTTCTCTTGTAGTGCTTCTCTTTTCTTCACTAGCAACATCTCTCAAATTTGATATACCTCTAGGCTACATTCTGGTAAAAATCTCAGAAGGTGTTTTCCCTCTATTACTATTCATAGAATTGTTATATGAAAACTTGGCTTGTGCTAACACTACTTCCCAATTACTCGACTTATCTCAAACTAAAAATCTCAGCAAATTACCCAAGCTTCTATTCAAAACCTTTGTCTACCCATCTATCTATCGATGGAATGTAGAACTAAACTTCAATTCATACCTATCTTCTTCCACAAAGTCCTTTAAAAATAACCAACAAACTTACTATTTCTATTGGAAATAATACTTCTTGATAATGCATGCAATCTCACAATCTCTTTAACAAAAAGTTCAACAACATACTCAACATCTGATGTCTTCTTACATGGTATGAAATGAGCCATCTTAGAAAATCTATCCACTACAATAAATACAAAATCATACCCCTTTACTGTCTTAGGTAATCCAAGAACAAAATCCATACTAATGTCACTCCAAGGTTTCTCAGGAATAGTAATAAGTGTACACAAACCAATATTTTTGACTCACTCCTTTTGTAACTTGACAAACTCCACAATTTTTTACAAATTTTTGAATGCCCTTATACAACTCAATGTCTTATCAATTCCAAAATGTCCAACCAATCCACCACTATGCTTTTCCTTAATTAGATTCAACCTCATATAACTTCTAAGAATACACAATTGAATGCCTTTGAACAACATACCTTCTTGAATGAAATATTCATCATACTTACTTATGTGATATTTTATATTTGGTGCTCTACACTCTCTCTATGCCTCAAAAGAATCAAGATTAACATCATACAACTCTTTCATTTCATCAAAACCAATAAATTCAACCTTCATTTTAGTAAACAAAGAATGTCTTCTACTCAATGCATCAACAATTCTATTAGTAACTCCACTCTTGTGCTTAATGAAAAATGCATGTACTCAACCCACTTCATAGGCCTTTGATTCAATTTGTGTTGACCTCCCAAGTATTGTAAAACTTTATGATTACTATACAACACAAACTCCTTAGGAATCAAATAATGTCTCCACTTTTCTAAGGCTTAAACAATAGCATAAAACTCTTGATCATACACATAATATTTCCTTTTAGCATCATTCAACTTCTCACTAAAGACAACAACAAGTTTACCTTCTTGACTTAATACATCTCTTATGGCACTACCACTTGCATCACATTCAACTTGAAATATCTTATTGAAATCAGGCAAAGCTAATACAAATAACTCAACAACCTTTTGTTTCAAAGTCCCAAAACTCTTATTAGCCTCATGTGTCCACTTGAATTCCTTTTTATCTCCTCTCATTGTCTCAATCATTACATTACAAATAGATCTTGCAATTTTCTTAACATCATCATCCACATGTCTAGATTTGATATCCAATCTATAAAATTCCTCAGTATACTCCTTCATAGTCATGTCTCTTTGTCTTAAATTTTGCATCTTTCTCAACAAGCTAACATGGTAATCATTAGGAGAATATTGTTTTGAGATAGAAATAGGGGACAACAACAATACAATATATCTACTCAACAAGAGATATACATAATTCAGAAACAACAAGAAACACTCAACTCAAGGGGAGTTACAAAATTTTGAGAGGTATGATAGTTAAGTCATCAGTTGGGAAAAATTTTGAAATTTTGAAATTTTGTATGAGATACATATTATCTAAGTTATGCACATAAGTTAGGTTGTATATGCATAATGGAGTGATTTTCCCACTTATGTCAAAGGGGGAGATTTTGATCTTATTTTGGTTTTGACAAGGTAGTGACACAGCACTTAAGTTACTACTTATTAGAACTCTATATTTACCAAGTAAGTAGTGTATGCTGAGTAATATATGTAGTTAGTGCTAAGCACTAGCATGTGTCAAGTCACTCAAGTGTTGATTGAGCAAGACATACATGCTGAGTGATTCATATGCTGAGTAAAATAGAAGATGCTGAGTCATTCAGGAGCTGAGTTCTAGCATTGAAGATGTAGTGAATGATGAACAACAGAGCTTACATATGCTGAGTAAATAGTTTTGGACATAGTTTTTTGTAATAGCACAAACTCCTATGTAAACCATTTTTGGGCTGACTTAAGGATTTGTTTATGATTCTAGAAGATATATATATATATGTGTGTGTGTGTGTGTGTGTGTGTGTGTGTGTGTGTGTGTGTGTGTGTGTGTGTGTGTGTGTGTGTGTATTGAGGATTCCTATGTAGTGTATGCAACCAATCAGATTAAGGGATGTTCTAAGTGGAAAAATGGGTGAATCATAATAGTTGATTCGTACCTAACCCTAGCTCACCTAAGTCTTATTAAACCCTAACCCTAACCATAACAAGGCACACTTCTAGCAGGGTGTTTAAATCCTTTAACGAGGTGAGACCTAACAGTCTTTGTAAGACTTTAATAAGGCATCATAGTTTATGGTCAAAATTTTGTAACCTTCATTGGCTACACTTCACATTTGTAATAGTAAAGATGTGTGGGTGTCATCTCCACTCTAGTTTTACCTTCTCATTGGAGGGTTTTTGGGTAACAAACTTATTGTGTCATGTATTATTTGTTTTATGCTATGGATGAACATGTGTAGCTAGCTATTTCAATTTACATGATAAATTGTGAGATGGATGTATGGTGAATATTTTTATAGTTAAAGTTTTGAAGTGTTGATTCACCCCCCCTCTCAAAGTTTACATTCCCAATGTTAATTCCAACAAAAAATCCATATCAAGACACTCTGATAGACATCTCAATCAAATATCTAGGGGCTTATAAAGTTCATCAAGACCCATATTAAGTCAATTATCCTACTCAACTTCTTAACCATAATCAGGTTCATTAGGAACCATATCAATCTGATTATTCATTCTAAATCAAACTTATCAAAATGATCAATTTCATTAGACTCATATTGAATTGTTTATTTGTCATTATCATAGGAAAAATGTTCATTTTCATCATGATCCACATTGAATTGAATATATTGATATCTTATTAATTGATTCTCATTCCATCAAGATTAGAGTCAATTTTTATCTATTTGATTGATCTTTGTTTGATCAACTTTAGAGTTGGTTTATCTTTACATGAATTGGTCTATGTTTAATCAAGTTCAAAGTCCATTTCTTTTCATCTCCTTCTTGAGAATAGCTTCATTGATCTACATCAAGTTATCTTGCATTTCATAATCAAAACTTCTTTAAATCAATATGCTACTCACACATCAATTCAAAGAGAGGAAAATCCAATCACCCAAAATTGCTCCTCTAAAATAGATGCTGTAAATCTTGATTATCAACAAAATCAAAACCCTAAAAAAAAAGGCACATCAATTTCTTTCAATCCAACTGATTTTAATTATCAAATTTGCAATTATCTTCAAATATTAACTTATTTCTAAATATCAACATTAATTGGTAATTAAATCATCATAAATTAATTAATATAGTTTAACATCCTAACACATTAATTAAATTAAACCCATTTATCAATTACACATCAAAAAATATATTAAATTGAAATAAATCTCTAAAAATATCAATTATTGAATTAAATATTCAAAATTTAAGAAAAACAATTAAAATGAGATAAATAATTTAATTATCCTCCAAAAAATTGGTAAAAACAAGAAAGATCCAATTTTTGAGGAAAAAGTTAAGTTTGGTTAAAATTAGTAATAAAAAAAGAAAAGAAAACAAATAAAAATTTATTCAAAAATAATGAGCATAGTTAACTCAAATTATGCATAATTAAGAATAAAGGGATTGAACTATTAACTATGCGTTAAAAATTAGAGGTGTTAGTTAAATCTACTGTCTTATAAAATCTCTTAAAAAATAGAGGAAGTAAATTGCACTTCCACCTCCCAAAGCATTTGATTAACATGAGGTGCATGATTTGTAACTCAACTTCAACTCATCTTTAGATCAATCTTGATTGTTCATCTAAATTGATCTCAACCACTAGTTTATCAGGGGTTTCTACAAAAGAAGGCCTCTTATCTCTCATTTCTTATGTAAAATTGAAGAGTAAGAAGATTCTATTAAAATTGCTCTAGCGATGTTGTGTGTCATATTTAAGGAAAGTTAATTATTGATTATTATTTATTGCATGTTTATTAGATTATCTTACGTATAAGATCATCATCATTCATATACATTAATTTTATCTTACTATTACATAGAAAATACAAAAAAATAGATTATTTTTCATCCATATTAAATCCTTCATTCTAGTGTTGTCTATGGTCACAGATAGCTTTAGAATTTGAGAATATTCATATTCACAATAGATTAGAATTAATGGATTGATTGATTCGATTTTTTATTGTTATTTATTTGATTCTCTTATCTAACTAACCTGACATCAAATGATTTATTGAAGTGTAATATTACAACTGCAAGACCATATTTTACACACAAACCAACCGATAGCTTAACACATGTGAACATACTTATATCATATTCAAACCTTATGTTATCCATATCCAAAGTTGTGGCCAATAATATTGATTTTGCTAAGCTCACTAATCTAAGAACAATGTACCTATTCATTGTTTCTTGTATCATACATAGGAAAATTTTATATTCAAAATTTGACTATAACAGAATATGATGTTAAGTGATCATACCAGATATCTTGGTTGGCATCAATGAAAAAACATATGCCCTTGATTGTGATCACTTTCCAAAAACTATCTTGTCTAATAGGATTCCTTTAAATGGTTCTCAACACTTAATAGTGCTTAAATACAATGAGGGAATCCTAACACCATTCTCTAATTTGGAAAATTCTAACCGATAATACTTCCATCTAAGGATATTAAGCTATCTACTAAACACTACTAATTTAATTGTTCACAATCCAATGAGTATTCTTAAGAAATTGCAAGATCATCTAACTTGATCAGAGGACCACCTTTGCTACATACAATTCATCAATTATACAAATCCTTAAAAGTCTCATTGGGTAAATGGGCACAAATGAAAAATCAAATTAATAAAACAAAGTTGGTAGGGTTTTCTAGTTCATTCAAAGGGATGTATTAATATTAAAAGGTAGATGATAACATTTTATTAGAAGTCCAGATCTCAAAGGCAATTCAAATTACAACTATTTTAATAAAAAACCAACCAAAACATCACTACGAGACTTGAACTCTTTCACAAGATGCAAAAAGATAGTACTACAAATATAGTTCTCATTCCCTTAAGGGCCCATTTGGTCCATGGAAGATGACGGGAATTAGCTTTTTCATAATCTATATTTGTAAATTTTTGTGTTTGTTTCAACAGTGGAAAAATGGAATTAGAATACCAAGCATTTACTCATAAAAATATGTCTTCCCACTCATCTTCCAAGTGAAACAAATAGTTCAAGTAAAATTTCAAAAATAGAAATGAAGATTTGCAAAACCTTGGTTTGGCTAAATCAAGATCTCTACAATTCCATAAACCAAACAAACCCTTAATGAATTCCTTATAACATGATTAAATTTCACTTAATGGGCATTTGATGATTAAATTTCACTATCTCAAATACTCTTGGACCGCTTTTCTTCATTAGAAAAAAAACTAATTGTAATACATCACTCATTTTTATGAATACTAGAAAATAAATAAAATTGAACCCAATACTAACAGTGGCATGTATAAATTCTCTAACTTGGGAATTAATGTCCCACCCTAGGGCTATTAGGGGAACCTTCTAATCTAGGGCCTGAATATGCTTTTCTATAAAAGGAAACTCCTACTTGTTCGATACTTTTTTTTTCCTATACATTTCATCACCAATACAAGACATTATACAATGTTGATAAACAAATATTACATTTATTTTAAAATATACATGCATAATCAAACAAAAATATATCAAAATAAGGGAAAAAAATATTTTACAAGAATCTTATTAAGCTGAGAGGCTTCTAAAATGGTAGCAACTTTGGTTTAAACAATTTGACATTTGAAAAAAATTTGACATTCATTTAGAAGTGTATGTTGAGTCCACTTTAATATGTCATTAACCTATTGTATGTTTCATGCAGCTAGAGCTATTCCTACATTTTGTGCAGCCAAAGGTAACTGAAGAGACAACATAAGTGAAGCAATGTTGTAACTGATCTTTTCTACTTTATAGTTGGCTAATCAAATCATTTCCTTTTTAATTAATTCATTTCTAAAAAAGAAGAAAACATGGGTTCTTGAGTGCATATCACTCGAAGAATGTCAAAAGATTTTCCTTTTTCAACTTCATGCAATTCATGTAATCCTTCTCAAAATTTGAAGAAGATTAAACATCTATAGTATCAAGGATTTTCATCATCCACAAGCTCGTCTAGTGTCCAAATTTATTTATCCCTTGTAAATCGAACAAAATAGGGCACTAAACATTAATCCACCTAGCCTTTATACACCACCCAATGCTTTGCACTATGGTATCTGCCATTGCTCCACACTTGAACACAATCAAATCTTTTTCACTGTTCATGTTGATTTACAATTTTGATATGCAAATATGAAATTTAAGTCAGTTCATTTCTCACCTTGAAGGAATTCCCCAAATTGAAAATGAATGAACTTGAGATTGGCTTCACATTCTGCCACTCCCTTTCCTTGGATTGAATCTAGAGACCACCATTATCATCCTAGTAAAGAATCATGAAGAAACCAATGTCTATATGAGAAAATAACATCTCCTCCTCCACAATTTTGGCAACAAAAAAGGAGTGGTTTATTTGCATGTAAGCTGTGCATTTTTTGAAATGGAAGTGCTATAATTTCTCCACATCTAGGTCCAAACTCGCTAGAATAGCTTTACAGATCTTCTATGCAAGCTCTACCATAATTAAAGAGTATTCTCTAAACATCTCGCTGACATTTAATTCAAGACACAATTTTTATTTATGATCTAGGGTTTGAATTTCAAATGCATAAAGAAATAGAAACCATTGAAATTTAAAATACCTAAAATTTGTTGATTTTCCCTCCTTTGGCCAAATCTTGTTAGAAAGTTCATGAATCAAATGACATTCTAGAAAATTCAAGATAGTGAAGCCCTCTTCCTTAGGTGTTTGATGGTAGCTCATGACTAAATTGCATGTGACGGCTCTTTCTTTGGCTTCTTTTAGCATAGAACATAAACGGTGGCTCTGTAGCTCTAATTGTTGGAGAAGATTTTCAGGAATTCCATGGTTTGTGATAGAGAAAAGTGTATGTTGAGTCTACTTTAATATGTCATTAAATTTTTATTTTAATAACCTATTGCATGTTTCATGCAACTAGAGCTATTCCTACATTTTGTGTAGCTAGAGGTAACTGAAAAGACAACATAACTGAAGCAATGTTGTAACTAATCTTTTTTACTTTATAGCTGGCTAATCAATTCATTTCTAACAAAGAAGAAAACATGGGTTCTTCATCCTGCAACATGTGAAGTGATGGTAATGCTCCATTTAAATCCTTCATCTTCATCAATTCTGAAAATAATAATTTTTTGCCTTCAATTTGATTTTGTTGCGATTATTTCATTCTGGACTTGATTTCTTACATATGGGCTAAAGCTAATGTTTCTTGTTTTCAGTCCACTTTTTATTTAAAGAATTTTCATTTAATATCATTTATTTTTTAGTTCTCATAATTTTTTTAAAGATCTCCATATTGGATATTGTTGTAGGGTTTGAGAAGTAATGGATCATTTGATGAACACTCTACAACAAGTGTTGGGGTTTGCTAATAAACTAGAGAAGCATCTTAATGCCTCAACCTACACATACATTTGTGACACAAAAACCATCGCCTCAACTACTATGTTTTTTTATCGTCAAGGTGCCTAATCTTACAATATCAAGGTATTTCCTCTACAAATTCATCATTTATTTCGTAGCTTTCATGCTTAAAGATTTAAAAATTTCATCTTGCTAGAGCTTAATCTTTTGTTTGTGGACAAGTAGATTCAAAAGGATATAATCAACGAAGAGTGAAAGAGAGAGGAAGAGCAGGATGTCAAATTCATTCAGATGGAGTGCAGACTTGGTAGATTCAAATGAAAGCCATTCATGTTAGGATGGAGTGTTTTTCTGTTACTATTCCAAAGCTCCGTCCTCCTGAGATGAAAATACCCAAGATTATTGAAATTAAAATTGCATAAGAGTTAATAAATTGAATAATGTAAATTTTTCCTGTAAATTTCAATCTGTCATAGTTTGGTACTGTGCTTTGTTTCAAATATGTATCCATGCTTATATATCTAATCTAGTATTTCATGTTTCGCTATTTTTGTGTTTATGTTTTTGGGGATTATGTCTTCTGATGCTCAATTCCTCTTTTTAGTTGTTTGAATTGCTAAAGAGTGTAATATAAATGCTTTGTCATCATAAATTTTCTCAAAGCTTTCATCATTTCCAAATATTTCTAATTGTTGATAGACTTATTGTACAGGATTTATTTATTTGTGGAATATTTCCTTTCTTTCTATTATAATCAAAGATTTGACAGATGTATATGATTTTTGATGAAAATTTATTACCTTAATTATTAGATTGTTGTGCATGATGTGCACAATAGTTTATTCTGATATTTTTGAAGAAAAAAGATGGATACAAATGGGGATGGCTATTATGTAGCTGGCTGATTGTTTAAATCCTTATTAAGGATTAATTTGGGGTTTTTATCAGTCTTTATGTCTCTATGGCTGAAGAAATTAGATTAAAAAACAAAATGACCATTATAGTTCCCTTAGGTTATGTTAGATTCCAAGATTCCAGAAAATGATTCATCTCAACTCATAATTTTCAAATCTTTGCACTATGTTTTATTGGAAATTGTTAGAATTATACTCTTTGGATTGAATTTATGCCATGATTTTTCCAAATTTTAATTTAAATAGACAATTAGATCTGAATTTGCATCAATTGACATACATTTGTATTATTGATTTCCCTTAAATCAAGATTTTCATAGAGGATAATGATCTATTTTTTTAATATATTGTATAATTCATATAAATAAATTTGAATTTTTTTTTGATAAAGTTTAGTAATTTCTAAATTGAAACAAGAAACCTTATAAAAAATCAAATTTAATTTAGAAACTTACTAAAATTTATATATTTTATATTTTTAACAAAAGTAACTTTTTTTTTCTTATTACAATCTCAAATTTTCTTTATTTTTTGAATCTATTCTATAATATAATTTAGTTTCTATTTAATAAAAATAATATTATAATTCATCTTAGATTCCTTTCCACACTATTATAATTCCTTTTTATTCTTGCAATTTTATTCACGCAAAAATGATTTAAAAAATATAGAATTGTTGCATTAGATGTGGTTGATTTCATAGTTGAGTATTTGTATGCTTATTATTGAAAATTTGCATTGAAAAAATAAAATGAATTTATATTTTAGAAGAACTATGAAAAAAATTATACTATGACATTTGATAGGAAAAAATGTTAAACTTTTTAAATATATATTGTTTTAAATTATAAGAGAAATGAGTTTCAATATGTCTAGGCTAAAATAATAATATGTTCATTCATTCTTGTCTTTGCAAATACTATATATTATCCTAATCTATTGGATTGATGTGATAAAACTAATTATCTAATTTAGTTAGAAAGAGAGGAGAGGGGGAAGATATCAAGTAGAAATAGACAACATACATGGGGAAGATATGAGTCAAAGAGAAAGAAATAATTAGAGTATAATTTGAGAGAGAGAGAGAGAGAGAGAGAGAGAGAGATTAGGGGAGAGATATGGTTAGAGGGGGAAGAAGGAAAAGAGGAGAGGGGGAGAGATGAGCTATGGAGAGAGAAAGGATAAAAAGGGTCCAAAATGACCATTATAGAGAGAGAGAGAGAGAGAGAGAGAGAGAGAGAGAGAGAGAGAGAGAGAGAGATCACATGAGGTGACGTGATAGAGAGAAAGAGTGAGACTTGGGGGAGAGGGAAAGAAACATGAGGTATACATAGAGAGATCATGGAGATGAGAGACATATGAGGTAGAGAAAGAGGATAAATAAGGGGAAGACATGATCAGTTTAATTAGGAGGGAGGGAGATAGAGAGAGGGAGTGAGAGATAGAGTAATTATGGGGAAACATGAGAGATATCATAGATATGGGAGACATATGAGGTAGAGAAAGTGGATAAATAAGGGGAAGGCATGGTGAGTTTACCTAGAGGAGAGAGTGTAAGATGGTAATTATGGGGAAGACATTGTGAGAGGTAAAGAGCCATGTGAGTGAGAGAGGGTGAGAGACATGCGATAGATATAGGGGGTGAATAGGCTAGGGGGATGATATTGTGAGATGAGTGAGGGGAGAGAGTTGAAGAGTGTAGTTAGGGAGAAAGAGATAGGGAGAGAAGAGGGAGAGGGTGAAAGACATGATGTAGAAATTAATACTAATTGGGGGACACAATGGTAGGAGCATGTGGGAAAAAGAGAAAGACAAAAGAGGGGAAAGAAGTGAGGTAGGGAATCAAATGGATGGATTTGGTGATGGAGAGAGAGAGAAAGAGAGAGAGAGAGAGAGAGAGAGAGAGAGAGAGAGAGAGAGAGAGAGAGAGAGAGAGAGAGAGAGGGGCATGAGCTAAACATAGTGTGAAGGATGAGAGATAAAGAAACATGAGAGAGTTGTTGAGACTTTAATTTAATGATTAATAAACAAACCATGTATTCTAAAATTTGAAGCCTTAATAACTCTTTAACTCTTGATTTCTTTAAAGAAGTCCCACTATGACCTTTTCTCTATTGCAAATAATAATCTAGCTTTAAGGATAAAACTTATGCTAGAACTACTGCAAATGAAAACTCTAATTTCTATCCAAAGGTTAATTTTAATTACTTAAATAAAAAATACACATTTTGATCATATTAATTATTATGTTGGTGGTGATTTTTTTTTCAAAGCTATTATATTAAGTATACTTTTGAAGTGAACCTATAAAATCTATAATGTATCACAAAATTTAATATATTTAATAATTATTATCTATTCTTTTACATTAATGACAATAATGTCTTTCATCGTTAGTGCTACTAGCTTATATATATTATATATATAAAATAATCTAATAGATATCCTTCTTAAGGCACCTATTTTGATAAATTGCCTCAGAGCAATAGGCACCCTAGAAGGATATCTCTCAACTTATTTTATATATATATATATATATGTGTGTGTGTGTGTGTGTGTGTGTGTGTGTGTGTGTATAAAAGCTAGTTTATTTTTATTATAGCTCTATATTATGCATCTCCCTTATGCTCAACTTCTCCTTGTCTATCATATCAGACCCTAAAATTTAAGTATCATAATAAAAATGCTATCAAGACAACTTTCCAATAATAAAATGTAAAAAAAAACATTACTTGCAAGCAGTCTATCAATTGATGAGAATATTAACGCCAACATGAGGAAAAAAATGATGGCTAATCATTTCCCCATTCCATATGAATGAATTATCGAGGGATAAAACTTGTTATTATATGTTGTTCATTCTTTGAATGGAAAAGAGAATATATAATATTTGTTACTCTGTGTGGAAATTTTATTTGCTATTATTGTTGACTTGTCATTTCCAGTAACATTTTTGAAGGGCTTCATTGTTTAAGGACTTGGGATTTCTTACGCATAATTCAATCACTACACATTTTAGTTCATTTGGTTTATAGTATGAAACAAAGAATATGTGAGGAGGGTAAAGCGTAAGTCTAAGGAAACATTAATTTAATTTTTAATTTTATATTTAAAAGTATAAAGTAATGTAAATAAATGAAAATATCAATAATGGTAATGTAATGTGCTTCAATTAATACAAGAAAACAAGAACCACTTTTTATTATCATTTTTAGTGTAATGTGTTTGAAAGACAATGTGCTTGACTTAATAAGAAACAAGAATAACTATTATTATTATTTTTAATCTAATGTGTTTGAAATGTATATTGCTTGACTTAGTATAAGGAGACAAGAATTAGTATTGATTATATGATGTGTTTGAAAGATATAGTGTTTGACTTAATAAAAAGAGAAAAAAATCATGATTGATTATCATTTTTGTCTTTAGAGTTCATCACCATGACTTTCTACTCAAATTTCAAATGTATTTGCCTTTTTTTTAATGTTAAATGACCTTTGTCTCTAGCATTAAAATGAAAAAAACATTATTGACTTGTGTAAAATGAGACAAAGAGGTATTGACTTGTCACTTAATTTGGAAGAATGTGGTGACTAATCAGGAAAGGAAAGTATTGTACATACTTCATAAATTCTTTTGGGCTAACATGTAATTATTAATTATAGCCCTAAAGTAGTAAAAATACTTGTATACAAGTGCTTAGGGTTAGGGATTATTTCATAAGGTGATACGAAAATTGGTTCTTATGGCGATATTGAGCTATAAGGGATTACAGATTGTAATTAGGTTATAATTACTGGATCGTAAAAATATTGGACTTGCTATTTGGTGGATTTAGCCCAGGGTTTGGGTGAACCACGTTAAATCTTGGTGTCTTGTGTTCTTTTCTATGTGATCTATTATTTTTTGATATTGGTTATATTTGCATGTAATTGTTATTTCTGTCTATGGTTTATTCCTAACATAATTTTCGTTGACTACCTCAATCTTTTGCATTATAAATAAAAAATAGGCATAAAATGAAACAAGAATCACTACTAAGTTGTCATTTTCATTAGAATTTTCTTCTAAGCTTCACCACTGAAGGACTTGGATTATTTTTTTCATAATTCATTCAATCTACACTTCAATTATTTTGTGTTTTAGTGTGAAACTATGGACAAGAGGTTTAAGGGAAAACACTTTCAAAGTATGAAGTCATGTTAACAATTGTCTATACTAATAATGGTAAAACAAAGAGTATATACTATTTGACTTAAATGGATACAAGCTTTGTTATATATTATTATTTTTCCATATATATGTGTTTGAAAGGTTGTCCCATTTTACTTTTAATTCAATTATTCTACATTTTAATTCTTTTCATTCAATGTGAACTATCGAATTGGGAAATAATTTTATTCACAACTCAATCGCTATATATTTGAGTAATTTTAATTAAATGTCAAATCATGAAATGAAGAAATAATTTTAATGTTAAACTAAAAAAAGTCAAAAAAAAATTCAACTAAATATTTTCAAGTTTTAAATTAATAATTAAGATTTGAAATAATAAACTAATGCTAATAGGGCAAGAGCCTACAACATAATGATAACTTTTGAGCCTCTCATGTGGGAGGTCTTAGGTTTGAGTTTGCTTAATTCATAAAAATAATTATATACAACAAATAAAAATAACTAATCTAGGCTTTAGCCATTTACCAATATAAAACAATTGATGTTAACAAATATTTGATTAAATTATTTAAAATTTATATTTTTCAAGATTGAATCAAATTATTTTTTTGTATAATTAATTAATATATTATTAAATTACTAATACAAATAAACATTCATAATCTTGACAAAACACCATGAACTAGCTTTCAAAAAAACATCTTTAGTTTTTTATTTATTTACCCCTATATATTGTGCTTCTCTTTTACAACCATATTTCCTTATTTAGAAATGAAAAGCCTTTGCAAGTGCATTATGATCATCAAAATGATATCAATAACTTTCAAATGCATTAGAAATTACACAAAAAAAAATATAGAGACCATGTATATGACAATGTAAATAAAAAATTAGAACTAATAACAATAAAATCATGACAACGTAGCATCTATCCATCCCAAACATATAGTTATCTAAATAGAAAAGAATGAAAATCACAAAAATGTTTTAGAACCCCTTAACTTATAAGGGAGAAAATCAAAGTCTTTTAAAAAGGTATAGAATTTTATCAAAAAATTGAAGTCCTTTGTGGGAGGAGTGAAAGCATGGAGCCACAAGGTTGTCTAAACTGAATCATCAGAGTGTTTCCAGTGACAAAAACTTAAAGTGAACCTTGCTACCAATGGAGATGTCATCTCAAATGACAATCGAGGGGGGGGGGGGAGGGGAGAGAGAGAGAGAGATGTTGCCACTTAGCCATTTACAAGGAAAAGTTAGATAGTCATCACTGCAATTACGCTACTCTACATAGGCCGAGTCATGTACATAAGAAAGTATATACTGAGCTCTATAGGAGTTGAGTAAGTTTATGGTCACTGATTATTTTAATATGAGCCAAGCTCATCAATAATTGAGAAAATTTTAAGCATACAAGCCAAGTGACATAGTGTGTGCTAAGCACTATACAAACCAAGAAACAATAATTCCAAGTGTTAGAAAATAGTAAAGGCCAATCAATGTAGAGCTTACACAAAAGTTAGGAATGGAATAGATTTTAAGGTAACACATTTTTGAGCCAACATTGAAGGAACATTTAATGTTTGTAGATGTAGTCACATAGAGTTTTACATGTGAATGAAGTGGATTACTTATCCCATTGATTTGTGATCAACAATTCATATGGAGAGACTATTATGGACTCATCTAAAAAACTCTTTACAAAAATTTTTAAATAGAGATGATCTTAACCTAGATAGGGTATGCATGTTCGAGAAAGAGCAAGAGAAAGAATGGTGAAGTGTATGCATGCAAATAAGGAGTAAAGTGAAGGATCAAGATCATATAAGAAGTTCATAAAAGGGTTATGTTATCACTAAATAGAGCAAGTGACCTATTCATAGTAGTAAAGTGAAAGGGAAGACAAGTTTATTAGATTAGAAGAGAGTATTAGTTAGCAAGGAGAGGACTCAAAATCAATTTATAGAGAAAACTGAAAGTCAGGTACTAAATTAACCGACTTGAATTAGGGTAAATCTCTAGAATGGTCTTAACAAATCTTTGTAAATCTCTTTACAGACTCCTTACTTTGTTGTAAGTGTCAAATCCTCTAATAAGGTGAGACCTAGAAGTATCTTAAGATTTTAATAGGGCAAGCCCCTCGTAGGGTAGATCATATTTTATGATAAAAATTTGTAAACATAATAGGTTAAATTTATTATTGCAGTAGTGAATATTTGTGGGTGTCATCCCCACCCTACTTTTACCTTCACCTTGGAGGATTTCTAGGTAACAAATATTGTGTTATGTGTTTGTTTTCATGCATGCGATGGATTATATTTATGTGTTATAGAAGATTTACATTACAATTTTTACATGTGTTAGGATTAAACCTCAGAATGAAATAACAATAACATACAAATATAAACAATATCAAAAAATAATAGATCACATAGAAAAGAACACAAGACACCAAGATTTAATTTTGTTCACCCAAACCCTAGGCTACATCCACCAAACAGAAAGTCCAATATTATTGTTATCTAGTGATTACAACTAGACTACAATCCATAATCCCTTACAACTTAATATTGTCGTAAGAACCAATTTTTACATCCCCTTATGGAACAATCCCTAACCTAAGCACTTTTATAAATGTATTTTTCCCACTTTAGGGTTAAAATTAGTTACAACATGTTGGCCATACATTGGCAAATATAAACAATAGGCAATTGGTGAATAGTAGCCCAAAATTTTGTGCCATTGGTGAATAGATAGTTGCCCCAAAGAATTTATGAAGTATGTACAATACTTTCCTAATCACTCACCACAAACTAACAACATGCACAAGTTTACAAATAGATGTGAGTGAATTGGTGAATAGTATATGCAACGCCCTGCCAAGGGATCCAAAAGAATTAACCTAAATTTTCACTAAGTTTGGTAGCATTTTTTTTTTTTTGAAATATGAAAGTAAAACCATTCACAACATAGTAGTGGAAGCAATAACATCATTCAACTGAAAGTATACATAAGCATACATAATAGGTTACATTCTTCAAGGATCCCTTAATGTTGAATCACAATTATATCTACTAATATTAATTCCATCTAATACTACATTCACATGAAATGATAAGTCTAACATTCTTAAAACAATATAATTTGTTCCAAATGTCCCTTGGTAAATTACATTTCAGAATGCTCAATCATCCACTATACATGTCATAGGGTATGAAAGACATAAAAGAATAAACATATTTGAAAATAAAGTACATCATCCTAATTTTAAAACCATGATGCAAGTGTAGTAAAGTACATGAAACCAAATACCATACATGAACATCATCATTGAAAATATAATCATCCATCATAAAAGATAACCATATATCATCAAACATAATTGACTAAGTGCATGGTTCCTCCCAATCGTAAATAGCATCATTAGACCATCGTGGGCCCTAGCCATCCCTCTGTTAATAACATCCCAAGTTACTGAAGAGATCATCGGTATTATCATAGTCGAAATGTCACTCCTAAAACATACTACATCATATGAAAAAAGAAATCTAACACGCTACTGCATAAGAAATCTAATCTTGCAAAATAAAGCATAAGATAAGTAAACAACATCATCTATCATATACTAAACATCAATATAAGGATATGTGTCCATCATCATAATCCATGAACAGAATGAAGATAGATGCCAACAAAGAATGCATCAGCCACAGTGTCTCAGACAGATCTCAAATGGTAAGACTCAAAAAAGCACTACCACTCAACCACATGGAACCTAAATGGCCCACTCCCACCATGCTGAGGAGATAATCTCAGTCCCAAATAGGTTATCAATCACATAGCACAAATACTCACTAAGTCCAAGAATCTTAAAAGTATACTAACTCAAAGGTTCCAATCACAAGCTGACATCTAATCCCAGAGGCACACAAAGACATGTAGGAAACCTACTATGTAAGTGAGAAAGTGTCATCACACGGATCACGCTAGAGTTACCTTGGTGTCTCTCAATAGACCCTGGCCCCCTAGTGATCCCTATGTGGCCACTAGTATCCTCTCATACTGACGAGGCATACTATGAAATGCAAGGTCACAACCAAGCATTCTCTCTACTCCCATCCTAGTCTATACTAGCACTCGAGGCATGAGTGAGAACAAAAAAATATCTTATTAGGTGTAATTTTTTCACTTATTAAAAAACTTACAATGAGCTACCCTAGCAACCACTTAGGGCCCTGGCCCCCATTGCAAGCCACTTCCTGACATTACAAGTAGATAAGCTACCCTAGGCTCATGGAATCATAAATCACAAAATCACCATAGTACTATACAAGCGACTAGAAGAATACCAAAAGATAATCCACAATAAGAGCATCAAATCTCCATGAGCAACTTTAAAAACATCCATTGATAATCATGACCACAACAGTTCTCTGTTGGCAACTGAAGGTATCAATGATAATCACAATAACCATTGGTTCTCAATAAGCAACCAAAAAAGCATATCAAGCAAATACTATTGATCAAAGACTCCAAAATGGTCAAGTCAAAACATGACATCATCAAGATCAGATAAATAATTCAATCCCATTAATGTGATTGGAAAGTAATCCAAATACAACTGATCGATACTCATAAATGGTTACATA
This sequence comes from Cupressus sempervirens, assembly GCA_028749045.1. Classification (NCBI taxonomy): domain Eukaryota; kingdom Viridiplantae; phylum Streptophyta; class Pinopsida; order Cupressales; family Cupressaceae; genus Cupressus; species Cupressus sempervirens. Next base: position 614,140,910 of record CM053786.1, on the reverse strand, counting down.
TGTCACAGCTTACAGAAGAAGACTGGAAATAATATCAATCAGTAAACCACACACACACCATAGAGCATGCCATCACATAACCATGGTTGGGTTTAAAAAGATCCAGATCAAAAGACATCATCATGACATCATAATCATAACCCCCAAGCCTCTGGTAGACATCCTATAATTGGTCAACCAACTAGTCAACCCAAACCCAAAACAGGAAGCATAGAGAAAGCACAAAATACAAGCACATGTTTTGGTTTGTTAAAATCACATAGTTGAATTAAGTGTGGGGTTCCAGTTTTCGTTTGCAAGTATATTTCAAGTGTATAAGGTTCTCCATTTAAATACAAGTCAACCCATTTATCTCTTCAAATTAAACATAATACAAGTCAACCCATTTATCTCTTCAAATTAAACATAGAATTATCCCTCCATTATTTTAAAACAATTTTCTAAAATAATCGGAAGATAATTATTTACTTATTTAAATCATTAAACTAATAATTAAATATAACTTCCTTATGAAGCATCCCCCATTATATGAGTCATTAGCATAAGACTTATCAATAATCAAATAAATAATTTATAATTTCCTTTAAGCACCTCAAGGAAAATCATTTGTTCAAAATAATCTTTGTTGATATTTAAATATAATAATCACCAACTTCATTAATCACAATTTCATTCATGATTCAGAATTATATAACTCCATTAGCCAATTGATCATGATTGAAATTGTATTTAAATTAAGTTAATTAACAATTATATGATTAATTATTAAATCTCTAAACCAAATCCTTCATTAATTAAATTCAAACAAATAATATCTCTTTTTCATTTAGTAATAATTAACAAACTATTATTAAATTAATGCTCCATATTTATCATTGTAAAATAATAATAATAAAAAGCATTAACATATATATAATAATAATAATAATATATAAATAACAAATATTAATATTAGTTAATGAATATATATATATTTTTTTTTTAAATCATATTTAATAACATATATAATATTAAACTTTATATAATATAATATATAATATTTTGTAACATTGATAATATTAAACTTTATAACATTTAATATATAAATTGAAGACTTTACACACATATATATACCTGTGCCTATGCAGGCGCCGTGCATTGATAGCTGCTACTGCAGTTGCAGGTATGTCTGTGTTAGTAGATCGTAGGCCAACATTTTAAATATAAAAGGGGTGGGGTGGGATGAAACCCCCGCCCTCCCATTTCATATAAATTTAAAAAAAAAAAAATTTATAATATGATTTCAATAATTGTTTTTTTAAAATGTTTTCAAATATGACCCATTTTAATGTTGCCAATATGGTGAAATTTCATAACTAAATAAATGTGTGTGTGTGTGTGTGCGCACGTGCGCGTATTCAGGCATAGTTCTGAATGTTGTGTACAAAAATTATTCGGATGAAGAAATACAACCCATCATATTTTAACAATCTATTCCCACATTATTTAAATCTAATCCATTAAATTACCCATATCTACACATGGTGCAATTTCCTCAACCAAAATTTTAAACATCCATGACAGGAATGCATACAATCAAGATATTCAACACATGAAATCCTCAGATAGCATTCAAAAGACATGAAGAAGATAGGAAGTGCAAGAAGTGAAAATAATATATGCAAAATTACAAGTGTCTACTTAGACACTGATGCTAATTCACTTCTCTTCAAAATTTGTAGAGCAAGCTCCTTCCTTCTCCAACACTCGTGAATCCACCAAACACGCTCTTCCCAAGCTTCTAAGAGTGCCTGAATATAAAGAACTCTCAGGAAGCACCTAGAATGTCTCTAGAAACAACTAGAAGATGAGATAAGCATTGAAAACTAAGCACAAGATTTTTCCAACCTTCTAGATGAGTCACCAGGTTGTAGACACCATGTGCTTAATTCATGCACTAACTCCTTTGTTGTAGACATATGTGCAATCAAGGGGTGCGCTTACTCCTAGGTAGACTTATGACTTTTATTTTAATTCTTTTATTATTTTTATTATTATTATTTATTATTATTTTTATTATTATTAATTTTAATTTCTTTTATGTAATTCTTTTACTCAATTAATTTCCCATTTAATCAAAATATCAAAATATCATAACATTATATTAATTTTTCCAAAATAATTAAATTATTAATTAAATATTTTAATTTTTAGACTTAATTAATAGAATATTCACCAAAGACCTCCAAAACAAAATATGAAAACCCATCATAGAACAATCCATACAAAATTAGTATAAGGGGTTAAAATCATGAATTACATCATTCGATGCATTTGGAAGGTAAAACATCTCAGTTACTTGTCCTAACTTTCTAGGACAATTGGTTTAAGGGTTTAGGATTTGGACTTGATAATTTATCTCCCCTCTCTTACCATTAAGATAGTGTAATAAGGTACGCTCATCCTGGAAATTCAAGGAAGTCAATACCCAATACCTACAACCTGCATAAAATCCATGCATGTACATAGAATATATATATATATATATATATATATATAGATATATATATATATATATATATATATATATATATATATATATATATATATAATGCCATACATAAGAAAAAAAACACACACACCATACACATGCAAGTATGGGGTAAGTATCCATCAAAAAACACATGTGATAATAAACCATCTAACTAATTATCATCAATAACAAAAAATAATGTAATAATTATCATGCACACCTGAAATGTAGAGTCTAAGTAATCACATCATATATCAACTGAATCTGTAACACAATATCTAATAGTCTCAACATAAAACTAGTCTAATAAAGTTCGGCCATGATAGCAACAATGTATCTAGAAAAATGTAAATGAGGGCAGGCACTACATCCACCCCCCCTAAGATTAGGCTTACTCCTAGAAGCCTACAAAAAAGTAGGGATATAAATCCTATAATCTAACTGCATCCTCCCATGTAGTTGAAGAGTTATCAGTAGGGTCCCATTGGACCCTTACCTATTCTAAGGTTCGACCCCTGAGAGTCAACTCACGCTGCTCCAGAATACGAACTGGCTCTATAGTTAGTTGGTCGTCCCCTACTTGCAACCCATTCCAATCAAGAACATGTACTAGATCAGGGATATACTGCCTAAGTACTAAAACATGGAAAACATCATGAATGCAAGATAGGTTGAGCAGTAAAGCAAGGTGATAAGCAATTGGGCCAATCCTCTCAAGAATCTTGAATGGTCCCACAAAGTGAGGTGCTAGCTTTGAACCTATTCTATATCAGATAAGACTCTTCCATGGATGCACTCTCAAGAAGACCTTGTCTCGCATAGCAAATTGCTTTTTTGTTGTATGAGCATCATCATACTTTTTTTGCCTATCATGTGCCATAGTCAAGTGCTCGCTGATACGCTATACCTATTGCTCTGTATCATGAAGCATCTCAGGACCCAATAGGATGCGATCCTCAAGACTATCACAACTCAAGGGTGTATGAAAAAGATGCCCATATAAATCTTGAAATGGTACCATGCCAATAGAATTGTGATACCCATTGTTGTAAGAAAACTCCACTAGGTAGAGATAGTCCTCCCAATGTGTCTACCTATCTATCACATACATCCTTAACATGTCTTCTAGAACCTGATTCACCCTCTCTATCTAACCATTTGTCTTTAGGTGATATGCCGAACTAAAATTCAATTGTGCTCCAAGCTCATGCTGTAGTGATGTCTAAAATGTGAATGCGAATACATGATCCCTATCTGAAATGATCTTTCAAGGAATACCATGTAATCGCACAATGTCACACATGAAGACATTAGCTATAGAAGTTGTCATGTAGTAATACCTGATTGGTGAAAAATGTGCCACCTTAGTTAACCGATCAATAGTGACCATAATAGCATCATGACGACGAGCAATCATAGGTAATCCTACTATGAAGTGCATAGAGATGATGTCCCATTTCCATGGAGGAATGAGATTTGGTTGCAAAAGTCCTGTCAGATGCTAGTGTTTTGGTTTGACTCTTTGACACTCAAGATACCTAGCCACATAATCTGCAATGTCGCGCTTCATCCTAGACCAAAATAACAAACATTGCAAATCAGCATGCATCTTCTTGACACTTGGATGTGCTGAGTAAGGTGCACGATGGGCTTCTGCTAAAATCAAGGTGCGAAACTCATCCAACAATAGCACATAAATCCTTCCTACATGTCTCAAAACACCATCAAACTCTAGGACATAACCTAAAAACTTACCCTCCAAAGGTCTCCCTGAATCTATTTCTCTACACACCTCCTGGTACCAAGAATTTGTAGGAGGTGCCTAAAGAATCTGACTCCTCAAATCAGCACTAAGAGTCATAGATGATATCACATGTCTCCTACAACTCAAAGCATCTGCCACCACATTCTCCTTTCCTTGAATGTACTTTACTTCAAAGTCATACTCACATAGAAATTCCATCCATCACCTCTAGCGAGCATTCAGATTAGGCTGAGTGAAAATGTACTGAAGACTATGATTATCACTATGTAATTCAAATCTGTGCCCCAACAAGAAATGTCTCCACCTTGTGAAAGCATGAACCACCACTGCTAACTCAAGATCATGTGTAGGATAATTTAGCTTGTGATCCTTGAGCTTGCGTGATTCATATGCAATCACCCATCCATTCTACATCAAAACCACTCCAATCCCTTCAAGGGAAGCATCTGTACAAACCATGAAATCACCTTATGGATCAGATACTACTAAGATCGATGGACTGGTCAAAAGTTCCTTGAGCTTTCAAAATGCTTCCTCACATTTCTCCATCCACATGAACTTCTTTCCTTTCCTCTCAAGGGAAGTAATAGGATGCACTCTTCTAGAGAAGTTTTGGACAAATTTGTGATAATAACTAGCTAGACCCATGAAACTACGAATCTCTAACACATTAGTCAGTGTAGGCCAATCTACTATTGCCTGGATCTTCGCAGGGTCTACAAAAATACCATCACCTGATATGATATGCCCTAAATACTAAATCTCTAATTTGAAGAATTCACACTTAGCTGCATTGGCATAAAGCTAATTGTCTCTCAAGCACTGTAAAACCAATTGCAAGTGTTCCTCATGCTCCTTCTGAGACTTAGAATATATCAATATATCATCAAGGAACACAAGTACAAACCTATCAAGATAAGATCAAAACACCCCATTCATCAAACTCATGAAAATTGAAGGAGCATTAGTTAGCCCAAAAGGTACCACTGTGAACTCATAGTGCCCATAGCGAGTTCAAAAGGTAGTCTTCTGAATGTCAACTTCCTTAATGCAAAGCTAGTGGTATCCTGACTTCAGGTTGATCTTGGAGAATACTATAGCTCCCTTGATCTAATCAAATAAGTCATCAATCTTTGGTAGAGGATACCTGTTCTTTATAGTCACCTTATTCAATTTTCTGTAATCAATAGAAAGGTGCAAAGAACCATCTTTATTTTTCATGAAGAGCACTGGAGCTCCTCATGGTGACACATTAGGTTGAATGCTCCCTTTGGCCAAAAGTTCCTCTAGCTGAAGACACAACTCACTCAATTCCTATGTAGTCATATGATAAGGAGCTTTAGAGATAGGCTCCACTCCTGGAATAAGATCAATGCTGAAATCAATGTCCCTTTTTGAGGGCATGCCTGGAATCTCACTTGGAAAACCATCTACGTACTCCTATAAAATTGGGTGATCTAAAGTCTTTCTCATAGGATCTTCCTCAACAAGCTCGTTTACCATAATCACAAATATCTAACATCCCTTATGAAAAATTTGCTTCAATTACATAGTAGAAATCATCCGTACAGATATAGGCCTTGGTATTCCAACAATCTTCACATCATTCCCTTGGTCATCTTGACACAATATAATCTTCTTCTTGCAGTCTATACTAGCTCTATGAGAGTCAAGAAAATCCATGCCTAAAACCACATCATAGGAACCAAGAGGTATAACCCAAAGGTCAACTGCAGTATCAAATCCTCCTATGCTAAGTGCACACTTATGAACTATAGAATCTATGGAGACCTTAATACCTAAGGCTAGTTCCACTTGCCAACCAAGATGTATGCTACTGCATAGCATAAAAGGCACATGTTTTGCAAATAGACTAAGTTTAATTTCATTTTTGCCTTTGTTTAAGTTTAAGTAGAATTTTTTAGTTTTGAAAGCTAAGTGTTGTAGTGTGAAACATATGCAAGTAACAATTTTAGATTCTGTCTTAGTTCACCTAGTTTCAAGTTTGAAAGAGATACACATGATAGTTCAAAGTCCTTGTTTTGTTCCAAAATACTCAAAGCTCCCAATGTAGAAACTCAGGTTCTGATAGTATAAATATTTAAGATTCTAATTAACCCCCCTCTTAATATAATGTCTATCATATTTATGCTTCCATCATTCAATAATTGGTATTAGAGTATTGGTTTTCTGAAGGAATCTTAATAGCTTGGAGATTAGATCTTAGAGATGGAGGATTTCAAAATAGACAAGGTTATTGGCAATTAGGTAAATGACATCCAACTCATACTATAGAATCTTGAGAAGGAAAGATAAGATCTAAAGGATTCCCTATAAAGGAGAAAGGGAACTACCATCTAGACAAAATAGTTCTTATATGAAGAAGTGGAAACTGGAGGACTATTTGAACCAATCAATCCAAATGACAAAGCATCTGCTAATCTACTTGACAAGAACAAACTTCTAAATGAAGAAATAAGAGGATTGAAAAGAGAGCATGAAATCTAACTAGTAAGACTATATGAAGTGACTAAACAAAAGAAGAAAGATGAAGAAGATAAGACTATGGGTGAAGAAGAAAAAAGGGTGATGGCTACCAAACTTGAAGAAAGGATATCAAATGTATAGAAGCTCACAAAAACAAAATTGGACATGATGAATCAACTAATGATTGCAAATCAAGAATTAAATCACAAGGATGTGAGAATTACAAATTTCAAACCACAAAAGGACATACTAGAGAATAAATTGAAAGATGAGAAATAATCTATGAAAAATTCAACAAACCTAAAGAGGAAATGAAGTACTTTGTAGAACTTATGAAGTCATCAAGTTGTTTTTATGGGTTAGGACATTCATGCACTAAGAAAGGAGAATCATCTAGAAATGATGAAATAAGGTATGCAAATTCAAAGGAAAAACTAGCATGGTATCACTATGGAAAACTTGGTCATTCTACAAATATTTGTTGAAGAAAACATGGTATGCAAAACCCTAAACCTAAGTTTACTGGTTACTATTATTACTACAAGAAATAAGGACATCAAATACATGAGTGTAGGTCAAGACTACGGAATACACCTCCTACACTTAGATTTGAAACATATTGCTATAGATGTTAGAAATATGGGCATAGAGAACATGAATACAAATCACAGAAAAAACCCTATTGGACAAATCAAAGGAAGAATTATGCACCTAACAATGCATGCTACAAATGTCACAAGTTTGGACATATAAGAAAGAATTGTAGGACTCAAGTACATTTAGCAAATTAGACAAAAGACAAAGGAAAAGACAAAGTGGACATTGAGAAAATTAAGAAGGAAATGAATAAAAAATGGAAAAAGATAAGATAAAATGTAAATAGTGGAGAAAATGGAGCTGAGGTCACCCAATCCAATGGAGAAGGTGATCATGTCATCTCAAACTAAGAAAAAGAGGTATTTATGGAACTATATACTTAATTAATATATCATACATCAGTTTCTTACATGTAAATGTGCCAAAATTTTATATCTACATAAATTAAGATGTATAAGAACAAATTTATGAAGGATTTGCAAGCATTAGTAAAATTTCCTATGTTGATTGAGTGTTACTATTGACATATCGGTCAAGTTTTTTATTAGTGACACACATTTATTCAGATTATATATAGCTACCAAACTTATTGTACAACTATTAGTGTTTTCCAAGTATTTTAGTTGTCACCAAGTTCTATAGTTGCTACCAAGTCCTTTGGACAAATCTCAGTGGTTACTGAATAGTCACAATTATAGTGAAGACTAGTAGTGTAAACCGTGCATCTTAGTTCATTCCAAGTTTACCAGTATAACATGAGTTGTGTAGTGTTCACCAAGTTTGCAATATATGTGATGTGAGTCTAGTGTCAACTGAGCCACTTGGTGTTAATCAAGAGACTCAGTTTATACTGAGCTCGAAGTGATAGTGTTTACTGAGTCATACAATGTAAATCAAGAGACTCAGTTTATATGACGTGTTTCACAATATCTACCAAATCACTAGTGTATACCAAGTTCAAGACTACTTGAAAGTGATTAGTATGGACTAAGCTTCTACGTCTACCAAGTGCATGATGATGCCAAGCATTGATAGTGGATACCAAGTATCAAAACCTCACCGAGTCAATCTTCAAAACCTAAGTGTCTTCATGTGGGCCGACTTTGTAATATTTGTGGTAACTTGTATTATGGTCAACTTTGTCATTTGTATAATTGGATTGATATATATGTAATGAATTTTATCATATCCAAGTATAAAAAAGGAAGCAAGGAATGTGAATGCAATGAGAGAAAAGTAGAAAGAGTGAATTATAAAGATTACAATAGTATAAGGAGCAGAAAAGTCATATCTATCACAACAAGGTGATTAACACATAAAGAATTTCATTCAAAAAACCAAGCTGTAGATCAGAGATTGTCTAATTTTTCATTCTAATAGGTGGATCAATTAAATCCTTTTACAAGGTAAACTAAAAATCTTTTGTAAATATCTTTACCAAGTGCATACTTAATCGTATGTTTGTAAATCCTTTCACAAGGTGGACCTAGCAGTCCTTATTGCTCCTAATAGGGTAGATCATCAAAAGTGATCAATGTAAGGTTTAATAGGCTGACTTTATACTGTAGTACTAAAGTTTGTGGGTATCATCCCCACCCCAATTTTACTTTTTATTTGAAAGGTTTCTAGGTCACCAAATCTTTGTGTCACAATGTTATGAATGCTTTCATGTTTTTAGTTTCTTATGCATGAAATTAGATTAGATTATATGTAATGGATTAAATGCTAATTTGATTGTTGGATTAAGAGTTGAAATTGTTGAAGCATTGGAAGTTATTGATTCACCCAAGAAAAGTCTTGAGAACACTACTTAATTGTATGTTTGTAAATCATTTCACAAGGTGGACCTAGTAGTCCTTATTGCTCCTAATAGGGTAGATCATTAGAAGTGATTAGAAGTGATAAATCTCTTTACCAAGTTCATACTTAATTGTATGTTTGTAAATCCTTTCACAAGGTGGACCTAGTAGTCCTTATTGCTCCTAATAGGGTAGATCATTAGAAGTGATCAATGTAAGCTTTAATAGGCTAACTTTATAATGCAGTACTAAATTTTGTGGGTATCATCCCCACCCCAGTTTTACTTTTTATTTGGAAGGTTTTTGGGTCACCAAATCTTTGTGTCACAATGTTATGAATGCTTTCATGTTTTCAGTTTCTTATGCATGCAATTAGATTAGATTATATGTAATGGATTAAATGCTAATTGGATTGTTGGATTAAGAGTTGAAATTGTTGAAGCATTAGAAGTTATTGATCCACCCAAGAAAAGTCTTGAGAACACTACTACCTATATATGCTATTAGAGTTTCTGTAATTCAAGAACTAAGATGCATCCCAAGAAATAATCTATCACTTGAAGGTATGTTTGGTAGACTCACTACTTTTGAGCTATCTAACTTTGATAATTACAAATTTGAGAATATTAAATCCGCTTTCAAAGCTAAGGTGTCACTGAAGGAACCTGATGAGAAGAAGAAGAAGATAAAGATAAAGTATGTGTCCAGTGATAGTGATACAAATGATAAGGATGTAGAACAACTTGAAGCACTACAAGAAAGAAGATTCCTCAAAGGTAAAGGTAAGTTCAAATGTAAAGTACCTATCATTTGTTTCAATTGTAATGAGGTTGGTCATATTGTTGCTAGATGTCTAAGAAGAAGAACTACAGAGGTGGTGAATAGTACAAAAGTAGGAGAGATGAGGATAGTAAGGACTATAAAGACAAAGGTAAAAAATCATGCTACATTGCTAAAGAGGAAACAAAAGATGAATTTGATGAATAGGATGATGAAGTTATCTATGTTGCAATGAAGGATGAATCTAATGAAGATGAGGCAACTACACTTGTAACTTGTGTGAACAAGAATGATAGATGGATCATTGATAGTGGTTGCTCACATCACATGACTGGAGACAAAAGTAAGTTCATTATCTTGAATTGTTATGATGGAAATAGTGTAAGATTTGGTAATGATGCAACACGTTTGATAAAAGTAAAAGGTTCTATCAAACTCACAAATAAGATTTTATATGACAATGCTTACTATGTTGAAGGACTTAATTAAAATATCTTGATTTCTCACAACTAAATAATTTGGGATGTAAGGTTGAATTTGAAAACAAGGTTGCTAAGATATATGACACAAATAGAAAACTGAATGGAAAAGGTGATCAAAATAGTATTAATCTATTCTATCTTGATATAGAGGATGCTACTTGTCTAGTTGTAAAATTTGATGATGAATGGTTGTGGCACAAAAAGTTATGTCATGTCAGTTTTGATAACCTGGTTAGTATCAATAACATGAGAAAGGTTAGAGGTTTGCCTAATTTAGAAAAGCCTAATAATATAATGTGCAAACAATGTCAATTAGGCAAAATGACAAAGTCAAGTTTTAAGAGTAAAACTCATACCTCTAAAAAAAATTAGAGATTGTTCATACTGACTTTTGTGGACCAATTAATGTGAAAAGCTACAAAGGAGATAAGTACATTATGCTATTTGTTGATGGTTATTCTAGAATGATGACAATTATGTTTTTGAAATAGAAATTTGATGCTTTTCAAATGTTTAAGTGGTACTTAGTAAGAGTTGAGAAGGAAATAGGTAAAATCTTGATGTGTTTAAGATCTGATAGAGGAGGAGAATTTACATCAAACAAGTTTGAAATGTTTTGCAATGATAGAGGAATCAAAAGACAAATATCTACCCCTTGAACCCCTCCACAAAATAGAATTTCTTAAAGAAGGAATAGATCTATAATGGATTGTGCTAGAACACTTATGATGGAGAAAAATGTTACTTTGAAATACTAGAGAGAAGTTGTAAGTATAGCTATCTATATCTTGAACCATGTACAAGTCAAGAAAGGTACTCACTCAATACCTTTTGAACTATGGTATGGATACTCACCCAATGTAAACTACTTTAAGGTATTTGGAAGAAAGTGTTACATTCTTAAAGACTTTAGCAATGGTAAACTAGATGAAAAAAAGTGAAGAAGGTATGGTCCTAGGATTTTCCACAAGTAAAGCTTATAAGTGCTTGAATACTAAAACTAACAAAGATGTGAAAGTGCAAATGTGAACTTTGATGAATATATAGAAGTACACAAGGCTAAACTGATGAAAGAACTAAAATAATAAAAATCATTAGTATACTCTTATAAAGGTATGCCTGCTAAAGAAGATGATGCAAATCAAGATACAAACCAACAACAAGTTTCAATGATTACCGAGTCACACACTATGAATGTTGAGTTGTATTTAGAAACAAAGCTACATTCAGATAGTAAGTTACCGAATGAAGTTAAAGCACATTCAAATTTTGAGATTAGTTGAAATGCTAAGTTACTAAACAAAGATGTACACAATGATTCTAAAACTAAGAGATAAATTGAAGAAACTAGAGGTGAACCAAGATTGTCCAAATATGTCAAGAGACATCATCCTATTGCACAAATTAGTGGAGATAAAGATGCAAGACCAATGACAAGAAATAGATTAAGAAGTGATACATGTTTTTTGATCATGAAAGAACCTAAATCAATGAGAGATGCATTGGAAGATGTAGACTAGAGTAAAGCCGTGGAAGAAGAGATTGAACAAATTGAGAAAAAAAAACGTGAACTCTAATTCCTAGACTAGAAGACAAAAATGTGATTCACACCAAATGGCTATTCGAAAACAAGCTAGATGAAAATAGTGAAGTAACAAGAAAAAAGGCAAGATTATTTTGCAAAGGATATGCACAAGAAGGAGGAATTGACTATGGAGAGACATTTTCCCTTGTTGCTACATTGAAAGGAGTAAAAATTTTACTTGCTTATCATGCATACAAAGGTTTCAAAGTTTATCAAATGGATGTTAAATTTGCATTTTTGAATGGCATATTAGAGGAAGAAGTTTTCATAGAACAACCAAAAGGTTTTGTTGATGTTAACAATAAAAACATGGTATGCAGATTACACAAAGTTCTATATGGTTTGAAATAAGCACCAAGAGCATGGTATGAGAAACTTCATAAGTATCTTATGAATATTGTATTTGAAAGGATTGATGATAATAGCAATCTATATATAAAGATAGAGAAAGGAAAAGGTATTTTGTTAATTGAAATTTTTGTTGATGATATCACATTTGGAGGTCAAGATGCTTTGTGTAAGGCTTTTGCAAATGTAAATGAAGAAAAAATTTGAAATGTCTATGTTTGGAGAAATCAAACTCTTTGTGGGTTTGCAAGTATATCAGATGAAATATGGTATATACATCACTCAATCAAAATATATCAAAGAAATACTAATTTTTTTTTGGATTGGAGGATTCCAAACCAATAAGTACACCTATGGTAATAGGACACAAGTTGTCAAAGAATGATGATTCAACTAAGGTGAATCAAACATTACACAGGTCTATGATTGGAAAATTAAAATATGTACTACATAGTAAACCTAGCGTTGCATTATCTGTAGGGGTAGTTGCAAGGTTCTTTTCTAATCTCAGGGATAATCATATGATGGCTTTAAAGAGAATAATGGGATATCTGAAAGAAATAAAGGAGTATGGTCTATACTATAAGAAAAATAAAAAATTTAAATTAAGAGCCTACACTGATGTTGATTGAGCTATAAACATTGATGACAGAAAGAGCACAAGTGGAGGAGCATTTTTCTTAGGCAAGAGGCTAGTTACATGGACTAGAAAGAAACAAAATTGCACTTCATAATCTACTACTAAAGCCAAACATCATGTTGCTACTGTAAATTGTACAAACATTGTATGGATCAAATGGTTACTCAAAGGAATGAAAGAAGAGATCATAGAACCAATAACACTTTATTGTGATAATACAAGTGCTATCAATATATCAAAATATCTTGTGATGCACACAAAGACTAAGCACATTGCAATCAAGTATCATTAGGAGAGAATTAATTCAAGATAAAGAAGTGAAGATGGAATATGTCAACACTAAAGAGAAAATTGTTGATATCTTCACAAAAGTATTACCTAAGGATTCTCACAAGTATCTAAGAAGTAAACTAGGGGTGATACCCCTATCAAAGACTATCTAAGCAACAAAAGGAATTCCATGTATCAAACAAGTTGCTTTTCAATACTACAAATTGATGCAGAGGATCTTACTTTAGAGCTACATAAAGTAACCAAAGATTTGAAACTTCAAATCAATCGCAAGTAAGGTGACAAAGGGAAAAACTAAAGAAATTAAAGAACTTCATAACTGCATGATAAGATGACAAGTCTTTGGCATTGTTGTCAAAGAGGGAGATAGTTATTGATCAAGAAAAATGCAAGAAAAAGGGAGATAGTTACTGATCAAGGAAGTAATTGCTGAAGGAGATAATTGTTGATCAAAGGAAGTAAAAGTATGATGAGGGAGATAGTAATTGATTAGGAGAAAAAAGAAGGAGAAATTCAAACACCTACCTAGTAAGAGGGAGATATAGTAAGGTGAAATTTAGAGGGAGTTAAAAGGAAGAATTTGTAACCTACTCAAAAGATGGAAGTTGATAGAGAGAGAGAGATTTCAATACAAGAAATTATTTCCATTTTGGTATTGTCTTACTATTTTAACCTAGTCAGTTTGGTTGAGTAGTTTGGTTTGCCATCAATACCAAAGAGGGAGATTGTTGAAAACAGATTGATACAAGTATGATCAATAAGCTTCAATCATTATTTTTTTACTGATGTCAAACCTGCTATTATGTAAAGAAGTGCAAGGATTAGTTAAGATAGTGATAACATGATGTACTAATAATCTACTTAAGGTTATGAAGGCTAGTTAGACTAAGAAATTTTAGAAGAACAATTACACAAAGTTTGTCTACCAAGCTTGACCAAGTGGATAGTAGATGCTGAGAAAAGTTAATATAAGCCGAGAAAAAAATTAGTTCGATCCGACTAAAAGTTTACTATAGTGTATGACAAGAAAAATAGTGGATGCTGAGTAAAGTTTAGTTGATGTCAAGCACCAGTAAACTTTAGTTTGTACCAAGTAATTTCACAGAGGATGTCGAGCAACACAGTATATGTTGAGCATCAGAAGCCAAATAATATTGAGTGGCTACATTATTTAAAAGTTCAAGAATTTGATTGATCTGAGTTGATAATTTTTTTTCTTGGAATGTGAAAACTAGGTGGAAAATAAGGTTGATGAGCTGGTGGCACAAAATTCAAGGTAAACCATTTTTAGGAAAAATTCGAAGAGGATTCAAGGAGAAGTCTCTAAAAGAGATACAAAATGTGGGATAGATTCATTGTATCCTACCTAATCCATCCTAACACTAAATTAGACAATGAAAAATGAGTGGTAAAAGATCTTAATTTCCTATTTATAGAAATGGATAGTCAGAAGAAAAGTGTGTCATGTGTGAGAACCTAAGGAACAAAAGGAGTCAAGAGTTTTTCTTCATCAAGTGACCTAAGATAAGAGTCTGCATTGGCATGTTAAGAAATAAGGCTTAAGGGTACGAATGCTTGAAGGGAAAATAAGCTATTAGAGATGAAATGTATAAAGGCCAAGAAAAATGGAGGACTAAAATAGTGATCTATAATCTACAAATGAAGTTGTAAGTTGTTATCAGATCAAGCCTTACTGTTACTCTCTAATAATTGTATCAGTCTAGGGTAAATCCTTTGGATTAATGTTGACCTAACAATCATTTGTAAATCCTTTAACCTAGTGACATTCCAAGTGAATGGTCTAAAGTACTCTAACAAGGCTCACTCCTATTAGGGTGATTGAAATACTTTAATAGGTTCACATTTAATAGTGTCTATGGTAAACTTTAATAGGTTTGACCTTTCATAGGGCATCACTCAGAAGAGTGAGAAAGAGTAGCATGTTACTAGTGATTTTTTCCAAATTAGGTTTCCACGTAAATCATTGTGTTAAGTGTGTTGATGAATCTGTTATGTTTCATGTTTACATTTTTGTAAGTTGATTTGATAGTAACCTACAAGTTTTAAGTGATTGCATAATCTTATGGATGCATGCATGAAGAATGTTTTATGGGTTCATTAAGTTGTGAAAAGTTTTATTTATACATCTGGACCTTGGATAATTGATTCATCCCCCCCCCTCTCAGTTATTCTAAAAGTATTCCAACAAAATTTTTATGGAACTTATTAGAGGATGGTGGAATCAAGGAAATTTTAAAGGTTCCAAAATGTATATATTTGTTTCCAAGATGAAAATGATTAAAGAAAATATACTTATGTGGAATAAAGAACAATTCAATAATATATCTAAAGAAAAAATAGACATCGAAGAAAGATTAAAAGAATTAAACATAGATGTAATTAAAAAAAGGTATGGATAATGATAACTTTTATCTAGAAAAAGAATTACTTGCTAGGCAAGAAAACATCCTAGCAAAGGAAGAATTTTTCGAAGACAAAAATCAAGAGAAAAATGGCTAGAAGAAGGAGACTATAATACAAAAGTTTTCCATAACAACACCCTATATAATGGAGCCAAAAGCAAAATTATAAAAATCAAAGATTCTCTAGGTATTATCACTAAAAACCCTGACAAAATAGCTAAGATTTTTGTAAGTCACTTTCATAATATGTTAAATAAATTTGATATCTCGAATATGATAGCTCAAGAAAAAATGCTTGAAGCTATACCAAAAGTGGTTACTATAGAAGATAATAAAGCATTAATTACACCTATATCTCTAGAAGAAGTCAGATCTATGTTATTCAACATGAACCCTGACAAATCTTCAGGTCCAAATGGATTTCAGGCTTTCTTCTACCAAAATTGTTGGGACATTATCAAAATTTATTTTTGGAAAGCCATTGAAGCATCAAGAAACTATGGATCATTACTATCTAAAATCAATAATACCTTTCTTATCTTGATACCCAAAAAAGATGACCCTAAAAACCCAAGGGATTTTGGATCTATAGCTCTATGCAACCCCATCTATAAAAACATATCCAAAATTTTAGCAAATTGACTAAAACTGATTCTTCCTAAGATTATATTAGAAGAACAAATCAACTTTGTTCTAGGAAGATCGATCCTAGATGGTATACTCATTATACAAGAAATGCTACACTTAGCCAATAAGAATAAAGTGGCAAGCATGTTCATGAAATTGGATATTCAAAAAACTTATGACATGGTTGATTGGAGGTTTCTATGCAAAACCTTAGAAGCCTTTAGATCTCACAACAATGGATTAATATCATCTATTAGTTCATCTCAACAACTTAAATTTTAGTTCTTATTAATGGAACTCTCAAAGCTTCTTTGACACATCAAGAGGTATAAGACAAGGAGATCCCCTATCTCCTTTCCTATACATCGTCATGGAAAAAGCCTTTAGTAGAGCAATAACCAATGCCCACTCTAATTACAAATTAAGTGGAATTATGGTAGCTGAAAATGTACCTAATATAACCCACCAAAAATATGCAGATGATACCATTCTACTAAGAAAAAGTACAATAGAAGAGGCCCTAAACCTCAAATCAATCATTCAACAGTACATGGAAGCATCAGGTTAAAGAGTGAATGTTGGAAAATCAGATTTTTTTTTCATTAACATTAAATCTGATACAAAAAAATAGATTTGTAATATTACAGGATTAAAATGGGTACATTCACATGTAAATAATTAGGAATAGAGTTAGAAAATGGTAGCAAAACTAATAAGGGATGGCATAATATCCTTGAAAGAGTGGATAAAAAGATAGGAAGTTGGAAAGATAAATGGCTCACAAAGGTGATAAAGCTATAAAGATCAAAGAAGTCTTATCTACCCTCCCAACCTACCCCCTTTCATGCTTACACCTATCTAAAAGTATTAATAAGAAGCTTGAGGAAAAACTTAGAAGCTTCTTTTGGAATGAAACTAATGAAAAAAAATAGCTCTTATAAAATGGGAAAATTTATGTAAACCAAAGGAATTAGGAGGTTCAGGTATCAAAAAATTAAGCTAGAAAAATGAACCTTTAGGGGCTAAACTGACTTGGTGCCTATTCATCAAAAGAGATAAAAAATTGTCAAAATTTTTGTATAAAAAATACTTAAATGTATTAGATCCCTATTCCTTTTTTAGAATGAGGAACCTCCCTAAAGGCTCCAAAAGTTGGAATTTCATAGTAAAATGTAGACCCTTGATCAGTAAATATCTCACTTGGGACATCAATAATGGTGACGAAGCTCTCTTTTGGGAGGACTCTTGGGATGGCCATCCCCCAGTGGATAGTATGGATATCCCAACAATTCTTAAAGATTAATTAGTTAATCTTTTGAGGTGTAAAGTCAATAATTATAAAACTAAAAAAGATATTAATGGCAGTAATAGTTGGGAATGGAAAACTTTGGATAATATTGACTTGGAACCAACATTTAAAAAGGTTTATGAAAATATCATTCTTAAGAGGAAGATAAAGAAATTAGTGAGAAATGGCAAACTCATTTTGGAAGCTTCAAAAGATGGTCCTTATAACATTAAGAATGGATATAGAGTAATCACACATTCACAAAGGTGGGAAGAAGTTGATATTCCCCTTAAACTATGTTGGGACTCATCTTATTTGCCTAAGGTAGGCTTCTTTTTGTGGACTACTTCTCAGGAAAAGGATTCCAACTGCTGACTGACTTAGAAAGATGGGTATTGAGGGCCCTTCAAGATGTGTGTTATGCAAGCATGATTGTGAAGATTCTAATAATCTCCTATATAATTTCCCATATAAAAAATATTGTTGGGATTGGCTCCGATACATGTTGGGTTGGTCCACTCCTTTGCCAGAATGTCTGGATGATCAACTTAGAGGACAACCAACTGATAGTAGTAGTTGCATCTATGATAAACTATGTAATATTTCCCCATCTATCCTTGTTTGGGAAGTATGGAAAGAAAGAAACAAAAGAATATTTCACAATCAGAAAATGATGGCTCATGAGCTTATAAAATTGAGGCTAGTATTGTTGAAACCTTAAACTCTTATCTTAGGAAAACTCCAAAAGAGGAAGGGTCCTTTTAAGATTGGGATGGTATAATGAAAAAGAGATGGAGAAATCTAATTAATCCCCCGCTTATGTTTTTAAAAAAAGAATAAAGAAGTAAGGTACAAGTGTAGATGGAGTCCACCCCCAAGTGGTTGGACCAAACTAATTTTTGATGGAGCTTCAAGAAGAAATCCAAGGACTATTGGGATAGGATGCATCATTAATAATGAACTTGGAAAATGGATAGATTATATGGCCAAATCTATAAGATCCACCACTAACAATCTTGCTAAATTAGAAGCCCTTCAAGAAGGTCTCCAAATTTTCCTAAAGCATCTCAAAATTTATTATTGAAGGAGATTCACAAATTGTCCTAAATGCCATTAGGAAAAGGGAGACACCAAATTAGGTTTTAATCTCTGAACTAGAAGAAGTTCTAAATCTCCTAGATTTTTTGAAGATATTCAAATTCTACACATCTTCTGGGAAGGGAATAAAGTGGCTAATTGCTTAGCAAACAAAGGGGTAGATAGAGAAGAATTATTAGCTATTAATCAAGACTTCTTAAAGAATTACAAATGTAAAGTTAAAAATAAGAATTAAAAAGATTTTTAATTTAAAAATTAATTTAAATAGAAACAAAAATAAAACTTCTATATTTGAAAGGAAAACATTTGAAGATTTAGGGAATTAGTAAGTGTATCTAGGAATATATTTTTGAATCTTACTAGTATTTAGGCCTAGCCCTAATCTCTATTTTGGCCTCCTTTTTGATATTTTCTATAATGCCCATCTTTGTGACCTCCTTATTAGCCTCATTAACTTTTCATCATCACTTAACACTAGGTATAAATTAGTGTCATCATGTTGTGGTTCATCTTTAGCCAACATTAGTAGATGACATCAAAACTCTCAGCTCTTTTGGATCCTTCCTTTATGTTTGGTAGTTTTATATTTAACTTAGTCTTGGTTTATGTTTCCTTTTTACCCTTTCTTTATCAAGATTGATTTGGACATATAGTCAATGTGGACACTATTGTCAGTCTATTCAAGCCCTTAGAGGTGTGTACCATGGCTTTTAGAGGTAATGTTATAACCAAAAAGATGGAACCATTTATTGAATCCTATGGATGACATGACTAGGATAGTTGTTATCCATGTCTTCAATTATGACTTTTCCTAGAGAACAAACAATGACATTATGGGTTCTTTTATAAGGTGTTTAGTCAGAGCCAAAGGGGAGAAGTGAGAAATTATCAAGCTTTGCTACAATGTTTTCAACCCTACTTGGTGTGTAGGTCCTGAATAGGCAGTTGAGAGCATAGATGAGAAGCTTAGAATTCCTCTACCTAAGCTCTATATGGCACATCCACCTGGGAGCTTTGAGTTGGCCATTGTACCTAAATGACCCTTGCTAGTTATCTGAGAGAATGTATTATTTTTTAAAGAGTAGCTGAAAATGGAAGCCAACAGCCATTTTCTTCGTAGGTGGTGAAGGATTATTGAAGATCATAAAAAGGCTTAGCTTCGACACTATCTTTGCGTCTTCAATTCCTACATTCAACCAGGAGTGGAGCTTGATAACTTGGAAAATTTGGATTTTCACATCCCAAATATGGAAAATTCTAGTAAAGGAAAAAGTTCCTTCAAATTTTTATTGAACTTCCAAATTGAGAACCCTAAGGACATAGTGGAAATTATCATGTTGTTTTAAAAAATGAAGGTTAAGTTGGATGATTTCTCCTACTTGTTGGTTTTTTATGGAAGTCAAATTTTGAGATTTTTCTCTTCCTGTCCCTCCTTTACTATCAATTGGCTTATATGTAGCTCAGATGGTATTAGATTATATCTCTAAGTTTTCATGGTTTGGGTCTTGTTTCCCTTTTTGGGTCCTTCCTTTTTGCCCTGATTCTGGTGTTATCTAGAATTAATAGGTTTATATAACACTAGATGCTTAGTATTATTGTTATCCTTATTCTTCACATCTTGGAATAATATTATTGTTATTAATGAATTTGGTTTTTAGATTTGTCAACATATGTTTGATGTTTTGAGGATCTTCTTATCTATTTTCCCCTAAATGTATGAATAATGGCAGAATTATGGTATTATCACCTTTAGAAACTGGTATGATCATTTTGAAAGTTAACATTTTTCATATTTCAATTTATATAGGAACATGTAGATTTAAATTTAGAAGTTCAAAATATGAAGGAAACATATAAGGAAATAAATGATGCCTATCTTTTTAGGCATTCTAGTTTGGCTTGGTGTTTCCTTTTCCCTTTATTGGGTGGATTTATGGGGTTTTTTGCTACTTGTCTTTTTGGGGGGTTATTTACTAGTTAGGCCCTCATTTTGACCTTAGCTGACATGTCTTCACGTCTTCTAGGATGCTGGGTTCACTACATTTTCCCTAAGCACTATTTAAATTTCTTAATCTACTAGGATTGCTTTTGAGCTAGGTGGGATATTATGCATTTTCTACTCTGTTTTGCCATATTAGGTCTTTCAGGCTTGGTTGTTGTGGGTGGTGTATCTGTTTGCTATCTGTGGGGTATATGTATTAGTCATCTAAGTAGTTTAGGATTATCTCTTATCTCTTCTAGGATTGTATTAACATAGCCAACTTTATCTTGGATTTCCAGGTCTCACTTCAAAATGGTAGATAAAAAATTAATGATATTAAAATTGCTCTATCAAATCATTTAATCATTGATAGAACAAGTAAAAGTTGTACTCAATAGTTAGCCTACAACCATTAATCTTAAAATGATAAACAAGCAAAGGCGCTATATGATTTTGAGGGATCACAAATTTAGGTGTTTCTAATCTCAAAGCAAAATAATAATTAAAAATGATTTATAATGGATATAGTAAGGTAATAGTAAAATAAAGCTCACTTAAAACTAGAAAATATTTAAAATAAGCTAAATAGTAGGCAGATTTACTAGCACTAAGAAATTTTTTTAGTATTATATCATTGTCTTATTAATTTTTAGATTACTAATTGATAATTAATGTCAAATTCAACATTGATAAATGATAAAATAATTCTTGAAGGAATTGTCTATAGTCAATAAGGGCTATGAGTATATTGTTTTCTCTGGTTCTCTCCTTCCTTATTTTTTTTTCACTAACTCTTCCTACTAATCCCCAATTGGAAGTTAGACCTATTTGTCGCAGGACAAATTTCTTCCTTTGGCCAATGCTATAATTATCTTGATTGTGCTCTCGTCTTTTCTCAAGCTCACTAATCCTATCCACTTGATTATTATTTGCTTGTTAGTTGACTTGACATATGTGATACAATTAAAAATTAGTTCTCAAATTCACATTGGGGTATGCCCCTTTTAACTTTTGTACTATATAGGACTTGGTCCTAGGCAAGACTGGAGGTTTTCGTACTCTGTTCTTTCCTACCAGTGCCCATTCTCTTTCCTACCAGTGCCCATTTGAATGAAGAGCTCTATAACTCTTCTATTTTTCTAATATAATATAAGGCTTTGACCATTTACCCAAAAAAAAAATAATAATAAAACAAATAATAAAAATATTAAACATTAAATTTTATTTGATGTAAAAAATAATTTGATATAAATTTTAACATGTAAAAATAAGAGATATTTGTTTTAAAATTTATGATGAAAAAAAAAGTATTTATATTCAACAAATTTTTAATATTAATTTTGGTAATAATATAGAATATAATTTAATTATCTACTCATAAATTTTATATAATAAAAATTAAAAAAATGTCATTATCTACTTTTATTTCAACAAGTGTAATTGAAATTTTTTTATATAATAAAATTTAAAATACTACTATTGTCTACTTTTATTTACAAGACAATTGAAAAGAATTTTATATAATCAGACATAGTAATTGCATTAATCCTTTGATAAGTTAATTTAATTGTAAAATTGGAATTCTTCCATAAAAGAACTTTTTGAGGAGTCGAGAATTCACAAGATGGCCATTTTGCTAAAGCAAATCCACAACAAAAGGGACAGCCTTGATTAATAAGTCTTGTTTGGTCCATAGACTATTGATCTCGTGGGCATCAATAAAACTCATTCCTTCAATCTTATTTCTCATTTCTTCCAAAAACAAGTTCCTCATTCCTTTTATGAATTGTGGGTAAAGTGTGGAAAGAAGGGTATATGGTGCAATAGCTATCATCACTTTGTTATTTATTCATTCCTCAACTACATCAAAAACATCTACAAATTTTCATTTGAAGCCCTTGCAAATCTCCTGATCATTCTACAGATGTGACCTCAAACCCCAATCATCCCCATCACCAAATGCAAATAGTTGTGTAGTTTTCTAGTTGCCCAAAAAATACACTTCAATCAAGTTTTTCTGCTCTAAGAAAGGAAAAAGATACTTTGAAGGCTTTCACAATTATTCCAAGAGTTGAAATAAAAAAGGGGACAAGCTAATCTCCAAAAAAATATACTAAAGACAAAAAAAAGTCAAACTTTATTTTTTCTAGATTCATGAAAGCGTAGTGATTTTTTTCTAATTTTTTTGTTTTTTTCAACTATAGACTAGGTAGATCATGAAGATCAAATGCCATGATGTTTTCAAGTTTTTAAAAATTGGTCAACTATACAGTTTGTATAGGAGGATAATAGCATCCATAAAATAGGGATGTGCCCCCACCCTATAGTTTGTGAATTATTCATTCATCGCCTAAGTAGTGTAGGGCTTTTGGAGTAGATGTAGGATGTTTTGAGGTTAATGAGCGAGCCAACAGAGAAAGCCTTTTTCAACATTGCTATGAGCTATGCCAAAGTGCACATGGTTGATTAGGTCCTTGGAATCCTTGACAAAATGGAGGTAGCACAACTCTCTCCCATAATCAAAATATACAAAATTTTGATGAATTTTCTTATTGATGAAAATAAGTTTATGATGGTGGAATCACTCCTTTCACAAATGAGGTCTACTAGGATCCAACCAGATGTTAAGACCTTCACCATGTTGATCAAGGCCCAATGTAAGGCTATCAAAATGGCTTCTGTGTTGTTGAGTTTGTTGAAACACATGTCATCTAACTTTGGTTTTGTCCCTTATGAAGTAACATATAACACTCTTATGGTTGGGTTCATACAGATAGAGAAGATGAAAGAAGCTTTGGAGTTATTAAAGGAAATAAAATCAAATGGGTGCAATCTTGATATTTTGAATTATGCAATGGTAATTAAGGAGTTTTGCAAGTAGGAACAAATGGAGGAGACTGCTAAAATGCTAGAGTAGATGTGTGAAAATGGGCTTCACCCAGTTATTGTAACTTTCACTCTACACTTTAACTTTTGCAAGCAGGGAATAATGGAAGATACTATTAAGTTTTTAGAGGAAATGCATGGAAGTGGGCTCTATCCAAATACTGTGACTTTTAGTATAGTAATCAAGGAGTTCTACAAGAAAGGGAGAATGGAGACGGTCATTACATTTCTTGAGGAGATGCGTGAAAAGGGGGTCTATCCAAATACTATAACTTTCAATACACTAATCAATGGGTTCCACCTATAGGAATAATGGAGGAGGCTATTAAAATTCTAGAGGGGATGCATAGAAGTGAGTTTTACCCAAATACTGTGACTTTTAATACACTAATTAATGGCTTTCACAAGGTAGGAAGAATGGAGGCTACCAAGTTTTTGGAGGAGATGCATGGAAGCAAGTCTTATCTAGATAAAGCAACTTTAAATATAGTTTTGCAAGCAGGGAAGAATTGAAGATGCTTGTAAACTTTTGGAGGAGATGAGTGGAGATGGGTTTTATACAGATTCTATAGTTTTCAATCCAGTAATCAATAGCCAATGTAGAGCAACTTAGCAAGAGACTTATCAAAGGAATGGTAGGAGAGGGCATTAAACCTAATGCTTTTACATACAATACTATAACTTTAGGTCTATTCATTATGAGGAGGTCTTAAGAAATCTTTTGGAGGAAATTGGTGTGCAAGGCTGTGCTCCAAATATATTTTCTTATAATAATGTAGATGGTCATAGATTGTCTTTAGTGATGTTTTGTGCAAAAGAAAGTGGATGTGGATGTGAAAAAACATAAAATAAATGATAGATAGAACAATCATTTGAACATGTGTCTTACTAATAGAAAATAAGTTAGAGCCTTCATTCTAGATAAATTTTGTAAGAGGAATTAGAGTAAAGGGATATACACAAAGAAAAATTATTATATCAGTGAGTTTAATCCCACAAGTGGCAAACTTCAATAGCCTTACATTGGTGGCAATATTTCTTGGAGAGATAAACATTTTATTACTCAGTTGAGGACTAAGTCTAACTCACATAAGCTCTATTGTGAGACCAGGTGTTGGAAAAGGCTTAAATAGGCTTGAGAGGAGAGGTTCTATACCTTTTACAACTCTATAATTGTGGAAAATGAGTACCATTTTGTCATTGGTTGTGTTGCTTTTAAGGACAACAGGGTCAAATCCACAGATTTTCTAACTGCTTGCTCTTAGAATAACCTTTTCAGCGAGGAAAACATTGAGAATCTTGGGCCCTCATCTATTGGAAATATGGAAGGAGTAACTAAGAGAGGGGTGAATCAGTTACCACTAAAATAAATCCCAGATCCCTTACATATCAACAATAAATTTAGACTAAGAAAATTGATTACTGTTGTTACTCGATAAATACATAGAAAATGCTATCACTCAGTAAATGCAGAGTGTGAATTACTTTTAGCAAATCTTAAAACATTATTAGTAATTAACATGCAAGTATAAGAGAAATAACATGAACACATGAGACACCAGGATTTAACATGGAAACCCAATTTGGAAAAAACCACCAATGTAACTAGTTACTATTTTTCACTCTTTTGAAGTGAGCCCTGTTAGGAGCCAACCCTGTTAAAGTTACAAAGCACACTGCTAGGTGTGACCTTATTAGAGGATTTAATCACCCTACTAGGATTGGCCTTATAAGAGGTCTTAAAAAAAATCAATTTAATTGCCACCTTGTTAGAGAATTTACAATTGGCTGTTAAACCAACTATGTTTAAGAGATTTTAGGTCATTGCTACAATGGTTAGAGAGCAACAATGAAATGACTTGATTGTGATGCAACTGAATTGCTAAATCCAACTCTCTTTTCTACTTAAACTTGATTCTTCCTAATCAAATATTACTTTTTTTCTCCACAAGGGTACCTACATATCCTTCAAGTTTGCTCCCTCTTTTCTTTTCAATTCAATCAACACACTTGCACACACACTAGAAATCTCAGCTTGACTATTTATTTATACCTTCTAGATTGTTAAGTCAACCCAAATTCAAATTACAATCACCAATATTCATTATTAGAGTCAACTAGAGTCAATACATAAAGTAATTAAGCTTCATATGGCAAAATAAGAAAAATCTTTCGTAACTCGGCCCTACTTGGTAGAAACTAACTTTGGAACAATTCTCTGTGTTAGCCAATAGAAGCTTAGTTAACACTGTGAACTTACAAAAATCCTTTAGCATTTGAGTGAAATCAGTGAATACTAACTCTATCCAACCTTCCCTTTATTAATCGAGTGAGCTTAGTTAACACTCTTTTCTACCTAAATTCCTTTGATGCTCGAGTGATCTTAGTAGACACTACCATCTATTCAAAGTAAACCTATGAATGCTCAGTAGACAAGGAAAACTATCTTCACTGACCAAGTGAGCTTAGTAGGCACTATTTGTCAATTGATATGACATTTGTGTAACATCAAAGACAACACACAATTAATCAATTGTATCCAACAATCTCCGTCTTTGGAATTGATGGAAACACAGCATGTCATAGCACAATAAAATTTTGAGAACAAGATTTCTTTGGACAGAAAGTTTTTTCCCTCTTTGATTTTACACAATAACTTCTTCTTTATGTTGTATTCTCCCTTTGTATAAATACATTTCAAACTTCTCCCTCTACAAAATTTTAGAAATATAAAGATATGACATTAAACTTCTCCATGTTTGACAACACATGCCAAAGACAACACATGTCAAATTTGTATCAATGTACCTTGAGTACTGATTCATATGCAATATTCTCTTGATTATGCTGCATCAACTGATTTATCTTTAACTTGGTTTTTGTTGATGCATCACTAAAATTTATTTAGTGAGCTTCAGATAGGGGAATGACCCCTAGCTTACCTCTTAGATACAAGAATGCATACTTAAGTAATGGCTTAGTGAATATGTCTACAATTTGTTCTTTTGTATGGACATATTCCAATATGATTTCTTTGTCTTGCACCAGTTCTCTGACAAAGTGATATTTTATAGCAATGTGCTTTGTTTTGGAATGCATCATTAGGTTCTTTGATATGTTAATTGCACCAGTGTTATCACAATACATGTCTACTAGCTCTTTGATTTCAACCTTCATTCCTTCTAGCAATTGTTTGAACCAAACAATGTTAGAACAATTTACTGCTACTACCACATACTCTGCTTCTACTGTGGATTAAGATGTGCAATTTTTCTTCTTGCTTGTCCAAGATACTAGCCTTTTACCAAGAAAGACAGCTCCACCACTAGTGCCTTTTCTGTCATCAAGATTCTTGCCCAATCAACATTAGTAAATACCTTTAGGTCTAGGTTTCCTCCAAGTTTTTACAATAAACCATAGTCTTTAGTACCTTTCAGATATCTCAAGATTCTTTTGATTGCCATCATGTGATTTTCTCTAGGTTTAGTTGAGAATCTTGCCATTATTCCAACTGTTAAGGAAATATCAGGCCTTGTGTGAACTATATACTATAATTTTCCAATAATTGATGTGTATAAGGTTTGATCTACTTCTTTGGAGTCATCATCTTTTGTAAGCTTGAGTCCAATACACATAGGGGTACCAACTAGTTTTGAATCTTTCATTCCAAACTTCTTGAGTATCTCTTTTATATACTTGGATTGGGTGATATAAATACCATTTTTGTTCTGTTGTGTCTATAATCCAAAAAAGAATTTTATTTCACCAAACATGGACATCCCAAACTCTTTGTTCATTTGTTCTAAAAATGCTTTTCATAGGTCATCATTTCCTATAAATAGAGTATCATCCACAAATATCTCTACCAACACAATTTTGTTCTTTGGTCCTTCCTTAATGTATAGACTATTGTTATCATTTTTTCTTTAAAAACCAATATGTATGAAGTAGTTATGTAGTCTTTCATACCAGGCTCTAGGAGATTTTTTGAACCATACAGTGCTTTGTGTAATTTACAGACCATGTCTCTTTTGTTAGGATCAACAAAACCTTATGGTTGTTCAATGTAGACTTCTTCATCAAGAATGTAGATTTAACATCCATTTGATATACTTTAAATCCTCTATGAGTTGTATATGCAAGTAGGGTCCTAACACCTTCTAATCTTTTAATAGGAGCAAAAGTCTCACCATAATCAATTCCTTCTTCTTGAGAATACCCTTTACATACTAATCTAGCTTTGTTTCTTGATACTTGTCCATCTTCATTTAGCTCATTTCTGAATACCCATTTTGTTCCAATCACATTTTTATCTTTAGGACTAGGAAAAAGAGTTCAAGTTTTGTTCTTTTCTATCTATTCTATTTCTTCATTCATTGCCTCAATCCAAATTTCATTTTCTAGAGCATCCTTAATACTTCTAGGTTCAAAATCAGCAAGTAAACATGTACCTTTTAATTTTCTTCTTGTCATAGTACCTTCTGATTTATCTCTAATAATTTGATCAAGTGCATGATGCCTTCTAACATACTTAGCCAATATAGATTCTTTTCCTTTTGAATGAATTACATTGTCTTCATTCTAAATTTCAACTTCAGGCTCGGGTCATTCAAACTTAGTACATTGACTCTGTAGTTTTAGAATGTGACTTGGATCCTTATGACTCAATTTTTACTTCTTGCAACTCGATAACTATGGAAGACTTAGGATATGAAGTCTCCTTATTGTTAAACGTGCTTGGAAATGTATTAGGTTCAAAGTAAACAAATCTTTTGTAATATTTTGGTTCCCTTTTGCTTTCTTCTTGAGTCTTTTTCTACAAACTCATCAATTCTCACATGTGCACTTTCTATGATTTTATGAGTAGACAAATTCAAACATTTATATGCCTTACTTCTACAGGAATATCCTAAGAATATACCTTCATCACTTTTCACATCAAACCTTCCTTTTCTAGACTCTTTCAAGATATAACATTTACTGCCAAGTACTTTCAGGTAACTTATATTGGGTTTGTAGCCATACCATAACTCATAGGGAGTTTTATGTGAGTCCTTCTTCAGCTGTACTTGGTTAAAAGTATGAACTACAATGCTAATGGCTTCCTTCCAATATTTGATAGTAACATTTTTTTTTAATCATTAGAGTCCTTGCACAATCTATGATGGATCTGTTTCTTCTTTTAGTTATTCCATTCTACTCAAGAGTGTTAAGGGTTGATACTTGCCTTTTGATCCTCTTTCAATGCAGAAATTATTGAATTCATTGGAGATGAATTCACCACCACTCTCTAATCTTAAGCATTTCAAGATTTTTCCTATTTCTTTTTCTACTCTTGCTAGATACAATTTGAACTTTTCAAATGCTTCTAACTTTTCTCTAAGATACATAACAATTATCATTCTAGAGTATTCATCAACAAAAAGAATAAAGAATTTTTCTCCACTATAACTTTCTATTCCAATGGATCCACACAAATTAGTATGCACAATTTCAAAGAGATCTTCAAATTGATAGTTTTTGCTCTTAAAACTAGTCTTTCCCATATTTCCAATTTGACAATTTTTGCATAATCCAACATTTGGTTTCTTCAAACTAGGGATACCTCTTACTTTTCTGAATTTTCTTATCTTGACCATATTATCAAAGTTTACATGACATAGTCTTCTATGCAATAACCAACTTTCTTCCATTTGAGAAATAAAATAGAAGCAATCACCATGACCAAGAAAACATAAGTTACCTCTTGTTTGTTTACCTAATCCAATTTGATTCCCTTTGTCATCTAGTAGTTTTGCTTTGTCATACATGAAGTCTACCTTGAATCCAATGTTGATTAGTTGTGCCACACTTATTAGGTTATGTTTTAGTCCTTTAACCCAATAATCATTGTCACATATAAGTTCATTGGTTAATGAGATTTGGCCTTTCCCTTTTATGCAACAAGGTTCATTGTTTCCAAACCTTACACTACCTTCATCATAGTGTTCAAAGTGTTCAAATTTTTTTTTGTCTCTAGTCATATGATGTGAACATCCACTATCTATGATCCATGTGTCATTTTTACTAACATGAGAGATAAGTGCCATCTTGTCTTCTTCTTCATCAGATTCATCTTTTACACAAATGTACACTATTTCATCTTCACTATTATTAGAATTTTTAGCCATAAAACAAGTCTTCTTACCTTTCTCTTTGAAGGATTTGTGACTTTTGGATTCCTTCTTGCCTTTGTACTTGTGTCTCTTCTTCTTATCCTTTCTTTCTTTGTTTGGACACCTGGCAGCAATATGACCAATTTTGTCACATGAAAAACAAATTAAACGAACTTTACCTTTGTACTTTCCTCTACCTCTAGAATATTTCTTTGCAAGTAAAGCTTCAACAACTTCAAGATCACTATCAAAAATTTCCTTTGTTTCCTCTTCACTTTTTGATTGAATGTCCTTTGTTTTCTTGCCTTTTTCTTTGAGTGGAAGTTTAACTTCAAATGTAAACTCAACATTTTTGGAAGCTAGAACATAATTGTCAAAGTTGTCTAGCTCAAAACCTGTCAATCTTCCTACCAAGGCATCCAAACTTAACTTGTGATTTGTGTCACATCTCTTTTCTTGAATAGTAGATACTTTAAGTGCATAGATAGGAAGTAATGTTCTAAAATTTTTACTTACAATAGTTTCTTCCTTGATTTATCCTCTAGAAGCTCTGATTGCACTGACACTAGCTTTGGTTCTTTCCAATTATATTTGGCAACATTTTCATCTTCTCTCATTCTCATCTGATCAAACTATCCTCTAAGGATTTCTTCTTTGGTTCTCCTTACATTGTCATCACCACCATATATTTCCTTAAGATTGTTCCATATATCAAAAGTAGTTTTATAGTCTTTGATCTCATCAAATTCATCATAGCTAAGAGCATATGCAATATCAATCATCGTGATGTTATGGTTCTTTTTCTCGGCAAGATCTCCAATAGATAATGTACCAATAGGAGTTTTTTATTCCTCATCAAGGTATTTGTATCCCAAATCACTAATGGTGGCCAGATGAAGTCTCATGAGTCCCTTCCATGCTGAAAAGTTGTCCCTATTTAGCTTTGGAATCTCTCTGTTGTAAGACATCCCGATCTTTAGCTTAGGTCCTTGAAACCTTTCCTACAAGCACCAAAAACTATGATACAAATTGTTTGAAATATAGAAGGAGTAAATGAGAGGAGGGGGGGTAAATAAATTTCCACTAAAATAAATCCCAGATCCCTTAGATGTCAACAATAAATTTAGACTAAGAAAATTGATTACTGTTGTTATTCAGTAAATACATAGAAAATGTTGTCACTCGATAAATGTAGAGTGTGAATTACTTTTACCAAATCTTAAAACATTATCAATAATTAACTTGCAAGCATAAGAGAAATAAAATGAACACATGAGACACCAAGATTTTATGTGGAAACCCAATTTAGGAAAATCCACCAATGTAACTAGTTACTATTTTTCACTCTTCTAAAGTGAGCCCTATTAAAAGCCAACCGTATTAAAGGTTACAAAACACACTATTAAGTGTGATCCTATTAGAGGATTTAATCACCTTTCTAGGAGTGGCCTTGCAAGAGGTCTTAAAAAAATTCAATGGAATTGCCACCTTGTTAAAGGATTTACAACTAGCTATTAAACCAACTCTATTTAAGAGATTTTAGATCACTGCTACATTGGTTAGAGAGCAACAATGAAATGATCTAATTGTGATGCAACTGAATTGCTAAATCTAGATCTCTTTTCTAATTAAACTTGATCCTTCCTAATTGAATATTACTTTTTTGCTCCACAAGGATACTTTCTTATCCTTCAAGTTCATTCCCTCTCTTTTCTTTTCAATTCAATCAACACACTTGCACACACACTAGAAATCTCAACTTGACCTTTTATTTATGGGTAAGTGCACAAAGTTGTGGTGCCAAAAGGGGGGTATAAGTGGACACCTTTTTCCTAAAATCTAAAAATTTTGAACTTCAACAAGAATTTGAAGATAGTTACACTCAAAATTTTAAGATATTAAAAAAAAAAGTCGTAGTCCTTTGAATCTAGTTTCTAAACTACTATTTTTTTTTTCAAAATGGTTTAGTTTTAGGTCCTCAAAAAAGGGGGCCACAAAAAGTGGTACTGTTTATTCCAAAAAAACATAACACAGTACAAAGTGTGGCCCCCCTAAAATTTTAACTTCTTTTTTGAAATTCTTTAATCACTCTGGTCAAAAGTTACTTAACACTATGCAGTTTATCCTAGATTTTTCGGGTAATTTTATAATGTGTATTTTTTAACTAGACACATCTCAAAAATGTGAAATATTTGTGTGCTTATCCTAGAAATAATTGAAAACTAATCTAAAATCAAAACATTTTTTTTTTCAAAGTGTGTAGAATGGAGTCTAGTTTCTAAAAAACTAAGTTGTTACAAAATTTGATGAATGCGCTAAAATCTATAGCCCAATTAGTACATGGTGGTTTTTGACAAAAAATGAACATACATTCAAAAGAAATTATAGATGAAAGGTTTGAAATAGTTAAAATTAAAAATAAATTATATGGTTAGATAGCTAACACAGAGACCCATAATGCTATGTAACTTGATCTTATCGATACCCAACCACAAGGAATCTTGAAGGGGAGCACACAAGAAAAAATAATCATTTTTGGTATGTTTGCTGAAAAGCATGTCTCAGACCTATTCATAAACTCCAAACCTTTGGGTTGGATCTCCAAGGCAAAACCAAGCCTTAGGCTTGGGTTTAAATAAGCTTTTAATAGCACATGTGCCCTATAGTGAGCACATGCTATAGTGCACACATGCTATCTAAAACATGATTTCTCAGTAGTGCGTGCGTGCTATAGGGCGCATGCACTATTAAGATCTAAATTGAATAAGAGATCTAGGTGGGGGGGGGGATAAGGGAATGGCTATGTGTGTGAGAGAGAGAGATAGAGAGAAAGTAGGGAATGGGAGAGGGGAGAGAGAAAGTGAAAAAGAGTACGAGTGGCAAAGAGAGTATAGGATGGGAGAGAGAGTAGGGGTGGCAAAGAAAGTACAGGATGTGAGAGAGAGGAAGTGTGAGAGAGAGTATGGGTGGAAAAGAGAGAGTGGAGGATGGGGGAAAGAGATTGAAAGTAGGGGATGGGAGAGAGAGGAAGTGTGAGAAAGAGTACAGGTTGGGAGAGAGAGATTAAGAGTAGGGGATGGGGGAGAGAGAGAGAGTAGGTGATGGGAGACGGAGTGGGAGAGGAAGAGTGAGAGAGAGGAGGATGGGAGTGTGTTTGTGTGAAAGAGAGAGAGTATGGAATGGGAGAGGGGGAGGACAAAGTAGCTCAAGAGAGATTAGGGGATAAAAGAGAGAGTAGGCAATGGGAGAGGGAGTGGGAGAGGGAGAGAAAGGGGGGATAGAAATGTGTGTAAGAGAGAAAGAGAGAGAGAGAGAGTAGGGGATAAGAGAGAGTGTGAAAATGTAAGAGAGAGTAGAGAGAGTAGAGAGAGAGAGAGTAGGTAGTGTGAGAGGGAGTGGGAGAGGGAGAGCGAGTGAGAGAAAAAGTACGGGATGGAAGAGGAGAGAGGGGGATGGGTGTGTGTGTGTGTGTGTGAAAGAGAGAGAGAGTAGGGAATGAGAGAAGGGAGAGAGAGATAGAGAGAGTA
The DNA here is from genome assembly GCA_028749045.1 of Cupressus sempervirens. Classification (NCBI taxonomy): domain Eukaryota; kingdom Viridiplantae; phylum Streptophyta; class Pinopsida; order Cupressales; family Cupressaceae; genus Cupressus; species Cupressus sempervirens. The sequence continues at coordinate 614,107,639 of CM053786.1, read as the reverse complement.
GGAAATGGTAGAGGGATGGGAGAGAGAGGGAGAGAGTGAGAGATAGTAGGTGGTGGGAGAGGGAGTGGGAGGGAGAGAGAGGTGGAATGGAAGCGTAAGAGAGATAGAGTAGGGGATAGGAGAGAGTAGGTAGTGGGACAGGGATTTCAAGAGAGAGAGGGTGGGAATGGGAATGTGTATTTATTTATAAGAGAGATAGAGTAAGGGATGGGAGAGAGTGTGAGAGTTTGAGAGAAAGTAGGAGGTGGCAGAGAGAGCTCATATGAGATGGGGGCGAGAGAGTGAGAGAGTAGGGGATGGGAGAGAGTGTGAGAGAGAGTAGGGGATGGAAGAGAGAGAGTGAGAGTAGGGGATGGGAGAGAGAAAGTAGAGAAGGAGAGAGAGTACTTGAGAGAGAGAGAGATAGTAGGCAGTGCAAGAGGGAGAGGGAGAGGAAGAGAGAGGGGGGATGGGAGTGTGTTAAAAATCTAGAGAGTCAGGAATGGGAGAGGATAGAGAGAGAGGGAGGATGGGAGTGTGTGTGTAAGAGAGATAGAGTAGGGGATGGGAAAGAGTCTGAGAGTGAGAGAGAGAGTAGGTGGTGGAAAAGAGAGCTCGTATAGGATGGGAGAGAGTGAGATTATGAGATGGGAGAGCGTGAGAGAGAGTAGGGGATGGGAGAGAGAGAGTGACAGTAAGGGACGGGAGAGAGAGATAGAGTAGAGAGGAAGAAAGAAAACTTGAGAGAGAGAGAGAGATAGTAGGTGGTAGGAGAGGGAGTGGGAGAGGGAGAGGGAGAGAGATAGGGGCATGGGAGTGTGTGTGACAAATTTAGAGAGTAGGGGATGAGAGAGAAGAAGAGTGGGGGGATAAGAGTGTGTGTATCTCTAAAAGAGAGAGAGTAGGGGATGGGAGAGAGTGTGAGAGTGTGAGAGTAGGGGGTGGTAGAGAGAGAGTACAATGATGGAGGAGAGAAAGTAGGCTATGGGAGAGGGAAAGAGAGAGGGGGATGGGAGTGTGTGTGTTTGTTTGTGTGTGTAAGAGAGACAGAGTAGGGGATGGGAGAGAGTGTGAGAGAGTAGAGGATGGGAGACGAGAGAGAGTAGGGGATGGGGGAGAGAAAGTAGGTGGTGGGAGAGGGAGAGAGAGAGAGAGAGAGTAGGGGATGGGAGAGAAGAAGAGTGGGAGGATAAGAGTGTGTGTATCTATAAAAGAGAGAGAGTAGGGGATGGGAGAGAGTGTGAGAGTGTGAGAGTAGGGTGTGTTAGAGAGAGAGAGTATGGTGATGGGGGAGAGAAAGTAGGTAGTGGGAGAGGGAAAGAAAGAGGAGGGATGGGAGTGTGTGTAAGAGAGATAGAGTAGGGGATGGGAGAGAGAGTGAGAGTAAGGGATGGGAGAGAGAAAGAGTAGAGAGGAAGAAAGAGAACTTGAGAGAGAGAGAGAGAGAGTAGGTGGTAGGAGAGGGAGAGAGTGGGGGGATAAGAGTGTGTGTATCTATGAAAGAGAGAGAGTAGGGGATGGGAGATAGTGTGAGAGTGTGAGAGTAGGGGGTGGCAGAGAGAGAGTATGATGATGGGAGAGAGAAAGTAGGTGGTGGGAGAGGGAAAGATAGAGGGGGAATGGGAGTGTGTGTGAGAGAGATAGAGTAGAGGATGGGAGAGAGTATGAGTGTGAGAGAATACGGGATGGGAGAGGAGAGAGAGAGCAAGGGATGTGGGAGAGAAAGTAGGCAGTGGGGGAGGGAGAGAGAGAGAGAGGGGGGGATGGGAGTGTGTACGTGAGAGAGACAGAGTAGGGGATGGAAGAGAGTGTGAGTGTGAGAGAGTAGGGGATGGGAGAGGAGAGAGAGAGAGCAAGGGATGGGGGAGAGAAAGTAGGTGGTGAGAGAGGGAGTGGGAGAGGGAGAGAGAGAGGGGGAATGAGAGTGTGTGTGTGTAAGAGAGATAGAGTAGGGAATGGGAGAGAGTGTGAGAGTGGATAGGTGGTTGTAGATAGAGCTCATACAAGATGGGAGAGAGAGAGAGACAGTAGAGAGGGAGAGAGATAACTTGAGAGAGAGAGATAGTAGGCAGTAGGAGAGGGAATGGGAGAGGGAGAGGGAGAGGGAGAGAGATAGGGGGGATAAGAGTGTGTGTGAGAGATCTAAAGAGTCAGGGATGGGAGAGGAGAGAGGATGGGAGAGGGGAGAGAGAGTAGGAAGAAAGAGAGGGAGGGGATGGGAGAGAGAGTAGGGAGGATGGGGAGTGATGTGATTTCACATAGTGTGTATGCACTATAGTGTGTACATGCTTTATAGTGCGTACGCGCTATAGTGCATACACACTATCTCAAATGACTTAAAAATGATAAAAAACCAACATTGGGGCCCATTTCATCTTTTTTTTCTTTTGGTTTGTTATGCACTCTGTTATTCAGACAAAAATCACAGGTTTCAACATAGCAAACACTATTTCAACACTTTTGGAAGTTAGCACCAAATTCAATCATTGGATACGTGATTTGAAAACTTTTTGAATATTCCTTGTATAGAAAATATTAGTGTAATCCATTTTAAATATTGTTTTTCAATATATAGATGCAAATTTGATTATAATTTGACATGTTATTTAATATATAGTGAATTCAAAATTGTATGTTTGAATGAAATGTTATTTCAAAATTGTTAGAAATTTGACAAGTCATTTGATATATATTGTGTATTCATTCAAATAATTATAATTTTTATATGTAATTGAATAATTTATAATTTACACATTTTAAGTAATTCAGATGTTTGAATAATTTGACATGTAGAAATCATCATCATGCCAAGGAAGAAACCAAAGATTCAAACAAATGAAGATAGGGAGAGAGATTTGGCAATTAAAAGAGATAAAATGAAATTACTACGTGAACAAAGAAAATTACAAAGAAATAATGAAGAATTGACTTTCAAAGAGGATTAAGAACCACCAGTACAAAGAAACAAAGAGGAAGAATTAGAAAGACAAAGAGAATGAATGAGATTGTTATGCTCAAGAAAACAATTGAATTGTGAAGCTACATCATCCTCCAATGTTGGAGTCATATTGTCCACTACACCATCTTCCAATGTTGGAGTACCATCTTCCAATGTTGAAGGCATATCATCCTTTCATGTAGAAGAGACACTAATTTGTAGATCCGATGATATACACACTCCATCATGTCATGTTGAAAGCACAACATCAACACATCAAGTAGGTGATACTCCATCTTTTACATCTTATTGCCAAGGCACATCATTTTCGGTTCAAAGTATGCAATACACTCAACCTTATATTGATGTTCAAAATATTAAGAGAATTGAAGAGATTAGAACACCTTCTAGAATTCATTTTAGAAGACCAAAATATTTGATTGATATTGATACTAACATTTTGAAATCAATGCCTGACAAGATTAGCAAGCGTACTTGTCAAAGAAAAGTTAATAGTATGTGGAGATTATTTTTAAAGAATTAAATATTATAGGTCAATGCCAATTATTTGTTGAAATGATGAGAAATTTGAAATTTAGGCCTATCATGAAGATTCTTGGGCTAAGAATGATGGAGGATTCAAATGAAAGAAATATTGTAAAGAATCTAATGAGTGCTTATGACAAAGTGGGTTCTAAATCATGCACCAAAGATAGTAATACCACAAGATGAGTACTCACATCAGCAATAGTAAGTAGCCAAATGAAGAAAGCTTGAATCGTGAGAAAGACAAGCGAAACATTAAAAATTGGTAGAGGTACCCTAAGGAGAGTCATGCTAAGGTGTGAGAGATTAGAAGATCTAACAAAAAATAAGTTATGGACATTTAGTGGTAGACTACTGTGAAAGGATAAAGAAATTAGTGAAGCCTTGAAATCATTGATCAAATATTTTTGGAAAAATAATACATGTGTTTTTCCTAATCAAAGAGATGTTGTAAGAAGGAGGATTGGTAGCCGAAATCACGAGCCACATGCGAAACATTTTTGGACTCAACTCAGTCACAATTTTTTGCAAAATTTATTGGTATGTATCCTCAAATTCGAATAAGTCAAAGATTTTTTGAGATGGGTAAACCTTTTTATGTGAAGATAAATCACAAATGCACAACTTGTTTTTGTAGGATACATATTGAATTTTCTAACCATTTTGATGTTTTTACGCATATATGTGTAGTTTTGTATTCTCAATTTGTTTTGCAGAATTGTGACATAAAAGAGCCACCAAGATCTTCAAGGGAATTCATATCCAACATTTTATGTGAAATAGGGGATGGCCAAAAATTTTACAAGACATCATGCTTGGATGGTATGTGCTTATTTTGTGGTTCTTTGCAACTTTTATCAACTTTTCAACATATGGATAGTACGCATGCAATTGGAAATAAAATGAGTAGATTACAAAAAATTCAAGACAATGACATATGCTCTAAAAGATAGGAAACATGGTAAAAGATGTGATCTAGTCATTGAAAAGATTCCAGTGTATGAGTTCATAAAAAAAATTTGTGAAAAGATTATTTACTAGTATGCATGGCATACCCATAGAGCTCGATGGTTGGATTTGCAATTCAAGTTGTGCAAGGATACGTTTCCATTGAATACCATTATTTCGATTGTAGATTTTGTAGAGAACTACACACTACAACCACAAAATGAGGTGCAATCAAAGTATTATACATCTCAACAGGTTTCCATATTTTTTCACATAACATTCATGCATTCATCTACAAGTACAGAGGATGATAGGAAGATTTTGAGGGAGTACCATTTTTACATCAGCGATGATTGATCACATTTTATAGAGTTTGTACATGGTTGTTTTCAACTATTTTATAGAGATTTGGCTAACATGGGCATATCATATCATCAGCATATTATTTGGTCAGACAATTGTGCATCTCAATTCAAGAATGCACAGATGTTCTATTGGTTTAGCAGGATGCACAGGTTGTGTAGAATTTAATATATGTGGAATTTCACAGAGGCTAGTCATGGTAAGGGAGAGCACGATGGTGCAGGCTCATGCATTAAAAGAGTCTTGGCTTGTGAAGAACTAAAGTACAAAGATTGAGCAATATTGATAGATGCAAAATCCATCATCTAATGGTGTAATGCTACAATGGGTCTAGGTAAGGAAAGTGAGTCTACAGTTCGTAGATTTTTTTGGTTGATAGATAATACTAACATTGCACCATATCAAGATTGTTGCACACTAATAGGATCTAGTGAGTTACACTCTTTTATAAGCTCTGATATAGGTTCATGGAGTATCCACACACAAAAAATGGCATGCTATTGTCCATCATGTGTAGAGGAAAATTTTGATGACTGTGAGTCAACTGAATGGATGGACAAATGGGATATGTGGGTTTTGGACCCAATTGACACCTATCATCCCCCACAAGCACTGGAAATGGTAGAGATGGATTCATCTATTGACTTTGACTGCTTGTCAGATCTAGTGCAACCTGGTTATATATATATATATATATATATATATATATATATATATATCTTTGTAGTTTCAATATGTAACTTTATAACTTTTACCCAAGTATTTTCTAAATTAATGACTACATTTTGTACATTTGTCATTGCAAGCCATGTTTTTGCTATTATTGCACCTGAAGACAATGAACAAGGGACATATTATTATTTGTGTCATTGTGTTGAAGTCAAATAAAAATTGGATCACTCGGTTATATATGGTGAAGGTTTAGAGTACCATGTCGGTGCGGTGGTTGTAACAGGCACATGGCTTAGAAGATATCCTATGAAGACCCCTAACTTGTGGTTATTTGAGGATTAGCAAATAGAGAGGAAGATTATTCATTATTCAAACTTTTTTGTCGCATCAAATGTCCACTTGATAAAATATGGTGGAAAACCACATAATAAGATTCTTTGAAAGTTTGTGAGTTAGACCATGAGGCAATACTTGAGACATTAAAATGTCGAGCAGATCTAGTTGGCTCATTAGATTGAATAGGGAGAGAGGGAGAGAGAGAGAAAGTGATCAATTGGATCCAAATACAATGTTACAACCTCTTCCCCAAGACTATCACATGACTAAGGTGGACCGTATTGTTATGATGTGTAAGTGATGAGATTTAGTTTTTATTTGTTTAGAATCTAGATACATTATTTGAATTTATATTATATTCTTTAATAGGACCCATTTTCAAAATCTTATCTTAGATTTTTTACTGTGCTAATTCTTCATTTGTAGGTCACCAAAGAAGAGGGCTAATAAAGTTGACACACAAGTGATAAAGGGTGAGATGCCAAAATCATCTACGAAACGGTATTATCAATTCACATCCACAATATTTATTGGTGTTCTTTGTTCAAGTACCATTGTATGCTAATCATCTTATGCCTGGAATTTCAAAGGATCACAATCATCAAAAAGTAAGAAGGAAAATAGGTCTCGATCCGATAATAATGGGGCAGTGATAGATATAGTTCTCTCTCCAATTTGTTGGACATTGACTCATTATTATCATAAAGTTGGAATGTTGGAAAGGGTTAATAGTTGATTATGAATATTCATCCCATGTGTTTTAAACTTAGTGGATTAATTTTATCTTAGATTTTTTACTATGCTAATTCTTCATTTGCAGGTCACCAAAGAAGAGGGCTAATAAAGTTGACACACAAGTGATAAATGGTGAGATTCCAAAATCATTTCTGAAATGGTATTATCAATTCACATCCTCAATATTTATTAGTTTTCTTTGTTCAAGTACCATTATATGCTAATCATCTTATGCCTAGAATTGTAGAGGATCACAATCATCAAAAAGTAAGAAGGAAAATAGGTCTCGATCTGATGATAATGGGGCAGTGACAGATATAGTTCTCTCTAAGGATTCCAATTTGTTGGGATTTGACTCATTATTATCATAAAGTTGGCATGTTGGAAAGGGTTAATAGTTGATTATGTATATTCATCCCATGTGTGTTCCATGAGGTTAATAATATTGTAACATGATCAATTTGTTCAAGTGACATATGATGAGGTTGTTTGTACAATGTAATGATTGAGTTGAAGTGATTTATTAAGTAATGGTTGTTTGTACACTATAGTTTTTAGCATAGACTTCCTAGAGTAAAATTTGTACTATGCTTTGAATGAAAAATAGAAATTTCAATCTGCATATAATATGATCCTATAGTTTTGTTATAGCATGTGCATACATTATCCCTCAATATCAAACATGGAAGGCTATTATCTACTATATTTAGAATTGCTTTGGTAGTTCATACACATGTTAATAATAACTTATTTCCAAACCCAATTGAATTCAACCCGAAATATGGTTAAATTATGTCAATACTAAGGTTTGTAGCATTAATTGGTCACATTCCTAATATTGACACACAATTGAACTGGGAACAACTATTCCTCACAGGTTTACACCAGAAAACATATTTTAATGGAGATGTATATTAGAAGATTCAACACAATGGTGATGAGTTTGGGTCATAGCTTTCATGAAGAGTTTGACATAGTTTAAAATAGTTATAAGTACATACTTCTGGGAAGTCACATTCTAATGACTTGAAACAGATTTACAATGCTCAGAACTTCCATTTGTTTAAAGTAGAAAACAATCATATAGAACTAGATTCCAATCAATTCCTAGAGATGTCATTCAATTTAGGATAGTCACCTCATTGTCATCTATCTTTTAAGAAGATCATGACTACTTACATGTGATGCTCTATATGGCCTATTGTGTGGTGACCATTCCAAATATAAATTGTTCACCATTTCATATGAAACTAAACTATCATTGGAACCTAGATGAATTATTGTCATTCACAACTTATCTTGACTCTTATATTGTGCTCTAAAAATTAATAGCTTTGGTTTCACTTTTTTTGTTTTCCCCTTATAAAAATCAATATTTATCCTTTAGTCTCTAAAATTAGTTAAACATAAGGATCTGAACCTCTATGTGCTCTAACTTCTTGACCCTCTTCTTAATCTTCCTTTCACCTTGATCATTTAATTGACACTTAATTGATGTGTTCCCTACACTTCCTGTAAACATCCATGTTCCTCTACCTAAACAAAATCTTCCTCCAACTCTATAGCCTCCTCTTTGATAAGAAAAAAAGTTCCATTACCCTTGTCATTTCTTCCTTGTCCTATTCATTTATTATTGGTTTTTCTTCCCCTTCCTCTATTTGCATTTCCTCTACCACCTTCTTGTCTCTCTTTCTTCCTATTGACCATATCTTATGCACTTATAGCCAATTGGAAACTATCTCTAAGCGTCTTAGGAAAAATCAAGGTAGTCCCATTTTGCAAGTTTTATATGAGCCCATTAAGATACCTTGAAACATTGTCATCTTTATGCTCTAATCCACCTCTTATGCTCAAATTGTGAAATTCTTCTATGTAGGTCATCAAACCCATCTCCTTTTCTTTCAAGTTATTCCTTATCCTCTATTTTTGGATTGTATTATTTGATGGAAGAGGCACATCCTTCACCATTTGGTCATGTTTGTTCCACCCTTACAAAACCTCTTTTCCATTACACTACTCCACCATGTCAATGTTGTCCCTCTTAGCTATGTTTTGTATAGCTTTACCTTATTTTACTTCACTTATATCTCCATAATTATAATAGTTCTCTTGGGAATCTATCAACCCCAAAACCTCTTCACTATCTATCTTTCCATGATAGATATGGAAATCAATTATTGTCTTTCTTCTACCACATTGAAATATCTTCAACAACCTTATCATCCTTCTTTCTTCAAGATCTAAGTCCCCTCCATCCTCTCCATGAGGATTCTTAGGTGCTTAAGCATCACTTTCTTGTTCTTCATGCACATCCCTTGTAGGAATCCTTTCCAAAGCTTTCAAGATTTCCAAGATGGTTGCATTTTACTTGCTTACTTTTCTTAGTTCTCTTTACCTTATTGAATCTTAGTCTCTTTGTTTCCTCAACTCTCTATCCATTATTTTAGTAGCTTAAATCAGCTCTTGTATCTCCTTCTATATATTTTTCTTTGGAGGCATCTTCTCAATATAACTATCTACAACACAAGTAACTAATTTTGCACCTCTCAATAGATCTACTAGATGTGATACCAATGATTTGAGGAGTCAAACTAGATCCCCAAGAAGTAATAAACATTTAGAAAATGACTTGTTTCAAGAATAGATTCAAACCATTAAACTAAATACCTACCCTTCTCCATAAGGGTCCCTCCAAATGTTCAAATTGGGTTACCAAATTTATTGGTTTGTCCCAACTCTTTCTAAGGTCTTCAAATATCTCAATTAGGCTATTCCAATAGTCTAAATGCATATCTTTAATAGGTTTATTCAAAACCCCTTACTTGGACATTATCTAGGCTTGATCTTAGTATCACTATGAATCAGGTAATTCCTTATTTTCACTAATTTCTCCCAAACCCCATAAAAGTAAATTATAGTTACAAATACTACCATTGGAGTATGACAACATATAGCAATCTCATTTGTAGTTCCTTTGGACCAACTATTTGATCCAACACTATGGATTCAACAAAATAGGCCTAATTACCCTTCACTTACAAAGAAAATCTCAATATTTCTAACCCAAGGCCCTATAAAAGCAATGTTAATATTCTATCATGATCTAAAACAACATATTTTCACACCCATCTACCTAGCCATGGGCATTTGATAGGCTAACTACCAAACCCTCAGTCTTATGCCCTCAAAACTAGGGCTTTCTCAAAGTGCCTTCTCCAACCACTTCCAAATTCAAACAAAGGTTACTTCACCTATCCTCTAACATACATGACATATTATGAAGGAAAATATCACCTACAAACAAAAAAATTCCATTTTGAAGAAAGAAAACATTTCCCCTTTATCTCTAGTCATCTTAGTTTCTTGCACCAAAATCACATCCTATTTATGCTACCAAACCAAATTCCACAAAATATCCTTCTTATAAGGAGAATTAAATCCTCTAATATTCTATGATATGATATTCCTTTATAACTTTTGTTGCAACTCTCCTAGATGGTGAACTATCTCCCATTTACTATATCAACTTTACTTGCCAATTCTCTTATTTCTTTATTATTCTTCCTACCCAAACAATAATTCTTACCTTCCACATTAGGTTTTTAATTTCTCTTAGTAACCATGTTAAAAAAGGGGCTAGTAGTCGAGAACTTCTTCTTCCTACTATTGACTTCTACCAATTGGCTTTGAGCTTTGTTGGTGCAGGAGCACCTAGGAAATATGCCAAGTTTCCTAAATCATTTTTGGCTTGTAGTGGTCTTGGCTAGACCACATGAATAAGGGTGATTTGATAAAGCCCCAAGTGTGTGAGTTGTGTTTTTAAATAGGTTTGTGTTGTGTTTGAGTTCCCAAGTTGCTTCTATGTTGGCAAAGTTGCTTAAATTGCTTGTTAGAGCCTAGAATGGTCAAACATTGACCAAGACCCCAGGAGGATGGGAAAGATGAAAAATATGTTAAAAGTTTTAATTACATGGAAATAGTTTCATTTAACCATGTGAGGTCATGGAGCCATTAAGTGCACAATAGTGCAAAAGTTGCACTTGGCAACTATGCAACTTTGCAAAGTTGCTTGACAACATTAACAAAAAGTGCTAAAACTTTATAAGGGCTTCAAGAATCGGTTGGAAACCTATGAGATCTGTTGATTCACATGGGTAAGAGGTATTTAAGACCAATAAAATTTATTTTGAGGGTTGGCACATGCTTTTGTACAAATTTTGGCATTGGAATGAAGAGCAAACTAAGCATTTTGATGACAGTTTTCTGATTTCACCCTTCATCCACACCTTTAATGGATTGATATGGTTTCTATTTTCATGTGGTTTGATATTATATGGAATGTAGATGCTTTGGTAAATATTAGGAGTTTTTTTTATCAATCTCTTTACTAGTTTGAAAAATCTTTTTAAAGTTGCCAATTCCCTAGTTTGTACAAAGTAATTAGCAAAGAAACCTCTGTAACTTGAATTCCAACGGTGGAACCATGATGGCCTTTTTGAATCAAGTAATAGACTATATAAAAAATGTAAATATGTATTTTGGTCTTATTTTGGAGTGGTTTTTTTTTTTTTTTCAAGAGGCCCTAGGCGAGTTTGCATACCCGACTAGACAATGAAATCAACAAATAAGTGTTTGAAAGGAGCATAGAATGGGGTGTTGGTGGTGCAGGGGCACATTGAAACATAGGTCTCTCACCTTTTCTTTTTGTTTTTTTGTGCTCCAAGAGAGCTCTTGTAAATAATAATAAGGGTCATTGGACCTAAGTGTGGTGGTTGGGGTGTAGGAGGTCAAAATGTCCTAGGTAGAGTGCAAAATGGCCTAAAAGGCACGGTATACCTTACCATGGGGTAATGGGTAGCTTAAGTGATGAGTAACTAACTTAGGAAAGGGTCTCTAGAAAAAAATTTCTAAGGGGTGACCTATTTGACAAGTTGGAAGTGTAAAAAGGCACAAGCAAGAAAAATTGCAAAAGTTGCTCTATTGCAATTTTGCAATTTTTCAAAAAAATGCTATCCTTTGCTAGAAATTGGAGTTTTTTTTCTTTAAAACATAAAAAGGCTGATGCAAAACATTAGGAGGGGAGGAAAATACGTAGGAGGAAGTATAAATTACTTCCCAAACCCTAAAGTGAGGAAGAAGTTGTCATTTTGAAAAAAAACAAGTGTTGTAGCATGCATTTTGAGAGCAAAAAAATTGGTTTTTTTCAATTTTGAGGTTTTCCTTCATTTTTTTTGCATGTTGTACCTGATATAATGTTAGATGGCATGATTTAGAATAATTTTTATTTAGGAAGTTTGGCTTGAAAGCATTTCGTTTGGTAGTTGTAAAAATCTTTTGTTTTTAGGTAGTTTGTTGTCCAATTTACAACACTTTGTAAAGAAAATGAGATAACTCACTATCCCATTGTAGGAATTGTATGGCCTTTTGGGGATAGTGAGTACACTAAATTTACTATATGAAAAAAAAATTAAGGCCCTTTAAAATGCTGGCAAGCATTTTTAATCTCTTGCCCTAGGCGAGCCAAAGCAAGCCCCATTAGGGAAGAGTTGCATAAATAAGCATTTTACATTGCAAGATTGTGGATTTTGTTGCAGGTTTCTAAAGGAGGTTGGAAGAAGAGTGAAAGGAGATTCTTTGGGTGAAAGGACAGTGCTCCACCAATCCATTTGGCTAAAAAACAAGATAGGACATCAGGTTGTCCTTTGATTCCTTGTAGCTTTATTTTGGAGCAATTTGGTGAAATTGGTAAGGAAGAAGGCTTCAGCAACCTATTTTGACATGATAAAGGAGTACATTGTAAGAGTTTGAGACTCCTTCCATGATAATACAAGTGGTTGGTAAGATTGGTCAAGAAGAACTAGTTTGATTGAAGGTTTTGAATGATCTTCATTGAGAATGGCAGCCTGGCACGTAGCAAGAAGTGAAAACTTCTCAAGATAGTGGAGAAGGGTTTAGGATTGGGGGATATTTTCTTGAAAAGATCCTATAAATCCATGTGGTGATCTTGGAGGACACCCTAAGTCTTAGAGGTAGACTGGAAACATGAATCAGTGATTGATTCATCCCTTCTCTCCCTATCAGTTGGGTGCAATACAAATTCATGGAAGGCAAGAGTGGTGAGTGAAGGAAATTAATTCTAGAAGATTAGTCATTTAGAGTCCATTTGAGTGGTGGAAGGAAAAACCCTCTATATTTCTATTCATACAAACAAGAAACCCTTGTAAATAGGCATATTTTTGGGAATCCCTTGTACAGATGACTTGGGTGTTGTAGACCTGAAAAATCTTCAAGGGGATCCAAAAAGGTACCCAAATCATAATGTTTTTTGAGTTCTTCTTAAGGGTTTGAGGATATATAAGCCAAAAATCAGTTTTAGAGGCCTAATTTGTTATGTCCTAGTAGCCCTCTTAACTATGTAATTTGCAAATCAATTGGAAACCCAATACTCCAATCCACTTAGTGATCCTAAAAAATATTGAATGAGACCTAATAGAAGCCTTGGAATTCAATATAGCCAAGAATGCACTCCTAGAAGCCAGTTGTGAAGAACGGTGCAATGAGAGCACTAGGGAGACCCCATGGTGAAATAGAGTTTTGAGTTGATTGGTGTGGATTAGTGTAATAAGGGAATAGAGAGAAGATTCCCTTGGAATAGGGTATAGGAGAAATACCCTAAGAGGCTAGGAGAAAGCTTGGATTAAGTTCTAGTAGTTGAGGCTAGAACCTTGTTGAAGATCCTCCCCATCATTTTTCCTCCAACTCCAAACTATTTCCAATACCAAACTGAAAGTGATTTTCTAGAACAATCAAAACTAACAACACCAGAAGGCTAGATTACCATGCACCATGCACCTAGTACATACCAACTATTATAAAGACTTAAAACTGGCTATTTTAGTCTACTAACTAGGCCTAGTTTAAGGCCATTTACAAAGCAACTCAAAATCCCTTAACTTTTGGAACTTTGATAACCCAAAAAAGTCTTAAGAGATGACTCAAATGCAAGGATTCTTTTATTTTTTTGGTCTCATGATCAACTTTACAATGGTTTTTACAAAACCTTCCTTTCTAGCCCCTTTACCCTAGGGCTTTCTATAAATCTTACTTTGCAATGTCTCTAGAATCCCAAAATAGTTCAAACACCTTCACTTTGGTTATATTAGATGACTTCCAATGTAAAATGAAACTCTTGTTTAGAGAAAACACTAAATCCACCTTTGGAGCAATCAATTTTGACTACCCAAACTTGTCTCCCACACATGGGAATGAGGTTTTAAACTCATTTAGACTCTCAAAACCAAATGAAACCCCCCTTTGGACCCTTTACATGACTTGATTAAGCCCATTTTGGTTTATATTGCCAATGTTGGCAATTTTACAAAATATTGCACTTTTAGTGCATTTTACATCTTTTAGAGGGCTCAATAGCCTTATTACATTATTTAATACCTTTATAGGTCTTTTCTATCCACCCTTAACCTAGGATCAATCCTGATGTAGAGGATAGGATGCTGGACCCAAGTAACAACCCAAAATGAGAAAATTTGTAACAATGTGCCAAGTGACCCTTCTAGGTCCTGATGGGAAAATCCTACAAACAGTCAACTCTAAGATGTTTTTAGGCTTTACTAGGTTTTTTCTACCCTATCTATCATGTTTCCATCAACACCTTTTAGTTTCCATACCTCCCAAGCCAAAATGCATAATTCACCCAAATGTTGTCAATGCAAAAATTGCAAAGTTGCATTAGCAACTTTTGCAACAATTTAGCAACTTTTAGGAAATAACCATAAAACTATCTATATTCCTATATTCCTTTGAGGTTTTACTATTTCCAAACCTTTTCTAAGTCATAGATTTGGAATCAAGTGAAAAATGTAAAAATTGCTCTTTTTGTGCAAAGTTGCATTGTTGAAAGTTGTAAAAGTTGCTCAAATTTGCAACTTAGTGGAAAAAAGATCATGGGATCAAACTATCTACTCTGTTAACTTCGAGTGGCTAGGTAAACCCTATCCTCAAATTTTTCCTATCTACTTTAGTGCTCGAACATTCTCAGGTATGGTGAACTGGAATGTCCCCAAGGGTCACTAAATGCCATAGGGCTGTGATCTTTGATAGGGCATATCTCGAAGCTCGTGCAAGGTATGGATGCGATTCTAGTTCCTACAAGACTGTGTTGCAAAGACCTACAATAACCTCCCTCTCTTTTTGGATATCACATTCCATTTTCATTTTACAATGCCATCTCGGGTGATGCTGAAACTTGCAGTGTTGGCTAGTACAAAGTTACCAACTGTCAAATCTCTCTCACCTTTCCTTGTGGGATCAAATTGTATACTTTGTTAGCTTTGAGTGGCTGAGTAAACCCTATCCTCAACCTCATCATGTCCCCTTCAGTGCTCTAACATTCTTGGGCACACCGAACTAGAATGTCCCAAAGGGTCACTAAATTCCATAGGCCTGCAATCTTTGATGAGGCATATCTTGGAGGTGAGGTCTGGATGTGATTCTAGTTCCTACAAGACCATGTTGTAGAGACCTACAATAACCTCTTTCACTTTTTGGAGATTAGATTCCATTTTCATTTTACAATGTCATCTTGGGTGATGCTGAAACTTGCAATGTTGGCTAGTACAAAGTTGTCAACTGCCAAATCTCTCTCACCTTTCATCATGGGATCAAACTTTCTACTCTATTATCTCTGAGTGGCCAGGTAAACCCTATCCTCAACCTCGTGTTGTCCCCTTCAGTGCTTGAACATTCTCGGGCACGCCGAACCGAAATGTCCCCAAAGGTCACTAAATCCCATATGGCTGCAATCTTTGATGGGGCATATTTTGGAGCTCATGTGAGGTATGGATGTGATTCTAGTTCCTACAGGACCATGTTGTAGAGAGCTACAATAACCTCTCTCGTTTTTTGGAGATCACATTCCATTTTTATTTTACAATGCCATCTCAGGTGATGCTGAAACTTGCAGTGTTGGCTAGTACAAAGTTGCCAACTACCAAATTTCTCTCACAATTCGTTGTGGGATCGAATTGTCTGCTTTGTTAGCTCCAAGTGGCTAGGTAAACCCAATCCCCAACCTCATCCTATTCCTATGTGACAATGGATAATCAATATTGACTAACTTTAAAGATGTTAAGAAAAGGGGAAATTTAGTTAACAATATTGGAAATTTAGTTTAAAACATTGATAAATTGTTAATGAAGATAAAATATTGAATGGACTTATATCAAAGGTAGTGATGTTAAAATAGAAGATATGAGTCAAAGGGGGATAAATGAACTATTGGCGAATGCTACTTAGGGAGAGAAGTGTTATAGTTAAGATATGAGTCAAGCAAAGACATGAAGTAGAGAAGTGTTGCAAGGAGGAGATGAATGGTTTATTAGTTCTATGAGTATTTTCATAAGGGGGAATATATAATAGAAAAAAGTGGAAACATTATTGTGTTTCATCATAATTTGAAGATGATAAATATTGGTGAATAGAGGAGGTCTGAGGCCATGCACCAATTCATGCACCAATTATCTAGTAATTACTTTGAAAACTAAACCTAGTGTGACCTTATTATGTCTATGTACTTTACATGGGTTAGGTGCTACAGGAATGGAATTGGGAATCTAGGCTTTGGAGTCTTAAATAAATTTCAAAAGGGCGTTTGAATCTACCCATAGAATATTTAGATTTCAACCTAAGAGGAATTTAAGTCCAGAAAATTAGATTAGGTGACCTATAAGGAATTCTATGATAGTCAACATTTTGTACTGTATGACAATTGGAGGGTTAAACCAAGAGTTGATTCTCAATCAGTTCAACATAAGGAAGGTGTCCCAATAGAAACTTGGCTTTGGTGAAGCCATTGGTGAAGAGTTAGAATTATTGGCTTGGAATAGGGCTAGTGTCCCTAAAACAAAAAGGTGTAAGATCTTGATTGGAGATATACTCACCTTGGAGGAGTTCACAAATGACCCTATCGCTTTAGATAGGCCACAAAAATGATATCCTAAAGGAGTAAGATATTAGGAAGGCCACAAGTTTAGTTTGGTAGATTAGGAAAAAGAAAGTGCTTAAACCTCACTTCTTGCTTAACATCTCTACATTAGTGAGGGGGAGATGAAGAGGATAGATGGCTACATAGATATGGAAAAAATAGAAATATGAAGGGGGGGGGGGGGGAATAAGAGAGAGTGAGATACAAGGATAACAGGAGCCAAAACTACCAAATTGCATTGCTTGAATCCTTCATTAGAAAATCGACACCCAAATTTGAATACGAGTCTACAAAACAACATGTTCCTTCCATTTGTCATACTCTTTTATTTCCTTTTAAAGATGCTCTATAATTTTCCATAACATGCATTGTAAATTCGTTAACAAGTATAGCTCCCTCTTACGAGTATCTTATGTGTCATCTTAGATTTGTCCCCCTCTCATGTGAGATATCTCTCTTTCTTATACATCATAACTATTTATTAAACTTTTATTTTTACCCTAATCTAGTTAATATAGAATAATAACAACGCATTCCAATCAATTGGTGATTATGTTACAATCATTAATGTATGAAAACACATAAAACTATCAGTGATCATGTTATATTTATGATTTTTAAAATGACCTTTTTTTGGAAATAATCCATCTTTTATCTACTATCTATGACATTTTTCAATTGATGATAAAGAATGGTGGTTATGTATTGAAGCTCAACAAGCTAATTGTGTTTTTTCTTCTTGTCTATATTCTTTTTGTAACAATGATTTTTTCTTCTACACAAACTTTGTGACCACTTGTGATCAATTTTTTTTCTTATTTTTAACATAAATGTTTAGAGAACTTTTGATCTAATTTTGTTGGATAGAGTAATTTCAAACTACTGATTTCTTTAATGGGGTTCCTAATAAATCTCAAGGTTCTCATTTAGGTGACCAATTGCTAGGAGGTCTACGAATATTGCCTGATAAAGTCTATTGCCAATCAATATTGTATCAAAAATTCAAACTAATTAGGTATTGAATTAAACTTGATAAAAAAATGATAGAGAAGGAAAACTTTAAACATGAACAAGATCATAAATCATATGACAATGACATATTGCAAATGATTAACTTATGCTTAAACAATGATAAAGTTTATTGTTAATCAATATTCTATCAAAGTTTTGAATAGATTAAGTATTGAATTTAATTTCATACATGATTTAATGTCATACATGAACAAACATGAACAAACAAATCATATATTAACCAATAATGTCATAAGTTGAATAATGTCATACATCAAATATAGAATGTCATATACATCAATTGTGTATCAAATATGTCCACTGATGCCTATATATATATATACATGTCTAGATCAACTACATCTTTTCCTTCCCACGAGGGGAAGGAAACAAGTCTCTCAACATCCTCTATTGTCATGTGGAGGGAGACAGTGGAGATGATGGGGCCCTCCTAACACACTCACTCGACCTCTTATTGAGGTTGTTCTCTAGCTCCAACTAATACAAAGAAAGTAGATATGAATCAATATTTATTATATATTGAAATCAGATATATGTATACACAAAATCAATTATTTTCTTACAACCAACAAATAGTCACTCTATAAGTTCACCTCAAATGCTCGTGGACGATCAGGCGTGACGAGACCCTAAAAAAATTTAATAAATATAATCACTTATAAATAACATTAGAAATTTTGAAATTAACTGTTATAAACAACAACTAAAATGAAGAAAATTCCTTCATACCTCTGTCAGTGGCTATGAGCTAGCCACAGCTGCGGCCACTCCACTATCAACAGATTGTCGCAGATGAGGAGGAGTGTCCAACATCATGAGCTACATGTCATACAATACACATTAAATCTAACATGAAACATAAAATAAATATAATCAAATGAATTAAATTAACATGAAACAACTGTACCTATGTGAAGCTCGTACGATGTCTATGCTCTAAGTCTGTGGTAAAGGTTGAGGGTCCTGTGGAAAACTGATGCACATGCATAATTTTTTTTGGCAATCCTTACTATGATTAGGTAGTAATTATATTTATTAATTAAAATGATTAAATCAATACATACCTCAAGACTCATGGAAGGGACAAAAAATGGGCTTGGAGGATCGTTGCTAGGCCCAGCAACACTCTGACCCTGAATTTTGAACAATGTCACTAGATGCTAATTAATTAATCATTCACTATACATATGAAATGTGATCAAATTAGTAAATTATAATTGTAATTTACCTGTGTGTCAATGCCAAATGTGTCGTTCAGGATCTGATCGGTGACAAGCCCATCATCCGCACCATCTCTAGCATGAGTGCCAAATGTGCATAGGGATCCACATGAAGTGCACATGTGACCATGATGCATAGAAGGCTCCCCCTCAACTAATGGGCTTGTGGAATGGATGAGGGTTTGTGTCAAAGCATTAATGGTCCCTAGAGTGCTAGCCTCTACATTTTCCTTCACAACTGAAGGAATAGTCACATGCTCGCACTGTGGCTTGACCATAGGTGCCCTAACTACATTACGGTCACGACATGCTCCCAGACTCTCAAATGATGACCCCCCACCTCTACCCTGGGAGTCTAATATATCAAAATAATTAGGGATCTCCCAAGGACAAACTCACAACATAATTTCTTCAAAAAATACATGGGGACCTCGTGATTGTTGCAAGGAGGGGCATCAAAAACCATCCACCATCTATCCCAAAAATTGTTTCTAATAGCATTGTGTATGCACCAATGGATGGGGAATCATTTAGTACCCAATCTAACAGTATTTTGCTGACCAAGTTTTCTAAATAATGCACATATACTACCTTTTGGTATTTCTTCTTTTTTAACATCTTCATATGACAATTTATTTGCATAAAATCTTTTTTGTTCATCCCTCTTAACCCACCAAATATCTAACTAACCACTAACTGAGGCTATCTGGGTGTTAATGGATTCGAGGGATGATGCCAATTGAGCCCTCATTAGATTGGTTTGCCTGGATTCTTTCAACCGAGCAATGAGTATTTCTAATTCAGTTTTGCCTCTCTCTATTTCATTTATTATATTTTCTCGTGTACCTGATGGAGGTCTTGCAATTGGTTCGAGTTGTGGAATTTGTTGTTCTTCTTGAGGAGGGTTTTGGTTTTGAGGGTTTTGAGGCTCTTGTGGATTTTTTGGTTGATTATGGACATTTCCTGATAAAAAATCAATTGAAATCCAAATAAATAAACAAATCTAAATGAAATTTGTAAAAACTCTACAAAAAAATATAAAAAACCTACAAAACAATATGAAAAACATATTAAACAATGAAAAGTTAAGTTTATATCACTTATGACATCATCGTGGGTGTGCTTGTTGTCTTTGATTTCATTGGTAAGGAGGCATATTAGCAAATGATGGTGAAAACTTGGGTTTTTGACCCGTGTACATGTTCTTCTTTATGGGAATAGCAAAAAATGAAGATAAAAATGATGGGCTACAGGTCTATAGCCCATCATATATACTTTTTTGATTATGCAAATAGCATGTACACACTATTGAAATGGGGAAAAAAGAAAAAACCTTATCACCTTTTTGGTACCACAACTCGGTGCATATGCCCTTATACCTTCTAGATTGTCAAGTCGACCCAAATTCAAATTACAATCACCAATATTCATCATCATAGTTGGCTAGAGTCAATACATAAAGTAATTAAGCTTCATGTATGCCAAAATAAGAAAAATCCTTCATAAGCCAACCCTACTTAGTAGAAACTAACTTTGGAACAATTCTCTATGTTAGCCAATAGAAGCTTGGTCAATACTACAAACTTGCATAAATACTTTGGCAACTGAGTGAACTTGGTGACTACTAACTCCCTCCAAATTTCCCTTCTTTAACTAAGTGAGCTCGGATAACACTCTCTTTTTCCTAAATTCCTTCAATGCCTGAGTGAGCTCGGTAGACACTGTCATTTGTTCAAAGTAAACCTATAAATGCTCGGTAGAGAAGGAAAACTATCTTCACTGACCAAGTGAGATTAGTAAGAACTGTCTGTGAATTGATATGACATTTTTGTAACATCAAAGACAACACATAATTAATCAATTGTATCCAACATCATCATCATTAATATAGGAAAAGACTCGATCTGCTAAAAGTGACAAGTTATCCCATGGATTATGTTGAGTCTCGTAGATGTTAAATTTTTTCTTCTTTCTTCTTAGATGTGTTTCTTGCAATGCACACATAGGGAAGAGCAGTAATGGCTACTAAAATTTTAAGGATCTCACTACCAAGAGATACATACTCGATGAATAGAGTTATAGATATCATATTTTTCCTCTGTAAGGATTGATTAGAGCTGCTCAGAAGCTCATATTGTAGGCTTGCTATAGAATGTATTGTAGATGGTCAAACTTATTACATGCTAGTGAAGAGACATTTAAGGAAATGGAAATCTCATCAAGCAACATGGCCTATGAAAAAATTGAAGGCTAAGGGATTCTATAGTTGAAGTTCATCTCATTCTGAAATTGATTTTGTAAGAAATCAATGATTTTCAAGCCATTTCTAGTCTACTATCAATAACTATTCAAATTAATAAATCACATTTAAAGAATATACTACTACTCTATTTGGTTATCATTTCAACCATAGTTTAAAATATCTCGAAGAAGGTCTGCACGGTGAGAAAATACATCCTGCTTGACCAAAAAATACATAGCTTTTGTGTCAAAATCTCAACTTAGAAGTTGGTGATATATCATTGAGAATTTGCATACTTCTCTTGAGAAGTTGAAAAAATCTCATGGCCAGCCTAAGAAGATACCATTTAGTGGCCCATTTAAAAATTTTCAGCCTTTGGATGAGAGGAGAAGGGTTTTGGTTGAGATAAATAGTCATTAGAAACCTTGTAGATTTATTGCAAGTAGATATGGAGTATATTCAAAGAGATATTTCAAGAAAATACTAGCTTGAATGAGGGTGATTTAGCACTAGGATTAGTGGATTGGATGAAAATCAAGAAGAGGGTAGTGAGATTAAAGACACTGAGAGTGAGGATATAGATGAGGAGGACTCATTTCTACTGCTAGCACCAACTATATCCAGGATGGATATTGAGTCACAACTATAGCCACAGTAATAGTGGACTACTAGGGCTAGATCCCCTCCCACTCCCATAGTTTTTATTAGAGCTACTAGGAAGGGGAAGAGGAAGATGTCCACTATTTTAATATTTTACTTGACATTTATATTTTTTTATCTTTTTACAAAGACAATTTTCTATTTTTATATTGCTTCAGAATTCAGAGTCTGACTATGGTTGTCAGTCATCAACTTTCTAGATGAGGATTAGGATGTGATTTCTCCTTAATTAGGGTTTAGTGGAAAGGTTTCATCTTTAGGATTTTTGAAGATCAACTATCTCAAGCCACTTGTATAGGTCATAAATTGATCCTAGAAGCCAAATTTTATGTATTTTAAGTACCCAAGTGGTATGTGTATGGGTTAGGAACATTTTCCACCCTTCTAGAACTTCCTAGCAACATTTATGACCCCTAAAATATCTCAATTTCTCTTTATTGCAAAAATGGATCATCTCCATGAGGTTACCCAAGTTTTCACTCTTTCAAAAGGTTGTCTTGATGATAGGGGCAAGTGGAGAGACCGTAGGAGGCTTAAAGTCAAGTTTGGAGTTATTGGTATTTTGGGTAGATAAGTTTAGAGCTATTTAGAGTCCATCTGAAGAGTTGAGGGTTGTTTACTCATTCTCTACATTTAGGGCCCATTTGGAAATGAGAATACAAATGGAATAGGCATATTGAAATCCTTAAAATTTTGAATTCTTTGTTTGGATGCACCAAAATGGAATTGGAATACGAAATAAAATACATTTCTAGATTTTGCCCAAAAATGAGGTTTTGTAATTCCACCTAAATAGGTGGAATTGGAATACATATTCTTATTCCAGCTTTATTTATTTTAGAAAACATAAATTTTTTAGTCCGCAAAATCTTGCTTAACCAAAAAAAGAATAGGAATATGTACCTCCATTTTCTATTCTAGGATAGCTATTCCTATTCTGCTATTCCTATTCCAAGAGCCAAACGAGCCCTTAGAGAAGTCAAGTTTGGAATTGCAAGAAGGAGAGGATTTATCTCATCTCAAAATTTATTGTCATAACCTTTGAGAAGGTAGGTTCTCCATTGCCATAAATATGTTCTTTGTTCATTGCTAGTATGTGTTGAATTTTTACATATTATAGCATGTTTGTGTTTGTATCATGTGAAGGATGGGTATTGTGGGTTTTATTTGATTTCTTTTCATGTTTCTTTTCCTTTTTTTATTATGGAAACTATCAAAAGATTGTTGGTATTGCTCACCCTTGGATAGGACAAAAGTGGCTATGTATGGGGGAAAGGCTTAGTTAGATCCCAATAGTGTAGAGTCTCTTCTCATGTTGAGGAGATGGAGGAAGCAAGGTGTTACAGAACCTTTCTTGTCAATGTAAAACTGATTTTGATCTGGGGAAACAATGCGCAAAAGGAATGGAAGTTTATGTGATTTGGTAGCCTAGGAAGAGGCATATGATTGTGTTCTTGATTGACATCTTCTACGTGGAAAAATCCACCTTATCCCTAGTCATAAGTTTATTATGAAATCTATTGTGCATACCTTGAATGAGAATTATATGTTGGGTTATGTCATTGTATTTGGATTATGAATATCACCCGATTGGTTACTAGTTCTCCTAGCTTGGTGGGTGGCCTTTCGAAGCCTACAATGGGAGGTGAGCTATCCATGGTTGTTCTATGTGTTTGAAGATTGCTTGGATAGATTCTCAATAGAGAAACCTGATTTTGGAGTTTTGATGATGTTCTTTGAGTCACCTTGTGTGGATATTTATCCATTATTTCAATCTCTTTTGTATTCTTACCTTCATGTAATGAGGAAAACATTGTATCTTGATTTTGGTTATGAAAGGGATCCAATATTGTGAATTGCATATTTATTAATAAGATAAATTCATTCCATGAAGAATCATGCATGGCATCATTATGTTATGTAACATACCCCTTACAGCTTCATGATTGACCTTGGTTTTTGAATGTAATGGAAAAACATAATAGCTACATGTTGAATTTACTCTTCACTCATCTCCATGTAATTTGAATTACAAAAATGGAAATGAAAGATTGATATTAGCAAGTTCATGATTCTTGCATAACAGTACTAAATCCAAATATAGATAGGACCCTAAGATTCTTAATTAATCCAGTGCTCATTTTAATACATGTATTTCATTGTTCATTTTAAAATTGGTGGAATAGACCCACTTAATAAGTCTCCTAGAAGAACTAACACATTTAACCTATGGATTTCCTAAGTTGTTAAATTAATTTTCTAAGCCCTTTGGAAATTAAATTATGCTATCCTTATGTTCTCTCAATGCTCACCTAATCTAAAGGTTCATAATAATAGTCACTAGGGAAGAAAAAAAAAGAAAACAAGACAAAACTTCCCAAAATGCATATTCCTCATACATTTTTTGGGAGAGCATTTTTCTCTTTGGAAAATGTATAGGCAATATTACTATCATCAAAAGTGAAATCACATGGAATATCCTTTGAATTATTCTCTTTCAAATTTTAAAATACAAGTATATTAGGAGGTAAACTAAATATAGACATTAAAGTCTTTAAGGCACTCATTCCCTTATTACTTATCCTTTTGTTTTAATATGTTAGTGAGAAAATAAAAAAGAGGGGATGGCACAGCAGGTGGTCCTCACCCCACCTCATATCATTGTTATCCAAGTTGGATGCAGGCCTTGATAGATGCATAAATGAAGTCAATTTTTTTTAAATGCATGTCCTTTTCATGCCCCACCCTCCTTGACACTGGCTATGGTTAAACTTATTTTCACCTAGCCATTGTCCTACATGTTGCCTATGTTCGCTGACAAGCATAGTTAGTGAAATAAGTTTATATTGTCATGCAAGATTAAATTCAAATTATAAGTAATACTTTATTCTTTTTTATTGAAACCATTTTCATATATTTTAAAGTGTGAAATTTTAAAGAATATTAATCATTTGTATTTTTAGAATGACATGTAAAAAATATATAATTTAGTTAAATTTTACATTATTAAAAATTTATCTATGACTTGATAATTATTATTTCATAATTGCTTAAATAATTAAAATAACTAATATATAATTAATATTTAAATGAAGCATGTTCTTGAATTTTACAAAATAGAGTAATTATAAAATATTGAAAATAATCATTAAATTAGACAAAATTAATTTAACTGATATCTATATTAATATTTCTAATTATAATTAGACTTAAATTTTCTATACTAATATTTATGTTACAGTGTATTATAGAATTTTTTTTTGAAAATAAAAAATTTAAGAAACTGTTTTGATTTTTTTTAAAATTATATATACTTTAAAATGTTTAATTTCATTTATTAGAACTTTGAGTTTTTTTATTTGTAAAAATAAATTATTATAAAATGTCAAAACGAATAAGATAATGTTAAAAGAAATAAGATGAATGAAAATATTTATATTTACATAAAATATTAATAAAATTGTTATAAAATATTTATAAAATTAATTAATTAATTAAAGGCAAAATTAGATTTTAAATTTTTTCAAAAAAATAAGAATGATTTTATATTGATTAATTTATCTTCTTTAATACATTTTTTAATAATTTGAGATTGATATGTTCCAAAAATTAAAAAGTATGAATAAAGGAAGTTAAATTTTTTTATCTATAGTTCTATTACATAAATTCAAATAGACGTACTTATATGCATAATGCCCTCTATAAGAAAAATATTTAATATAAATTTTTACTTGTACTTAAACTAATATTACATAATGTTAAAAATTTACAATATTTAAAAAAAAAGTAATATTAGATTTATATATTTTAGAAATTAAATTATATAATTATAGTTTATTTTTATAAACATTTATAAAATATAATATTGATAAAAGCTATTAAATTAGAAAAATAAATTTGTAGCTTTAAATTATATTGAAACTTTACCAATTTAATATTTATTTATTATTATATAATTAATTCAATTCAAATTGTAACTATTTAAATATTAAAATAAAAAATGTCACTTACTTTAGTCAATAGGCTATATGTGGGAACTTTGTTCCTGTAAAATTGCTTTTTTGGCTGGAAATTTGTCAACCTTTGACCGGGAAACTATCAACCATTGCCATTAATTATTTTCTGACCAGTTTTATCTCACTCCAACTTTAACTCTATTTTTTTGCCTATTTATTTAATTTAATTAGCTATTATCTACACTATTAACTCTTTTTTTTTTGGCAAAACTTTATATTTATATTAATAATCAACTGGTTCAAAGGGCTCCCGGAGAAAGAACCAGGAAATAAAACTCCATTCATAACCCATTTACAACAAGGAATAGAGTTTATCTGATTTAGACCTAAAGCTACCCAAGATTTCTTTACAAAGAGATGCCAAGGAACTAGATTACAAAGGAAGGGAAGAGAACAAACTGCCGACAAAATATGGGCCTAGGCAGAAATATCCTCATACATTACAAGAGTGATAACACCCATAACCCAATTATATATGAAATACATGGATACAATACATTTTTGAATCTAATCCACATATATGGGCCATCATGAAGAATCCAAGAAGATGCATGTAGACACCTCAAAATTGTAGCTAGCCAAAATGAGTAGGAGCAGCAAGCCTCAAAAGGCAATATGATATCCAATGAAAGAACTAACCAAAGAACCTACAAGTTAGTCGAGCCAAAAAAGAATAAGCATATGAAAAAACTTATGAGATGCCAACCCCCAAAGCCACATTGAGAGGGAGGGGAAAAAACAATGGACTCCATAACATATCAACATGTTCAAGAATGGGATCAATAGGACCAATAAGGGGAGAGGAAACAAAGGGAGAAAATGAGGAAGCTACATCAAAAGGGAGACCCATTGAATGACAAAAAGGAGATGAAGGCATGGGAGAACCAGCACCAGCCCCTGGGCTTGGAAGATGGTTTCGGTAGTGTGAGAGAATGCCAAGAATTGCATAAGATGATCAAGGGCAAGATGGAAGAAGTGGAAATGTAGTCTTTAATTGCAACAAGGACCATAACATGCTTGTCCAAATGAAGAAGAAGCTAATGCGGGTATAATCCAAAAACAAATGCTTCCACCTGCTAGAGATTGTACTTCTAAACTACAATGAGAAGGGAATTATAATGCAAATAATGTGGGAAAATAACCCAATTAGCAATTGAAACCAGCAATGATTAGGATTGAGACAAATCAAGTAAGTTTGAACAAAAGATGGAGACGATTTGGGATGGGAATATAATTTTTCCAAAATGGGGGGACAACATAGATTCCCCAATAAGTCGATGAATACACGTAGCACATTTTAGAAAATGAATATAAAACATAGTCACAAGGAATGCATCATTGGTAACGCCCCAAGAGGGAACTTCAAGCCCAGGAGTAGGAAGATGCATGAAGAGATTGAAAGGCTGAAACTTATCTACATAATGACTGAAAACCATAGCAAACAATCAGCAGGAGCAAAATAAGGGATAAGCCAAAAGACCCAGATAAAGAGAAATATATAATAGGGAGGGAAGGAGAAAAAATTTCCCATTCAAAAATATGATTGCAAAATAGATATCATGAAGTACACCAAATCGAGAAAAGGACAAAGATCTATTGTATGCAAATGAGTGGGAATGAGCCAAGCTATCAAAACACCTGCATACTCATGAAACAAACATTAGATATAAGTGTTGAGATGTGCAAAGAAAAAGAGAAGGAAGGATATTATGAGATCAATTCATTATCATCAATCCATACAAAGATGACATAAGATGGAATAAATATGTTAGCATAATGGTCAGTCACAAACGAGGTGACAAAGAATTTAAATAGACTCAAATTGTATCAAATTAAAGATCACCAAATGAGATGTTGGAGTCACATTAGTAGATGGATAAATAATATGACAATCATCTACCCCATAATTAGCAAGAAATTCTACTAAAGAATTACCTTCACAGAATGTGTGAGTGAGAAGTGTAGAACAAGAATTAGTATGCAAAGAACATTAACAAATAAAGTAAACATTCACAAACCAAAAACTAAATTCACATATATGCTTAGACAAAGAAAGAGGACAAGAAGTGCAAACCTCACAAGAGAAAACACTCCATGCTTTCTTGATTCTGTAGATGTGTCCTTTTTCTGTGGATGTATGCTCAAGATGCTCAAAAGCTTCTTCAATGGAGATGGGTAATGGAAAATTGGTAGCTTTGTGAGCTCTCAATTTGGCATTATAAGGGTAATGTTGATGGCTTTGGTTCTCAAAATAGCATGGTAACTTTAGCTCAAAGATTGTTGATGAAATGGCTTGGGATGGGATTCAATTTATAGGCTAAGGGGTAGAGGGATGGAGGGCTTAGATGCAAGGATGGATGAAGGCTTAAGGAGGGCTAGGATGCACTCAAAGGAGAGCACATGGATTGTGCTTGTTTAGCACCAATGGGAAGGTGACACTTGTCACAAGGAGGATGAGTGTGAGAGGGTATGGTAAAGGGTTGGTTAAAGGCATGATGAGTGGGGTTGAGTATGTAAGAGGGATGTAAGAGGAATGAGTGTGGAAGAGGGAAGAGTGTGGAAGATGGGTGTAAGAGTCATGAGTGGGCTTGTAAGAGTCTTTATGTTTTGTAAGAGCACTCGTGACTTAGTAGTTGGGTTTTTTGAGGGGAGACTTTGGTTTGGATTAGGAAAGTCTTAAACTTGTTTAAGGAATGTGACAACATTAGGGGGTGGATTAGGCTTGGGTTTAGGATTAGCTTAGGGATGTTAGAGATGTGCAAGTGGATGGCATTAATGAGGGTGGGTGAGTTAGTGGCTAAGCTTGGTTAGTATGGGTGGATGGGGTGGATTAGGCTAAATGGAGGATTAGAGATAGGTTAGGGGTTTTTGAATTTGAGGATTTCATTTATCAAATAGATTTATTTAATAAATGGGGATTTTTGGAATTAGATAGAAGAATAGGATTTAATTGATAAATAATAGATTATTTGATTTATCAATTAGGACTATAGATGATTAATTAAATTAATCAACTAGGGGATGACAAAGGATTAATTAAATAGAAATTTAATTAATAATGCCTTTTTAGATAACTAAATAGGATTACTAAAATAGTGTAATCAAATTTAGGTGTCTACAAGAAGAACATTAGAAAAAGAGCCAAGAAGGGATCATATCTGTGATAACACAGTGAATTTTCCTTTAAAATAAGTTCTCTGAATGCATGCATTAATAATTACAAAGGAATCCCCTTCTACATGGATATAATGCACACAAAGTCACTTACTAGTAGAAAGACCCTATAATAAAGCAAGAGCTTCAACAAGATTGTTAGTACCTAGGGTAATAGAGAAAGCTTCAAAATAGATAGCAGAGCCAAGGTAATCATGAAGAGAAAAATTGATCCTAGAATTACCTAGATTACCCTTAGAAGAGCCATTCAAATTTAGTTTGATAAAACCAGCTTGAGGAGGGGACCATTTAATAGAGGCTTGAGATTGAAGTCTATCCTTAGGACAAAGGGGAAATGGGAGAGAAGGGAACTTCAATCCCATCCAACTTTTAGACATAATATTATCCCAAGAAGAGAAACCCTGCTCCCCCATAAATTTATATGTATAAGAATTCATAACTTCAATAATGGAATGATGCATATTATTAAGCACAGTCTTTAGAGAAGAAGGTGAATTATGAAATATATGCTTAGTTCTTTCCCACCAAATAGCCCATAAAACTAGAGATGGAGAGAAAATCCAAATACATGAAAACATGGACTTAGGATACAAAATAGGCCAAGCTTGAAAAAGGTCCCACACAATTTAAGGAAGAGTTATCAGAAAGTCAAGCTTTCCCAAGACAAAGAGCCAACAATCCCAAGCAAAGGGACAATTAATAAAGAGGTGGTCCAATCGATTCAAGGGCCTAATTGCATAACACACATGAAAAATCATTAGCAATGTTGAGCCTAGATGACCTTTCACTTGTGAGGACATGATGTCTTAAGACAAGATAGGTAAAACACCTAGCCTTGGGAAGGACAGAGTTATGCCAACAAAAATAGAACACCCTTTGTTTCGATTTGACATTTTGAGAGGTAGAAATCAATTCATACCCCAACTTAACAAAATTCTTACCATCTAGAGATGGACACCAAAAAATTTCAATTAGAAGATTGAGAAAAGAAAATAGATTGATTTGAAAGAAAAAAAATTAGCAAAAGAAGCATCATGGGAATCAATGGGAAGGAGGGAGAAGTCAAGCTAAAGGACAGATCTAGAATGAATAGAAACCACAGAGACATAATTAACAAGTTTTAATCCCCAACATGTAATTGAGCCACTTTCCAAATATCAATGAAGGGTTGAATGGTGTAAAGTGGAGGTAAACCATTCCATGCGTCTAGCCAGAAATTGACCAATTCACCATTGTGGACTTTCCAAGAGATAGAGGAGCTAATAATATGTCGAGACTTAACAATAAAATTCCAAATGGCTAAACCTTTTGGGGGATCTATAACTATTAAGATTCTAGTTGGGTCATGATTATCAATATATTTTTCTTGCATCAATCAACATCATTTAGCATAATGTTGAGAAAACAATTTCAAAACAAGTTTACCACCAAAAGCCAAATTGCAAGCAACCAAGTTGTGAAGACTAACACCACCAATAGAAGGTGAGGAAGAAACTTTTGATAAAGATATGAGAGGGAGTATATTTTCACCCATCATATTGGCAGTTCAAGGAAAAACTTGGATTAACTTATCAATTTGACCAAGGATAGATTTTGGGGCTTGCAAGACTGAGAAATAATAATTAGGTATGGTTGATAATATAGTTTTGATTAACAAGATTCTACTAGAAAGGGATAACCATCTAGCCTTCTAGGCCAACACCCTGGATTTAATCCAATTGACAACTAATTGCCAATAAGCAGCCTTGTTTGACCCAATGAAAAAAGGGACACACAATTAAGTAGATGGGAGAACATTAGATGAAAAACCAAGAATCCTGGTAATCCTATTAGCAAGAGTAGGATCAATATGAAAGTAATATATTTTAGATTTTTGTGGATTAACTTTTTGGCCTGATGCCAAGCAATAAATATCAACAACTTTGCAGATTTGTTTGGCCTCAAGAAGGGATGTCATACCAAAGAGAAGTGTACCATCAACAAATAGAGAGTGTGTGACTATAATAAATATATGTAGAATGGTAACACCTAGCCATGAACCAACCAAATGAGAAACATTAATAGCTCAACTTAAGGCCTCAACCATAATAATAAAAAGGGAAGGGGACAATGGGTCACCTTGACTTGCCCCTCGAGATGCAAAGAAATAGCCCGCAGCAAAACCATTAATTAAAATAGAGAAATGGGCACCAAAGACACAATCCAAAATCTATTTACACCTAAATGAATTTAAAAAAAATAGCAAACTTCTTTAGAAAAGTGAAAAAGTAAGAAAATCAAATTATTAGAGCAGCAAAAGGAAAAACCCTAGGTTTGCATACGTGATTGGCATCGATACTCAAGCTCATTCGAATGAACATTCCAAAGAAAGGTTCTCTTCAACTATCCAAGACTCTCAAAATTCCAAATATGCAATTGAGATGACAAATAGCTTCTCCATCCTGGAGAAATTTGAAGGACAATATCATCAAAGCCAGCAAATCCAACAAGGGGCACACTTGCAACAAATTCCTTCAAATGGATAAAGACTTGCAACTGCAATTTCTATTAATTTCCTAAGCCTACTAGGTAGACCTCGTGCTTTCTTCACCATTTATAGCTTAGAAAATTAGTTTAGGGTATTCATCTTAACTAAGTATGCCCTCCCTCACTTTCACAAGTTTCCCCCAAAACCTATAAATTCATATTTCCATTCGTCTTATACTCAACCTCATTCAGATAGGCTTAGGTTTCTTCTAACATCTGATATTAATACTCTGAGTGCATATATCCCCCCACATCATCGTCCTACAATGGAAATGGCCCATTCTCCATCAAACCCTAAGAATCTTCATAGTCCATAGTCCCTGCCAAAATTTGAAGATAGCCCCTTTGTTATATCTAATAAGGAAGTTGATGATACTTAGCTTGAATGTCAAAAGGTAGGAATTTTTGTAGTTTGGAATGGTCCTAAGAAAGATATTTCCCTTCTCTCTGACTGGCTAGAAGAAAATTGCAATGAACATGTAAGTATATCTCACTTTTCTAATAGAATTCTCCATTTACATTTTTTGGATGATTATGTTAAAAAAGAATTTATTTTAGCTTCTGAGTGTTTTTTCAAAGGGCATGTTGTTAAATTTGTAGAATGGTCTCCTAATTTTAGTATAGATAGGTTAGATTTTATGATACCAAAAAGGTTTAATATCCAATCTCTACCTCCAGAGTTGCTCCAAATAGAGATACTTAGGTCTCTAGGATCTACATTAGAAGAGCTTATTAGTATTGATTCTACCTTTCAGTGTTGTAATAATGTGAAATTGCTCATCAAGAGAAAGTTAAACTAGTCAACACAAATAAATAGGAAAGTGGTAACTAACAAAGCTACATCTTTGAAGGTAAAATATCAAAGATTATAAGATTAAATGACAATAACAAAATTAAATTCAAGACACTCCCCCTAACTTTAGATATCAATAGTAAATTCCCATGGATAAGAATCTTGAGGAAGAGAAAGAGTCAAAGGAATCTAGATTAGGACATTTCTACAGCTTCACATGATCAATTTGAGTTTCAGATAGAACCATTTTGCACAAAAGGGGCAGGTAGTGGAAGGATAGATGAAGTGCCAACAGAGAAAGTTAAGTTAAAATTAGTCATAGTGGCCGATCACAAGAAGAGCCTAGAAATGTCAAAAGAGGACAAGCTCATTAGGAAATAGAGATCTAAAGGAAAGAAAAGAACTTCAAAAAGTAGCTTGGGACAAAGTAAAATAATGGAAGATGGCAAAGTCAAGAAAAATAAAGGAAATAGAGATCCACTACAATCACAAGAGCAACTGGCATGTAAAGAAAAGGAAGTGGAGAATTTAAAGTCTATGATAGAAAAGTTTAGGAAATAGATTCTTCTCATAATAAAGGTTCTGTTGGTGTTTGAAAATGTTACCCATTTCCAATTACCCTGATGAGAACAAATCACATCTAGGGGCAGCTAACTCCCATTTTCAACATGCCCATTCAGACACCAGGCCAACTATAAGGCTATACTCCTTTTGCACTTTAGGCTCTGCAAAACCTAGGCGAGTGAACCTCTTTAGATATGACTATGTGACCAGTGCAATAACCATATTTAGGATCTAGAATCATAGATGAAACCCCTAATATCTCCTAGTGGTTTATGAAACAACATAGATTCTACAATAGCTAGGTGCAAACCGATATTATTCATAAACTGAGTGAGGGTTAAAACTTTTATGTCCACTTCAACATGAAGGGAAAATATTGATTTATATTGAGGAAAGACAACATGTTCAATATGCAGCAAAAACTTTTAATGATCCTATAAAAGACTAGAGCCTTATCCATTAGGGCAATCCTACACTCCAGAATTATGCATCCTTGAACATCAATTAACATATGGCATACGTTAATACATTCATGTTCAGTATGTTCATCTTATGAATTAGACAACAATATCCAACATAACCCCATACTTTCTCACATCCTTCTTAATTGAATCTGCAACCTTGTCTGAAACCACAAGCAATTATATGACTCGTTGAGTTAAAGGCAAGCAAATTTCAAACATACAACCGGGCAATTGCAGATAGGTTCAAGATCTTTGTTCTTGAACATATAACATTACAAACTCAACAAGAAAGGAGACAAAATTATATTGAAATTCAAAACCTTCTGCACATTGTATTTATCTCCTTGAAATAAGTACATTAGGAATGCATAAAACAAGATACAAGATCACACTACCGAATCAGAACTATCTATGAAATCCATATGTTGTTCATACAAGACATGCTGGGTATGTGGCTTTCATAGCCTGAGCAGAGCTCTAAGAACTGGAAAAAATAGGAAAACCCACCCAACACCTCCTCCTCTCTCTCTAGCCTTGGGATCTCAATTAAATACTGTGAGATGCAACAAGCTTCAGGCATAGAGAACTGACAAGTGTCCCTTACAAAAAGATATCATAAGTTTGTAATGGAAGAAGGAAGAAAATGATTAACAGAACATTATGTAGATCAAATATTCTCCTGTAAGCTCCTTTTCTATTACCACTTTTTATTGATTCGGCTCTACCACTAATTTGTTGTGTGCGCAATTGCTAAGACCACCCTATTAATGACAAAATCAACTCTGAAAAATATGCACCAACCTAGGCCCGTGGGTTTTGTCAAGATGACTACTGAATGGGAATCATCTTTACTTCCCACTCTTTACTGATCATGCCAGGCTTCAAAAATAACAGAATCATTACCTAGCATGCAGTACAGAAGCTGGAAAACAATGTGGTTACAAAAAATAACAAAATAGGGATGCTCTGATCCCCAGCCACGTCTGCTTCTTTAACCAACTTCTTGCCAAAATTTTCCATCCACTGACACAACAAGGGGGGACACACACAAAAAATGGAAAAGATTATACCCAAGGGTATAAAATCTTCCTCGCCCTCTTCCAAAACTATGCACAGGGTCTCAAATATTTCTGCTACCCTGGCATAAAACTAAGATGCTTTGAAAATTTGTTTAAAAGATGATGTTTCTGCTAAAAAGGTTGTTAGCTTACAAAGTCTATTCCTTGTTCTTCTTACCACCTTGGTGACTTGACCACGACACCTGATTACTAGCTTTCCTCTATCAAAAAACCACACACAAGCATACAAAGCTAACCATTTTCCTTTTCTGAACCATCCTCTGATAATAAATAAATCATTTTTCAAAGTATCAGTGTCCCAAAATGCACTACTCTTAACGAACAATCCTCCCACTATCCATACCCTCAGACTTAGTGAAATCTTTAGAAACGTCCTTTGAATAAATCACCAGGACTAAAAAATGCAGAGACTATGGTATACAAATTTACCTGAAACCTTTTCTTTTATCTCTGTAACTTCTGCATTTTATTCTTGAGCCAACTACTTGACACTCATGCCAAATTTATCTCAATCCCAGCAGTAATTTTCCGTTCAAAGATGACTCACAAATTTCTACTCGCACAAGTTGATATTGGGAAAATCTCACTTGTTACACCCTATTCTTTACTTTCGCACACGAAGGTTTTCATGTCTTATTAATATGCCTAATGATACCACCTTCAATAGTAAAATATGCACTGTCGATCTTGAAGATTTTATAAGTTGAAACTGTGAGCATGACGACTTCTAAATCCACTAGGCAAGCTAGTCTAGGACAACCCAATCATAATTAACCATGTGTGCAATTTATCTTTTAGTGGGCGCTTCTTGCTTCTAAGAAATGCAAATGCGCAAGAACCGTAGATCTGAATTGAATCAATGACCTGAGTCTGTCCCACATATCAGGCTTACGCACTCTCGCATTTCTTATCTTGTGAACATGTTGATATAGTGGGCCAGTGCCCTCCATCGATCTAAAGAAGATCAACGGTTGATGAGAGAAATCTTGAATAACCATTGCACTGTTCCTTTATCACGTGACACTTCAAAATGGAATGATTTGGTTAATTGCGATATGGGTCCACAATCTTTTTACCCACATTATAAAATCATACGGATATAAAACAATGCAAGCAAGCACTGGCCCTTGATGCTGGCTTAGATCGATGGTGATTCAAATTTCAATAACAGGTGACCCATCACAATGATCCTGACCAATGAGAAAATACCTTTTATTGCATGTGTTCTGACAAACCTGACCACGGCATTCAAAACTTCGGTGCCCATGACATCATTACTTCCTCGCTTGGTCCAACTATGCCACGCGTTGCAAAGTGACATGCCCACAATATTTATCTACCTCTCATCTTGAAAATGCGGGTATGCCTCATCCGTTGATCTCACATAGATCTACGATGTTCATGACTTGTCTTCTTCGCTCGTACGAACATCTCCTTATGTCTTTATAAGGGATAGATGTCACTTATGCACTTGCCCACATTTCTTATCTTGCGAGCATGCTAAAAATGCGAGCCAGTGCCCTCTGTCAATCTAAACAAGATCTTCAATCGCCGAGACTTGCATTGTAAGTTTGAAAAGTAATTTTTTGGATTTAAAAATGCGTAAACCCTGATTACCTTAAACTTTAGAATAGGTTTAATCAAAACATTATTTCATGTTTGCCTAAGGTTTAAAAAGGCATGCCTTGAGCAAGAAAATGAGAAGGGGCTAAAGGATTTCAAAGGACGTGGTGGATTTGTATAAAATAATAGGTTCTTGACTAAAATCTGCATATTAAATGGGGTAGAAAGTAGATTTAGGATTTGTTCAAAATAAGACTTTTTCATATAACTCAGAATGAAAAATTATCATCATGGAAGGCTTAGGCAAACTGAATGAAAAGTGTCAGAGACATTGAACACTTTAAGGATCTCAAATGGAAAGTCGAGTGCATATTCAATTATGGGCATTCATAGGGCTTAACTTTCTCTAAATTTCAAAAGGATGCTCAAAATGGGAATGCAATTTTGAGCACCAATAGGTTCTACAGAGCATAATTTGAGTCCTTTAGGAGAAGATGTCAAAGATAGAATGGAATTAATATTACAAAAAACAAAGGTAGAATGGGACAATAAAGAGGGAAATATCGAAGATATAGAGAATTATTTATTATTTGATCCAAAAAGAAAAAGTGAAGATGAATATAAAACTTAGAAGGATAAGAGTAAAATAGAATAGGGCTAGGTGCAGGTGTAGACATAGATGATAGATGATAAGGAAGAAACTTTAGTCTCTCACAACTTATACAAGTTTTGGTAAACTCTAGCAACCTCAATAAGCTCTCCTTTCACTTTGGTCAATGAGCAAAATGATAAGGAAATTGATACAAGGAAAGAAGATAAGTCTCTTTCAAGGAAAGTGCAAGATTTCTTAAATAAGGATATCAATTTGGACCCAACAATGGAGAATATGAGCATATAACAATTAGAAGAAGACATCTGTAATCTTTTAACTGATGAATTAATTTAGGTATTAGCTTTGAGAACATTCACAAAAGTACTAAAGCTCAGAAGGAAGATTTAATTCAAAAGATTCTTAAATTAGGAGGTAACAATTATACCTGTATAGATCTTAGAAGAGATCTATTAATAATTGAAAATGAGGAAAATAATATAAGGCAAGCTTAGAAAAAGGAGCAAATAATAGGTATAGAGCATAATGAGAAAGGAAAAAGCATTGAAACAAAACAAGCTTAGATATAGAGGTGCAAAATCATAATGGGCTTATAAATTAGATTCTAAGAGAACTTGAAAATGAGGAATTAGATAGGAACCTTGGTGATAAGTCTACTACTATTCAGAATGCGAAATTTTTTTTAGATCAACTTGGGATTCAAATGAATCAAGAAGGTCTTAAATCTCCTAATTGCAACAAAATGAAAGGTAAAAGAGGAAGAAGATACTTAAAAGAACTCAAGGAAGTAGATGGACATAGTAGAGAACAACAAAAGATTGATCAGTTATTTAACAATGGGAAGGGGAAGTGCCTTCCCAAGGAGCCATGAGAATTACAACATGGAATGCTAGGGGTCTTAATGCCCCTAGTAGAAAAAGGTTACTAAAAAAAAATCTTAAAACTTTTAAATCTGATATTATTTTAATTTAGGAAACAAAATTAAATAAGTTAAAAGGAAATAAATTAGATAAGATGTTAGGTCTCTAAAATATTTTCTTTTAAGAGTTGATGGGGGCTTCAGGAGGATTAGGAATTTTTTGGAACCCCAGGAAGGTTTCCATAGATGTTTTAAATAGTACCAATAATTGGATTGGTGGTAGTGTACAGAGTTTAAAATTAGATCTTAAGTTTATTATCATTAATGTCTATGGTCCTATTAGTAATTTAGGAAAAAAAGGTTGTTTGGGAAGATATTGCCAAATTTATGAATAAATTTGAGGATAGTCCATTCCTAGTAGGTGGAGACTTTAATATGATTTTAAACATAAATGAAAAAGTGGGAGGGAGTTAACAAATCTCTCATGCATCCAAAGAATTCAAAGAATGGTGTGATAATAATAACATGATTGATATCCTAATTAGTAATGGGACTTTTACATGGAATAATAGGAGGAAAGATTTCTCTTACATTTTCCAAAAACTAGATAGGTTCCTTATTAAAGGTGATCTGGATGTTAACAATTTGTATTTTCAATCCTCAATCTTGCCGATTGTTAGGTCTAATCACTATCCATTAGATTTGAATTCTTTGAGCCACATAAACCTACTAGGAATCCATTTAAATGTGAAAAGATGTGGTTTTTAGACCCCAACTTCATCAATAATATAAAAGAGTGGTGGGCTCAAGATAACTTTGAAGGTTCAAAGATGTTCATTTTCATTTCCAAATTGAAAATGCTTAAGGAACAAATTCTCAGGTGGAACAAGGAGCACTTTAATAATATATTTAAAGAAAAACTAGAAATTGAAAAGCAACTAAAGGACTTAAACTTAGAAGTTATTAAGAAAGGTATGAACAATGATAGTTACATGTTGGAAAAGGAACTAGTGGCAAAGCAGGAGGATATTCTATTGAAAGATGAAACTTTTTGGAGACAAAAGTCAAGAGAGAGATGGTTAGAGGAAGGGGATTGAAATATGAAATTCTTTCACAACTCCACTATATACAACAGATCCAAGAGAAAAAGATCATGCATTAAAAATCACTTGGGTATCTTAATTGATAAACCTAGTGAAATTATAGTCACCTTTGTCGATTACTTTAAGAATATTTTAAACAATTATGAAGGGTCCAATAGAGCAGTGCAAGTTAAGCTCCTCAAAGTAATCCCAAAGATTGTTACAACAGAAGATAATAGGATTTTAAATAAACCTATTACTTTGAAAGAGGTCAAGTCTATAGTCTTTATTATGAATCCAAATAAATCACTGGGCCTAGATGGCTTTCAAACCTTCTTTTTCCAAAAATGTTGGGATATTATTGGTATAGATCTCTAGAAAGCTATTGAAGCCTCTAGAAATGGTGGTTTTTTTCTATTGAAAATCAATCATTCCTTTCTCACTTTAATTCCAAAAAAATTAGAACCTGAGACCCCATGAGACTTCAGACTGATCACTCTTTGTAACACTATTTACAAAGTGTTCTCTAAGGTCTTAGCTAATAGACTTAAGGGTATCCTCTCAAAGATTATTTCAGAGGAAAAAACATGATTTGTCTCAAATAGGTCCATTCTTGATGGCATTATCACTATCCAAGAAAAAATTCACTCTGCATGTAAGAACAAAGAGGCTTGCATGTAAATATGAAATTAGACATTCAAAAAGCATACGACATGGTTGATTGGAGGTTTCTTTCCAAGGTTCTTGAAGCTTTTGGATTTTTCAATCAATGGATTAACCTCATTTTTAAATTTATATCCTCTCCCAAAATCTATGTCCTCATTAATGAAACACTAAAAGGTTTTTTGATATATCTAGAGTATCAAACAAGGAGATCCATTATCCCCTTCTCTTTATATTATCATGGCGGAGGCTTTTGGGAGAGCGATGGCTGAGGCTCATAAGAATCAAAAGATTTCAGGTAGTACTGTAACCAGCAATGTGCCCAATATCACACACCAAAAATATGTTGATGACACTATTCTTCTTGGAAAAGGTACAATATCTAAGCTTATGAGTATAAAAAGCATTATTAATTCTTATATGGTAGCATCAGGGTAGAAAATGAATGAGTTTAAATTTGAGATTTATTTTTTAAATACTAGACCTAAAATAAAACTTCAGATATGCAAAATCATGGGGTACAAAAATGGGTCATTTCCCTGCAAGTATTTGGGAATTTCCCTAGAGAAAGGTCTAAAATCTAGTAAGGTCTAGTCCAACGCACTAGAAAAAATGGATGTGAGGCTTGGTAGCTAGAAGGAAAAATGGCTGAAAAAGGCTAGAAAGAGCATCGAGATCAGATCAGTGTTATCGACCATTCCGACCTTTCCTCTTTCTTGTGTTCCTCTTCCCAAGCAAATTTGTCTAAAATTTGAATCTAAACTCAA
This sequence comes from Cupressus sempervirens, assembly GCA_028749045.1. Classification (NCBI taxonomy): domain Eukaryota; kingdom Viridiplantae; phylum Streptophyta; class Pinopsida; order Cupressales; family Cupressaceae; genus Cupressus; species Cupressus sempervirens. Next base: position 614,067,808 of record CM053786.1, on the reverse strand, counting down.
GAATTTTCTTTGGAATGATTTTGAAGAAGACAAGAAATTGGCACTCATCAAGTGGGAAAATATATGTAAGCCTAAGGATATGGGTGGTTTAGGGATTAAGAATTTACAATGGCAAAATGAAGCCCTAGGTGCCAAACTTATATGATACCTTTATAAGGAAAGAGAACATAAATGAGCCAAGATTCTTTATAATAAATATCTCAATGTAGATGACCCTCTTTCAATTTTTAGGATGAAGACCTTGCCCAAAGGTTCTGAGAGCTAGAATTTTATGATAAAATGTCAAAATTTGGTTTGCACGTTTCTTACTTGGGATATAGGTAAGGGCAATGAGGCACTATTTTTGGAGGATTCTTGGGATGGACATCCTCCTCTCTAGAATAGTTCTATTCCTAAGGAACTTAAAGAAAAGTTATGTAATCTATGGGGAAGCAGAATCTGTGACTACAAGACTAAGGATATTTCAGATGGTAAATCAAGACGAAGATGGAAATATTTGGATGGTTTAGGTTTGGATTCAGATGCAATTAAAGCCTATGAAAGGATATTAGAAGGAAGGAGGATTAAGAAAACTGATAGGAAAGATGAATTGATTTGGGAAACTTCCAATGATGGGAAGTATAGTGTGAAAAGTGGTTACAAGGCTTTGATTCGTTGTCAACAATGTGATAAAGTGAACATTCCACTTAAACTATGCTGGGACACTGCATGCCTCGCAAAGGCAAGATTCTTTTTATGGTTGGATTTTCATAATAGAATATTGACTGCTAAAAGGTTACGTAAACTTGGTTTCCATGGCCCTTCTAGATGTGTGTTATGTAAGCATAACTATGAGGACTTGGACCATCTCTTATATTAGTGTCCATTCTCCCAAAGATGTTGGGAATGGCTCAAGCACATGTTAGGATGGTTTATGCCCTTGTCAAAATCCTTCATTGAACTCCTCAAGGGATAGCCCTCGAATATGGTTAATGGCATTTATAATAAACTTTGGAACATATGTCCTTCCATCATGGTTTGGGAAATTTGGAAGGAAAAGAATAGACATATTTTTTGCAATGAAGAAATGTAGCCTAAAGAGTTATTAGTTAAAACAGAAGCTAGCATTGTTGAAATAGAAAATTCACACCTCAGAAAAGTAAGTAAAGAAGAAGGTTCCTTCTCTAATTAGGATGGTCAAATGAAGAAGAATTGGTCAAAATTGATTAATCCTCCTCTTCTCTATACTAGGAAAAGTTAGGAGGCAAGAGAGAATTGTAAATAGGAACCTCCTCCGAAAGGTTGGGCTAAGCTAAATTTTGATGGTGCTACCAGTGGCAACCCAAGAATGGAAGGCATTGGTTGCATCATTAATAATGACACAGGTCATTGGGTAGCTAAAAAAGCTATGTCAATACAACCCACTTCCAATAATCTCGTAGAATTAGAGGCTTTGGATCAAGGTCTGTAGAAGTGTCATAAGTTAGGATTATCCAAAGTTATCATAGAAGGAGATTCTTAGATTATTTTAAATGCAATTAGGAAACAAGTGACTCCTAATTGGGTTCTTAACTCCAAGTTAGAAGAAGTCCTTACACTTTTAGATCAATTTGTAGACAGTAGAATTTGTCACATTTTTCGAGAAGGTAATAAAAAAGCTGATTATTTAACAAATTTGGGGGCAAATGGTGTCAATTCCTTGGTAATCAAGGATGTTCCTTCCTTTTCTAGTTTATAGGTTTAATGACTTACCCAGACTTCCTTGCTGGTGTGCCCGTCTTTTATTATCTTTTTTATTTTTACATTTATTTATATGATTATATGATTATATATATATATATATACACACTTTATATATATATATATATATATATATATATATATATATATATATATATATATATATATATATATATATATATATATATATATATATATATATATATATATATATATATATATATATATATACGGATTCATAAATAGATTATATTTTTTCTTTATATATTATTGCTCTTTTTATCTTAGGTTTTTCATTATAATATACTATTTTTTCTATCTTCTTTCTATTTTAAATATTTATAGATATTTTTCATATATATTTATATAAATTTATATATATATACATACACACACACACACACACACACACACACACACACACACACACACACACACATATGTAAGGTTTCACAAATAGATTCTCATATACTAGATTATATTTGTTCTATCTATTCTATTCTTTCTTGGGTTTTTTACTTTTATATTCTATTTTTAGGATGTTCATGGTTTATATCCTATATATTTTCATCATTTCATTGAGTGGTCATTTAAGGGCTTCTATTGGTTCAGTTGTCTTCGATCATTTTCCCTATATTTTCATCATTACTTAGTGTTTAAGACCACCTCGTGTTTAGGTTAATGCGAGTGACATTAGTAGATGTCATCATGATAGGGTGTGATTCTAGAGGTTTCAGAGGTCTTTATCTTCTTCTAGGGTGTCACCAATTTTCATTTTCAACTTATGCCTTTTCTTTGAGAATAGATTCGAATGTCAGTGTTTACCATGCTACTGAAAATCGCACCATGGCATTCCTTGGCAATGTCAAACTAGAACGATGGAATAGAATTCTTAGACTGGTTGATGACATGACTAGTATCACGGTGAGTAGAGCCATTGGAGAGGGGGTTTTTGATTACAAATGTTCATGGAGGATGAACAGTGACATAATTGGCTCTTTCATTGGTTGTATGGCAAGAGTAAAGATTGATCTGAGGGATATTATCAGTCTATGTTGCAGTATCTTCTGTAGGATTTGAGCAAAAGCACACAACAAATCCACGAAGCCCAAGAAAACTTGCATGCAAAAAACCTATCACAGAGAAGAAAAAGACAAGAAGAGGCAAGGGTTTGATTTGGAAAAACTCAGAAGAAGAAAATATTATTCAACAGATCTTCATAATGAAAAATACAAAGAGATCAATCCTTATAAAGGAGATCAAAACTCGAAAAGGGTAACCTAAAGCCTAAAAAAGCTAGGTTGCACAATATAATTAATAAAATATTAATTATATGCACCTACAAGATAGCTTAAGCAAACTAGAGTAATAGGAAACTTAATTAATTAAATCAAAGTGATTTAATTAATAAGTGCAAACAAATAATTACTCTAACACCCCCCCCTTAAGTGAAGCTCAGGAGGTAAGCTAACCTAGCATAGCTATGAAAGCAGGAAAATTGGGTCTCGGCAACAAGGCCTGATCAGGTACCCAATCACAAAAAATTCTCTATAAAGAGGAGAAATGGAGAAAACCACATGGGAAAAACCCTACTCCAAAAAGAGAAAGCAAAGAATGTTCCAGAAGAAAGAACAAAGAGAGAGCAGAAGAGAATCACTGAAGCATGAAGAACCGCAAAACTCTATCAAAATGCTGATCTGTAGAACCTCCATGGAAATAGAAGGCATGAACTAAGCATGTCCATATGGTAGATGATCCATCTCACCGAAATGCATAGGTAGCCAACCACTACAATCACCTAGTATGTAGGATCAGGTACTAAATACATAGCTCACACCAATGAACCATCAACCAAAGAAGCTTAGAACAACAATATAACCCCTGCTTAATGTAGGTGGGGTGATAGGCAGCTGAAAAAGTGGGCCAAAAAATCTCCTACAACACAGGAACTAGACACATCGAGAGTGAGGTATAGACACCAATAAAGTCGCGTGTCATCGACACTGCATGAGGCAAAAGAGAAAGAGAGCCTATAAGTGGCAAACAACTATCCCCCCCATGGCACTTTATAAAATAGTGTGAGTACAATGAATCAAAATGATGAAAAGGATCCCGAAACGTAAGAGTGGCACTTTATCTTAGTGTGTTGCATAAAGATGGTTACAATGAATATCAACAATGATCAGAAAAAACATAAGGCTGAAACAATAGAAGGTAGAGCCCAAAACGAAGCAACTGAAGCAACAAAATCGATCTCCAGACCTAAAACAATCAGGATATCCACCAGAATGCTAAAATGAAAAAGATTGACTAGGATGTGCCTAGAATAGAATCTGGAACAACAACTAGCATCACTAGAAAGAGCACAGAAAGAGCTTTCCAACAATATAAAGAAGTCCAAAATTGGAGATTAGATGCTCAAGATACGCCTCCCGGAGTGCAAAATAGAACATCCAACTTTGACTTCCAAAACAGGCAACCAAACTACATCAAAACCAAAGAACATCTATACCAGCATCTCCGTCTTGGAACCAGCTTTCCAGCACATTTTTTGGATCAAAAGAATACGTTCGTATGCTCGAGTTACGGAAGAAAAACCTCCAGGGCCTCTAAAATGCATGAAATTTTTTTTTTTTTAATAAAAATAAAAATAATAATAATAAATTAAAAAATCTCACCAACCGCCGACGGAGTGGTGGCCTAGCGGCAAGAGGGTGGAAGGCCACCGCAAGCGGAGCAACAGTGGGACTACGACGAGAGCCACTGGTAGAGCCACTATAGGCCATTGGGCGGATCGTCAGTGACAACTACTAGTGGTGGCCGCCAGCGGTGATTGTAGTGGGAACTGCTAGTGGTTCCACCATGGTTTGTTAATCACCGTGCTTTGAAACGATGCAAAAAAAAAAAAAAAATTGTGATTTTTAAAAATATTTCCGCGTCTTGGATTGCGTGCAATGGCTGTATGGCCCTGTACGGCAAAAAAATTTGCCTCCCAGATCAATGTTGTCCAAATCGAACAAATTTTATATCAAAATAGGGGTTTTGATGTCTTCTGAATCCATCTGTGAGATCTTTTTGGCCTCAAACTACTCTAAAAATTAGTGACCCTCCTGTTTTATCAAAGAAAGCTTAGAAAAACACTAGATCTGATCCGCCAAACCCTTGTTCTCCCTTTTTCTTAAAACATCGAACAAGCTATAGCAGATCTGGCTCTGATACCATGTGGGATTTGAGAAAAAGCATACAACAAATCCATGAAGCCCAAGAAAACCTGTCACGGAGAAGAAAAAGACAAGAAGAGGCAAGGGTTTGATCTGAAAAAACTTAGAAGAAGAAAATATTATTCAACGGATCTTCATAATGAAAAATACAAAGAGATCAATCCTTATAAAGGAGATCGAAACCTGAAAAGGGTAACCTAAAGCCTAAAAAATCTAGGTTGCACAATATAATTAATAAAATATTAATTATATGCACTTACAAGATAGCTTGAGCAAACTAGATTAATAGGCAACTTACTTAATTAAATCAAAGTGATTTAATTAATAAGTGCAAACAAATAATTTCTCTAACATCTTCGACCCAGTTTGGAGGAAAGGTCTCGAGCAAGATATTTACAACATAGATGATAAATGCTACATTCCCCTCTCGAAGAAATACATGGAGCTCCCATTGGGGTCACCTGATTTACAGATAGCCTATAGGCATCCTTCAATGGTGATTTGTGAGAACTTTTCCTTTCACCAAGAATGGCCTAAGATGGAGGCAAGCATTCAATTCCTCCTATGGTGGAGAGGAATTGTTGAGGAAGAAAGCAGAGCATGGTTGAAAAACTACATGAACCTATTCAATGCTTATATTCAACTTGGAGTGGTCTTCGATAATCTTGATGCCCTAGAATTTTGCACCCCGAATTCAAAGAAAACTAGTAGGGCTAAATGTTATTTCAAATTCCCTCTAACTTTTATATTGAGAAACCTAATGATATTCTTGAGGTCATTATGGTGTTCTAGAAGAAAGCTTAATGTTGATGTTTCTGAGGAAGTTTTTCACAAGTTTTGGCAGATAGTAAGTAGATATTAGGTCTCAAGGTTTGGTGTTTTCTCAAATTATTGTAATTATTAGCTTACTTGTGATAACTTAATATGTGGCCTCTATAATCATGATCTCAGGACTCTTGGTATATGAATTCTCATAGATGTAGATACATGATATTTCGGTCTTACCCTAAATTTTGTATTTTATAACTTGACTATATAGTTAATATTAAGTAGTTTACTGTGTTACATTATCCCTTTGATTTCTCTAGTGTGGATGCCCTCAAGGCTTATGATATTTAGTAGATTAGTCCATTTACTCTATTTTGATTTAATGATTGATGTATTAAGATTTAGATGCCAGCTCTGGAGCTATTAAAGGAAGCTTGGCTCTAGTTTAGTAGTAGGTTAATTGAATCCATGTATTAGGGATTTAGATTGCTGTTGTATGTCATGGATTTGGTAATTATCATTTTGTTAATGCTTTTCTATTGTATTATGTAGCAATATTAACTAGGGTTCCTAGCTATGAGAATCAATTTAAGATCCTGACATATGGAGATATGTATCCTACCAAATTATGGTTTATATCTTATTTGGGTTATGCAACTGATAATAAGTAGTCTAGTTTTTATTGTTCTTGAGGAATCTAGGTTTGGATGCCCTCGTGGCTTATGGTTCCTTAAACATTCTCAAAACATGTTTTTATATTATGTTCACATGGGTTGGTATGATCTTATTCAAGCATGTTTTCTGCATCAATGGTCTGTTAGGGATGTTAATTTTTTATCTAAATTTGGTCATGATTATTTATGGTGCCACCTACACTTTAGTAGTATCTTTCTCTCTCTATTGGACGGTTGCTATGGTCTGGATTACTGGATTAAGATATTGGTGTGCTCCTCGATCTTATTAGAAAGATGGTTATGTTGCAATCATGTTAATATGATTCAGACTGATTGGTATGTTCCTTAGTTACATTAAGTTTCTCTGATTGGGTTAATCCAATGATTGGTATGTTGTGGTTTGGTTTTGGTTTTGAAGTTTTGAGTATTGGATGCAAGACTGGATGATAGTTTTACTCATTTGCCCCTAGTATTCTTCCGTATTAGGTTAGAATGTTTTGCTCTAATGGTTTTGTTTAGGTTGTTTCCTCCTTTTTTGTCATTTTTCTTTAGTTAGGTCTCAACTTTTATTCACTTTGATTTTGATTGATATGTTTTTCTCATCTCAATAAGTTTAGGTAAGCACTTTAGACTTATCTTGATGTAGTTTAAAGCTTGGTTAATTAAGATGGGTTTAGAAGGTAGCTAGTTATTAATAGTCTCTAAGTTTAAAGTTTCTATGATTTCCATGTTTAACCAATTTGATTGGTAATCCATTTAGATAGGGACGTGCATTTTGACATCTTTGAAAGAACATATAGAAAGTGATGGTATTTCTTTAAGAGATCCTGAAATTATCAAGGAGCTTATGCTCAAATAATTTTGTGTAAACATGATTTTTGTAATGTAATATTTGAAACATGAATAATTTGACTGGGGTATGCCCCTTTTATGATGTAATAATAAAGGACCATAGTCCTAGGCTAGACTAGAGGTTTGCTTTCCCCGTTCTTTCCTACCAGTGCTTATTTGAATGGAGGAATGCTACTATAACTATTTATTTAATTTTAATTAATATTATCATGGCCATTGGCCATTTATTGATTTAAAAAAATCTATTTATGCTTTTTTTTTGAAAATCCAAATTTTGATAATACCTTTAATAAAAAGGACCAATTTAATCCATCATAAGCCTTCATCATATCCAATTTAGCAATAAAAGAGGGGATAAAATGAGTTTAAATGGAATGTAAAGTTTCATGAGAAAGAATAACCCCATCAGTCATGTCCCTACTAAGAACAAAACCCCCTTGTTTAGAAGAGACAATTCTAGGAATAATATGTTGTAACTGAAGGTAGATGGCTTTAGTGACAATCTTGTAAATAGTATTACAAAGGGATATTGGTTGAAAATCTGCAAAAGTTTGAGGATCATCAATCTTAGGAATAAGAACAATATTTGTAGAATTAAATGACTTTAGCATAGCTGAATTATTTTTAGATTCTTCCAAAATAGACAAGAGGTCAAAATATATCACATCCCAAGCTTTTTGAAAAAAGAGTCCTATAAAGCCATCCAAGCCAGGGGCTAAAGAAAAGACAACTTTTTTGACCTCAACCAAAGTAAAGGGGGCCATGTGAATAAGATTATCCTGTGTAGTGACAAGAGGAGGAATAGAATCCAATAGAAAATCAATAGAAGTAATATCAAGATGGGGGGAAGGAGGGGGAGATAATAGATCGGAAAAAAATTTCACACCTTGCATCCTAATGTCATCAGGATTAGTAAAAGTGTTTCCACTATCATCTTTAATAGAAAAAATGTTTTAACAAAAGTCTTGTGTTTGGCAGAAGCATGAAAAAACTTAGTATTATGATCACCAAGTTGTAACCAACATTATTGAGATTTTTGACGCCAGTAATCTTCTTCTCTAGCACAAGTTTTAGCCCATTTAGATTGTAGACATTTTTTATCCTCAAAAGTTTGAGGATCTAATCTGAAAGTTATGATGTGATGGTTAACTGCAATTAGATCCTTCTGTAATTGAGATTTTTGATCAATTTTTTTTTTGAAAAAATTAACATTCCAACCTTTAATCAACTTTTTAGTATGCTACATTTTCTTGAAGAATTGGAAAATCTTAGTTCCCTCCTCACTAGGAGGGATAACCACCATTGCTTAAGAAGAGAATGAAAAAGAGGATGTCTAAACCAAATAGATTCAAATTTAAAGGAAGATCTATGAGGTGCAATATTAGAAGGTTTGGGTGTATCAAATTTTAGACGGATATGAAAATGGTTAGAATCAAAGAATGGCTACATATCTAAAGATAGGGAGAAATTTTTCAACTTCCAATTTTGTGAACAAAAAAATTTGTCAACCCTAACAACAATCTGCAAGAAACCAAACCTATGATTGGTCTAGGTGTAAGACCCATTTGAAGGAAGAATGCCAAATAAGTCATTATCAAGGATGAAATTATTAAAGTCAAAAACTACCTGAATAGGAGGAGAGATACCCATTATCTTATTAGTTGAACCCAACATAGCATTGAAGTCTCTAGCTAAGAGGAATTTAGAATTAGGGAATTGCTAGATGATGTTTGTTAATGTTTTCCACAATTGAAACTTAGCTAGTGAAGAAGTGAGACCATACAAGTTAATCAGAAAAAAGGTTAAAGAAAAGTGCTTAACACTAATTAACTGCCAATTGAGGCTAGATTGTAACAGAAATAGCGTCACTTTCTTAGCATTTAATAGGAGAACGAGGCCACCAAAGATACCATTAGAAGGAACAAAGGAATTCTACCAAGAGGTTCATTTACCCACTGAGAGAGAGAAGGTATCAACATATAATTTTGTTTCTTGAAGAAGGACAACATCATATTGGGAAGGATCAAGCCAATGCTTGATTCTAGATCTCTTGTTAGAGGCATTAATGCCTCTGACATTCCATGAGAGGATCTTCATTGAGGACAAGGAGAAACCTTAGTTCTCATTGTCAAGCAACTTTTTGAAGTATAAAAATTAGCATCCAACGTTGATTGGACACCAGCTACAATTTCTTCCAAAGCTTTAGCTGCTTTAGATTTTTTGCCTCTAGTTTTAACAACAAATGTTTTGATGTTAGGGGATAAAGAGGTTTGAACAATAGTAGCCTTGTCATGTTCCTTGAGCAAGGAATCCATTAGATATACAATAGTCGGAGGTGCAAAATGGCTAACAATGTCCATACCAACATCAAAGGGTTGGAAAATTGTATCATGAGGCAAAAGAGAAGGGGGACAATCATCATTAACATGGGAAAGAAAAGAATCATTCATGACATTCGTTGAAGTCTACAAATTAGATTTAATAGGAAGACAATCAATATCACTCATAGAGTGAACAGAATAATTAGGTGGGTTTCAAGTAGAAGGGGGGAATAGGTCAACCACACACTACATATCAGAACAAAAATTATTTTGGAAGAAAGGGGCAATAGTCGAAGACATCTCAACAACCATAAGATCCGTATGCTGAGAAGTCATCCTATGAAATTGAAGAGGATTATCTGAAAACATTAATTTTTTGATAGCAAAATCCTTTAATAATGAATTGATTACTTTTGTGGCAAACAAAGAAGAGGTTAGATGAAACACAATATGAGAAAAATCAACACCCTTGATTATCAAAATAATAACAGACAAATATACTTTTAGCATGCAAATGAAAGAGCTGATAGAAGAGAATGAAAAAACCAAGAATTGACTTTTAGGAACCAAGTGCATATCATGTATAGGTGCAGGTTGAATATCTGGAATAGGGCATTCTATCGAAGCTGCCAGATCACCAGAATTATGTAGTGAACCATCCCCATTTGATTGATGGTTGGCATCAAAATTAGGCAATGGTTCCGAAGGGGGGTGGGTGGAATGAAGAAGAGTGACCCATTTGATTCACCAAGGAGCATTGAGAGGGAAAGGTAGTGTGATCTTTGTAGACAACCTACTTTGAGCAATTTGGGTCTTTAGATTAATTTTTTAAATGACCCAGAAGATTAGCATAAAGGGAGATAGTTCATGCATCTTGAATAATAATGTTTTGTTTCAAGAAACCCTAGTTAGACTGAAGGGTAATGAATTGAGCATTGACTAGATATTGTTACTTTCACTACGCTAATCAATGAGCTTTGCAAACAAGGAAGAATGAAGGAGGCTATTAAACTTTTGGAGGATATGCATGGAATTGGAATTTTCCCAAATATTGTGACGTTCAATGCAGTAGTAAATGGGTTTTACAAGCAAGGAAGAATGGAGGAGGCTATTAAATTTTTGGAGGTGTGAGGATGTTGGTTTTACCCAGATACTATGACTTTCAATGCAATGTCAATTGGTTTTGCAAGCAAGGAAGAATTATGGAGGCGGTTAATGTGTTGAAGGAGATACATGAAAATGGGTTTTGCAAGCAAGTAAATATTAAGAAGTTCATTAAAGTGTTGTAGGAGATGTGAAAATGGGCTCTATCTAAATACCACAACTTTCCCTAAATTAATTAATTGGCTTTAGTTGCAAGGATGGAGGAGGTTGCTAAATCCATAGAAGAGATGTGTGGACTTTCAAAACTCTAACCAATAGACTCTGGAAGCAGGTAAGGATGGAGGATGCATGGAAGTGAGTTATACCAAGATACTATGACATCTCGAAAAGATGGTAGGGGAGGCATAAAGCCTAATGCTTTTACATATAAGATTATAATTTTAGGTCTGTGCATTATGGGGACGTCTTGAAAAGATAGTAGGGGAGGCATAAATCCTAGTGCTTTGACATATAATACTGTAATTTTAGGTCTGTGCATCATGGGGAGGTTCCAAAAGGCAAGAAAGCTTTTGGACCAAATGGTTGCTCAAGGTTGTGCTCCATATATATTTACCATAGTTGCACAGAGACATGTCTGTATATTATCAGATATTGGGACGCATCTCTCGTACCGTAGACAAGTCCATGGAGTCTTCGCTGGATTAGTGATGAAAGATCTAATGATTTTGGATGCCATTTTGAGGATTTAGAATTTAGGAGCAACTGTAGCAGCTGAAATGAGTAGTGATTTCAGTGTTGATAGTGGATTTTTGTGTAACAGTATCCAAGTATCATTAAATTATAGTTACAGTCCACTATATTTTCAGAATTTTTTATAAACTATTAAATTATATTGAAAAAAACAGCTGCTATATTGAAAAAAAGCCATAGTAGTACATTTCACACTACTCTAGATTCTACACAGCCCCTCTTTTCACTAGCTTATTCTGCCTTATATTCACCCTTAAACGTCTGGAGGATATATGTGGACGTGGGTTTTACCCAGATACCGTGACTTCTTGAAAAGATGGTAGAAGATCGACAGGGCATAAAGCCTAATGCTTTTACATATAATACTGTAATTTTAGGTCTGTTCATTATGGGGAGGTCCAAAGAGGCAAGAAAACTTCACAAAATGGTTACTCAAGGTTGTGCTCCAGATATATTTACATATAATAGTCTGCTCCATGCAATGCACATGGAGGGAACAATAGGAACAGCTATTGAGATTTTTAAACAGTTCACTAGCAAGAGGTACATACCTGATGAGTATTATATTTTTTCTCTGCAAGAATGACAAGCTCAAAGATGCTCTGTAGTTCGTATCTACTATACTTCCAGGGATTGTATTTCAAAAGGTCAAAGTTATTATATGTTTGTGTAAAAGGCTTTTAAGGAAAGGGGAAATCTCATCAAGCAACGTGGCTTATGGAAACTGGAGGCAAAGGGCTTCTATAGTCAAAGGCCATCACATTCTGAAATTAATTATTCAAGAAATAGTGATTTTTAGGCCATTTCTGGCATTGCTATCAATAACTGTTAAAACCAGGAAATCAAATTTAAAGAATATATCACTCCACTTTTTGGTTACCATTTCAACATATGTCAATAGGAATTGATTTTCGCTGCACAAAGATGCATTCTGATTATTGAGCTTTATAGTATTTGGGATGTGAGCTTGCAATCGAGACCTTGACTGGATGATTCTCGCCATGGCAAAGGATACAAAAAGCTATGGTTACAGAGATATGTTGAAGAAAATGCTGATTGGAGAAGCAATAGAATTTAGTAAAATTTGATGGGGAAGGTTTTAAATTCAGAAGTCATGACTTAATGAGATTTATTGAATATCTACATCCTTCAAGAAGGGGAAAGGATAGGGTAAAGCTTGCTATGTAATAACAGTGCCTTAAAAAGAAAATGGGAAACCATTTTCTCAATATAGGAAATGTGCAAGAAACCATCATTTTCTTGGACAAGTTGTTGGATAAAAATCAACAAATGAGCTTAAATTTTATATGCAACTGGAATAACATAACTTTTACCGAAGGGGAAATATATTGTGATTTCTTTGGAATTTGCTATCATAACCTGTGTTTGGCATCAAGCAGCGTTGACGTTCAGTTAGATAAAATAACTTGAGGTGAGCGTTCTTTTCTCTTGTTGTCAGGGAACTGTGTGATTGCACATCATTACAAAATATAATCATGTCAGTGTAGATTTGATCCTATCAGTATAGTAGATTATTGTAGCAAAATTAGCAGCAGAGATGTTTGTAATTTTTGGTTTTATTTTTCTAAGATGTTTACATTAGAAGACTGGTTAGAATCATAATTAACGAAACACTTATGTCTATCTACTGATTCGGGGATAGGAGAAACCACCACTACTGCCACTGCTTCTGTCGCCTCTTCTGTGCTGCTGAAATGAGAAGGTGCAGCAAATGTTAAAAGGAGGAGAAGAAATGAATAGAGATATTTGGTGGCAATATACATCATGCAATCTAGGTAATGTTGCACTATAGCACAAGTATATTGAAGTCTAAGTATTGTTTATTAAAAGGGAATTTGTAGGTCTGACTAGGGTGGCTAGGGGAAGATTGAGATAGCTTGCCAATGGTCATTCAGTGAATCAGTAGATTAATGACAGACAACTTTGTTGAATCTCCCATTTTTTACTTATAATTTTTTTCCATTCCTTTCATTTTGAATCAGTCGCCTTCAATTCACTCCCCATCTCTTGGAAGTGTTTGATCCACCATGGGAGAAGTATCCAAACACCCTATTTTCAATAAAATAGAGCTTCAAGCAGAATATTTTTGATCCCTGCAATTTTAAAACCAGTATTAGTGCCTCTATTGATATTCCCATTTTCTCTTAAACACGGTGAATCTCCTTGGTCCTTGAATGAGCTCTTCTGAATGTTGCAATCTCATGAGTGCAGATATTTCTTGTGTTGTATGTCTTTGGTCTTCAGACCTTTTCTACATTAGAAGACAGCTTATGCCCAAGCCTTCCACAAACATTAATATAGCTCAGTTGTTAGTCAAAATGACATAGACATGTTAAATTGCCCTTCCAAGCCTTCACGAGTTCTAATTTGGAGTTATACAAGGGTTCAGTATATGTTTTTAACTTTTCAAATTACGAATTCTCAATTGATGAAAATATGCCATGATTGTAAATTGGAATTATTCTATTAATTGGATATCTGGCAATTCTTATAACACAACTGCGAGTTGTGTTTGACCATTGTATGTAGCCCTAATTCTGTAGCACTCTAGCTGGTGGCAGGGGATTTCCAGCATGAAATATTTTAGTTCACAAAATTAAGTGTTACTGTCACAGAAAATTTGGGGACTAGGGGAATCAAGGTAAACATCTCTACAACCTGAATCATTTCTAATTCAATAGTTCTTGTTTTTATTGGAGGTCATGTGAAATGATTTCGTATCTTTCTGGTGAAGATTGTTTTATGATTTTCTTGGCTATATGGTGAGCATAAGAGAAGAGCTAGCTTAGAAATCGTTTCTAAGGGCTTTGATGAGTTCTACTTGTTGATGACCCAATACGATATGGAGCTCAGCAAACACAAACTTTTATGGATGAATTATTTTCCACATGATGACAGGTTGCTTTTTGCATCATCATGATAAAAACTTACATGTGCGCTCTCATGTAAAATTCTTAGTGGATGAAGAAGATTTCTGAAAGCTTTAATACTGACCTTCTTTCCTTCAGTTCTAACTGCTTAAATGTTTTGAAGATTTAGTGGGATAGTTGAGAAATATATATGTGGCATTCCCTTAAGTATTGAAAGTTTCAGGTCAATAAGCTTGATTGTATCTGCTGGAAATGGAAATTGGACAACCGCCACAAACTGTTGCTATAGATATTGCAAAAGATATCAAAAGTTAACTCGTAATGTCCTTCTTTTGAGATTGCCCTAACTTTTACCATAGAATCACCAATTCCATTAGAATAAGAATTGTAATATAGTTAGAGATGACAAATTAAAATGTTTTTTAACTAGACAAATCCTGATCAGACAATATTGTATATGTATATGTAAATCATAAATCCAATCATTTCTATTAGGGTTTGTAATCACACATATGAATACAATTATGACCACCGCAATTCACTGGATAAGACATGATACATCTATATTCATGTTTAGTATTCACTCACGATAGGTTCGAATGAGGGGAGTAAGATCAGTTGGCCCAAAGCAATCCTCACACCAAGTCCAATAGTGGACACAAACTTTTGGCCCCATGTGGCAGGCACATTGGACATTCAGCATGAAGTGGTCTAGGTAGTGGATGCTCGCATTTTCCCTCCCTATTCATGTCTCCTCAGTCATCCTCCTACGACCGATTTCTCTAACAGTGATCCTCTTATGACTGATCTCTGGAAAAGGTCTATTTCTCCGGACGAAAGGAATACATGCACATATCCTTAGTTGTTTGCAACACACCCAACACTGGTTCAGCCCTATCTTGCAGATCTTCCACCAGCAGCCTGACATTACTCTCCTCTATGTTCACAATCTTTATAAGGCGATGTTTCTACTATTAATTTTGTAGCTTCCGTCGAAGTGTGTGGTTAAATAATCAATTGTTATTATGTTAAACAAGAGCTCTTGGTGAGCTGGAGTCCCTCCCTTTTGGAGGAAGGCTAGACAGAGACATATTACATGGCACAATGAATAAATATTAAGAGCATATATAGCAAGAGGTGCATCTTGTCAGCAGTATAACAGTATAATGCATTTATAGCTACAAATAGATGAAGTTAGTGGCATCATGTAAGAAAGACATGGAATCGTAATAATTCTTTTCAATAGTTAAAATTTAAGATTAAAATGAAGAAAAAAAATTAAATGGCAGAATTTCAAATGTGAATTTGAAATATTTATAAAATTTTCACTAGGAAATTCTGAAAATAAATTGAAATAGTTTAAACATATGAGTATTTATAATTATGTTGTTTTTTAGATTAAAAGAATGAAATAGTAAAAATTATTAAAATCAAAACAACAAATATACCTATTAAATCTTAAATTATAATATATTAGAAGTGAAGAATCAATGAAATAAATATTTATCTATAAATTATCTACAATAGTTTGTATTATTAAATATAACAATAAATAAGTATAATGTCATTGTTAATTTAAATTTAGTTACAATATCATAATTATTACAATTTTCTAAATTTATAACCAATTAAACAAAGAAAACAAAATATTCTAAGATACATAAATATGATTTTAAATAATATCTAAATATACTTTTTCATTGTAGATTTTTATAAATCATTAAAAATAGTTTACAAAATTTTAAAAACTAAAAATTAAAACATCATTTACAATTGTTTATGTAGAGTAAAATACTAATAAATAGTTAATAACTTGTTCAAGTAAAAATAATTTTCTAATCCATTTTTGTTAATTTTTGTGTGGAAAAAAATGCAATATTAATATTAACCAATAATTTAGGAAATTACATTACAAAGAGGCAAAGAGGCATGCGGTCATGGAGGTTAAAAAGATATACTTGATGAACAGGACAAAATGACCACTAAATAATCTGACTCATTGAATAGTCTTATTAGATATGTACAAGTATTCCAAACAAGTCATGACTTTTAAGGAATAAATGGATTCAATCATCTTTATAGTTTTTTAATGCTTGAAGTTTATGAACATTAACAACGAATTGCATTTTTTAATTTTTGTTTTGCAAATAACAAGACATGGAAACTATAATTTTTAAAATGCATTAAATCTTATTTCAATCTAAGGTGTGAAATCATCTCACTTAGCATGATAATCAGCTCCTCAAATAAAAGTCTCATCAAAGCGATATTAATTATATTAAAAGTATTTTTTTATTGACTTATACAATTTTACAAGATAGTATTAAGATGCTAATTATATCACCATCAAATTTAACTTTTGTATAAATGAAATGAATCATAAAATATTTTTTTATTGACTTATAAAGAGTATCATACAATCATAATGGTATGATACTAAATTATAATGAATAATTAAAAGGCCAAAAAAATTACCATTATAATTATGATCTTCTTTCACTAGTAGAAACATTAATAAATATTATTTGTTACTTAAAGAGATTCTTCTTTATGAGAATATTAAATCTTTAAAAAAAAAATCACTATATGAATACACCAAAACTACAAGTTCTACTTAATAATAATAAATCAACAATAAAAGTTCATGTTTAACAATCTCCCTATCTTCCATTCCTTGCCCTAAAACTAGAGTAAGGCAAATACACAGATCCTAAACTAAGAGCATTAGAAAGTACTACACCCTAATTTTCACAAACATGATAAAACTTCATTGCTTGTGTGGGTGCATACACACAAATAGATCAAAATTTTGATTGGCTACAAATTGAAATAAAGAAAGAATAGACTACAAGAAAATGGGGTTGTAAGAAAGGCCTTTGGTCGAATGGAAAAAGTGTCACTTTTGATTGGGGGTTCTTTTCAAGTCTGCTTTTAGCTTGCAGTAGTATTGTGGTGTGTTTTGGAGTGCAAGAGAGTTGAATCTCAAGTGATTTCAATATGTCAAGTTTTCATAGTTTAGTGACATGGGTATGTTAGTTTGGTTGATCTATAGTGATGGGCAAATCATCAGTGCAGGATAATTCTTCTGTTGTGGAAGAAGATCAGATGGTTCATGAGTACATTTTGCCCTTTCAAAATTGTAACATACTAATGCTCAAAGCTCCCATGGGGAAACACTTCTAGTCTCCATACTTGCACAAGTTGATCAATAGATCCGCTGCAGTAAAATTCTCTCACTGTGGGTCAATTGCACATGTAACCTGCATATTGGTACTTGCCAAAATTAATCACAATGTGTAGAGCAACTCTAGGAATGATTTGGGAAGGTTTGAGAAGAAGATAGTGTTTGCCAAGAAGTGCAAGAGGGAAGCCATCATGGGGAATTTTATCTTGCACCACCTTGACAGTGCCCTAAAATATGTTCAAATGTTGTTTTGTTGAATGGTTATGTGGAGGAATTTCACCAAAGAATTAAACAGCTCACGTTGGATTGCAAATTGGTCTCCTCATGACAACCCTGAACCTACCCCCTACTATTCACCAAGGCATCACCTTGACCCGGTACAATAGGCTGGGGGTAGGGGTCATTGCCAACGACACTCCCATGCAAAGTGCCCCTACTATTCGCCAAGGTTGACCCCGCTAGGGGTAGGGGGTCTAGCCAACAACACTCCTACCTCTGCATGCGTGCAAAGTGCCCCTACTATTCTAAGGTGCATTAGATAGTAGGGGGTGGCCGGGGGTAGGGGGTCTAGCCAACTATCTATATGCAGAAGGGAGCCTCCAAATTAGGCATTGGGTAAATCCTTTCGTGATGGCCCTGAACTTTATAGAACTTTCTACAGACTACTACATATTTTATAATTGTTATTTTTGAACTAAAACATAAATAAAATCCCAAGAAATTAGAAACCAACTAATTGAAAAAAAGATTTTATTGATTAAAAGCTATTTTAAAAATAAATCAGCTTTCAAACTTTAGAGATAGAATAACGTCTATTCGAAAAATTAATTAGAAAGAGAAAGTGGGAACATTAGTTCCCTGCCTATATATAGGCAGGGACTAACAAAAAATGATGAATAGACATGTCCCATGAAGGGACTCATCTCTCCTTTCCTCATCCTTAATATAAATGCAAGAGACATCATTGCATTTCAAAAACATATAAAACCACAAGTAGTGTAATTACAATTGTAGAGATCCCAAAACTTAACATGATATTAGAGTAGGTTCCTTCAAATTAGTAGTACAAACTGTAAGATTAATTTATTAATACATTTTAATGACCCACATGAAGAGGCACATATGATAGGAAGTTATAGTTTGTTAACAAGAGATTTCACATCCTTAGTGTAATTTTTATTTGATCATTTTTAGAGGAGTAGTTTTTCCAAGACTCCTACTTTGATGGACAAGTGGACTATAACTGTTTTGGTAAAACCGGTCCTCTCTCCACCCATAAATGTTTTTTTTTTTCAAAATACCATCAAATGTTAACTGTGAAAACTAAAAATGTATCGGTAAAGGGTAAGAGGGAGAAACCATCTTTTATCTTGCAAAAGGCATCTTGAAGCAAAAAAGAATGTTGCACTATATTGGAGTAATAAAGATTGTTGTATCAGTCATCTTCCAAATTTTAGCACAAATGGACTTAAGTATAATTGATGATTAATGTTTTTCTGCATTATGATACATTTTTGAAAATCATGAAAGTTCTAGATCTTGAAATTATAGTAGATTTTGAAGTTAAATATTAACATGCGGTATCAGAGCCTTGTTGAGAACTCTCATGTTTTTCCATTATATTTGATGTTGATTCATACATTTAATTGGATCAAAAAATTTGTGCATGTTACAAACATAAAATCATGATTTGGTTTAATACATGGTTGCCTGCATAATAATTTTTTTGTATTGCCTATTTTGTTTGTTGATTTAATGTATATGAAAAATCATTATATTAATTTGAGATCTATATTATGATATGGTTTGGTAGCCACCAAAATGATCCAACCGAAATGATATGTAGATATCAAGTTAAATTATTGAAGTTTTTAATACTTTTTTTCGATGAACATTAAAAACAAAATAATGATTTTGTAAATTGCAATTTTTAATCGTTAGAATATTAGGTTGGCCCAAAGGTGCACCATTTTTTTAAAAAGATTAATTAATTGGAATAGGATGATTGGTGGATATTCACGATTAATGGTTAGTACAAATACCCAAAGGTAATAGACTTACTTAGTTGTGAATATTTTATCAATTAGTTATGTTAGGTGAAAGGGAATCACCATAATATTTAATAGTTTACCATAAGATTAACCCAAACATAGGTCATGGTAATACTATTTATTATTAAGCCATGTGTTTTTTTTCATGTTGGTTATTTTAATTATAACTCCTAAAATTAATGTTGTGAACATGAATTTTTGGTTGCAGTGTCAATTCCTGTTCCGCTACATTCGCATGCCTCTTCTATTTTGATCCTGAATGGAATGAATTTCTTAGATTGGAGAGAACGTATTCAATTTCACCTTGGTTTTCTAGATCTTGATACAACTCTTGAAACTGAGAAATCAGCTACTATTATTGATAAAAGCAGTATAGAAGAAAAGAATATATTCAAAGCATGGGAAAGATCAAATAGATTGAGCCTTAAGTTTATGCAGATGACTGTAGCAAACAACATCAAGTCAACTCTTCCTAAAACTGACAATGCTAAGGAATTTTTGAAATTTGTGGGAGAGCATTTTCAAACTTTTGACAAATCCCTTGCTAGAACATTAATGGCTATGCTTACAACCATTAAGTTTGATGGTATGCATGACATACATGAGCATGTTCTTGAAATGACAAATTTGGTTGCTCATTTAAATACACTTGAGATAAAGGTGGATGAATTTTTTCACGTGCAATTGATTTTGAATTCCTTGCTTCCTCAGTATGGGCCATTTCAGATTCACTATAACACTATTAAGGATAAGTGGAATGTGAATGAATTGACTAGTATGCTCAATCAAGAAGAGGCATGACTTTAGCAACATGGACAACGTTCAGTTCATCTCACAACTCAAGGAAAGGGAAAAAGCCAAGAAAGGGCATGAAGCGAGTACCACCTAAGGCATACAAGCTTAATCAAGGTTCTCAAGCCTATAAGAAGGATAGGAACAATGATAAGTGTCACTTCTATAAAAAGTTGAGACACTATCAAAAAGATTGTTAGAAACATAGGGAATTGTTTGAAAAGAAAGGTATGAATTTGGTTTCTATTTGTCTCAAATCAAACCTAACTGAAGTTCCTTCAAATACTTGGTGGATTGATTCTGGGGCTACTACTCATGTCTCAACTATGATGTAGGGATTCCTTACAACCTAGACCACAAATCCAAATGAAATTTTTTTGTTCATGGGAAATTGGGTTAAAGCTCCAATTGAAGCCATTTGGACCTATTGTTTATCTCTAGATTCTAGTTACCATTTGGATATGTTTCAGACTCTTTATGTTCCTTCTATTTCTAGGAATTTAATTTCCTTGTCTAAACTTGACATTGCTAGATACTGGATACTCTTTTAAATTTGAGAATGAAAGCTTTAGTTTGTTTAAGAATACCTCTTTTATTGGTTCTGGCATTCTTTGTGATGGTTTGTACAAATTAAATCTTGATAATCTTTTTGCTGAAACGGTTCTTACGTTGCATCATAATATTGGTACTAAACGATGTCTCATTAATGAAAATTCCTCATACTTGTGGCATAAATGGCTGGAACATATTTCTAGAGAATAATTACTAAGATTAGTTAAAGATGGGATTTTCCTAAACCTAAATTTTTCTAATTTTGGGGTATGTGTGGATCGTATTAAGGGAAAACAAACCAAACACACCAAGAAAGGTGTCATACGTAGTACATAACTACTTGAGATTATTCATACAGACATTTGTCAGCCTTTTGACAATCCATCTTTTGGTGGAGAAAAGTATTTTATCACCTTTATAGATGAGTTTTCATGTTATGGTTATGTCAATTTTCTGCATGAAAAATCTTAGTCTATGGATGCTCTTGAGGTATACATTACTGAGGCTAAAAGACAACTAGATAGAAAGGTGAAAATCATCAGGTTTGATAGAGGTGGGGAATACTATGGAAAGTATGATGAAACAGGGCAGTGCCCTGGCCCATTTGCTAAATTCCTTGAGAAGCACGACATATGTGCACATTATACTATGCCTAGGGCACCACAATAGAATGGTGTATCTAAGAGGTATAATTGTACTCTACTAGATATGGTCAGGAGTATGTTAAGTGATTCCAATTTACCCCTATCATTTTGGATGCATGGACTTAAAACTATTGTATACTTATTGAATCGGGTTCCTAGTAAGTCAGTTCCAAAGACCCTTTTTGAACTATGGATAGTAAGGAAGCTGAGTTTGAGACACTTGCATGTTTGGGGTTTCCCAATGGAGGTTAGAGTATATAATCCACATAAGAAGACATTGGATTTTAGAACAGTCAGTGGTTACTTGGTTGGTTACCCTGAAAAATCTAAAGGGTATCGATTTTATTGTCCTCACCATGATACACAAATTATAGAAACCAATAATGCTAGGTTCGTTGAAAACAAAGATGATAGTGGGAGTGATAAATCATAATGGCTAGTCATCCAAGAAGTCAGGGTACAAGCCCCTCTATCTTTGGCTTTGAAGGAAATTGTTGTTCCTACTATTGTTGAACAACTTGACAACAATAATGAGACTATCATCAATAAACAACAAATTAATGAGCTCCCACTTATAATGAAACTGTCATCAGCAAACCAATAGTAGAAGAACCACAGGCCAATGCATTAAGAATATCTCAAAGGGAAAGGAGGTCTACTATTTTGGATGATTATGTGGTTTATCTACAAGAAGCAGGGACATGTAAGGATTTGGTTTCATTTTTACAAGCCATAGAAAGTAATGATTCTGCTAAATGGGTTGATGCCATGAATGATGAACTAAAATCAATGGAACAAAATGGAGTCTTGGATCTTGTTGGATTTCCCAAAGGACACAAGAAAGTTGGTTACAAATGGGTCTTTAAGACCAAGCACAACAATAAGGGCAATATTGAATGACATAAAGCTAGACTCATGGGCAAAGGTTTCACTCATAAAGGAGGCATAGACTACATAGAGACTTTCTCACCTATATCCAATAAAGGCTCACATAGAATCATTTTAGCATTGGTGGCTCATTATGATTTGGAGCTACACCAAATGGATGTAAAAACCACTATTTTGAATGTGAGTTTAGAGGAAAAATTCTATATGGATCAATTTTGAAGGTTTCTACATTAAAGGAAAAGAACACCTAGCTTGCAAACTTAAGAAATCAATATATGGACTTAAACCGGCTTCTTGGCAATGGTACCTTAAGTTCCATGATACCATTACTTCCTTTGGATTTAAGGAAAACATTTTTGATCGATGTATATATCTAAAGATTAGTGGGAGTAAGTTTATATTTCTAATTTTATATGTTGATGATATATTTCTTGCCACCCATGATTTTGGTTTATTGAATGAAACCAAGAAATTTCTCTCTATGGACTTTGAAATGAAAGATATGGGTGAGGCATCTTATGTGATAGGAATTGAAAATTCTGGGATCGATCATGTGGATTGTTAGGATTGTCTCAGAAGGCCTATATTGAAAGAGTTCTAGACAGATTCAGGATGTTGAAATGTTCAATTAGTGATGCCCCTATTCAGAAAGGGGATAAATTCAGCCTTATGCAATGTCCATAGAATAAATGGGAATGAAAATAGATGGAAGGGATTCCTTATGCTTCTATCATAGGAACTCTAATGTATGCACAGACTTGCACCAAACTAGACATCAATTTTGCAGTTGGTATGTTGGGAAGATATCAAGTTAACCCTAGATCACTAGAAAACTACAAAGAAAGTGATGAGGTTCTTGTAGGGAACAAAGGATTACATGCTTACATTTAGGAGGATTGATAATCTAGAGGTAATTGGCTACTCAAAATCAGATTTTGTTGGATGCGTTGATAGCAGAAAGTCCACTTTTGCTTATTTGTTCCTATTAGCTGGAGGAGCAATATAATGGAAAAGTAAAAAACAAACCATCATTGCTTCATCCACAATGGAAGCTGAATTTGTGGCATGCTTTGAGGCCACAATTCATGGTTTTTGGTTGCAAAATTTTATCTTAGGACTTGGGGTTGTTGACTCTATTGCCAAGTCGCTAAGAATTTATTGTGATAACTCTGGAGCTATATTTTTCTCTAAGAAAGACAAGTATTCTAATGGTGCTAAACACATCAAATTGAAATACTTTTCCATTAAAGATGAAGTTCAGAAACAATGAGTGTCAATTGAACATATAAGCACACTACTTATGGTTCTAGAGCCATTAACAAAAGGATTAACCCCAAAATTATTTAAGGAACATGCCAATAGAATGGGTATTGAATGTAGCACATAATAACTATTACTTTTATGTAGTGGATTGCATTATGTTATTTGTTTTGACACTTTGAGATCTTTATAAAGATGTTTTTGATTTATAATTCCTTTTTTAATATGTATCTACATGTATGAGAATAAATGTAGGATGACAGGAATAGTCTCTTACAAGGGACATTATTGTTGGACCTTATGAATACACTTCTCATTCATAGACTAAAATATAAACAAGTTACAAATATTGTGGTACATGGAAGGGGCTATGTTTCTTTATTAACATGGAACCGCCATGACTCACATTAGTGGGTTGTTTGACTATAGTATTATGATGATCAACTAAAAGTTAAGATGGATATGGTTTATAGTGTGCCTGATGACTACTCTCTTTTAAAATCTAATGTTAAGTCATCATATGTGCCAAGTGGGAGAATGTAAGATTAATTTATTAATGTAA
This sequence comes from Cupressus sempervirens, assembly GCA_028749045.1. NCBI lineage: Eukaryota > Viridiplantae > Streptophyta > Pinopsida > Cupressales > Cupressaceae > Cupressus > Cupressus sempervirens. The sequence goes on along the minus strand of CM053786.1, from coordinate 614,043,575 downwards.
CATTAATGTCTTAACACATTTTAATGGTGCACGTGAAGAGGAACATATGATAGGAAGTTACAGTTTGTCAAAAAGGGATTTCACATCCTTAATGTAATTTTTATTTGAACATTTTTAAAGGAGTAGTTTTTCCAAGACTCCTACTTTGATGGACAAGTGGAGTATAACTATTTTGGTAAAACTACAAATAAGACTTTCACATACATGTAGAAAGGACTCACATTGTGAAGGATGTCATTGGATATTTGCTCCAATATAATAAGGTAAGTATTTTTTTATTAAATCTTCAATATTGTCGTTATTTTTATGGTCAACCTCATATATATTTCTATATGTACTATAAGAGTTTTTTACCATGACCTTTTCCAAGGATGCTCTTGCAAGAAAAAAGAAGATTGATGTTAGATTTAGAGGGAGACAAACATTTCATTAGAGACAACATTGGAAAGAGAGGGAGCATATAGGATATGTTTCAATTGAGTTTTGAAGATCGTGATTGTATCTATTTAGAGGGAGTAGACTATGTTGAGATGGAACCTTCAGTGATCAAAAAATTGTAGCAGTTAGAGGACTATTAACCATGAATGCTATTTTGTGACTATTTTGGGACCTGTATATATCATGAAGAAGTGACAACTTCTAAATGATTATCACTTGTATTTGTAAAAGTTATCAGAAGGTGAGGATCTTACAATAACTTAATCTTCTATTATAATGGATAACTTATGATGTCTATGAAAATCATGGTAGATTATATCTTTCATGGTGGGTTAATTTCCTTAAACATACCACAAGTTAGACCCAGTCACAACTTATCATGACCTTCTTCTTGCCCTTAGCTCCTACTCAAGGTGTGAACCAACTATGCAGATTCCCTAACATGGGCCATTCCAGATTAGTGAGACCCCACGATGGACTTTTTTGCTAGTGACACTCCTCTCATAGCACTTAGCTACACCACATGACCCTTGGTAGCTATCGGTCATATCAGTTGCTATTGGATTTTTTCCCTTTGAAGATAGATACCTAATCTTTTTCGTGATATCTCCTACTTTCTTCTTCATTTATTATGCTTGTCCTTTTGTGGACACTATTTGGTGCTCCATTTGTCTACTATCTTCTTGGTTGTAAGCTTCTAGTCCCATAGACCCAAGATGTGGTCTTTTGTTGGACATTAATAAAATTATCTCATCTTATTTTATCTATGGTAAGTATTATTGAGGATACTTGTGTACATACCTTATGGACATTTTGAGTATTTGGTGAATGCCATTCAACTTGATGTTCATGAGGTCATTACTAAGATTGCTTGGTGAATATCATGCAACTTGATGTTCAAGATGCCATTACTCATAGTACTTGGTGAATATCATGCAAATTGACAATTATAAGGCCATTACTTCAAGTACTTGGTGAATATCATGTGACTTGATATTTTGAGGCCATTATATTACTCCTAATTAATATTCAAATGTGAGTATTTTTTGATCAAAAATATTCTTAGTTATGCCATCTTAATATTACGTCGAGGTAATATAATATAATATCATGTGTTTATCCTCCCTAGCTAAGAGGGAGTGTTGATATTTTTTATCTTTTGTTTGATAAATCCCATGAGGCATGTGTGTGTGTGTGGTTAAATATTTATTTTTCATATATTAAATTAATAATAATGAATAGAAATGTTCCATGAAGGGACATCTCTCTCCTTGCATCATCCTCAATATAAATGCAAGAGAGATTGTTGCATTTGAAAAACACATAAAATAGGTAATGTCATTACATTTATAGAGATCCCAAAAAAAGTTTCCCCCACTTCCAACCTAGGGCTCTTTCTCTCACCTTGCATAATCTTGATTATTTCCATTTCCTCCTTTTTACTTAGAGATATCAACACATCATGATCTAAAGAGGACTTGTAGTCCACCAGGATCGAATCCCTCTCTCTCTGCCATACCATTACCAATATACATATTTTGATTTTTATTCTCATTGTGGTTAGGAGAAATAATTTTCTCACCAAGTTGACTAGGAGGCACCTAAGTACTAGGAGAAGAAGCATTAGGGGCTTTCTCACCCTCACTGACTCCACTCATCATCACTTGTATATTCATCCTTAATATCCACCTGTTACTGGCTACCTTAATCAACATTACCCTCCAGAATGGGATTCTCCTCCTTACTTTCACCCTCATAATCAATTTCCATATCATTTTTATCCAATTTTTTTTTCCCTTAGCATAGGATGGCATGGAACTCTCCTCATGCTCCTTTCTTCTTTTTCCTTTACCCTCGACAGAACCAAGGGTAGAATCCTTCTTGTCAACCTTACCTTGAATACCCAATTGAACTAAATCAAGAACCCTATTTCTAATGTAATCCACAATTAGAAGAATCATACTTTTATGCAACACATTCTTAGGTTTCTTCTTAGGAGCATTAATGCTCTAATTGAGAGATTTCATTACGTAAAAGGGAAAGGAAACCCTTTTCTTATGTCGAAAGTGATTTAACAAAACAAAATGGTAAGAATGAGCCCTCTTATATCTATAATCTAGAGTAATGTACTCCACAATAGTTGGCTGGTCACCTTAATACCTATAATACCCCAAAATTGGCACATTGGCATATCAACCAACTTTGGTTTATTCAACTATTCCTAAGTCCTATTTCACTAGGCAATTCTAATTCTGATAATTGCTACTTGACCTAGGTGTCAAATGCAAAAAACCCTAATTTGTATTAATCACACTATCTATTTAATTCTTAAGTATCGACTCAAATTAGCTACATAAACCTATTGATTTAATTTAATTTAATTATAAGTGTTCTACTTTAATTAAATTAAAATTACCTCTTTAAGCTAATGTACAAAGGAATTAAATACATTTAATTTAATAAGATATCTCCTCTTTTTTATTATTGAATTTAATTATTCAATTAATTAAAGTTATTCATTTATGAGGTCATATTCTATTTTATTAAATTAAATATTCTTGAAAAGGGATTAACTCCTTTTAGCACTCAAAAGGCAATCAATAACTCCTTTTATCACTTAAAAAGGAATCAGTTAACTCTTTTTATCACTCAAAAAGGAATCAGTTAACTTCTTTTATCACTCAAAAGGCAATTAGTTAGCTCCTTTTATCACTCAAAGGCAACCAGTTAACTCCCTTTTCATGAGGAAGTTTCCTTTATGACTAGCTCTCCTCTTCAATCTTGATCGTCCATTTTGGTTAATCTCGACCGTTGATCACCTCTTGGATTCTATAAAAGAAGCTCTCTATTCCTCATTACAGAGGTAGAAAATTGGAATTTGAGTCAAACTTATGCTGAAATATCCACTCATTTTCTCTTACATTCTTAGCTTAAATTTTTACATTGCAATCTCATATTAGCTTAAAATGCATTAATTTGACATAATATGTTTCTTTATGTCTTAGCTTAACAATGCATTCTCATCTAGATTAATCTTGCATTATCTCATATAGCTTAAAATCCTTCATTCTAGAGGTTTGGCTGCTTGCTTCTCATTTAGAGAGCAAAGGCAAAATCCTCCTAGTTAGAAGTCAACAGGTCAAACTATTTGATTTACTTAGATGAATAATCTTGTATTTATTCTAGGATGATCTTTTAGATAATGACCATGTTGAAGTGTATGTGAGGATCTAAGGCCCACATTCCACATATACAATACCTTAGTAACAAAGGATTGGACATCCTTTCACAGTGACTCCATGATTAGATAGAATCATGTGTTTTCCTAAAATAACATGTTGACTTTTGTTTTTGGTCAACCCAAGAGCATAAGCTTGAGAGGGTGGCTACAAAGTATATGCTCTAATTCTTCTTTAAGTTCTTTAAGTCATTACAACCAAACCAAAGGAAATGTTGAAAGAGACTTAAGCTAGAAACTAAAACAACATCTTAAACTTAAAGCTTAAAGTAATGTTGCAAATAGTAAAGCTATCTATGCACCTATGTTGCAGGAACCATTCACTGATTCTATTATCAATGGTTGGAGGAATAGAAGAATTATACCTTGTGAAGAAAAAAACAAGGAAATGAAATCTATTCTAACAAAGTAGTTCACTCACCAAGTGGGCCCCCTTGGATGAGTGAATAGAAGATACAATCAAGTCAGAAGGCGTACACTTGAACTTTGTATTCTATCCATTCATGGTAAGAGATTACATCTGATTAAAAACAAGATCAGACATTGTTGTTATGAAAATCAATCTATTCTATCTTTCATCCAAAAACTCCTCCTCAAAGCTACAACAGGCATTATTTTAAGGGAAACTACAACAACTTTCTAACTTTATGATCACTGCATCAATGAGGATCAATTATAGATTCATAAAGTTTGCAACTGAAATATCATTAACTACAATTAAATCCTCCAAGAATATATTAGGTTGAGGGAGTTATATTTGTGCACTACCATAATAGAAAATATATAATAACTTGCTCGTTTGCAGCCATTCAATAATCTAGTTAGCTCTGACTTATCATCAACGTGCTGAATTTGAACTCACATGACAAGTACCTACAAAACAATGAATGCATACAACTTCCACATACATATATTTATTTCATCATCAATGTTAGAAAAAGGTGTAATATTCAAACTATCACTCTTTGCAAATCCTATGGCTATAGGAAGGAGTCTACCCAAAACAAAGCATGGATGAGGAAACATTTATTAACATGTAACATTCCTTCATTATACCATAGAAGCCCATAGATTCAAGAAAATATAGCATATTTGAACTATCCATACTTCTACTTTATGTCTTAACATATAGATAACATATTCATAAAAACACAAGTTCATTTTCTTAAAACCATAGAGTCATGATTGTTGCTACAAGATAATTGTCTAAAAACAAGATAAAAGGATCTCAAAATAATGGCCTTTTGGAGGTCCATCAATAGCCACCATGACCCTACTTCAAATTAACTTAATCAAATCAACATCATAAAACCCCCCATAATCTTTAACAATTTTATCAACCTCAACACCTTTAGGGAATATATCAATGACCTTCTCAGAGATTTTCCTATCATAGAAAAAAATCATACCTTTCAATTTGAGGACATCTTTGCACTGATCTCAATAGAAATCCTAATCCTCTTCCATACATCTTTACAGAGCCCTCTTTCTAACCTTCAACAAACTTATTGGTAACATTATCATCAAAGTGATCATTAACAAAGGGGCTTGAATGGCTTTTGCACAAGTATGTCTTTCACAAGGGTTTCGCTAGTGACTACTACTCCTTAGTGTGCTCTTGGGTCTAATGGGTCTATGCACTAATAGGTAGATCAACGAGGCTAGTGGTGCAAAAGGGTGTTGGTGAGAACCCCCTGAGTTCCTTTGGCATCAACATATGCTAGAGGAAATGATGCTTGTATTCATGTGTGTGGCCTTCTAGTGGTTGTGGCGTCTAAGGTGCTCTCTTCTAGGGTACATACTAGAGTTATATGTAGGGACCCTCTAATGCCAAGTCAATGCATAATGGTGGGGGTTTGGGGGATGTCAAAAAACTAATAGATTCCAAGCCCTTCCTACATGTCACTCTATTTTAGTCCACTTAGATGAAGATACAATATTAGACATTGAGAAACAAACAAAATTCCTTTCGAAGAATGTTGTTTCTTGTTGATTTAAGGGTTTCTGGCCCACTCTCTTAGGGCCACATGCTTGAAACTCTAAGCACAGGGAACCAAAGTTAATTGATTCTGTTAAGATCTTTCCTCTTGGAAAATTTTTATTCATTGCCAGATTTGATATCCTAGAAGATAGTAGAACTATCAGATATATGATCATTTCTTTACATGGGAAAATTGTTTCCCACTGATGGTTAACATTGGCACAAGGATTTTAACCCTTCCACTAAATCTTTTTGCAAAATTCCTACCTAGGTATGACTTCCCAACATTCCTCTTTATCTTTGGTTGGATTCTATTCGTGAGAAAATTAGAGAGGCTTTAGGTGGTTTCTTAATGGTGGATTCAGATTCCTTTGATATGTTTCATTCTATCTATGCATGGATTCTTGTTAATATAGATGCTTCTAAAGGCCTACCAACTTAGACTAAACTTTGTGGTCCAAATGAGTCTTGACTCTAGTCTTTAGGTTATGAAGGTCTTCCATTTAGATGAAAAAAATGCTTTCAAACTAGGCATGTTGTGGCAAAGTGTGAGATTGAAAGAATTAAAGCTAAGAGCCTTCTTTATTGGGAAGGGCACTCATCTCAACATTATATGGTGGTCAAAAAATTCTCTTGCAATGGAATTTCCTTCAAATGCCAATGATTCTAATCATAGACAAGAAGGGGATACAAACCCTCCTTTTGTTCCCGTGTTGGAAGACACCATTCCTTTTGATTCTGGTCAGAAGGATGTAGAAGGTTGTGGTTTCTATTCGCTCTGAGCATAACATATTTTATTGTTCAATAAGGGAGGATCATGCTCATTCAATTATTGGTGGTTCTCTTGTGGATGGCTCTACTGGTTCTAGTTAGTTGGTGGTTATGGTGCCTTTTGGTTTTGTTGGCTCTATCTGAAGTATAGCTTCCTTTAAGATTTCTTCCCCTTTGGATGTTTTTGTTGATTTTAAATGATGGTTAGATAGATGACCTAGCTAAAATTAACTCAACTTATGCTCTTGAGGTGCCTGTTATCATTGCTACAGTGGAAAATTGTGTACCCTCTGGTGGTGTTGGTTATGCTCCCCTTGTTGAGCTTGCTATCCCTATTACTATGGGTGTTGACTCTACTCCCCTCAACAAGTCTATTTTTCTATCTCTTAATGTTTTGTGGATTCATTAGCATGGCATTCTAAGGTAGCTAAGGTTCAAGAAGCATGGATTACAGTTAACGAAAAACATTCAAAATAACCCTCTACTTCTTTCAACATGACCTTTAGATCCCACTAGCTGAGATCTAAGGGGAAATGTTAATCCTATAGATTTTTCCTTTTTTGGGTTGTCTGATGATTGAGTGTATTTACTTTGCTTCATTGCTAGTAACTATATGTAGGGGATGAGTTCTCATTGGTTCCCCCCTCTCTGTCATGTTTGAAGGGGATGGTTGGTGATTTATTCCTCTCTCTTTTTCTTTTTCTCATTCTACCCTTGTTTGATTCTTTCTTATGGAGCTCATCACATATTTTTTAGTTTAGTTTTTAGGTCCCTTTGTTTAAAACCTAGCTTGTATCAGGTTTTAGGTCCTTAGTTTAAAACTTGGCTTGTATCAGGTTTTAGGCCCTCATCAAAACTCATTTTCTCTTAATAAAAAACATTTTCATCAAAGCCATGAAGCTTTTCTATGAATGGATCAAGGCCTCATTTTCTCCTCTTTTCCTATACCTTGACCTCCTTCCTCCATTTGTCACAGTCTAGAGTTTCTCTCCTTTTCAAATCTCCACCCATTCTGTGATTGTTAGTGTAGCTATATCAAATCTTAAAGCTCTTACACAAAGAAACCCAAATGAAAATGACAACCCACCATGACCCTACTCCAGATTAGCTTAATCAACTTAACATCACACCCCCAAAATCTTTAATGATTTTCCTAGCCTCCTAAACACCTTTAGGGAACATATTAATAGCCTTCTTAGATATTTTCCTATCATAGAAAAATTCATACCTTTCAATTTGAGGTTGAAAATCTCTATGATGAGATGAATAGTAACCTTAATCTTCTTCCTGTACACCATCACACAACCTTTCTTCCAACCTTCAAAAAACTTACTAGTAACATTCTTGTCAATGACATGAAGCTTTTCCATGAAAGGATCAAAGTCTCTATTGCTCTAAATTTCCTAGGCCTCAACCTCCTTCATCCATTTTTCATAGTTCAAAGGCTCTCTCCTTTTCAAATGCCCATCCATTTTGTAATTCAAACACAACTATAAAAGATCTCAAATCACTTACATAAAGAAACCCAAATAAAAATGAAAATCCACAAATTAGGAAAAAAGGTATTTGAAGTGTTTCTGATAATGATGTCTTTGAGAAAGAAGAATCCTTCTATGCACATAAATAAATTGATGTTACTAATTATTTTCCTTGTTATCTTTACCCAAAATATTTGCTTAATCACAACACCTATAGTGTGTTATCATAATTGAAGACAACACTAAGATCAACATTAAATTTACTTTCACCTTACCAAGTGATGATGATGTCCAACTTGGAAACTATCTAGAGGAGGACCCATTTACAATGACTGCAATCAAAGATGTTTTTATGAGCTGAAGAACAAGTTGAATGAAACTATCTCCAAAACCAAAAGCATTGAGAACCCTGGACAAAAATCTGTAATCCACTTTATCATAGGCTTTTGACAAGTCTAGGAAGAATCTTTGATTAATAAAATTGTGCACAAAGTGAATGACTTCATCCACCTTAATAATAGAATCTTAAAAAAATTTACTAAGCACAAATTCATTTTGTTGAGGTAAAATAATTGGTGGAAGGAGATCTTGCAACCTCACCATGAGCACTTTAGAGAATATTTTATAAACAAAGTTGCATAGACTAATAGGCCTAAAAGTGTCCATCAAATAAGCATGATGCTTCTAAGGAATCAAGACAAGGAAAGTGGAATTTGATTCCTTTATCATAGATCTAAAACCAAAGAATTCCTTAAAAAAATTACAAATTTCTAGACCCATAGTCAACCAAGGCACTTGAAATAAGAACATTGGGAAGCCAGCCAACCTCGAAGATATCTCTCGTTCAAAAGAAAACCATCTTTTTTAATCTCTTCAACACTAGGGACAACAATAAGCTTTTTATTATGATGCTTGTTAAGAAGAGAGGGGATGGCCAAAAGAAGTGCATCTTTATTATCAATATTAAGGTTCTTATCCAAAGAAAGCAATCAGGAAAAGTATTTGACCATATCATTTGACATGTCTTTCCCTTTATCAATCCTATCATTCTTAGCTCATACTAGATATTCTACTAGCAGCCCTATGTTTTAAAGTTGTCATGTGAAAATTTATTCTATTCCTATCACCATGTTTCAACCAAAGATATATGAGATTTGTCTCTAATAGATCTCCTCCTTAGCAATAATATTTTGTTACTTTACTAAAGTCGCATCTTTCTTGTTGCTTAAATCTTGGGGATAACCTTCCTTCTAGATACTATCATGGATTTCATCTAGTTGGGCTATAATGGAGTGCTTGATTTTAAAGATGTCTCCATAAACTTATTTGTTCTAGACTTTAATTTTGGCCTTACTAAATATAAGCCTCTTAGCCACCTGAAACATAGCAGTACCTTCCACTTCAATTTTTCACCATTCCCTAATCTATTGATAAGATCTAGATGATCAAGCCAATTTTTAAAAAAATCTAAATGGGAAGTTCCTTTTGACCACAATGGCATTAACCAAAAAATAGATAGGGAAATGATCCAAACCCACCTTAGTCATGGAAGCTAAGGAATACAAATATATATTGTAACAATCACTTGATATAAGAGCTCTATCAAGGCGAGTTTGGATAAGATGCACACTAGTCCTATTAGACCAAGTGTAATTGAGTCCTTGCACATCTACATCTAGTAGAGCCCATCAGTTAATAAAATCCATTAAGTCCAATCTTCCTTTGCAAATGTATTTGAAATCTTATACCTCCAAACTTCTTACTTTTCTTACGAAGGGAGTTGAAGTCCCCTGTTAACAATAATGGATAATCTAGAAAAGAAATCTTATTCCACTCTAGTCTTCTCGAATACTTCATCTGCCTAAACTTAGTATTAGTATCATAGACATTGGAAAAAACCCAAGAGAGAACATCTTGAATATGACTAAATTTAATAGTTAATAAATTTTCTTTGGAATACATGATGTCTCCTTGGATATACCCTTCATTTCAAAAAAAAGTCACTACCACAGAGGCCCTATTAGAACTACATTCAACAACCACAATGCTTAAAAAAAAATATTTTCAACCTTCTCTCTTGATATTTTAGTCTCCTGAATGAGAATCAAATTAGGTTTATGATCTCTAACTAAATCCATCAAAATTTCCTTCTTCTAAGGGGCATTAAGACCCCTAATGCTCCAAGAGATACAAACTTCTTGGGTGGTAATTTTGTTTGGCCCTATTTTCTTGGAGCCAACATCAAGTTTCATTATCCTTGGGGTAACACTATGTCAAAGTGATTGATTCTCTTTATTGAAAAATTTTTCCCTTCTCCTATTAACTCCCTTGTGTCATTACTCTTCCCCTTGATCTATCAGAAGATCATCCACATCTCTATCTAAAGTTTCATCTTCCCAGCTACCAGAGAAAATCCTATCATATATTGAGGAAATATCTTCCTCCTATAGCATCTTGTTTGATGAAGAAGGGAGAAACTCCCCATAAATTTTGTTACACTATTGACGATCTTGAAATTATTCTTTAACCAACCACTCTTGCTCCAACAACTGATCTTTCTATCCCAAGAATTGAATTTTGTCAACCCTTGAAGAAACTTGACTTGTTTCCATTAGAGCTCAAATAGGAAACCCAGATAGAGGACCATCTAGTTGGGACCTGATGCTTTCATTTATTTCACCATCTTCCATCTCATTGAGATGTTTTGTTTGTTCCTAACTTGCATCTTCAATCCATCCATAGGAATCCCCTTGTTTAGTCGACTTAGGGGATATCATATTTTATCCACTATTTTTATGAATCCCCACTTGATCCACATCCTACTGGGAAATAAAAAAAGGGGTTTCAACATTAGCTACTTCCTTTTTAGAATCCATTGAGCCCTCCCCTACTATATTTTCTTAGCCATTACAATATCATCCTCCTTTTTTCTTTCCAAATTTTCTTTACTTCTAACTTTTAAGTTTTATCCGTAGGCACCTATTTCTACTACCTTTTTAAATTGCTTCAGGATGTTCTTGGCCCATTAACCCATCTTATTAAAGATAAGACATAAAGGGAAGGGCTTCAAAATCCACTTCATGTCTCTATTTCCCTAACTTTGAGTTAATATTGATAACTGAAGGGAGGTTATCAAACTTATAAATATTGACACAGATCATAGAAAATACTAATCTTATCCTTGAATTTTTCATAGGATCTATGTACAAAAACTCACAAGAGGATGTATCCAACTCTTTAAACATCTCTTTATTCCAAAACTCAAGTGGGAGGCTTGGGAGCCTAACTCAAACAAGGACCATAATGAAGATGTTATCATTATGGTCCCATCTTGGACTCCATTTCTTGAAATCCACTGCCATTTTTCTAAACATCCAAGGTTCCTCATATAGGATATAGATGATTCAAAGTGGTCAACGGAGGTGATGGATAGGTAAGAATACTTCTTCGAGTTTGAAAAGTTTGTCCTAGAACCCACTAGCCCTTAAGGCACTTAACTAGCCCAAGTACACCCCAATGACTCCAAAGACCTCCAAATGCCTATGGTGGATTAAAATAATGTTAACAAGGTGTATTAGGTAGGATCCAGCCATTTTTGGTCTTCTATGCAACTTCCAACATTCAAATCCCTCAAAACTATCTTTTAGGCCTAAGAGACCCCAATTAGCCCTGCTAGACCTGTTTTCTCAAGTTTTCTCCTAACTTTTTCAAAGGAATAGGAAAAAAATTGCATTCTTAGATACCCTTTTTGGATTTTTTCAACATAGAAAAATTTAAACTATGACTTATTTGACAAGTTTCAGACTTCCTTCACAAATTCCTTGTTGACAAGCATATGAAATAGGTGCATTTACAAAGAAACTCATAAAATTACTTACCATATAGACTTAAAATTTTGCATAGATCCACAAAATGTCCCCAATTAGAGGATCATTCAACCAATTTCACTCCAAGAGCCTTCTAACCCCAAAAGCTCCAAATTTGCCCTCTTGAAACCCTTGTTCCTAGGGCTTTCTAGATCTCCCACATGACAGAACTTCCAGACCCAATTGGAAGTTCAAACATCATTATTTAAACATTCCAAACATGTTCCAAACATTTAACCATGCCCTCCTTAAGGCCAAACTCCCGCCGCTTGAGCCTACTAGGCCCTTTTTCACCAATTTTCACTCATGTTAGTGGATAGCTATCCTTCAAACCTTGTTAACTAAAAATGTTAGTGCATATTTGTAATTTAAATGTTATATTTGAGCCATTCCATGAAAAAAAGTAGAAATATCTCATGGAATGACCATGATTATTAGTAAAAACCCTCAAAATTGCTTGAAAATGTGAGTTTCTAGCCAATCAATGAATAATAGGTTAACAAAATGCAATTAACAGTCAGTATATCTTCATAAAATAGTGTTAAAAATCAATGGAAATGATCATACCACTTACTCCTATCATATTGGAACTCAAAACACCAAGAAATCTTCAAAATGCACTAAAAAACAAGGCTTTTTCATTCCATTTATGGAGTAGTCTGTACAACCACTATACCCGTATGTACAATGAAGGTTCCTAACCTTATATAGATACTATAGGGACCCCTTAACCATTTCCAAGTGGTTACACATGATTATCTTTAACCAAATTCAAGTTATGGCTTTTCCCTCCAAATGCATATAACCGTTACTATTTGAAATTTTGAATTCTTAAACTATTAAAACAAGCATTTAATGAGTCCTATGAACCTTCCAACCTATCAATTGACATGAGTTGAATATGACCAACTATCTAATCCTATAAAATGACTCATTTAACCTATGCACCCCCTATTCCTCTTACAATGCAAGATTTTCACAATTTGTCCTTTTAGGACTTATTACAAATATATGCTTTTTTAAGCATTTAAAGTTTATTTCATGAAAGACCACATCATATCTTTATCCTCCTAGTGCTTTGGTCTTGAAAAGGGTCCCAAGGAGATGCCCCTGCATCAAACTCCCAAGGACAATAAAATTCAAGTCCTCTTGGATTGGTCTTCTTCCTCCTTTTCCAATTTACCATGATTCCAAGTTCATGCCATGCAATCTTGATGTCTTGTTTGCCTCTACTCTTTTTGTACCTCCAAACATGATTGTTGTAAAAATTTCCAGCATGTAGCCAAGTATATAAAGGTTCATCATGCTTTGACTCTTCATCATAAGACAAGAAAATGTCGGGTTCCTGCAAAGAAAACAGAATGCTAGCAAAATCAGAACTTGTTTCTTCTCCATGTTTCATCCAACCATGCAATATCCTTTCCACTTCTTCATTCTTCCATCTTCTTTCCTCATACATCATTATGTCATTCCTTATCATCATCATACTACTATCTTGGCTATCAATGTTCTCAAAAAACATATTGTCCCATAGTAATATATTGTCACATATATTCTTGACAACACGTTGTCCCATTACTCTATCCCCATACACCCAAAGAATGAAAGGTGTCTTCTCAATTGCATAACCCCTCTCTTTGCCACCATTTGTATTAGATTTTTCTCCCACCATTTCCATTCCCCAAACACTGTATTGACTGTCATAAATAGTTTTAAATTCTGCAAAATCCAGTACTTGCTGTCTTGCTGCTACTACTTTAAGCTTTGTCACATTTTTGCTACTGTCCCCTTCATAAAACTGCTTCACCACTTCCTTTTCTTTGTTTCCAACTTGTCCCATGCCTTTAAAAAACACAAGGACACTCTCTACATGTCCCTTTTGTCCCTCTCTATCAGCAATTACCTTGTTGTTCTTCTCTTCATTTGTTGTCTCAAAAATTTCTGCAATAATGTCACCTTGCTGTTCACTATCATCTTCCTTATTTTTTTGTCATAGAGTCTTGTATCTCTCTATCATATAGCTATTCATTACCTTCATTTCCATCTTTTATCTCAGTCTTTTCATTATTACTGTCAGCTTTATTGTCCTTTTTCTTTTTCTCTATCATGTCTTCAGTCACTGTCATCATTTCTTTTACATTTACTGTCTTCCTTCTTACTGTCTTTCTTCTTCTCTTAAATATCTTTTTAGCAGGTTTCAATGCTTTCTTTCTACCTTGTTTCAGAGACCAACTCCCCACTATCTCTTTCCATTCATAAACCATAGAAATTTCTTGTTCATGCTGTCTTAGCATCACCCCATTCACTGTCATTATATCTTCTTCCTTTTTGCTGTCTTTTCCAGCATCCTCATTGTCTTTAGCTTGTCCTTCCATATCAAACACTTCATCCCTCAACTCAACCTTTGAACATTCATTCTTCTCACCTCCTTGTTCATCCCAAAAACTCTTTGTTAGAAGATTTTCACCCTTGTCTTTTCTTGCAAGTCCATTACCCCTTTTCTTCAAAGCAAACTCTTTGCCAACATCCCTTTACTTAGCAACCATAGTGCTGTCCTATTCTAGCCTTTCCTCTAGGCTCTTCCCCATATTTTTCTCTTTTTTATTCTCCTTTTCTCTAGGGTCTACAAACCCAATCCACTCCATCTCTTTGACATATTTAGCCACTAACCATTGGCCTTTCTCCTTTTGCAATGAAGTCATTCTTATCATCCCTTCATCCTTCTCAAAATTATATGTGTTAGTTGGTTTATCAAACCATGCTTCCTTCTCCCTTATACATGTCCTCCCAAGGAAAAAATGACACTCCATCTTAGGAACTATATCAAACCACAAGTGATCTTCATAAGGACCAATACCAAAATGAATATATGCTTGCTCAGTGATGTCAATGGTGTCCTCCCCATTCCAACCTTGAACTCTATAAGGCTTCCTCAATGTGAACTTCTCAACACCCAACTTCTCAATCATTTCAAGTGAAACAAAATTTGAAAAGGTTGCCTCTGTTATTGCCATTTTGAAAATCTTACCATGACACTTACATTGTGTTTTGAACACTCCTTCTTCTTCATAACTCTCCTTTTCAAGGGATCTATTCATTATCACCATTTTTTTGTCAGATTAAAATTTAATCACCTCATACTTTCTTCACTAAGAACTCTTCTGACACCTCAAATATACCTTTCAACTCTAGAACACACAAGGAGGAATTGGACACTCCAAGGCTTCAACAAAGGGACTAGTATACTAAGGATGACAAAAGACTCCTTATGATGATGAAACCTGCAACTTTCAATTGCAAAAAAGATCTTTATCACACTGATACCACTTGATATAGAGTGGTCAATAGAGGTGATGGATAGGTACGAATACTTATTCAAGTTTGAAAAGTTTTTCCTAGAACCCACTAGCCCTTAAGGCACTTAACTAGCCCAAGTACACCCCAATGACTCCAAAGACCTCCAAATGCCTATGGTGGATTAAAATAATGTTAACAAGGTGCATTAGGTAGGATCCAACTAGTTTTGATCTTCTAGGAAACTTCCAACATTCAAATCTCTCAAAACTGTCTTTTAGGCCTAAGAGATCCCAATTAGCCCTGTTGGACATATTTTCTCAAGTTTTCTTCTAACTTTTTCAAAGGATTGGGAAAAAAATTTGCATTCTCAGATACCCATTTTGGAGTTTTTCAACATATAGAAATTTCAACTAGGACTTCTTTGACAAGTTTTAAACTTCCTTCACAAACTGCTTGTTGATAAGCATATGAAATAGGTGCATTTACAAAGCAAGTCATAAAATTACTTAACATATAGACTTAAAATTTTTAATAGGTCCACAAAATGTCCCCAATTAGAGGATTCTTTAACCAATTTCACTCCAAGAGCCTTCTAACCCCAAAAGCCCCAAATTTGCCCTCTTGAAACCCTTGTTCCTAGGCCTTTCTAGATCTCCCACATGCCAGAACTTCTAGACCCAATTGGAAGTGTAGAAATCATTATTTCAAAATTCCAAACATGTTCCAAGTATTTAACCATGCCCTCCTTAATGCCAAACCCTCGTTGCTTAAGCCTACTAGGCCCTTTTTCACTAATTTTCACCCATGTTAGTGGATAGCTATCCTTCAAACCTTCTTAACTGCAAATGTTAGTGCATATCTATAATGTAAATGTTATATTTGATCCATCCCATGAAAAAAAAATTAAATATCTCATGGAATGACCATGATTATTAGTAAAAACCCTCAAAATTACTTGAAAATGTGAGTTTCCAGCCAATCAATGAATAATTGGTTAATAAAATGCAATGAAAAGTCAGTAGATCTTCATGAAAAAATGTTAAACATAAATGGAAATGATCATACCACTTACTCCTATTAGATTGGAACTCAAAACACCAAGAAATCTTCAAAATACATTAAAAAACAAGGCTTTTTCATTCCATTTATGGAGTAGTCCGTACAACCATTGTACCTATCCATACAATGAAGGTTCCTAACCTTATATAGATATTATAGGGACCACTTAACCATTTTCAAATGGTTATACATGATTATCTTCAACCAAATTCAAGTTATGGCTTTTCCCTCCAAATGCATATAACCGTTACTATTTGAAATTTTGAATTCTTAAACTATTAAAACAAGAATTTCATGAGCCCTATGAACCTTCCAACCTATCAATTGACATGAGTTGACTATGACCAACTATCTGATCCTATAAAATGACTCATTTAACATATGCACCCCCTATTCCTCTTACAATGCAAGATTTTCACAATTTGTCCTTTTAGGACTTATTACAAATTTATGCTTTTTTAAGAATTTAAACTTTATTTCATGAAAGACCACATCATATCTATATCCTCCTAGTGCTTTGGTCTTCAAAAGGGTCCCAAGGAGATGCCCCTGCATCAATAGGTCCATATATTCTTTATTTGGAAATACAAGGAAAAATACTCTTTTGGTAAGGGAGTTATATCTGCTTGACCTTAGATTTTCCATTTCTTTCTGGCGTAACATTTGACCTCCTTAATATTTTGATGAGCCCCTAGAAATTTATCTACTAATGATATTTCCATAACAAATATAGAGTGGTCAACCAAGGAATGAATGAAAAAATTTGAAAGATCAACTTTCTGTCAATCCACCTTAACAATAACCTTTGGAAAGGAAGACTTCGCTAGGGGTTTGACTCCAAAAAGAGAAGACCGTTTATTTCATTCATCCTATAGACCATTTTCCTTGGAAATCTCCAAAAAATCATGAGATGTGTAATATCTTATTGTCTTCGCCCATCAAATGGGTCCCTAGGTGGATCACCACCATCAACATCCTTCATGATCAGAATACTCTCTTATTCCCTGATGTAATCCTTGACCGAACACACCTATGCTTACATTCCTTATGTAGATCGCAACTTTCCCACTAGGGCTAGTTTTCCTATTCACTCTCTCTATTCAAAAACTACAATGTTTACATTTTGTCACCTTCTTATTGTTAAACTAATAATTTTGTTGACTTCAGTTAGTAACCATTTAATCACTCATTTAGAGAATATTATTGATAGCTATCCATCCTTATTGGAACTAAAATGCATAAAAAAACTGATTGATTAATTCTTTAATCATTAACATCTAGTTGATGGAAAAAATATTGCTCACTATCCTAGATTGTAATTGTCTTTTCCACTGAAAACACAACATCACACCATAGATTTTTTACCACCCAACCATGGGTTGACTAATCTCCCTTGGACACTTCCTTTTTGAGGTCATTTGGCCCTTCACAAGGGGTGGAATTTTTTCACCCAATCATAAATTGATTGATCTCCTTTAGAGACTTCTTACTCGAGTTCATTCAACCCTTCACAAGGGGTACAAACATGGTGATAAATAAGTCATCTAAATTTGGTATATGATGCTATATAACTCTAGTTGGTCTCACTCTATATCTATTTCTAATTTAGTGTGAATCCTGACTAGAAATGCATATGGATCAATACAAACTAGCCAATACTAGAATTTCTTAGTATACCTTGGCCAAGGTTTTAAGATATAAACATTGACATGATATGTAGTCTAGTTCTCATGCTATCTAACTTGGCTCCACTTTTTGACAAGATTACTATTATCTAATTTTGTAATCGCACAAGACTCTTAATGTAACTAGTCCTAGTCATTCTAATCTCGATGTATAATATAGAGATGATGCTCATAAAATTCACTTGAATGGAGTTTTTAGAGGAATATTCTTCTTTTATTTGGCTTTATTTTAGAGTAAGTGAGTTGGACCATGAGTTATGTTACCTTTATATCCCTCTTTGTTCTTTTTAATGGCCAATCTTCCCAATTATTTGGTGCCTCTAGGAGTCTTTTATAGGGTGATCCTCTTTCTCCCTATTCTTTTATTATTATGGAAAAGAGATTGGGTAGATTTATTAGATCTCAAGTGTCTTAGAACTTGATTCATGGGTGTCACTAGGATAATGGATTAGCTAATCTTTGTTATTTGCAATTTGTTGATGATATTGTTCATAGTGGAATGACTTGGGTCCAGGAATATGAGACCTTTCAAAAATTTGTGGACATTTATTTGGTAGTATTAGGCTAGAAAACTAATGAGCACAAATCCTCTATATATTTTTAATACTCCATAACCCATGGTTTTAGATTGGGTCACTCACTTTGATGTATCTAGCCATTCCTTTATGTATTCGTAGGTAGCCAATGCTCTTCTAGTAGGGTTTTCTTAACAATCTTTGGGGGAAGGTCAATACTTGGACTCATAGATGACTCTCTACAACTTGTTGGGTTACCCTTCTTCAATATATTATTCATGATCTCTCTATTTGAAGGAAGCACAATTCAAAAAGCTCATGTTTACTTTCTTAAGGAGTTTGATGCTCTTTCCTAGCAATTCCTTTGTAGTAGCAATTTGCACAACTCTAGATGGAGGTTAACTAGTTGGGAGACTATTTGTAGGCCTAAGGAGGGATGTCTTGGTCTACACTTTTCTATCTTGAGTAACCAAGTGTTGGTGGTTAAGCTTTGTTAGTGGTGGTGCTCTAGTCATTATCAACTCTAGGATTGTATAATCACTTATAAGTCTTTCAAAGGTGTTGATCTTCATATTTTTCTTGACTCCCCCTAGAAGATCATGGTTCTATAGTGTGGAGTATCTTGAGATTGGACATCATTTGGTTAAGAGGATCATTTTCTAGATATGAAATGGAGGCTACAAGGATTTTTTTGGTCCAATTCTTGGGATGGAAACCCTTATCTCTTATCCATATACCCTCATCTTTAAATTCTTTGTGATTCTTTTCTTGTTGCAGGATGGGATAAGGTGGCTCATTATAAGAATACTTATCACTTAGGTCTTGTTGTTGGCTATAGATGGTAGAACTCTTTGGATCGACCACCTTGGGGCTTAGAGGAGGATTGACAAGAGCTTACTAGAATACATGCCTCTAAGGATTGTTGCTCATTGATGAGGCCAATTTGTTTGGCTTGGGGTGGTACCCCGTCTAGTAAATACTCTATTTATGTTGGGTACCAAGAGCTTACTCAAAAATTGTTTGGAGATGTTGAGTTACCTCAATGGAAGCAATTTTGGAATAATTTTTCCCAGCCCAAATATAATTTCTTCTTATGGTTGGTGATTCACAAACAATTTCTTACATGGGATAATCTTTATAAGCATGGATTTTAGGGCCCCTCAATATGTGTGTTATGTGGCAACAGAGAGGAGTTTGTCTCCCATATTTTTTTCTAATATTTTTTTGATAATTAGATATGACACCTTTGGTGGAATGCTTTGGTTTAATATTTTTGGTATGTTTCCTCCTTGTATGCTTTCTAGGATTTTTTGGGAAGTTCCCCCACTAGAGCCTCTCCTCTTCAAGTTGTTTGGGTTGTCAGTCCTTCATTTATTCTTTGGCATGTTTGGTTGGAGAGGATCAAGATGATCTTTTAGGGTGTCCAAATTGGAGCAAAGAAACTCTGGTGGAAGAAATTACCCACTCTCTTTATGAAATAGTTTACGCTATGTGTGTGTCAGATGGGGTTATGGCTCATGGAGATCTTTCTAATTGCAATCATCTCAATTTTATCTCTTTAGGGAGGGGTAACTATATCTTTTGATTAGTGGTTTCATAGTATGCCTAGGCAGTAAGTGAATCATGAGGGCCTAGGTGACAAGTGAATCATGAGGGGCTAGGCAACAAGTGAGTCGTGAGGGGCATTGGACTCCTCTTCTATCTAGAGTTCTTAAAGTCAACACTAATGGTTCTTCCTAAGGGAATCTTAGACCTATTGGCATTGGGAGAGTTTCCTATAGAAGCTCTAGTGAAGTCTAATTTCCTTTCTCTATAAATAAGGGCATTCATACGTAATAATACTATAGAGGCTCTAGCCATTTTGCATGTTATGAAATATTGTTGTTTGTAAGGGAAAAACATGATTATCTATGAGTTTGACTCATAAGTGGTTGTGAACTTGCTAACTACACAAATGCTTGAGGATGTTATTTGGAACCTGGTTTTAGTTGTTAATCATACTTTCCACTTATATAGATATCTTGATTTTGTTAGCTTTAATTACATCTCTTTGGAGTGGAATTGAGTTTCCTATTGCATGGCTAAATGTGCTTCTTCTCATGTGCATGACTAGAATATTGTGGATAAAGGGAAATTTCCCCCTAGTTTATCTCATGAACTTGATGAACTTTTTGAATGGGATAGAGCTCCTTGGTGAGATCTCCCTTTTGTATTTCTTTTTTTTTTAATAAATTTTCTACCCCTCTTTTAGTTCAAATTAGAAATCAATAACATCAACATTTCATTTTGGGATACCATATAAACAAAGGGCCATGATTTATGAAGCCTATGATGAGACTTGTTATAATGTAGGCCTACTAGTCGTACCTATTCCACACTATTCCATGTAATAGTTTCCATTGTGACCAATGATATTTATCTACTATTTTTATTTTTTTAACCAAGTTTGAAGTTCTATACTTCAATTAGTCTAAGTTTAGACTTATACCATTTGTCTACTTCTTGAATGGTAACATTAGTTTGGATTGTAAAGGGTTAAAGGCATCTCTAGCCCTTCATGCTCTCATGGAAGTGCTTCTATCTTTGCATCTTTCATGCTTGCATTTGAGTATAGCTTTATCATAAATCTTTACACTCCAAATATATTTTTTCTAGAAAAATACAAGTAAACAATGAAAATAAGTTGTATAATTAATTATTCACCCATGATCAAAAGTTGACTCCATGACTGAGCCTATTTTCACATAAATAGTGACATACTTTTTCATTAAAAAAAAACGTATTTCACCATCCTATCTTGGGAATTTAGCTTATTGATCTAGTTTGTTGTTATGCTTTATTATAGCAAGTATTTAAGGTATAGGCCCTATTGCCATGATATCACCTCTTAATTACCTCACTTGTTCATTTTTAAAGAGCTTCATTATAAACACAATGAACCATGAGCTCACATTTTTTCCCTCTCACTATATGCTTATACACTTTTACCAAATTACTTCTTGTTATAATCTCCATTGTTCATGCAAGACATATTAAAGGTTATGTCCAGAATAACTGTTGTGTCCCTTATTAGTCACTGGCTAGAGGCCTCTTACAAATATACACCATCATTGTGTACAAAAATGAACTTTAATTCACATTGTTATAGTAATTCCACACTTTACTATTTTAAACAATATAATAGAAAATCCTCTTTTTTCCCTTTTATGACTATTCTGGTTGGAACAATTTTTTTTTCCATGTTATGGCTAATACATAATTTTTCCCCTACCTCAAACAAAGACTCTATGTAATCTAGTTTTATTCAAGAGGAATAATAATAAGGATCAACATAATATTGTAATGATTATTAGTTTTTTCCTAAATTCATAAGAAAAATATTTGGTACAATTTGGACAAGCTAAATATCTTGATTTATTGATTAGATAATATTGCCAAGATTTAGAGTGTTTTGTTGTGCCTTAAATAATTCCTCTTACATATGGACGTGGTCAAGGTTGTGGTCAACAGGATACTTGATAGAAAAACCAAGAGGAAGAATAAAATGAGAAACACAATGAGGAAGAATTTCAGGAAGAAAGGAAGAGATAGGGAGAGAATAGAGGAAAAGATGAGGCCTTGGTATCTTTTCTATGGGAGCTTGTAACTTGTTTGGGTCCTCAAGTTGAGGATTCTCTGCATGGTGATTATCAGTTAAAGGGATAATAGGGTGGAGACTCCCATGTGTCAAAACATGAGGAGGAGAGAGGAGAGTGAGTTTTCTCACATGTCACTCGGTGGCTAAGGATACCACATGAGAGGTAGAGATTGGGGTGATGATGACACCATTCAATTGGATATCATGAGAGACCTTCAATGGTCTCAATCACATTTCTTTGATGGAAAGGGAGGTGAAAATAAGGTTGAGATGTGATTATTGGACTTAGGGTGTCACTTTTCTATGCATCCTTATGCGAGCAACCTGAGAGCCCTTTATGCAAGGACACACCTACATGATCATACATCCACTTTGTGGGACATAGAGGAGAAAAAGCTCCAAATTAGTTTCAGAGATCTCACATGGGAGATATTCAAGGAGTGGTTCATAGAGAGGTTTCTATCTTCTTAGTACAAAGAGGCTCGAGTAGAAGAGTTCCACAAGATTAGATAGGGGAACATCTGTTGTTATATGGAGCCTAATCTGACTCAGGGGTTAAATTTTTCTTACTTCATTTGACGCAATTTCCCCCCATATTATCTATAGGGTTTTGGGAGCAATGCCCCCAAGATGAGGTCAAGAGGTCCCCTTGAAAAGTATAGGATAGGGTCAAGAGGTTGCACCCCCAAAAGCTCAACAAACATTATTATTTTAAAATGGGTTGATTACTCTTTTTCTATTGGATGACTTATTCTAGCACTAATTTAGTAAGCTACAAAAATCTTGTATAAAATCGCTTAGAATTAGGAATTTGATAACATATGATAAGATTGTAGCTTCTTGTAGCAATATTGATTTGTAAGGGATTGTATATTGTAATCAAGTTGAAATCACTGGCTAATAAGAGTGTTGGATTAGTTGTTTGGTGGACCTGGCCTAGGGATTGGGTGAATCGCACTATATATTTGTGTCTTGTGTTCTCTTTTGTGTGCTATATAATTTTTTGATATCAGTTATATTTGCACATAATTTCTATCCCCGTCTCTATAGGAAGGTGTTAGGCTTAATTTGGAGAAATGGAAGATGAGGGTAAGCTAAAGGTTGAGAAGTTTAATGGGAAGAATTCTTAGATATAGAAAATGCAAATGGAGGACTATCTTTATTAGAAGAAATTATGGCAACCACTAAAAGGAAAGGCCACGAAAGAGATAGCTATGATAGATGAGGATTGGGAGATTTTGGACAAAAAGGCACTTGGAAGTATTCATAATTTATGCTTGGCACAATTGATGCAATTTAATATTATGAAATCTAAGCTGATGGGAGATTTGATGCAAACCCTAGCAAAGTTTATTTAAAATAAGGTATTTCTCATGAAGAGTTTATTTAATATGAAGATAGAAAAAAGTGGATCTATTTCTAATTATTTAAATGAGTTTAATACAATTACTAATCAATTATTTGTAATTGTTTATTTTGGTGAAGAAACTAGGGTTCTCTTGATTTTATGTTCTTTTCCTTAAACCTAGAATGGCTTGGTAATGGATATGAGTAATTCAGTTTCTAATTCTAATACCCTAAGATTTGATGATGTTATTAGTGTGATTCTAAGTGGGAAAACTCATAGGAAAGGCTTAGGTGCATCTACATTAGGAAGCATTTTGAATGCACAATGAAGAGGCATAATGAATGAGAGTGGAAATAATTCTAGAAATTGTGGGAAATATAGAGTAAAATCAAAGGGAAAGATGTCACAATCTAGATGACCAAGAGATTTTTGGTAATATGGGAAGCCAAGCCATAATAAGAAATATTTTTGGACTCAAAAAAAAATGAAGGAGATAAATAAGAAGGAAATAAGGAGGCAAATGTAAAAGGTAATAAATCTAACAAGAATGTCTTGCTTCTTTCCTCATAAAATGTTTATGATTCATGAGTTTTAGATTCAAGGGTTTCATTTCATGCTACTCTCTATAGAGGCTATTTACTTGATTATGTCCAAGGGGATTTTTGGCTTGTTTATTTGAGACATAATGAGCCCTATTAGATTGTTGGAAAGGAGAAAATTAAGATTAAGTTGCAAAATGAGAATCATTAGCTAGTACAAGTGGTGAGAAATGTTCCAAGGCTGAGTTGGAATTTAATTTTAGCAGGGAACCTAAATGATGAGGGTTGTACTATTACTTTTAGTTATAAAAATTGGAAGGTTTCAAAAGGTTCTTTAGTAGTAGGAAAAGGTGTGAAAGTAGGAACCTTATATCTTTGTATAGGTCATACTATTCTTTCTACTTTAACTGTTTCAGATCTAAAAATGAATATTTAGGAATAGTTGTTGCGGTTGAGCAAGGAGAAAAAATAAATTGATGTAGATTTTGAAACAACACTATGACACAATGGAATTGGGTACATGAGTGAGAAAGGGACAAAATTACTTCATTCAAATAAAGTTTTACTGGGTCTAAAATGTGTCAATATGGATTTTTGTGAAAGTTGTATGTATGTAAAGTAAAAGAGAGTGAGTTTTGTGAAGAGTGAGAAGGAAAAAAAAAGAGAAATAAAAGCTTGTGCATACAAATGTATGAGGACCCACTCAGGTTTCTTCCCTTGGTGGCTCTCATTATTTTATCACATGCATTAATGGCCCAACTAGGAAAGTATGGCTTTATTTTCTTTGACATAAATCTGATGTATTTCAAACTCTTAAAAAATGGAAATTCTTGGTTGAAAATAAAACTGGTCAAAGACATAAATGTCCTAGATCTGATGATGGTGATGATTATTTTAGTAATGAATTTGGATACTATTATTCCACTAATGGTATTTATAGAGAGAAAATTATTCCTAATACTCCATAAGAAAATGGAGTGGTTCAACACACAAACATGACAATAATAGAGCATGCAAGGAGCATGAGGTTGCATGCTAGGATGCCCATAAACATGTGGGCAAAGGATATAAATACTTTCATATATTTAATAAATATAGGTCCCTCTATTCCTTTGGACTATGTTATTCTAGAGGAAACATGGACTAGTATGAAGGTGAGTTATTCTTTCCTCAGAACCTTTAGTTGTAAAATTTTTGCATTTATATAGATCCTAAAACTAGAACCAAGATGAAAGCTAAGTCAAATAAATGTGTATTTTTTGGATATGACATTGATGAATTTTTTTATAGGCTTTGGGATTTTGAAAATCATAAAATTGTAAGTAGGGATGTCATATTCAATGAGGAAGTGTTATACAAATATATGTTGCAATGACATGAGAAGAAAGAAAATGATTACACAAAACTAGATAATACTCCAAAAGATGATGTTTCAGTAGTTCCTTATATTCCACAACAAAAACTACAACAACAACAACAACAATAAACACCATAAACCCCAGTGAATGTTAGATGGTCAACAAGGCTAATTAGACCTCCAGACATATTTTCTCCCTCTTTGTATTCTATTTTATTAATAGATACAAGTGAACTAGAATGCTATGATAAAGTTGTATGGGTGGATACAAAGCTTTAATGGGAGTTTAACATTGCAGAAGAAATGGACTCCTTGCTGAAAAATCAAACTTGAGATTTATGTAAATTTCTTGTAGGAAAAAAAGACTTTACAAAAGAAATGGGTTTATAGGTTGAACAAAGAGGATGAAGATAGGAAAAGGTTTAAAGAAAAGTTAGTTGTAAAAGGAATTGAATAAAAAATGGAATTATTCTTGATGAGATATTTTCTCGAGTTGTTAAAATGACTTCTATTCGTACTACTTTAGGTATTGTGGCTACTGAAGATTTTGATTTGGAGTAACTTGATGTTAAAAAAACTTTTCTTCATTTTGATTTGGATGAAGAAATATATATGGAACAATGATGGGGACACAACCCAAGCACATAATGGACACAACAAGAAAGGGGAAATTGTACTAACTATCTAAATATTCTATTACATTTAGTACAGAGAAAATAGACTTCAAAACATGCCCTAAGGGCTTACAACAGTTTAAGTCTGGAGATAATTTCTCCTTTTAGTGCCTCCTCTCAAACTCCACTCCGAACTACCTTTTACAATGCCAGAAACGTTCTTAAATAGACTCCGGAGGGTTAAGGATTAGGAATACATTCTAGAAAGTGCTAGTAGGCATCCACTGACCAAATAGAAGGCTCTAGAAGTTGCATTAGAAGTCGGCACAAAATTAGAAGAATCCAGAAACGGTAACCGAACTTTTGGGAGGCATAACTTTTGAACCGTAGCTCCGATTGATGAACCATTTACATTTTCGAAAAGCTCTCAAAGCGCTCTATAGCCCTATGAACAAGCTTTACTCGTCCCCCAATTTTTGGCCCTTTTCAAGGTCATTTAATTGCCCTAACCTGACTTTGAAGCATTCTTAGGATGTCTCCAAAAACTGAAAAATTGCGATAACTTTCAAACCGTGGGGCCTTTTGACCTAATTCTTTTTCTAGAATGCTCTAAATTACAATTGCATTCATCTGCCCAATTTACACATTCTTTTTTACCAAAATGATGGCTCAATTACATACTCCTTTTTTTTTTTTGTCATTTACACATATCTCAAGGTGTTCAAATACTCTATCCTAGAACACTGATAGTGGAACTGTGAGAGTTGAAACCTTTATTTGACCCAAATGGGTATCTAGAAATGAAAACACATGAAACAAAAACTAAGTCTAAGTACATTTTTTTGGTTGACATAGGATTGCCCTTATAGCTCAAGATGCTCCTGCATCAAACAACCATAAGGATTTGAGGTCAAAGGCAAAGAGAAATTAGTGTGCAAATTGAAGAAAATTTTATATGGCTTGAAGAAATTGTCTTGGAAATGATATCTTAAATTTGGCAGTTTCATGCATAAGCATGGGTAACTAGGTGTCATTTAGACCATTGTGCTTAATTTAAGAGGTTGGATGATGAAAACTACATTATTTTATTTTTTTAGGTTGATGATATGCTTGTAGTTAGGTCTAATATGACTCACATCAAGGGGTTGAAACAATAGTTAGCACATTTATTTTCTATAAAGGATTCAGGTGCAACCAAAAAAATCCATGATATGAAAATATAAAGAGATATGAAGAATAAAAAATTGACATTATCTCAAACTAATCATATTGAGAAGGTGTTGAAATAATTCACTATGTAGAATGCCAAGGTTTTCAACACACCTTTTCTCAATCATTTAAAATTGACTAAGGAGATGTGTCCAAAGACACAAGAAGAGGAGGATGAGATGTCCAAGGTGCCTTATGTATCATCTACAAAGATTTTAATTTATGACATGGTAAATACTAGGACAAATATTGCACATATAGTGGGAGTTGTTAGTAGGCATATGAGTCATCCTGGGATTGAACATTGGAATGCAGTTAAATGGATTCTTAGACATTTGAGAGGCACATCTAGTAAATGTTTACATTTTGGAGACTCTACTACTGATTTACAAGGCCATGTTGACTTATATTTGGCAGGGGATCTAGATACTAGGTGGAGTACTACATGATATGTACTTACTATTGGTGGGAAAAAAGTGAGTTGGATTTCTCAATTATATAAGGTGAATGCTTTATCCACTATAGATGTAGAGTATGTTGTTGTTATAGAGGCAACCAAGGAGATGATATGGCTTGAATTCTTCATGGAAGAATTGGGACACCCACAAATAGACAATTATTTGTTTATAGATAGCAAGAGTGCTATTCATCTTGCAAAGATTTTTTCTCTCTATTTAAAGACAAAACACATATAGTTGTGCTACTATTTAATTTAGTTAGCTCTCAATGATGGTTGGTTAGTTAAAGATAGAAAATATACATACAAATGATAATCCAACATATATGTATACAAGGAGGTATCTAGGGAGAAGTTGGACTCCTCTTCAACTTTGGTTGGTATTCTTGACTGAAAAGAAAAAAAGAACAATAGAGTCCAAGGTGGTTTTACATTACAATGGGAGCTATAGGTTTTTTGATTAGTCTCCAAGTGGAAGGTTATGTTTTTGGAGTCTGATTAGTCTCCAAGTGGAAGAATTTTTTTATGTGGATCCTAATAAGACTCAGAGGTTAAATTTTCCCTACTTAATTTGGGATAGTTTTCCCTCAAATTATTCTACAAAGGTTTGAGGGCAATGCCCCCAAGATGGGGTCAAGGGGTAGCACCCCTTGTAGGTGCACTTCTTTTTGTAGTATAGGGAAGAGTTGAGGGGTTTCACACCCAAAAGCTCAATTGAATTTATTTTTGTAAAATACATCAACTTTTATATTTATATTGGATGACTTATTGTAGCCCTAATTTTGTAACCTTGTACAAAATGTCTTAGGGTTAGGGATTTTATAATTTATGATGATATTGTAGCTTCTTATGATGGTATTAAGATGTAAGGAATTGCATATTGTAACCAAGTTTTCATCACTAGATAATAAGAATATTGGACTCATTGTATGGTGGATGTAGCACATGGATTGGGTGAACTACATTAGATCTTTTAGTCTTGTGTTCTCTTATGTGTGATTTATTATTTTATGATATTGATTATATTTTCTCGTAATTATTATTTATGTCTTGTTAACTTGAACAATGTGTTAGTGGAGCATGAGATATGCTTCTTTGAGCTAAGACAATACTCAAGCTATAACCATGACAAGGTACTCCTTACTCACCACTTCATTCAGGGCCACAATGACTCTATCATTAGAGATGCCCATATGCACCAACCACGGACACTTGCATTTTCCACCAAGAAGGTGAGGGTTTCTGAGAGAAATTTGGCTTGAGGTTACAGCAATATGTTGAAATATTCAAAATGGGAAGAGTACTTTTGAGAGGGGGGTGAATTAGAAGTACCATACTTTAGCCTTTTCAACTCCTTTAAAACAAATAACTAAAAGTAAACTACATGAATGTAAACATATTAAATAAACATAAAGAAAACACATCCATTAAAATAGATAACACCAAATTTGGTAACCTAGAAACCCTCCAAGAATAAGAAGGTAAAACTGGAGTGGGGATGATACTCACAAAAATTACTGTAGCAATAATTGTTTGACCACTTCTGATGATCTACCCTGTGAAAGAGCTACCCTATTAAAGGCTTTACACTATGTCAATAGTGACTTGGTTAAAGGATTTACAAACTCTTTACATGAAGTTTCACCCTATTAAAGAATTTAGTTACCTCTTCAAAGGATTTACAAAATAGCTATTAAGCTAACCTATCAACATAGGGTTTTCAATATCTAATACATTAGTAAGAGAGTATTAGAAATATTTTGACATGATTACTTATGATCTTCAATTGTTGATTTTAGGAACTTGATCTTCTCACTCTAATGTGATCCTTACTTGATCTGATATCTATTTGTATCCCTTGTTTTGTTCTAATCAACTAGATGTGTAATTGTTGCTCAATTCACTAAGTCTGTGATGCCCCTGTTGTTTACTCTTGTTCTACAATTTTCTATTTTCTTAGCAACTTCCTTGAATTCCCTTTTTTTTAGCAACATAAAATCATGGGGTCCAAGCCTTCTTATGAAGACTTCATAAACTTAGGGTTAGGTATGGATCTATGATCCATATTGAATCTTGAGTGCCCGATCATTCCTTGCATTTTTCTCATTGGTTACATGCCTTATCCTTTTTTTTCATTGGTTACATTATTATTGCATAGGAAATATAAAATATTCATTCTTACCCTTATCATCCTTCGAATCCTTCTATGTTGGCTCAAAAAATGGTTTACATTTGAGTTTCTGAGGGCACAAACTCATATGTTGATTCTGTGTTACTCGGCACATACTAGACTATTGGTGCTTGGCACATATACTATCCTACTTTGCTCAACATCTGTTGCATTCTATCTTGCTTAGCACATGTATGACTTTGGCTTACTTAGTATATGTAGAATTTTGACTTGCTTAAGATCAATTGTGACTCAAAACCTATATATCACTCTGCACCTGTTGGAATTCTGACTCAGCACATACTGTGGCTCGACATACATAGTGTACTCTACTTCAATGTAGAAAGTGGTTAAGTGTATTAGCACTTAAATGTCAGAACCATTCTAAAACCAAAAATCTCCTCCTTTGACATGAGTGTCAAAAACACTTAACTAAACATTACTAATTTGTCCTTACAAGTACCCTATCCAATCTGTTCTGCATAAAATTTCAAAAAAAATTCAAAAGTACCTTATAACTCTCTTGAGTTGATTGTTCTATTTCATTCTTGTACTTCAAAATTTTGTGCTAGATGTACTTGATGCTCTTTGTCTTTACCCTATTCTTGTGTGCTAAGCAATTTTGTTGACTTTTTTTGTACTTGCTAGTTTTATTCATATTTCCCTCAAAACATTATTTCTCCTATTGAAATAATGTAATTAAAACTTAGTATTCTCCCCCTTAGATATATCTTCCTTACTATTATTTCTCCCCCTATCTTCCTTATTATTTCTCCCCTTTTTTGACACTTATGTCAAAGGGCTCAAAGGAGTAACACCATATATTTCCAAAAATGTGATGTTTACCTCCATTATTATTTTTAGAGCTACATCCCAATTCTCCAAAGTAATGTCTAGTGACTTGTGCTAGATGACAGTCTCTACAGAAAGATGTTCAAGTCCATCTAATGTAGAAATATTAGGATCTTTCTTTAAGATAGTTTTAGTATAGACTTGTTCTTTGTGGAGGACCTCCAAATGTGGGGTTATGGAGGATTGAATCTACATTAATTTGGCCTTTATATTAGCCTATTCACTTGCTAATGTAGCTAACTATCTTTGAGTGTGAAGCGATTGGGAAAAATGCTTCTCACTTTGAGCAGGATCCCTTAGCAGTTGCATGCTAGAAATTTTCAAATTTCTCTCCAAGCTCAATATCCTTTGATTTGTCTCTTGTGTGAAGTAGGAGAAATCACACAGCTTTTTGTACAATGAGAAAATGTTCTCAAGTACAGCTTTGACCTTGTCAATTTTCTTGACCAATTCTATCTATTCAAGTGCTATACCACTTGATATTTTCTCATTCATCTTCTCCTGAAATTTCCTTTCAAGCCATTCCATAAGTTTAACATTTGTATCCTGGTCTTCACTAGTCACTTGGTCAACTATATTAGATAGTTGTTCTATTATGGGCTTTGCTTCATCTAGTGACTGCAAGCTGAAGGTATCCATAAATATGTCCTTAATCTCATGTAGTGCTTGCTTGTGTTTATAATATTTTCTAAGTATTTCCTATCTCTTCCTTCTATTTAAAGCATCTTGTATTTCTATGATCTAATCCATGGTAATGGTCTTTAAGTCATAGGTAGGTATGACTATGTCTTCATCTAGCTTAGGGTCTCCATACTGAAGTACTTTGGCCACTCTAGTTGAGCTCAAGCCTAGTGTTGAGATTTGCAAAGATATGGCTTCAGTGCTTGGCTTCTGAAGGGTCTTTGTAGGAGTGCCTGTCTTTGGTAGTTCTACCAATTTTTGAATAGTGGCCTACTCCTTTTCCTTTGATATATCCTCCTTCTCATTAGGCTCCCCTTCTTCTATGCTTGGCTTTTGTAAAGTATCACCTACTGTTGTAGGTGGTGGAAGCATCAAAATTATAGTGCTAGTAGTTGTATAGGTTAAAGGTGGTTCTTATGGTTTCACCTTGTCTTTTTTTGGTTCTACTACTACCTTTTGTAGCTCATCTACACTCACTAATATAGGGTTTGTACATAATTGTGCCTAAAGAGTGGATTGGTGAAGGATCTTGGAGAGATACTCTACAGCTAGGGGATTGATGTTCTGAGCTAAATTGTTAGGAACATCCTTAACAATTATTGTGTATGCAAGTGTGATGGTTACATGAGGAGGGATAGGAGGTGGCATTTATGTGTCTTGCACACTCTGTTCCTCTTCTTTTTGTTGTTCAGCTATTGTCGTATCTTCTTCTTTTTGTGTTTCTTCCTCCTCACCTTTTTCTTTGTCCTTCTTAACTTTCTTATCTTCCTCGTCTTTCTTCTTTTCTTCATCTACTTTTGTTGTTGCTTCCTTCTCTTCCTCTTGCTTCTCTTCCTCTCCTTTATTTTCTTCTATTTTATTTTCCTTGGTATTGGCCTCTATCTTATTTGCTTCCTCTTCCTTGTCATCAGTTATTTTGAAAATTATTTTCCAAAATTGTGTGGATTTATTTACAACATCCTCAATCTTGTTTTGTAGGATGTTGAAGGCTCTATATTTAGGTACAAATTTTCCACCATGTTTCTTATTAGTCTTTGTTATTTGACCTCTTGTTAGGTCAGGCATCACTTGTGCTAAGGTAGATTCTCTGATCTCCTTTTCCATTTTTAGACAATAATGCCATTTATTTTCAATGATCTCATATAGCTCTCTAGGCATGGTATTGTCTAGCTCTAGAGGTGTATTCTTAAATTCAGCCATCATGGCATATACTAATTCCTCTATTCTATTTTTTTCTTCTCTACTTAACTTGTTGAAATCAAGACTTTTTAGATCATTTAAATCTGTATTCCTAACGTTTTCACAATTTTTTCTAAGGCAAATTTGGGAGGATGACTTACCACTCTGAATTGGTTGACATCCTTTGACTCTTTTCTTTCCTCTTTATCTATGTCTAGTTGTGCCACATATTTTCTTCTCTTTTTTGGCACTTCATTAGGCTATTTAGTGGCCTTATTTTTCTCTTTTTTTTCCTCTTTGGCCTTTTGTGTGGATGCCCTTGTGGTAGCTCTTGTTGTTGGTGTTGGCTTGGCTTGTATAGGCTTAGTGACCTTCTTGGGCTTGGGCTGAGCTGGAGGCTGAGTTTTAGCATTTCTTATCTTTTTCTCAACTAGTGTAGGTGCTTCCTTGGCTTCTTCTTCCTCGGCACCTTCCTCCTTGTCTTCTCCTAAGCCCTAGGTCAAATCCATTGGCCCTTGCCCTTGCTCTTCTTCTTCTTCACTTTCTCCATCTTCTTCTTCTTCTTCTTCTTCACCACCTACTTCTTCTTCAATATTTGCTCCAAATTTCTTCTTTATCTTCTTTACTAATTTATCTTTCCACATAATAATAAAGGTTGTCTTCAATTTAGTTTCAACTATGGATTTGACAACATCATATATGCCAAAGTGAGGAGCCTCCTCATCTATCTCTTTTGCAAGCAATGTTGTAATTGTTGTTGGGGCTTCATTTATATCAAGCTCATATCCCAATGGCCTTAGCCATCTTACTCTTGGTATTGCTACCTGAATGTAGATATAATCAATGTCAACCAAAAAGCATATGTCATTAATGTGTTTTTCCACTAGGGAAATCAATATTCTCACCCTTTGCTTCATGGATTTCTTAAAATCCTCAAAATAGCTTGTCATTTGGGCCTCAAAATTATCACCCATCTAATCAATGAACTCATTGATTTGTGTAATTGTAGTTTTGTTAGGGTTCCAATTCACCTTTCCAATAGAAGGAAACTCTTCCATAACATAAAAGAATATACACATAAGAACTGAACAAATTTTCATTGAGCACCTTTTGATCTCCTTATTGCTCCTAGGTTTTCATTTATTTGCTACAACATTAGTTCTAACAGATCATATGTGTGATCTTTCTTTACCAGTTTGTAGGCTACATCAATAAATATACATGGCACACTGTTCAATCTACTGGATTGATAGAATTTATGAGAAATCACTCTCACTAAAAAATCTAGAAGTGGATCAGTTACAATATCAATAGTCATACCCATCTTATTCCATTTGGCTCCTATATTCCTTTCAATGATCTCTTTGGAATCACTGCACAAGGTCTTAGGCTGATCTAGGGTTGGGAAACCCATAACTCTATGCACTATCCTTTTTGTAATCTTTATTGGTGCTATTTCCAACCTCAAACATCCATTGTGAATTCTGCTAAGGACAATCTATATCCATTTAGTTTTGAAACCTATAGGGTAAACTAGGGCATTGGTCAAACCCTTTTTCTCAACTATTTGGAATTCATCCTTCAGAATTTTGTTTCACATAGCTTGTCATAGGCTTGGAATATCTCAAGGTCACCTACTGCACCTATCTTGTAGTTATAACACTTTCTCACATCTTGTACCATGACAACTTTTGGTGGAATGATGGACAATGCACCAGGTGGATCATTTCTATAGGAAACTTCAGGGATTGGCCTAAACTCATGTTGTTTTACCTCTTTACTAACTAACTGGACCTCATGACCTTCCTTTCCTTTGGTGTTTATTGAACTAGAAGAAATTATACCAAACTAGGGTTTCAATGTATTAAAAACTTTAACATTGCGTAGCTTGACACTTGATAAATACCTTAGATCGTTGAAATGTATGCTAAATCACCATTGAGATCAATGTAAATGGCTTCAAGGTTGTTGCATGATTACTTCTACACTCCTTTTTTTCTTTGCTCTATGTTTGAATGGCATGAAAACGATCAAAATTTGACCTTATACCTATCAAAATCTAGCATTAAATTCTTAGTACATACAGTTGTAAACTTGGCACTTGAAGATTTCACCATGACTTGACTCCCATTGTATTTTGTTTACTCATCTTCTACTAGTTTTCTACTTCACTCAGCCTCAACTATCAACTCAGTCACTATTAGAAACTCTACATCCATTGAAGCTTTACTCTGCATCTGAGGATAGTTCGACAGTATTTGTAAAAACTTTAAATTTTGACTTGGCATCTTTGCTCATGTAGATTTCTTCCTTGTAGTACTTCTTTGTCTTGGAACTGATGTATGATATAAATTTATATATCAGTCTCATACACCTATTCTTTCCTTAGTTAGATGAGATGTGATCACTTGACCTCTTAGGTGAAGTGATCTATCCATTTGATGTGCTACACTCATCTTTCTTCTTCCAAGTCTTGTTCATTTACCCTCTTATTTGTTCAACATCAACCTTCTCTTTTCCTTTGTTGACTTCTGTCTTGGGTTCTTTTGACTTTGTTGGGCAATTCTCGCTGATATGACCAGTTCTCAAGCAACTAAAACATGTAGTTTGACTTAACCATCTATTGTAATTCCCTCTAAAATGTGTCCTTATGCAATTTTTAGGAATGTGTTCATACTCCTGACAATAGTGACAACTATATCTGGTGTTGTAATCCTAGTTGTAGTGATGACCATGGTTGGTTCCTTTTGTAGGTTGATTAGGTTTCCACATAGGCTTTGATATACATTCAAATGCTTTATGTCCATACCTTTTGTAGTTGTAGTAGTGACCTTCAAATCTTGATGTCCTCATGGTCTTGGTTCTACATTCATGTACTTGATGTCCTTGCTTTCTGCACTTGCAATAAAAGCTTGCATTTCTAGGCTTATCATGCTAATGACTATTCTTGCTCCTACATACATTAGAGGTATGTCCCTTGTTACCATAGAAATGACAAGTAGGTTTAGTGTTCTTACCTTTGTTACTCCTTTCTTCTATAGTCTTGGATGATTCTTCTTGCTCAGTGCCAGTATAAACAAGTCCTAAAGTATCATTACTAGCCCTTGGTGATTTGAATAGTTTCTCAAAGTACTTGATAGCCTCATTGGGTTTGTTGAAGCTTTCTACTATCTCCTTCTCTCTTTTCAATTCATTCTACAATTTCTCATTTTGCATTCTCAAGGTGGAAATCCCAATTTCCTTTATGTTTAGCTAATGATGAGCATTCATCATCTGACTTAAGGTGTCCAGCTGCATGTTTGAGATTCTTTCAAACTCAATTGTCTTCTCCTCTAGTCTATTGGTAAGATTTCTCTTGTCATCTTCTATCATGACCTTGTCTTCAATGGCTCTCTTCTTTTGTTTAGTTACTTGACTAAGCATTATGGCTTGTGATTCTTGTTCAAGCTTGAGTATTTTGATTTCTTCAACTTGTGCTCTATTTTTCTCCATCAATTTAGCTATTGCTGCATCAAATTCCTTGGAATCTCCATTGGAAAACACTTGTGTGGTATCAATCTCCTTGTAGTGTATGTCATTTTCAGCTATGGCTATATCCTTCCTTCTTTTAAAGGACTTTCTCAATTCTTCTCTAGCTTTTTCCAATTTGTGTAGAGCGAGGTGCACATCAATCACCTAATTATCTATGATCTTCCCAAGTTTGAAGACTTCCATCTTTAGAACTTTTCTCTAAGCTATTAGGCTTCTCCTTGTGAGAACCTATGCTCTGATACCAATTGTTGAAATATTCAAAATGGGAAGAGTACTTTTTAGGGGGGGGGGGGGGGGGGGGGGCGGGGTGAATCAGAAGTACCACACTTTAGCCTTTTCAACTCCTTTAAAAAAAAAACTAAAAGTAAACTGCATGCATGTAAACATATTAAATAAACATAAAGAAAACACATCCATCAACACACATAACACCAAATTTGGTAACCCAGAAACCCTGAAGGAATAAGAAGGTAAAACTGGGGTGGGGATGATACCCACAAAAATACTATAGCAATAATTGTTTGACCACTTCTGATGGTCTACCTTGTGAAAGGTCTACCCTATTAAAGGCTTTATATTGTGTCAATAGTGACCTAGTTAAAGGATTTACAAACACTTTACATGAAGTGTCACCCTATTAAAGGATTTAGTTACCTCTTCAAAGGATTTACAAAATAGTTGTTATTCTAACCTATCAACATAGGGTTTTCACTATCTAATACAATAGTAAGAGAGTATTAGAAATATTTTGACCTAATTGCTTACAATCTTCAATTGTTGATTTTAGGCACTTGATCTGCTCACTCTAATGTGATCCTTACTTGATTTGATATCTATTTGTATCCCTTGTTCTATTCTGATCAACTGGATGTGTAATTGCTACTCAATTCACTAAGTCTGTGATGCCCCTACTATTTACTCTTGTTCTAAAATTTTCTATATTCTTAGCAACTTCCATGACTTCCTTTTTTTTTTTAGTAGCATAAAATTGTGGGGTCTAAGCCTTCTTATAAAGACTTCATAAACTTAGGTTTAGGTATGGATCTATAATCCATATTGAATCTTGAGTTCTCACTCACTCCTTGCATTTTTCTCATTGTTTGCATGCCTTCTCAATTTTTTTGATTGGTTGCATGTTGATTGCATAGGAAATATGGAATATTTGTTGTTATCCTTATCATCTTTCGAAATCCTTCTATGTTGGCTCAAAAAAGGGTTTACATCTAAGTTTGTGAGGGTACAAAGTCATATGTTGATTTTGTATTACTCGACACATACTGGACTACTGGTGCTTGACACATATACTATCCTACTTTGCTTGGCATCTATTACATTTTATATTGCTTAGCACATGCATTACTTTGGCTTACTTGGCATATGTAGCATTCTAACTTTCTCAACATCAACTATGACTTGACACCTATATATCACTCGAAACCTGTATAATATTTGGCACCTAAAGTCACTTGACACTTGTTGGAATACTGACTTGGCTTCAATGTAGAAAGTGGTTAAGTGTGTTGACACTCAATGTCAAAACCATTCTAAGACCAACACAATAGAGTGGGTATATAGAGTCATAGTGTATGACCTAAGGGTTGGTTGTACCATCTTATAAGATATAGTCTATAGGAAAAAAATACCCAATCAACACCTTCAAAAGGTGGACATAGTCAATATGGTGGTCAACACTTCTCACAAATCCAATAGAGTGGCTAGGGTTCATCTACTATAGGTGGTAAGGGGCATGACCATTAGTGAGAGAGGTAGTCACAAAAGATTCAACCATCTTAGGGAGATTAAAAGAGTTCTAGTAGGGAGAGCTCCTAGTAGTCTAGTGCTCCTTAGGGAGGATTTGGTTATAGGTATAACTCTAGAGCATGCTTCTCTTATCACCAGTTTGTTGATAAGTTGGCAGGATATCTTAAAAAGATATTAATAGGGTTAAGTAGAGGTGCGACCATGTTAAAGTATATCATGGGAGATGTAGGTAGATCCTATAGAGTAGTTGTGGAAGTTGATAATCATTAGGCTAAGTGTTAAGGTACCTTAGTCAAGACTACATTAACATTGCATGATTTCTCTACCAATATATTATTTGATTTGGTTACTTTAGATTTTTTTATTCACCCCCTTGTTCAATGATGTGGCCTATTCACAATATGACATGTATATAGGTGGTAGGTTGAATTAGCCATGAGATCCAAAGTGGTTGTGGATTCCCTAGTTGATGGTTGCATGTTGGACTTGGACACCTTCACCTCCAAAAATTTTTTTTGTATCATACCCCTAGGATCTTATGGCATCATGTTGGGTATGAATTTTTTATCTTCACATTGGAAAATTATTGATTGTTGACATAAGTTAGTACAGCATGTCAATGACACTAGTGGGAAAGTTGAGCTTGTAGGGGTCCAAAGACCAGTCTCAGATTGGATGATTTCAGTTGAGTAGCTGAAATAAAGTATGCAAAATGGTTGTTAGATGTTCACAATATTCACGAGTGACCTCAATGAGTTTGGGATTTGAGAGATGTCAATTGATGATCACCCACTCCTCTATAAGTATGAAGATGTGTTTATTAACAAGACAACATGACATTGGTTTTTGTATTGATCTCATTCCATGAGTAGAGTCTATTTCTTAGGCACCTTACCACATGAATACTCAAGAGCAGGGTGAACTTCAATTGCAACTTGAGGAGTTGTTTTCCAAGCACTATATTCATCCTAGTGTATGTCTATGGGGTGCACCAATCATCTTTATAAAGAAGAATGATAGATCATTGTGTTTATGCATTGACTACTAATAGTTGAATAAGATGACAATGATGATTCAATATCCCTTGCCAAGGATAGATGACTTGTTTGGTCAAATGAAGGGAACAAGAGTGTTCTCAAATATAGATCTTAAGTTAGGATACCATCAGCTTCATATCCATAAGGTTGATATTTATTGGATAACTTTTTGTGCATGCTATGGGCATTATGAATTCATAGTTATAGACTTTGGGTTGAAAAATGTGTCATCAGTGTTTACAAGTTTGATGAACAAGGTATTCTACACTTACATTGATTGATTTGTCTTGGTATTTTTGGATGAAATATTGATCTATTCTGAGACTATGGAGGAGCATAAGGTCCATTTTTATAGGTACTACAATGTTAATATGACCATCAATCGTATGGAAACTTGGGCAAGTGTGAGTTCTTCATGTCTGAGGTGAAGTATTTAAGGAACATAATTATAGGTGATGGTTTTGCAATGGATCCTTCTAACATCTAAGATATCATGGATTGACCAACACCCTCTAGTTTTCTTGAGGTTCAAAACTCAATGGGATCGGTAGGTTATTAACATTGATTCACGAATGATTTATCTTATGTGGCTCATCCTATCACTTCTCTTCAATAGAAAGGGAAGACGTATATTTGGACTAGGAATTGTGATTTAGCATTTGAGGCTCTTAAGGACTAATTAACCAGCGTGTCTATCCTTGCAATGCCTAATCCTACAAGTGAGTTCATGGTATGCACAAATGTATCATTAGAGGATGTGGGGGCAGTTTTGTTGCAAGATAGTTGAGTGATTTCATGAGTCTAAAAATATCAAGGACCATGAGATGAACTACCCCACTCATGATTTGGAGTTAGGAGTAGTTGTGCATGCACTTGTGCATTGAAGACATTTTATTTGGGGACATAGGTTTGAGATGCATAATGATCATTGTAGATTGTAGTATATCTTTACTTAGCCAAAGCTGAATACATGAAAACATTTCTACATGGAGTTCTTGTGTGAGTATAATTTTTATTTTCATTACATCAAGGGTAAAGAGAACATTTTTGTGGATGACTTCAAGAGGAAAGGTGTGAGATATCCATTTTGTCATGGGGAGTTGATTTGTGTAGTCATATCTTGGAGGACTTGCCTAGTGACACTTTGTATTAGGAGGATAGAGAAAATATTGAGTTTGTACATACACTTGAGGGGTAGTTTTCAAGTTATTCTTTGGAGTCCAACGGACTATTACAACA
This sequence comes from Cupressus sempervirens, assembly GCA_028749045.1. Lineage (NCBI taxonomy): Eukaryota > Viridiplantae > Streptophyta > Pinopsida > Cupressales > Cupressaceae > Cupressus > Cupressus sempervirens. Next base: position 614,003,636 of record CM053786.1, on the reverse strand, counting down.
TGTATGTGCTAGTGCTAGGAGATCTTTGATCTTTAGTGTTGTTTCAAGTGCATCATGCACTATATTCTATACATCTCAAGAAGATGCATGGTGATCATAGAAAATTGTACTTTTGGGTAGGGATAAGGTGTGATGTTGTTTATTTTGTTACTTAATACCTTGAGTACTAGAGAATGAAAGAAAAACATCAACATCATGTGGGTATTTTGCAACCACTCTCCATTTCAGAGTAAAAGTGGGGGACATGCTATGTATTAGCTTTATCATAGGATTACCTATGTTATTGCATCATCATGATTATATAATTGTGATAGTGGACAAGTTGTCCAAGGTAGCACACTTTTCACCAATGAGAGCGTAATATGCAACCACTTCGATGGATCATGTATTCTTGAAGGATATTTTTTGGTTGTAAGGGATCCCTTGTAAGATCATTTTAGATAGAGATACAATGTTCACTTCAACATTGTGGGTGTCTCTTTAGCATGTTTTGGATACATAGTTCAATTTTATTTTGGCATATCACCTAGAGACAAATGGGCAGACTAATCGGGTGAACCAAGTTTTGCAGGACATGCTTTTCATGTATGTAATGGATCGACATGTGAGGTGGGAGGACTATTTGTTCTTGGCTAAGTTTTCCTATAAAAATGGGTACCATCATTACCTTGGCATGTCACCTTTGTAGGTGCTATATGATAGGCCATGTTGTACCCCTTTAAGGTGGGATTATTTGGAGGGTTGAGTAGTTTTTAGTCCTGAGATGCTTCATGATATGGAGTTACAAGTTGGTCATGTTAGAGAGAATTTGGTTATTGCCCAGGATCAACAAAAGAAGTATGGAAATACCCATAGGATGGATTGTCACTTTTATATTGGTGACAAGGTATTTTTGAGTGTTTTTATATGGAAAAGCCCCATTTTTTATGGGAAATACTCTAAGTTAGTGTCACATTTTGTTGGACCTTTTGAGATCCAAGATTGAATTGGTCTTTTTTTGTATTATGTAAAATTGCCACCTAACCTATCGTATATCCATGATGTTTTCCATGCTTTTAGTTTGAGATGGAATATTCCTAATGTGACCCATGTACTTGATTAGGATGCTTTACAAGTAGAGGACTAACATATTTCTTTAGAGCCAATTTGCATTCTTCAACATCGAAGGTTGACCCTTAGAGGCCAAGATATAGAGAAAGTAAGGGTCTAATGGAACTCGAGTGATAAGACTTTAGCCTTTTGGGAGGATGTCACATGGTTGAAAGATTTGTACCCTTATCTTTTTGTGGGATTCTAGGAGTAAACCTATGCTTAGTGAGAGAGGATGTTATAGCATCTCTCATGTTTGCATTTTGTTTCATTGATTATTTTTGCTTCAAAAGATAACTTGATGTTTACCTCTATATTTTCATGTTGAGATGCTTTGATGACTTTACATTATTTTGGTTGCTAGTATCATAGTTGATAAATGATAGATGCATTACTGTTTAGTTTCATCATATATACATGATGCTGTTTTAGATTATGATAAAAATAGGTTTTGAAGGAACCCAAAAACCCTTTAACAAAAGCAGAAAAGATAAAGCATCAAAGTCCACCAGGTTTTACAAGGACCTGAAACCTACTGAGAAACAACATCAAAATCAAGTTTTACAGGGACCTAAAACCACATAAAAAATTCAATAAAACTACCTAGGTTTTACAAGGACCTAGAACCTAGTTTAAAGACCAAACAAAAACCAGAAAATAGGTAAAAGAAAAAACCATTAATCACAACTAGCAAAAAAGACCAAAAGCTAGGAAAAAAACCAAAGATCAAAACCCAATGAGAGCTACTACTGCAACTCTTTGATCATTTTGAGAACCTCTTTTCCAATCTCTATAGTGTCTTGAATGGAATTAGCAACAACAACCTCTTGAGCCTACTTCCTAAAACTCTTCCTTGTTCTCTTTCTTGGACCCCTAGTGATATGATCTCTTCATTTGTGTGTTTTCCAAGACTGGCAGTAGTAGCGCAGATACTGGAAGTCACCTGTTCTATTTTATTACCACTTTCCTTTATAAGAATTTGAAGGTTTTGTTCATAATCCTTGAGTTTTTTGGGATGTTTCCCACCTATACTTCTAGCTAGCTAATTTTGGCATGGTCAATATCTTGGTTTTGTTGCACAATATCCATTTTCTTTTTCAGACCCATAATTTCATTATATATCCATGAATCAACTTGGAGAATGGAATTGGATTTTTTCTTAGCAGAGTGCAAAAAGGGAAACATAGTTTCCCTCTATAGAGAAACATTCTTTTCCTCTTCCACAACCTCTCTAGTAGGAGAAGCGAACTTATCTGTTTGTTCCTCCTCCCTTATAGTAGTAAGATCCTCATTTTTGTCTTGTTCCACAACCTCTCTAGTGGGTGAAGCAATCTTAACATTCTAATCCTCCTCCCTCATAGTAACAGGGTCCTATTTGGCCTTTACCATCTATTCTTCACCAACATAAGTATCACTTTGATTACCCTCATCACCAGTGTTACCCTGTTCTGTGTTATCTTCACTGTTTTCTTCCTCATCCTCTTTCCCACTTTTTCCTTTGCTCTCTGAGTAACCTTCCAGATTAGAACTAAAATCTCCAACATCTATGTTATCCTCTTCCTTTGGAGTATCATCCTCTTTCATTTTAGATTTCTCACACTCAGTATTTAGTTCCACCTTGTACTTTTGAGAATGCGAGGGTTTTTGTCTGAGAATCCTCTTCTTACCCTTAACATTCTCTTCATTCTTATTCTTTTTAAAATGAGAATCAATAACAAAACCCTTATTTTTATCTAATGAAGGAGTGGAAATAATAGACTTGCTTTTATAGTAACCCTGAATTAGGATAATTAAACCTTCATGTAAAATAGGATGCAGCTCCTTCCTATGAGCATGTAGACTTTGAAGCAAAGAAAACTGCAAATAGAAAGGAAAAGAAAGTCTATCCTTGTGTCTAAAATGATTGAGAAAGACAAAATGAAATTTATGAACTCTTTTATTTCTACCATCCAAAATGAAATACTCATGACTACAGGAGAGCACATCCCACCAAATTTCCTTTATCTACTCTACATCGTAGAAATCTCCACTTTTTTCTAGATTTTTCTCCTCATCATCCATTTTAGAAATTTTTTGAAAGCATCATTTAAAATGCTTGTTTTTTTAGTGAACTTTATGCCTTCCATGGGTAAACCTGTGATCTCAACTATGAAGTCCTCTGTCAATTTCATAGTAACACCATGTAAAGAGACCCTATCCTTAGTCCAATTTTTGAAAAATTCCATGGTGACATGCAGTTTGAACCTGTGAAGGCATTCCAAATATTGGTCACCTTCTCCTTCTCCAAAATATTCCAAACATCCTTCCTAGCATTCCATTTATCACAATTTTTTGGTTCTTGGTTCTGTGGCTCACCTCCCATTTTTAGAGAATTACAGAGAATGGCTAAAACTAGGAGCAAGTGAAAGCCAAAAGCAAACAAGTAAAATAGATACCAAATTTTCATCACATCACATAAAACCCATTTTAGAGATGATACATGCAAATCCTACCTTGTAATCACATAAATGTACCTCCTCGGGGAAGAAACTCTGAAAATCATATGGCCAGTACCAAAAATCATTAAATTTCTAATCTTGGCATATCTTTCCCACTTTCACATGAGTAACATCATAATTAATAAGGGCTTTAAGATCAATGTGTTTGTATAGCTCACCAATCCACGCCATTTTGTAACCCATCTAGACTGCATAATTGGCAACCTAGTCAAATACCCCATTAGCCTCTCGATAATAGTGGGATATTATGACTTTTTCAAATTTATTAATTGGAGATTTAATCTCCATGGCTGTTGCCTCAATGGACCAAGTAATTGAATTTTTATTATTGAGCATGTTAATAATATTTAATGAGTCACCTTCCAACCATAGTTTAGGGTAAACTAAATCAATTGCTAACTTCATAGTGTATAGAGCAGCAATAGCTTCAACAATGTGGCTATTAGAATTAACTATAGGAACTGCAATGACATCAATAATATTTCTAGCATGATCTCTTAAGACCCCTCCACATCTTGCTCTTCCTGGATTGCCCCTTGCAACACCATCAAAGTTCCCTTTAATCCATCCATTAGGGGGAGTATTCCATCTAGAAGTTAACCATGGGTTATCAATTTTTAATTTAGGACCTTTTGATCGTAAAGGATTATCAATTTGAAAAGTTTGAAAAGATTTCCTCTGAGATTTGGAATTTTCCTTTATTGTTGTAACAATATTTTGTCCAAGCACCCATCCTAGCAAATCTTTATTTCTAAAGATTCCATTATTTCTTTCTTTCCAGATACCCCACTAGAGATGGGGAAGAGTTATTTTCCATAGTAGTTAAACATCAGGATCCCTAGAAGGACACTTCCAACTTTTAAAACAAAGTTCAACATTGTTTTGATGGACCCATACTATATTCTAGTAATTGAGAATCTTAGCCCAAAATTTTTGACTGTAAGAATAGTTCAAGAACAAATGGTCTCTATCGTCAAATCCATTTTTACATAAGGTACATCTATTTACCACATTAATACCTCTTTTTTTGCAGATTATCCTGGGTGAGGATTTTATTTTGAAGCATAATCCAATAAAAAATGTTTATTTTAGGTATGAGACCCTTAATCTAAGCTTGAGATGAAAAAGGATGATTACCCTTCTCCCTATAAGTAAAGATAGTAGAAACTTTGAATTGACCACTAGGATCAGCATTCCATATCATCTCATCCTCATAAGTAGGATATAGAGAAAAAACATTCAAACTTAATTGTATGTTATTAAAGCCTTAATCAATATTAGTCAAATTCACACAAGAATTGTTATGCCAATAATGACTCACTAAAATGCCATACCTTTTCTTACATATGTCAACTTGAGTAGTATCTTGAAAGTCTTCTAGTAGAGGATGATCCATTAGCCAAACATCTTCCCAAAATCTCACCTTTTTCCCATTTCCAATTTTCCAAGAGCAACCCTTTCCAAAATTATTCTTTGTCCCCTAAACAACACCTCATATGGCAGATGGATAAAGGACATCAAGAGAAGAAAAGAAATCAGCTAGACTATTAACATTGAAAAGGTACTTATGTTTCCATATGGTACTCCATTCATTGTCATCATGATATGTTCTCCAACCTTGTTTATCCAACATAGCTCTATTCATACTTCTTATTGTCCTGATCCCCAATCCACCTTCTTTGATAAGCTTACAAACTTGGTCCCAAGCAATCAAAGGCAGTCTCTTTTTTTCCTCAGTCTTAGTCCATAAAAAATTCCTCTAAATTTTTTCAATAGTATCTAAAAATTTCACTGGAATTCTAAAAAGGCTCAAAGAATAAGTCGGTATACTTTGAAGACAATCTTTGAGAAGAGTTAATTTACCTGCTTGACTTAAAAGAGTTCCTTTCCAACCCACCAACTTCTTATTGAATTCATTTATGAGATCTTCCTAGAAGGAATTAGGGACTTTCAAACCTAAAGGTAGACCCAAATAGATTCAAGGGAAAGATCTAATAGAACATCGAAGGATATTATCAATTTTATTCTATCTAGAAATAGGGGTGTTAATAAAAAACACAACATTTTTATTCCAATTAATCAATTGACCCAAGGCTAAAGAATACATTTAGAGCTTGCTTCAGGTTTCTGGCTTCATTGACTTCAAATTTACCCATAAAGATTGTATCATCAAAAAACTGACCATGAGAGAAAATAAGAGGTTGGGAAGAAGGCTATAAACCTTTAATAACACCTTTTTGAACCAAATCCCCTATGTATCTCCCTAGACAATAAACCATATTAACAAAAAGAATGGGGGATAAAGGGTCTCCTTGTCTCAGACCACGAGAAGGATTGAAAAAATGAGAAGAACATCAACTGATAAATAGCTCCAACAACCTTATGGTCAAAACCAAAAGCATACAAGATTTTAGATAGCAATGCCCATTCAACTCTATCATAGGCCTTAGCAATGTCTACTTTCATAATAAAACCCTGATTATTGGAACATGACAAAGAATGAATATTCTCATGGGCTGAGATAATATAATTAAGAATTTGTCTACCTGGGATGAAGCCATTTTGTTGATAAAAAAGGATTGAAGGAATCACCAAAAGTAATCTAGAATTAAGGACTTTGGAAATAATCTTATAGAAAGAATTACAAAGGCTGATTGGTCTAAACGAATCTGGAGAATCACCTCTAATCTTCTTGGGAATTAGACATAGGAATGTGGAATTGATTTCCTTTAGCATTTTTTTTGCTCCATAAAATTCCTTCATAGCATCACAAACATCTTTCCCAACAAGTTTCCATAATTTTTGAAAGAAAAACATGGGAAATCATCTAGATTAGGTGCTTTGTCTCCTCCTAGAGAACAAACAACTTTGAAAATTTCTTCATTTTTGGGAATAGAGCTTAACAATTTATTTTGTTCTTTAAAACCAAAGGAGGAATCACTATAAGAAAATCAGCCTGGTGGTCTTGATTAATATTAGTATTAGTAGTCATTAAAGAAGAGAAAAAGGAAACCATTTCTTTCATAATTTCTGTATCCTCAATAAACTTCAGATCCCCCTTTTTCAGGTGTGAAATGTGAGTTTGAGCTTTGTGCAGTATTGGAAATATTCAAGATATGATATGTTACTAAGAGGGGAGGGGTGAATTAGTAACATCAAAACTTTTAAAACAATTCAACACTTTAACCATATATACTATTCTTAATCCATTCATTTAATCTACTGCATTTATGAGAGAACAAACATTTATAACACATGTACACAGTAATTTGGTGACCTAGAAACCTTCCAAATAGAAAGTAAAATTGGGGTGGGGATGATACCCAAAAAAATTCATTATTACAGTATGAAGTTGGCTTGTTAAGGCTTACATTGGCCACTTCTAGTGATCTGCCTTGTTAGGAGCAAAAGGGACTACTAGGTCCACCTTGTTAGACGATTTACAAAATTACACTAAAGTATGCACTTTGTTAGGAGATTTATACAAAGACTGTTAAGTCTACCCTATTAAAAGATTTACAAAACTGATTCACTTATTAGGATGAAATAGTGGATCTACTTACAAACTTGATTTTCTGATTAGATCCTTGAAGTATAGATCACCTCTTGTGACTGATGAATCTTTACTATTCCTTGTAGACCTTGCTGAATATTTTGGTCTTCTATTGATTCGTATTTATACTTCAAAATATTACATGCCTCTCTTTGTACTCTCATCCATTCATTGTAAATGATATAATACATTACATATATATCATTCCAATAATTATAATTTCAAGGTTAGCTAGAACACAAGTGAACAAAACATTACTGAGTCGGCCAAATAGTAGAAAACTCGAATTCACTGAATTGACTCGGTAACCTTATGATACTCGACATCCACTACATTACTCATCACTGTCATGCACTTGGTAGAAGTGAAGGCTCAGTCCATACTAATCACTTGACATAGTTTTGAACTCGGTAACCATTGGAGACTTGGTAGATATAGTATCACTTGATAAAAATTGAATCCTTTGTTTACCTTGCTTTCACTCGATAAACACTACACTTTCATTACTTGGTAAACACTGCGCTTCCATCCCTTGGTAAACACTGCACTTTCATTACTCAATAAATATTGTGCTTCCATCACTCTATAAATACTATGTAGCTTAGTGAACATTGGAATGCTCAGTGTGAACAGCGAAGCTCGGTATGAACTACTTAAGTGATGAACCTATAAGATAACCACTAAATGCTTGGTATACACTATAGATGCTCAGTGTAAACTGTGAAGTTTGGTGAGTGTAGGAAACTAAGTGTTGAGCTTGGTAGATATACTAATATGGATAAGTGTTTTCACTAATGGAAATAATAACTTAATGCCAATAGAGAGATGAAAGAATCTAGTATTTTTATCACCTTCACTCAACCATATCAATCTTGATCTTTGTCTCCAGTAGATTTCTTCTTTAGTAATGATGTCATGATATTGGGCCAACTTATCATTTTCTTTTGTAATAAAGTCAGGAGTGTATACTTCCTTCTAAATTTTATCTTGAATTTTTTGGATGTCTTCCTTGATAGTAGATTTATTCTCAAAAATATTACCAAAATAGTTTTTTTTCCATATTTTAACTTCTTTTTTAACATTTCTGAGCTTGGAAGCAACTCTATAGAGAGTAGTACCTCCAATTTCTATATTCCACCATTCAAATAGTTTTCTTTCAAACTAAGGATGCTGAAACCACATCTTTTCAAATCTAAAAGGAAACTTTTTCTTGAAGTTTATCTTTATACTAGTAAAGATTAGAGGAAAGTGATTTGACCCAATCTTCTGATAGGCTTCCAACTTACAAATAAAATCTTTTTTTCCAATCATGAGAGATAAGAGCATGGTCAAGCTAAGCCTGAATACATTCATTACCAACTCTCTTGTTACTCTAAGTAAACTGGATTCCATGGAGGTCCATATCCATTAAACCCTCCTTGTTAATGAAATCCATAAGGTCCAGTCTACCTTCTAGTTGACTCACATTTCCTCCCTTTTTCTCATGGTCATAGAGAGGAACATTAAAATCACCCATAATGATCCATTGACCAAGATAATCCTTACTTTTTATATCAAAGAGAGTTTCCCATCCTTTTTCCTAAGGTTCTTATTGTAATAATTTTGGCTACCATTAGATATTTACTAGCATTCAAAATGGTTCCCAAATAATAGTTTTTCTTCCATAACATCAAAGTTCCCCCTAAAGCACCTTCTGAACTACTAGCATTTATTGAGTCATTTTTAAAGGATTTAATCTATTCAACTTTCTCTTTATCCATCTTTTTTTCTTTCAATAAAAGAAAATTTTGCTTTTTCTCTCTAACAAAATTCCTGACAACATCAAGCTTATGGATGCTATTCACTCCCCTAATATTCCAAGTTATAATTTTCATTTATGTTTTTTAGGGGTAAAATCCAGAATAGTTGCTTGTCTTCCATCAGCAATATTCTACATACTCTCTAATTCTTTGGTTTTCTTAGAGAATCTTCTTCCAAGTTTATCTGGGATACCAACATCTAGTTTCACCTTAGTTTGCTGATCCATTCTACCTCCATATTTTTTTGGGGTACGATCAATAGGGTTCACCTTAATTTGCTGATCCACTTTATTGCTTCTAGTGTCTACCCCTTAGAAATAGTATTGGTCATTTTTTCAGCCTTTTTCCTTTGATTTGGTTTATGATTTGAGTCTTCTCCTTCCTCCTTTGAAACTTCTAGGATAAGATCATTCCTAAAAGGAGCAATATCTTTACACTTAGTAATATCTGTCTCCTTTAATAGATCTCTAGAGTCATCTAGGATATCCCCTTCCTCAAGAATCTCCTTCCCATCTAAATCTCCCCATCAATCTTCCATCCTTTGATAAATAAAAATTTGTTTCAATAAATCTACCAAGTCATTTATATTTTTTTTTGGCCTCATAGATTGAAACATGGATCCATTATCACCTTTTCCAGAGTTGTCTTTCTTAGGTTGTAGCACAGGTGTATTCCCCATGGATCTATTCAATTCCTTTTGACTATTCTCAAAATCTTTATCAGTGGCTTCATCTTGAGCTTTTGAAACCATGATCTCCTCCTTCTTGTTTAGGTGAGAAATTTTAGGTTTCCACACTTTCTTCTGAACTTTAGCCTTCTTCACTTCCTTTTTAGTTCTTGAATGATTCTTACTTTTATTGAGACAATTTGTAACTAGATGACCCTATTTTTTATAGGCATAGCAGTAATTTGGAAGATCTTAAAAAATAATTTCATGTGTTCTCTTTCTAAGCTTGGAAATTAATTCCACCTTTTGTGGAAGATGATTCAGGTCTGCCACCTTAACATAAAGTCTGGCACTATGAAGTTTTGTTTTGGTAGTTGTAGCATTATCCAAAGCCACCGGTTCACCAAATGAGCTAGTAATACCTTTAAAAATATCTTCATGCCAAAATTCTAAAGGGAGGCTAGGGAGTCTAGCCCAAATCGGGGTGGTTAAGCAAAAAGAGTCTGATAAATCTACATTAGGCTCCCATCTTTTAATAGTGAGAGAATTTTTCCCAAATGACCATGGACCTCCATAGAGAACCAAATTCATATATTCCTTACAGTTAAAAATAAATGAGAAAAAGCCATTCAACATGGGAGCAATACCAACATCCCCTTTAATAACCCATGTCCTTTTAACCATTTTCCTCAGAGAATCTAAATTTGGTCTAGCCCCTAAAAATTTTCCCACTAGGGTAAAATCCATGGAAGACATAGGAAAATCAACTAAAGGATCTAGGATAAATATTTGAAACTCACCTTTCTCCCAACAAGATTTAGCAGTCACTGGTAGAAAGGATAATTTACCATTAGGTTTTTTGCCAAAAAGAGAAGACCAAGTCCTTTGCTCTGAAAACCCTACCTTTGACCCTTCAAAAAAAATTTCCTTATTGGTCTCAACAATAACCAAAGGGGTTTTATCCTTCTCAAAAACTTGCCCTGGCACATGAACTATAGAAAGGGAATCTAAGAGAGGGTCTCAAACCACACAACATGTGCCTGAATCACACATAGACTTGTCCATATTGGCCATAAAGATACTTTTTTTCCCATCATTCTTTGGTAGATTCTTCTCAGTACCCCCTCTAGTTCCTCCAGGATCTGTACCTCCTGCCACATTCTCCCCAACCAGTTTCTTGCCTTCCTATGAACCAGCTAATTTAAAAAAGGTGAGAGTCCCCATATCGTTTCCTATAGCTACATTATATACATGATGATGTTAGTATTGTGACGTGATTCTTTATGATGATGTCTGGTTAATTTGTATTTAGACATAAATTATGTTCTATGATTACCTAATGGGTATTACTTGGATTCATTTTTGGTGTGATTTTAATACATATATTTATCTTTTTATTTTAGTAAACATATGAAATGTTGTAAATAAAATATTTAGATAGATTATTTTAATCAATTCAATTAGATGCTTTATTAATTGATTAATCATACTTGTTTCTTCAACTATTATGTATTGTGTATTTGTTGTTGTTTATTGTACATGAACTTATATCCGTAGCAGTAACACAAGAAGTTAGTGATTTGGCCATTCATACTAAGCCAATATCATCTCTATGTGGGTGACATATATGTCGAAATAATATTATAAATCCTTTGTTAGTTTAGTAAATTTGGATTCATTATGTATTTTGTGTTTAGACCCATGAGCTTGTCTATACATTTAGGATTCCACAGTTTTTATGGAAAATGTTATTTAAATGTGATTTAATTAATTAATGGAAACATTTATATTGATTTAATTTATCTTTAATTACTAGTTGATTTATGGTAATTGAATTCCAAGAATAGGAATTGTCTAATTTATTTGGGAAAAGGAGCCCAATTAGTTCTTAAGTTGTTTTCATAACCTAATTTATAAGTCAATTTAAAAATTGTGTATATTGGAAAATTAGAAATTTATTGTTCACTATTCACTTTTTCATTTCATGTTTTCAGAGTGAAATTATTCAAATCCTCTCGTGGTAAAATCTTGTTTTTTTTGTTGGGTGAGATTGGCTTGATAGATCATCTCAAGGTTGGTCTTGTTGGATTCCTAGCAAGAATTCTTGCTTTGTCAAGTTTTATTGCATTCAAAAGACTTATTTTGTGGTTGCCTTCCTAATTTTTCCCTTTTGGCTATGATGTAGAGCCTTCTTATTTTATCATCATATCTTCATTTTAGCTTTCATTTCTTGTTGCTAAATATTTGGAGGATGAGAACTAGTGTTCCACTTCATTTCCATGCTTTAATTTGACCTAACTGAGTGAGAATGAACATTATGTATTTTATGTGATTTAATTTGTAAGATTTACTTATGTTATGTTGCCAAAATTTTCATTTGATCTTATAGATTGAATTTTAATTAAGATATGGGTGTTTGATCCCATCAGGGAAGTGGGTTTTATTATTTCATCAAATTCTAGTAAGCTTGATTTTTGAGAGATTTTAACATGTTTTGTGTGCCACCCAAATTTTATGGGTATTTCTTGGCACATTTTTTTGGTTTTGGATTTGGAATTTTTTCTAGGTTTATAATCTAACGATGGTTTTACATTGTATTTTATGGGCATTTCTCATCTAACCCTTCTTTTGACTTTTTGGCTTTCATGAAGTTACTTGTGCCCATACATGAGCACATGCACATGCATATGACATGATCTTGTGAGACTCAAACTCTTAGATTTAGGTCAGTTGAAATATTGTTCATTGTAGATTGGATTGGGAATTCACACCATCTATGGGCAGTCATTGTCTAATGAGCATGGGTATGTATGATAGATGTGTGGAGTGTCTTATCTCATGTACCCCAACATGTAAGTGGATGATAAGGTAACATGAAGAGGTTCTAACAAGTGACAACTAAACTAACTATTTGGTTAACAAAATGTAATATAAGATATGGGATATACCCATTCAAACAATAGTTGAGCATCACGAGGGAGTCAATGTGAGGGTGGTGTGTAGATAGTAGTCACTCTTTTGTGGAATTTGGTGTAAGGGAATAGTGTGATGACCTTGTAAGGGAGTTGAGTTCTACACCACATTCATCTTGGACTTGTCAATGTCAAGCAATTACACTCCACTATAGTTCCTACGTAGTTATCCCATAGAGTGTCTCACCAGTGACCTATTGTATTGCATTGTTCTCATTATTAGGGTGTTGGTTTCATGTTATACTTGGCATGAGTGTTAGATTTGGATGATTGTACTTTTTTTTTGTGGTCAGGTCACTATCTCAATTAGTACGGTGAATGTGCACCTATGGGTACCACATGGTTGGGAGACTTAGCTACCTATACCACTGTTGGGGAGTAATTTATAGAGATAGTCTGCTTCTAGTTTAGGGTCAGAGCTTGGTACTTTCCTTGGATTATTTGGGTTTCTAGAGTATGTTTCCTTGTGGCTTATGTTATTCCTTGATGCTTATGATATCATGTTTTAGATGTTGTATCTTGTGTTTACTTATGTATTTATTTACTACGATGTTGCATATTATGACATAGAGCATGGATTTGATTTAAGTAGTATATTATATTTGGTTGATTTCTATTAATGCTATCGAGTGTCCATTCCTTGAATTACACAAATCCGATACTCCTTGGTATGGGGATTTAGTTAGCTTAGTTGTTTTTACTTTGAAATTTTAGATGTTATTCTCCTAATGTCATATGATGGTGAATTTTTTTGTATGATAAAGCATTTCATCATATGACATATGCATTTCATCATATGAGTTTTCATGAGCTTGTATGAGGAAGCACAATCTTGTATGAGTTTGGAGGGAATTTTTCCTATCCCTAGAGTTTTCTCGTATGAGAGCTAATCTTGGCTCATACGAGGATGTACCCTATTTTAAATTGTATGATTATTAAGGGGATTTATGCTTATTTCTTAGGGATACAATTTACAAATTTGGACACCCTTTTGGGTCTTACATCTTCCTAGATCATAGCAAACTAGATATCAAGTACTTCTAGTAAAATATAGTAGGTACCCTATCATGGTAATTAGATTTAGCAAGTAATAAAGTTTTATGTTTTAACCATGTAAGAATGTGTAATTGGGCTTAAAATGAATGCTATAATAAATATTTGGTTGTATCTTGGAATGAACATTGTATGCTTAATTCATGTTGGAAATGAGTGCATTGGCAAGTAGTGATGCTTGGCGAGCTTTGGCAGTTGATATTTTAATTTTCAATTATGATCTTTGTATGAATGAATGTTAGCTTTATCTTTATACATACACACACACACACACACACACACACACACACACACATATCAACCTATTTTGATCCTTGTTTCCAATAATCTCAGGGTAATGCATTACACAATGTAAAGAGTAGAAAAAGAATTATCGAAGAATTTAGATTAAACAAATAGAAATTATGTATATTAGGAGACCAGTAAAGAAGGTGATACTTTTTTCAACAAAGAAGTTGATAAAGAAAACTACTTTCAAATATATGAATTTGTTACAATATGTCATGATGCACCTTATAAGACCCCTACTTTGTTGGAATAAAGTGATATTTTGACCCTAGTTGACTCAATCAGTTAGATGTATACTTGAGTTCACATGTTTTGAGATACTATGTTGGAATCTTAGTTAGTGCTTTTCATTAGAAGTTTTCAACTTTATGATGTTCTTGTGTTGTACTCATTTTTGCTAGGGCTCTTAGACTTTTAGTTGATGTTTTGTTTGGATACATTCATCTATTTCCTTATGATTACTTTCATTTACACTTATCATGTTTAATTTGATACATGATGATGATTCTCTATTGTTTAATCATTATGGAAATGTCTAATGTTTAATCACATTGATGTACATTTGAAGACCATGATACTTGTTTATATGTATATATGATGGTTATGATGTGAATTGAAGTGTAATGTGATATAATGTTATCCCTTTTGATTATGATTTATTGGGACGCTAACGTATTGATGTGGTATCAAGTTTGTCTTGGTGGTTCCAAGAAGAAGTAAACAATGTGGATGAGGTAGAGGAGGTTAGCTCCTTAAAAATGGTGGGTATGGATGGTTTGGATTAGCATATACCACTTAGTTTCTTCCCACGATAGATTTAATGAGTTTACTTTCTAACCTTGATCTCTATTAATCAAATATCTGGTTGAATGAACTAGTTTACATTGCATATCATGCAAATAATTTATAATGTGTGATTTGATATGGGAGATCAAATATAGGCTATGATGAAAGAATTAGAGTTTAACACAAGAAGATTCTCAACCATATCATAAATATAATAAATATATAGAAATGTTAAATAATTTTTTCATTATCTCTTTCTAGATTGATCCAACAATATTAATGTTCTTAAGTTATTTCAATTCCTATTAACATATTAAAATAAAGCCAAATATTACTTACGAAAAAAAGTACTATGTGATTCTTCATTGAAATATTTAAATTGAATTTCATACTCAATTAAATGAAAGGAGAAAAAATGACATTTATATTTTTGTTTCAAATGAGTAACAAAAAGTATCTAGGTTACCATAATGCATAAGGCTCCAATAGTTCCATAACTTTGTTTTAAAATTTGTAAGTATTATAATGGGAATAACATTAAGCAGTTTATTATATAAATTTCTGTTTGAATGGCTTAGAGGTAAAATCAAGAAGTTATTCCTATTTATTGTTTTGAACTTTTGATATACTAGTTTTCAAATGAAATCATATGTGAATGTGAATGGGTAAGGTCCTGCAGAGTGTCTTTTAAAGGAAAAAGAAATTGAATCCTACACACGCAACATGTAGAAGTTTGGATTTTTCCTTTCTTTGCTAGAATCTATTCAAAAGGATGTTCTTGCATAAGCTTTAGAGGAAAAGAGATGGAATGGGAAATAGAATAATGAGCAAGAACATGAAAGTTGAAAGCCATAAAAAATTGTGAAGGAGATTCCTGAAGCTGGCAATTGGTGCCACTAAATTATTCAGGCTCTCCATTTTGCTACTAAACTTCCATTTCCATCTTGTACATATGTTCTTGGAAAAATTATTAATAAATTGTAGAATGCTTGATTTTTCTTCTTTCAATCCTATAGGTCAACATTAGTGTCCTTCAAATACAAAGCCTACCATGTTTGCAGTCTGAAGTGAGTTCTTAGCCATGCATCATTTGTTTCCTATTTTATTTTTTGTTCTCACTCACCTAACTCAATGATCATGTGTAGTTGTTTGATCATATACTCTACCTTGTGTAATCTTATGGGCTTGATGAGGGTTGGGCTTAACTGGAACACTCGAAGCTTTGACCACTTTAAGTGGCTAATGTGGCCCCAGACATGATTCTACTGATTTTAGTTTGTCGTTAACAGAGATGTTTGGTGGATGAGCACAAATTTAAATTTTAAACTTGCCTCTACTTCCCACTCACCCCAACATCAGTTAAAGTTGCTACCCTCTATGAAAAAACACCTTGCGAATTAGAGAAAGAATAATTGTCCACCATAGAGGAGAAGCTCATTCTAGTAGAAATAGATGCAAAATGTGGAGGGACGTCATTGTTACCATATTGCACTCTTCTTCACGTATATCAATGAAGATGATTTATTTATAAGTCTTTACATAATGTCAACATATTTTAATTTGCAGGCATAAATCCAAAATTATTTTTTCTCAAACTCCAAAATAGGTTGTGTGCACAACCATTACATGATGGAGGAAAAAGGAATTTCATTAGTTGTTGCAGTTACAATTGTATATGTGAAGTTTTGAATCACAAATAGGGCATGCAGGTAGACTGTTTGATGGAACACCCAAATAAAATGTCTTCTCATGGATCATGATTATTGCAAGATATTCATGACAATGTCAATTTTTTTAAAATATTTTATAAATGTAGCTAGTACATGTAAAAATAGGCATTCATTTACTAGACCACCTTGCACTCAATGTTGAATGGGAGGATTTAAACATGGTATGAATATCCATAAAAGTATGAAATAATAAGGGGTTTTCCAGACTATGAAAATTGTACAATAATAGAGGAGATAAAAGAGAAATGTTTCAATATCCCTCAAAAGAATTTGGTTTCATGACATACAATGTTTAAAGAATATGATAAAAATGACATTGTTGACCTAAAACCTAGGAACTGTCCATAGTAAATGAAATTAAAATGATTAAAATATCCTAATCACAACTTCAAAACTTATAAAAGTGTATGCTAGAAATCAAAGACATAATAATTGTTTAGAGTAGTTGTAGTAATTGCTTGGCCAAAGAAAGGGATCAAAATCCTATAGCAATGGGTTGCTTAACCCAAGATTGGACATCTCAAGTGGTTCTTATCCAACTCATTTGGATTCATTTAATTTATCAACTAGGGATGTAAACTTGAAATGGTGTTTGCAAAATATATGCTTCAAACTTATCTCAACTTAAGAACTACTCTACAGAAATTCAAGTGCTTAAACTATAGGAAATTTATGCTAAAGCTAAGAACCAAATCTATTTTAATAAAGCATGAAAATATAGCTAGGAATTACTTCAATTGCCTATGTTGTAGGAACAATCCACTAATTTTTTTATTGGTGGTTGTAGGAACAACAGAGTCTACCTTGGTTCTATGAACTGAATGTAAATCCTATGCTAACTAATTAGTTCACTCCCTTTGTGGATCCCACAGAGAAGTAAAGTAAAATGACTCAGAGATGAAAACTTGAAATGAAATTTTTATTCATAACAATAAAACATACATATTGATGAATAGCAATATTATATTCAGTACTTAAAAACTCAGGAACTTCTTTCTATTGAAAAATGACTGACTAAAACCTAGCACTTTTGGAACACAAACTTCCAGTTATTTAAAACATAAACTAGGAATAGAATTCCTAGATTTAAGACTCATCAACTATAAAAACAAATGATGGCATTGATTATTACAATAGGTGCATTAATTCTAGTGCCAAATAGAAAAATAATTTAGGATCTCACGACTCTTGAATTTCCTCCGCTCAAGACTAGTCCATTAATGTAAGCAACCACTTTGACTCATACTTGGTTGAGTTGACTTTGGTTTTATATCTAGAAAATATTAGTGCCTCCAAAACAATAACATACATTGAGACTTATTCAAAACATGTTATCTAGATTAGTTTACCCTATGTCACATTGTTGTAGGAGAACTACCCAACCTAGCTAAGGAAGAAAACACATCGTTCTCATGATTTTGTAATTAAATGGCATGTCTTTTCACAACATATTCATTTTGATCCTAAAAAGTAATTATGCACACATTTGTCTAAAATCATCATAAACATCATGTTCTTGAACATCAAAGACTTTAGAAATTTTGCAAATTAAACTGAAAATGAAATGACAAAATAGAACATATTCTAGTCTCATCATTCCTCCCAACTAAAACTTTGACTTGTCCTCAACAAAACATAAAAATTTTCACCCTCGCAGCCATCCTGAAATCTGAGGCAACACTTTTTCCTTTACCCCCTCTAGCAATGTTCCAATAAAAACCTTTACTCTCCCTGTACCTTTCCCATCTACAAAGCTCTTCTGACATATCAAATTTCTCTAAATCTTGTTGATTAGCAAGCAATGGGGACAAAAATAGTGGAGGCTGAAAAGTTAAATGAATCCAATCATTTTTTCTTTCTTCCCTTAGCATGATATACCAGGGTGCTCGCATAGTGGCCATGATAAAATTCAGCAGAGAATGAGGTTCCCTCTTGTGCAAGTCTTCACTCGATCCTATCTAGCACCATTGATTCACCTACTTTGCTGCAAGAAGATGTATTTCTGCCATAACTTTATATTCCTGATAGATTGTTTCCCTTAAAGGAGGAATAATCTGAATTTTGGGTTTTGAGTAAGAAATTTTCAACTATTCATAGTCAAAAGTTATGGCATCCTTGGCCTCAAGCCTTAGAAAAAGTGTCATCTCATACTCTAATTCCTTGTATTGATGGGCCTGGTTTTCCCTACTAATTTCATTTTGGATCCAAGGCATCAATGCCCTAAGTTGAATATCACCCACATAAGGTAGAGGGTTTCAATCTCTGTTATCAATGACTACTAAATTATGTAAAAAGAGTTCAAAGAGAAAAATTTTGATGGCTACAGGGGTAGTATGAAAAGCTTGGAAGAATTCATGAGGAGTATTCAATATTGAACTTTTACCCTACATTACATAGGTCATCTGGTAATTGACAAATTGTTCTTTCAAAAAGAGAGCATAAATAGGAGAAGGAGAGCAATAAGACATTAATTAAGGAATCATGTTGGTAACTTTTGTAAATTTACCACTTTATTGCTTAATCTCCTCATCCTTCTCAGTCAAATCTTGAGTTTGATTGAAGATGGTTTTTTCTAGGCTCTCTCTCTCTCTCTCTCTCTCTCTCTCTCTCTCTCTCTCTCTCTCTCTCTCTCTCTCTCTCTCTCTCTCTCTCTCTATTTTCCATTCTTTCTCTCCTAAATTAATTAGTTAGTTAACTATGAAATAATGCTTAACAATGAAATAGTGGAACTAGGATGGAAAGTAACATGTGTCTTAGGTGAAGGATCAATAGGATCAGTTTGCTAGGTTGTGGATGCTAAAGCATCAAGTCCATGAGGAAGAATATGTTGAACAACAATATTAATTACATAAAAATTTATTCCAACATCTTCTTCATGAAATTTTTCTCTTTGAGTTGGAGGAAAATTTGAAACTCCAACATATACACTATCGTCATTGTCTAAATCTATGGAAATGATGGGTGGTTGGACAGAGGATGTTCTTGTAGCTATAGGTACATGTTCTACACTTTCACCCTCTACAATGATGATCTTATCTTTATTAGAGGAAGAGGATTTCTCTTTTTCAATAGCTACATTTTTAGACATAGGGGATTGAAAAGACACAGCCTCATCAGGTTTTACAAATGATTAGCTCCTTTGAGTTCTATGCCTGAGGGGTACTTCTATTACCTTTGAAGCTGTAGGAGGTTTTGGAGATGTTTCTTGTACATTCCCCCTTTTCTTCTTATAAACCCTAGGAACTACAAGAGAGCTAGTATTTGGGGAAATTTTAACTTTAATTTTACCCTTATAAGATGTGGGTCCTGACCTAGAGGTAGAAGTTATGGGATTCAAAATTGAGGTTCTCTATGACCTCCTGGGTCTAATTAAGGAAGATCCTAGTGCTAGGTCTACATGATTTTCCTTAGGGTCTCTTTCCTATTCAACTTGCTCTACAGGTTGCCTAACAGGGTTTTGTACTTTGTTTTCAACAAAATCATCCCAAGATATCCCAAGTTATTCCCTAAGGGCTTTTTCTATGATGAGCTTAATAAAATAATGGTGTGAAACATTCTCTGGGTTCCTTTTTATATTGTACTGGCTCTTTTTAAAACAAAATATGATACATAAAATGAAGAACATTCAAAGAGTAGCCATCATGTCTTAGGCAGCTCAAAAATTTGAAATACATGGTATGCAAATATGAATGTCTCCCCTCACAAGTAAAATATCTCATAATATAAGTAGCACATTCATTAAATGATTTTGGTGAAGATGTGCAGATTGTACCTTATTTATAGCCTATTTAAAGTTGTGGGTCTGTATACATTGTAAATTGGGCTCTGGCCAAAACTAGGTTTAATGTGTCTAAAAACTGCTCTCCTGCCAACGACAATTCCATTATATTTGTTGTAATTTTGGGTGAAAATGGAACCCTTACTCTTTTGATTTTAGCAAAACCATCCATCAATGATCATAAGAATTCTAAGGCAAGCTCCTCATTCCATGTAGATAATTTGAACATGTAATTTGTCGACCCCCTCCTTTGAAATATAGGTAGGCAAACTAGATCTAGCAACAATTTTGTATGGTCAGCTGGTTCTCCTCTTAACAAACCACCCCCCATTGTTCCTCTAGAGTGATTATAGGAGTAATTTCAAAAATTGAAAAACTTGCAATAAACGAGAAGGAAAGTGATAGTACATGTTTTAAGAAACTAACATTTTTAGCATTTAAGATCACTTGATTTTGCATTAAGTACCTTAGTTGGAACTTGTACTTACCAACTTGTGAAAAATGTGTGACATAAAGGTGACTATCACATCACATTATTCTCTTATAATGATTTATGGAAAGGACACAATATGTGGTGACACATAAAGAATATCATAGAAATCTAATTATAACAAAAAAAAGAAATATAATACCCCTCCCCTCAACTAAATTAGGAAATAGCTCCTACAATTGCTAGTGACAAAGGGAACTAAAAATAGAACAACACATTAAGAAATTTTTTAAAACTGAGTATGTGTATAGACCTATTAAGTCATGTTGTCATTTGATACCATCATGTAGGTTGATGAAGGGTGACGTGAGGTAGAAGACAAGAAAAAGTGGAGTGAGGTGGAAATATTATAGAGAAAATACTTTCACAA
Source organism: Cupressus sempervirens (assembly GCA_028749045.1). NCBI lineage: Eukaryota > Viridiplantae > Streptophyta > Pinopsida > Cupressales > Cupressaceae > Cupressus > Cupressus sempervirens. The sequence continues at coordinate 613,982,563 of CM053786.1, read as the reverse complement.
AGAAAGTACTTTATTATGATGAGTGAAATGCTTTTAGAGAGAGGATGGCAAATGAGTGGGAAACTCATCTACAGTTGCTACAAGATTAGTAGGATTAGTAGATGACTGGAATTGCTACAAGAACTCTTCATGACTAGATAGCTTATGGTATACTTTTAAGTTGTGTCCATTAACAAGGAGTTTGAAGCAAACATGATCAATCGTAGAGAGTTGTACTACACCATTATCAAACACAAAAAAGATTTATTACGATCCAAGCCAATGGGTTTGAAATTTTCCTAGATTTTTTTGATAACAGGAATCATATAGGAGGCGCAGTCTCCAACATAAAACTTCTTGTCACAGATGAACTTCTCATGACATTTCTTTCGTTGTTGTTGGATTATCTTTGTATTGTGTAGGTTAGATTTAAGAAATTCATCAAGGGAATTCAACTATAGTAACATGTCTTCTTGAGCCTTTGAAAGATCAACATCTAGCACTAAAGTAGTTTTTAGAGTCTTGTATTCAAGTTCTATAGGCATGGAAGTAGATTTACCATAAAGTAATTCAAATGGGGTAAATCCAGTGGTGCTCTTTCATGTAGTCCTATAAGCCCAAATTGCTTCAAGAAGCATGGTAACTCAGTCCCATTTGTGAATAACAATTGTTTTAGTGAGGATTTCTTCTATCTCTCTGTTTGTGATTTCTACCTAACCATTAGCTTGAGGATGGTATGGGGAAGATGTATCATGATGGATCATGTACTTCTTCATGAATTCCACAATTAATTTTGATGTGAATTGAGCTCCTTGATCCATGACAATTTCCCTAAGTATTCCAATTCTAGTGAATATGTATTCATATAAAAAATTGGCTACTTTGTGATCTCATGCATGTGTCATAGCTTGTGCTTCAATCCACTTAGTTGCATAATCAATACATACCAAGATGTATGATTTTCAATGAGAAGAGGGCTCTATTGGACCAACAAAATTGATACCCCATTTTTCAAAAGGTGTGACTACCACCTATGGTTGTAGGGGCATTTCATCACTTTTAGTGGGCCTTCCCATGCATTGGCATTGATCACATTAACTTTTATACTTTACTGTATCTTTGTGGAGAGTAGGCCAGTAGTATTTGATTGTTAAAATCTTGTATGCTTTTCTTTTTGTTGCCAAATGACCCCTACATGGTTCATCATGACATGCCCATAGGATGTCATAAGTTTCATCTTCATTTACATGTTGGTGAGTTATTTGATTTGGTCCTATAATGCCTCTCATGTTTGCAGTCTGTACCTTATTATTTATTTTGATTTGAGAGATACTAGATACTCTTATTTTGTACTTTGAGGATGACCTAAGGGTCAGATGTTATACTTTGATTCAGTGCCATAGATGCCTTACTACTATGCTATTTAGTTTATCATATTTGCATGTTGATGCTATTTTGAGATGACAGTAGATCTATGATGATATCTGGTTATATAGTTTACTAAACATATTTGTTGATTATGTTATGAGTTGGATTCTATGCTATGGTTATTTATTTCATTCATGTATCTTTACACTTTCTGTGAATGTGAGTGGTGTAAATGGATTAATTAAGTATTTAAATGCACTAATTACTTTGGTTATGATATTATATGCAATTGTAGTTGATCATTTGTTTTAGTGTGTAGGAATTATATCCCTAGCAGTGGCACATGGAGTTAGTGATTCAGCCATTCATATTTTTAGCAATGTCATCCTTGTATGGTTGATGTATCCTTATTTAATTGTTTTAAATTAAAACCTTTAAATGATTAGTAAATCAAAACTCATTATGCATTATGTGATTAGACAAGTGAGCATGTCTGTGCATTTAGAGGTTCACTTTGTCGTGAAAGTGTTAAGTGATTTTGGGTTTTTGGGTTTAAATATTTTTGGATTTAATTTCTGGCAACTTTTCCTTAGGTGAATTCTCATTACAGAGAATAACTTATTTTCGTTTGGGTTGATTTGGAGTTTAGTTACTCTAGTTGGCTATTTTCCCTAATCAACTATTCACTCGAAAAGTGAGTAAGTATTGAAAAAGTGATTTTATTATTCACTTCTCACTTTTTGAAATAGAAAATTTGAGAGCTTTTTGGGAATCCTCTTCTAAAGGATTTGAATTCTATACATTTTGGGAGCTATGAGCATGGGTTTTTCATGAGATCAGTATCATTAGATCTAGCTTGGGGAGTTCTTGCTTTGCCATCACTTTCAGTAGTTTTGGTGGGATATTTATTTTATTCTACAGGTTTTAGTTTCTGCCCCTTTTGTTGTTAGGTAGGGCTTTCCCATTTTGTTTCTTTTGCTCTATTTTAGCTTCCATTTCTTGTAGCAGTATGTTAGCAGGTTGAGAACTAGTGTTCCCCTTCATTTCTATTTGCTAGTTCTGCTCAGTTGGTTGGGTATGAATGTTTTTCCTATTTTTGGGATGGGGGTTTGGGGTTTTGAGCCATTTTTGCATACTTTCGAACTCATTTATTTTTGGATTTTTTGAGTTTTTACACCCAAAGGCCAAATGGGTTTTAATTTCAATTTTTTTTCCAAATTTTGGGGTTTTGCCTCATTTTTCATACCACCCTATTTTCTTGAGTTTTCTTGGCACAATATGGGTCATGGACCTAGATTATTTGTTTGGATATTAGTTAGACCACTATTGCACTTTTATATTGTATTGGGATGCATGCCACATCCATCCTCCTAAGTTTGTGGGTAGTTGAGTAATTTTGTGCATTATTTTCTCATCTAGTCCCTATGTTGTGATCTTTGTGATGATGGTGTGCCACACACGAGTATGTGTGTGTACATTTATCGAGTGACTTGTGGGACCTAATCTTCTATGGTACTTCTAAAAGTTATGATAATTGGGGTTGGGTTGGGAATTTGCATGCCTATGGGCACTAATCATTGGATGAGCATGGGTGAGGTAGGGTAGCATATGGAGGGGACTTCTATCTTTACAACCTGATGTCTATTTCCCAAGGGTTACTATGCAAAAGCTTTGTAAAATAGTGATAACTAAACCTAAACATTGGGTGGTAGTAAAATGTAAAGATAATAAAAATGATTTGGGATGTGCTCCTTCCATTGGGAAGTGGAGAGTTTCTAGTACAAGCTTGGCCTTGTCAATGCCAAGTGACTCTCTATGATGTCAGCCCCTACTTAGTAGACCTTTGAGTGTTTGACTAGGACCTGTAGTTTATGCATTGTCTTTGTCTTAGTTTAAATCATCATACTGCCTAGCATGTCTGTTAGCCATGGATGTTTTCTTTGTGTGTGTTTGTGGTTGGATCATTATCTCCATCAGCATGACAGGTGTAGACTTGTGGGTACCACATGGTTGGGAGGCATAGCTATCTATACAACTGCTAAGGACCAGTGTACATAGATGGTCTTTTGTCCTAGTGTGACCATTGCTAGATGTGTTTACTTGATGCTTCAAGTTTTGGAGTATGCTTTCTTGTGATTTATACTTTCATTAGAATGCTTGTATATCATGTTTAGATGATGTTATTATTTATGCATTTCTTTACTATGATGATTAGAAGGTTATAGGTGATGTTATCTACTTGTAGGATTATCTTATGCTTTACTTCTAGCATGTTAGATTTCCTTATGCTTATGTTGTAGCATGTTTAGTAGTGACGTCCCTATTATGATAGTACCAACAATCTAATCAGTGGCTTGGGATGTTGCATGTGGGGGATGGCTAGGGCCCACAATGGTGTTATGATGTGATGTTATTTCTATTTACTACAATGTTTTTTTTAGTACTCTACAATGTTTCCCTTCTATTCTTTTACTTTGATGAGTGATTAGATGGTTAGATGTTATTCCTAGTTTTCTATCTTTCAGTTATGGTTTGAGTGTTCTTGCCTCAAAATGTGCATCTAGTACTCCCCAGTGCAGAGGAACTTTGTTCTTAGATTTCTTAGCTTTTTACTACCTTCATTTCTTGCATGCCAATTTGGGATCTTGCACGAGATTGCACTTCCTCATGCGAGGATGCAAGTCTTCATGTGACATGTTGGGTTTCTTTCTGTGGCTTGGCACTTTCTCATGCAAAACCCTACACTAGTTCTGAGGTGTTTTGGTTGTCTGGCCAAATGCTTCCTCATGCATTTGAGCACTTCTTCACACAAAAAGGCACTTCTTTGCATAGAATTATGGAAGAGAATGTTCTCGCATGAAAATAAGGGCTATCTAGGCTTGTCAAAGAAAACTTTGAAAGTTGGTTTTGGACACCCTTTTAGGTTTTACACCTTCCTAGTTCAAAATAGATTTGCTAAGGGGTTTAAAATATATCATTTAAGTATAAGTTGATGTATATTTAATTTCTTATACTTAAGATATATTTTAATATATGCAATGAAGATAGGTTCCAATCCTCTCCAAGCTAAGATAAAGATTCTAGGAAATTTCAGGGCTTTAGAAATACAAACTTAGCCAATTTTTAGGAGTCAGCTCTTGTCTTTCAGCTTGGTTGATCTCTTAAGTTTTCTTGTTTATGTTTAGGGTCAGCAGTGACACTCGGAGATCTTTGGTGGTTTGTTGTTCATTAGTCTTTCATTGTGATCTTTGCAATCCATGTATGATGGTTGTCTTGTGCTTTCATACTAGTTCTAAAACAAAACAAAAAATTATATTTCTTATATTTCATCCTTGTTCCAAAGATCTCTGAGAGGGACATTATAGGTCTAGTGTAGAATATCAATCTAGCTATCCATGAGAAATTGAAACTTTTTTCTACCAAGAGACAGTGCTAATTGGGTGAAAAGTGTAGTGGTTTTCTTCCCAAAGCAAGGTAATTTCCTATATCTATGAACCATGGGTTATAAATTTCTATTGAAAATATATGCTCATTAGGAAAGCTGTCATTTATGGCTATAGGATCATTAGATACTTGAAGTCATGATAGAAAACTTGCTACTACATTAGTTCGGCCTAGTTTATCTATTATCTTTACATTAAACTCTTGCATGAGGAGTAGCCAATGTGCTAATCTACTATAGATAATAGGTTTATTCATCAAGTATTTTATAGTAGAGTGGTCATTGTAGACAAAAACCTCATAGCTTGTGATATAATGCCAAAACTTCTTAAGTGCATACACAACAGTAAGCAATTCTTTTTTAATGACAGTATAATTCATCTTGTTGGTGTTTGAAACTAATAAGCAACAAAATGCTCAATATCATAGTGAAATTACACATATAATCTAAGGATTAGCCAATTCCTAGTAGCAATTACATGAATAAACCACTTTGACCCAACTTCAACAAAAACCAAAAATGGTTTTCTACTCTTTAGGCTCTGCTAAACCAAGGCAAGTATACCTGGGGATGATTCTAATGCAAACTGTGGAATGAAATTATCTTAGTTTCATTCTAATTCTCATCTTTTACCCTTAGACACATACACAATTTACCAATTTTCTCTAAAAGCTTCTCAAATCTATATGCATCCCCTATAAGAAGATCTGGTTATAAATCTCCTATAGTTTACAAGTATTCCTAGAATTTGTGGCTATCTAAGACTCATATAACTATATGCAAATGAGTGGTAACCAACATTTGTAACTTTAAAAAAAATGAAATGAAGTGGTTTTGATTTTTTTTAAAGATGATTTCATATGTAGTAGTAGAATTCACCCTTGCTCACTTCTGACTTATGTGACTAGTGCCTTATCCATTGGGCAGAAAATTAAATATTGGTAGGAGATCTAATAAATAACTTGTAAATGAATCAATCAATTGTAATCACCCATTTCCATTCTTATGAAGTATCCTTTCTATAAACTCATAAACCCTACTAATTCATTAAAGCATTTCTATAATTCATTGAATTAAAAGCAACAGTGATCTCAGCATACAACCCATCCAGATTGCATTCAGCCAAGTTAAACCCTATTTAAAATGACTTCAAAGTAGACAAAACCATAAAATGGAGATAGAAATTGATGACACAAATATAGTGTAAATACCCCTTTGTATTATCCTTTTAGATGACTAATACAATGACCAATATAAATTAATTGAAAGCCCAAAACAGATTGCTACTTATATCAGAAAGTACAATTGGAAGCAAACTCAAAACAACTACATACTATTGGACCAACTATCTTTACTTTTCTTGAGAGAAAACAAAAATTATACAAGTTTTTTGGGTGATCACATTGCCTCAAAAAATCATTTATATAGACATGAGTTGCAACAAGAAAAGGGAAAATGTGATTGACAGGTGTCCCTCAAAAAGATATTTACATACACTTATAACAAAAAGACAAAATGCAAATAATAGAAAGGCTAATACATCGAACATTCCTTTGTGGGTCCCTTTTCTGTTATTCTACCTGAATAGATAAAAGTGTTACCATCTAAAACTTTGATTGTTCTCATTCCTCAGAATAAGTGGCCATCAAGTTTGAAAGCGATGAGTCATCTCTGATTACCTGCATACTTACTTTAATCTGAGGATTTTCCTTGTCTTCATCATTTATTGTAAGGGCAACTTTTACTTTGGCACCTTCTCCTCCTCATCATCTTTTGTTTCATCATCCTGTAGCATCTGCTCTTCTGACATAGATTTATCTTTCCACTCATTATAGGCAGTATCATTAGGCCAATCAAAATTGAGGACATCTCTTTGTTCTATTATCAAAGAATTTCCAATTGCTTCTATATCAACCAATTCTTTTCTGATGGAGTCATAGAATGTTTACACTTTAACCAACTCCTCATTTGTCATAGCCCATAACAAGTGTCCAGTTTCATTTATAACTTTATTTATCCTTTCAAAAAAAATCTCATCCAACTCCCTCTTTCACAACTTTTTTTGCAAATTTGTTTAAACTACTATGAAATTTTCTGCCCTAGCTCTGGAAATCCTTTCATGCTAAGAGAATTTGCAATTTTTTGACTCAATAATGGTGAATTCTCATGTTATACCTATGCATTAAGGTTGCACGAAGGAACTCTAAATCATATTAACTCCTGTAGCCATTATTTTCGTGTTTGTGCTTCAACTTTGAATTTCACCTGTTGATCCTATGATGATCAGACAACTTTATTTGAAAATACAAAAGCTTTAAAAAATTTAGAGCACCTGGCCACATGTCAAAATGGTGCATGCCCGCATTATTTAAAATTCTTGCAACTTCTTATTGTGGGCATGTGCTCTTCGTCGATCTTTCATAGATCGACCATGGGCCAAAGTCCTTTTCTTTGATGGCCCACTCAGTTGGCTTAACCAATAAAATATCATCCTTTTATCAACGTGCTCTAACAGATTTGACTGTAGCATTTAAACTTTCAACACAAATGACATGACTAATTTCAACTCAGAATACCTATCATATTCCACCAATGAGCACACTTTACTTCATTTGACCTTTCTAGCATGGCATGACTCAACATTCCTTTCAAGGCTCAGTCCCACTTTGCCACATGTCACAGAGGGGCTTGCCCATATTATTTAAAAGTCAAGCAGTTCCATATTATGGGCAAGCCCTAGCCCTTGATCTTGTTCAAATCTATGGTGATTAAAAATCTTGCATGACTGTAATACCTAGTTAGCTAGTTAGACCAATGAGATGCTTCCTTTGTATTCCAACTCACTTGACAACTGCCACAAAAGACAAGCTGTTATTATCTCCTACGAAAGGTGGGCCCATGATGTCACACTGTGCCATGTATCATGAAGGGGCTTGCCTGCATTTCTTAAAATTTATGCATTTTCATATTGTGGGCAAGTGCTAGCCATTGATGCTTGCTAAACCAACGATCAAAAAATTTGAACTGCAAAGTATTAATATCATTAAAAGACCAACCTATGACATTGCAAGAAATTCAAAATGTGCACAAGGAACACTGACAATTCTGCAAAAGGTTTGACTACTTCTGACAACTTAAGAACTTTTGTGGCACTGAGGTTTGAACGTCAACAGGGGCTACGTGTCGAAAAGGCTCTTGCCTACAATATTTAAAGATCTTGCAACTCCATATTGTGGGCAAGCCTCAACCCTTGATCTCAAAAGGATCTATGATACTTGAAACAAATTGCAATTAAGAAAAGCTTTATAAGGTTTATCAAAAAGATTAAAAGGTCATTCTTATGTAAATAAACCTTTAGGATAAAATGTCCCACCAAAATTTATTTGAAATGATACTTTCTAAGGTTTTCAAATGCTAGGGCCAAACAGGGCTAGGTACAAGGTTACTTAGTGAATTTTGCCTAGGGTTTTGACCAAATTTCAAATTATTTGGGGTACACATTTAGGGGTTTTTCATTGCAAAATACAACAAAACAAGGGTGGTGAAAAACCAAGCCAATAGTGGCTCTATCTGAGGATGATAGACTACTTGAGTCTATGCAAGAATTTAGAATCTTTGGGACAGCATACCACATACTTGGTATGAATGAAAATTTTTTCAGAGAGCACAGAGCAACACACATAAACAAGAAACAAGAAACCAAAATGTACAGAGAGACTATTTACAGGGATTTACAAAATATACAGAATGTATAGGAAAACCAAGAACCCTAAAACTACTATTCATGGAAAACAGATACTTTTAAGAAAAGTACCTCTTCAAGAATTGTCCATGAACTAGAAATTCAAGAATACCTCTAGTTAAATGCTTTAGAAAATATGAATTTCTCCATTTTTTTCACAAATTTTATACAGGCCAAGCCAGATTGGGTCAAATTTACCATGCTTTTCTTTATCTCCAATCTAGCATTGCACATTAGTACCATGTCACCTATTTCAAAGTTCCTCTCAGTGGCTCTTTTGTCATATAAGTGCTTCATTTGTGATTGTAACTTGACATTTCGAATAGAAGACTATCTCCTTGTTTCTTCTAGTTGCAAAATATCATCCATTCTAAGTTGCATCTCATCAATGATGTCGTCTTTATATAGTTGAACAAATTTATACATCTCCTTTAGGTTATTTTGTAGAAGTCTAGCCTCTATGCCATAAACTAGATCAAATGGGGCACATCCAATGACCTTTTTCACAGTAACCCTGTCAGCCCACAAAGCTAATGGAAACTTTGAATCCTATGCCTTCTTGTTTCCCCCTAGAATTCTTTTGATAACCTTTAGTATACTCTTATTGCTTGATTCTTCCTGACCATTCTGTTAAGGATGATAGGGTGATGATGTGTACTTTGTAATGCCATATTTCTTGCAAAAAGTTTTATATTTGTCTGATCTAAAACACATAGCATTATCTGTTACAATCTTCTATGGTTGTCCAAATCTAGTCACAATATTATTTAAAATGAAATTAATCACCACCTTACTTGTTGCATTCTTAGTAGGGACTGCCTCAACCCACTTGGTAAAATAATTAGTGGCTACTAAGATCCATGAATGACCACCACTAGACTTATTTGTGATCTCACCTATAAATTCAATTCCCCGCTATTGAAAAGGCACCTACACTTCAATTAGTCTGAATGGAAAATTCCCAGAGAATTTTAACTTTCCACTAAACCTTTGACAAGCATCAAAAACTTTTACAAACTCATGAGTATCTCTGAAAAATGTAGGCCACCAAAAACCACCTAAAAATCCATCCATCATTGACATAAGCCCTAAGCTAGTGACCTTTGCAACATGGCTTCCATATTGGGTAAACCATAATTATCTTTTAATGAAGATATGTTGAGATTCTTGAAATCAACACATAACCTTATATCTCCATTTTTCTTTCTTACTAGTACTAGATTGGATACCCAAGACGAATGTCTAATAGGCTTTATAATCCTAGCATCTCTTAAGTTGATCAATTCTTCTTGCATTTTGGGAGCCAAGGTTGGATTTATTGGCCTTTCTTTTTGTCTAAAAGGCTTAGCATCTGGTTTCAAAGGGATTTCATGTTGAAAGAGATCTTCCCTATAGGCCTTTAGATCATCATATGACCATGCAAACACATGTCTATACTTCCTTATCAGGTCTATTAGATCTTTCCTAATTTTAGGAGGCAATTTCTTACCAATATATACCTTTTTAGGTGTTTCCTAAGTTCCCTATTTCACCTCCTCTAAATCCTTGGCATTATACCCATTAGTATCCATTTGTGACCTATCTTGTTTGTCAAAAATAGTTTCTAAAACAACTAGACCCTTTGGAATTTTTTTTGTCTTTAATTGTATAACTTCCTACCCAAAAATTGTATCTTTTCCATCTACATTTTCTACATAAGTTGCACAATCAATTTCTTGTCTTGACAACATATGCTCACAATTCAAAAATCTTAGAATATCCTTATCATCTTGAAACACTTGCTAGTTTTGAACATTATCAAGGACAGAAGGTCTAGCTTGAATCTCAATTTTAGACACACCAGCAAATGTGATATCGTCTAATTTTATTGCTATGTTTGCCAATAAATCTGCCATTTTATTATTTTTCCTATCTTTCCAAATAATCCCAAATGCATCAAAACATTCAATCATGTCCCACACTACATTTCTATACTGTTTCAATCTTTTATTCTTTGACACATAAGCATTTCTTACTTGGGATGCCACCAATTCAGAATCTCCTACAACATGTAAACACTTTATTCCATGCTTATGAGCTAATCTAAGACCTAACAACAGAGCCTCATATTCTACTCTATTGTTAGTACAAGGGATACTTAAAGTAAAGGAGAATTTGTATGTTACCCCTACTGGAGATATCAGAAAAATGCCTGCACTAGACCCCTCTTTGAAACATGCACCATCAAAAAAAAATAGTCCATAAATCACCCTTGTCTATTTTTGTATGCTTAGATTTTTTCAAAGTCAGGACCTCGGCTCTAAATGCATTAATATCTGTATCCATAAAATTTGTCATATTGTCTTCTACATCTTCCTCTATCATGTATATACTTTTAGGCTTCCTATTGACTTTTATCAAATTCCCCTCAATATTAAAAGTAGCAAATGAAAAATCACACTATAGACTCCCACCCATAATAGCACTCCATTTTCTTGATAATAACATGTCATACTGAGGTGGAATGTCAACAACCAATTTACATTCATAGTAAGTTCTTTGTTAGGGTAGGCTACTAATCTATATGGCAAAGAGTTTCTAGTGCCTATGACTGTCACTTCTCTTTTATCCATATCACAACATCTTCCTTGAGTTGTATCCACTTTTAAGCCTAATTCCTTCATTATTTCAAAAGGCATCACAGTGTTGGAAGCACCAAAATCAATCATGCAATTTTTTAATGTTTTACCATTTACTAAAATGCTTAATAAAAATGGTCCAACATTTCCCAAACACTGATTTACAGAATTATCTTAAAACATTTGAGGAATTTGAGAGACAACTCCTTCAGCTTCATTGTTCGTTACTTCTTCTTTAGTGCTTTCTTTGGGATTGTGATTTTTATTACAATCCTGACTTACCCTTACATCAGTATTTCCCAACCATGCTATAGCTTTATTTTGGTGTTCAGGGATTCTTAGCAATTTAGACAATGGAACCTTAATAGTAATCTGAGACAAAATAGCAAGCATATCTATGGAAGAACCAAGAGGATCATCATTAGTCACATTCCTTTTCTCATCTTATTTATCCAAAATGTTTAGAGAATTTTGATGGTTCTTATCATGTTTTGTGATGATCTTTGATACCTTCTCATCTATTTTTCTGGGGACATTATTTGAAAACTCCATATCTTTAGGATTTCCTCCTTTCTTTTGTTCCCACCTTCTATTAGTAATTTTAAGCTTCATAGTAGGAGCTTCTTTAGGTTTCACAATTTCCCCCTTCTTAGGATTAACCCCTTTTATGAAGACACTAGCTACCTTATTACTTTTATCTCTCTGAGTCATGTTTCTAGTGTGAACCTAAGCTATCATATTAGTAGTAATTTGATCAATCTCTTCCCTAGAAGGTTTTCTCAGTGTTACTTCTTCCTTTGAATTTACCATGTTACACACATTGTCCTCCATATCACTTTCATCAAAAAATACTTGTTGTTGTATGACATTCTAAAACTATCTTTGGTCATACACATCTCTGTCCTAATCTTCATAGTCAAAATAATGTGATTCAAAGATATTGCATCCTACATCATCATTATTTTCTTCTTGCTCATGAAACTTTTCTACTACAATTTGATTTCCTGCTAATGACAATGCTACTGCACAAGATTTAGGGGAATAGGGTAATTGACATGCAAAACACCAAGTAGGTTCAGCAACAAACTTAGGATCATCTAGAATTTTTTGACAAAGGATCAGAGGTCATCTTGTTGTTGTGGCTCTTGGGAGGAGGGATACTAGGCTGACCATCCTTCCAAGTAGTGTTATAGGGGAAATTTTGCAGCCTATTTTGTCTATTGAAATTTGATTGATAGGGGACCCTATTATCAGTGGGGTTCATATCATTCTTCATCTGAGGAAGGTTAAGACCTTTTATAGCATTTAGAATCTGACTCATTTAACTAGGCTCTTGCTTTTTTCCTCCTATGGCGTTATTTTCTTCCTTTCTATTTCCCTTATTCCTAAATAACCTAGGATCATCTCTTTTGCTTTCTAATCTCCCTGAAATCCTCAAATTATTTTCTATATTGATGGCAATCTAAAAGAATCTCTTAAGGTCCTAGGCTCTTTATCCCTAAGTTGGTAAGCCATATTACCATCAAAAGCATTCAAATAAGTGATCAGACATACATTGTCATCAATTCGCATGGCTTGCATTAGTTTGTACATCCTTTTCTAAAATCTAGTGATAAATTTAGTGATAGATTCATTAGGCAACCTCTTAATATTATTGAATTCACTCAAAATATAGATCTAATTTTTCTTGTCACCATATTTCTCTTTGAAACAATACTCGATATATTTCCAATCAACAATAGAAAATTTAGGATGTCTCTTGAACCACTCTCTAGCACCTTCAATTAGTGACTGCACAAACAACTTCATAATGGCATCTTTAGCTTCAACGTCATAATCACTCATCATATCAAGAAAACTTCTCAAATGGTCCTCACAAGAAATAGCATTATTTCCATCAAATCTAGGCAATCTTTTCCTCATTTCTTAAGGGATAGGATTTGGAAAACCAGGGATTCCATCAAAACATATTTTTCTATAGCCTTCTAATTGAATAGGTCTTCTTTGTAAATCAATCTTGGGGTGATTAGCACTATCTTTCTTAGTATTATTCATAGTATTACTAGTGCTAGCATCACCAATAGATTTGTTAAGATCTACTTTTAGTGAAGATGAAGACAAGAAAGAAATAGGTACCTTAGTAGTATTCTGATTTGCATCATTAGATCCATCATCATCTTTAGGCATAGCTGCAGACTACTTCTTGGTACTTTCCAAGAACCTAATCTTGTTGTTGATCTCAGCTATAGAAGCCTCATTTTTAGCAATCTCCAATCTCTTAGCTAAAGCATCTCTTTCTTTCCTTCTCTTTTCAAATTCAATATCAGAGAGTGACATAGAATCATGGATCTGAATTGTCTTCACTAGCTCATTGATCTTAATACCAATCTCCTTTTGTTTTCCTTTGTCCTTAGCCCCTACAAGAGGTTCCACATTTTTTACTCTATTGTTATCAACTTCTAGAGTAGTATAGTTCTTAATTTTCTATATTACAGGTCCCTCTAGATTCATTTTCTGAGTTTCCAGCAAATTCTACTATTGCTTCTTAAGCTGTTCAACTTGTCCCACAATCTCAAGCTGCCATGCATTAGTTGCTATCTCATTTTTCTTCTTTAGAGCAACAATTTTCCTTAGTAATTCTTGTTTTTCTTCATAATTCTTCATAATCACTTCTTCCCTTTCTTTTTGAAATCTCCTTTTAATAGTTTCTTGCTCAGCAAGCTATGCTTTCAAAATTTCATTCTCATTAGGATCAAGGATAGTGAATTTAGACCTAGATGTTTTCTCATCATTAAAACTTTCAGGTTCTGAGTGTCTAGGTCTGACCTTCTTAGGGGAATAATCTGACATGAAAGGGTTTGTACTGCACTAAAAAATATTGTTACTAGTCCTATCCTAAAGACCAAATGTATGTGGTTGCACAACCTTTTCCTGACATACCATTTCATGGGTATTATAGAAATCATCATCAGACAAAACTGGATCAGATCTTGGACCTTTGGAGGAAGGCATTTTTTCAACAGCAGAATGGTGAATGTTACCTTTCCCTACTAGTTGCTCCTACGAATAGCTTCCTTTCTACATCTAATTTCCCTTCATAGCCCAATTCTATCCTCTAGGAGGGAGATCAGTTTTTAATTTGATTTCCAGGTTTTTCCTCACATTTTCCCATGTATTTCTTTTATTCTCCATAATTTGGGACAACAATTTTCAAAAAATTGACACTAGTTAACCATTTGAGTCACCAACCATCCTATTAGAATAGGAATAAACTTGTTGAGTGGATAATCACAATTACTCCACTTAATAGTTTCAAGAAAAATGTAAACAACTTTCAAACCCATGAGAATCTTCTTATGAAATATCTACAACTCTAGCCAAGGGGACATATATCTCTAATAATTCACTATTTATGACAACACTAAGTGTAACTCCCCAACAGAGTCACCATTTTGTTTGTGTTTGAAACTACTGAGAAACAAAATGCTCAATATCATAGTGAAATTAGTCACACAATCTAAGCATTAGCCAATTCCTAGTAGCAATTACATGAATAAACCACTTTGACCCAACTTCAACAAAACCAAAAATAGTTTTCTACTCTTTAGGTTTTGCTAAACCACAACGAGTATACCTAGGGATGATTCTAATGTAAACTGTGGTTTGAAATTATCTTAGTTTCATTCTAATTCTCATCTTTTACCCTCAGGTACATACACAGTTTATCAATTTTCTATAAAAGCTTCTCAAATCTATATGCATCCCCTATAAGCAAATCTGATTATAAATCTCCTATAGTTTACAAGTATTCCTGGAATTAGTGGCTATCTAAGACTCATAAAACTATATGAAAACAAGTGGTAACCAGCATTTGTAGCTTTAAACAAAATGGAATGAAATGGTTTTGATTTTTTTTTTAATGATTTAATATGCAGCAGCAAAATTCACCCTTGCTCACTTCTGACTTATGTCACCAGTGCCTTATCCATTAGGTAGAAAATTAATTATTGGTAGGAGATCTAATTCAAATAACTTGTAAATGAATTAATCAATTATAATCACCCATTTCCATTCTTATGAAGTATCCTTTCTATAAACTCATAAACCCTATTGATTCATTGAAGCATTTCTATAATTCCTTGAATTGAAAGCAATAGTGATACCAGCATACAACCCATCCATATTGCATTTAGCCAAGTTAAACCTTATTTAAAATGAGTTCAAAGTAGAAAAACCCATAAAATGGAGATAGAAATTGATGACACAAATATAGTGTATTATCTTTATAGATGACTAATACAATGACCAATAGAAAATAATTCAAAGCCCAGAACAGATTGTTATTTCTATCATTTCAATGTGTCATCAGAAAGTACAATTGGAAGCAAACTCAAAACAACTACATACTATTGGACCAACTATCTTTACTTTTCTTGAGAGAAAATAAAAATGATACAAGTTTTACGGACGATCACATTGCCTCAAAAAATCATTTATATAGACATGGGTTGCAACAAGCAAAGGGAAAATGTGATTAAGAGGTGTCCGTCAAAAATATATTTACATAAACCTGTAACAAAAAGACAATGAAAATAACAAAAAGGCTAATACATCGAACATTCTTTCGTTGGTCCCTTTTCTGTTCTTCTACCTGAATAGATAAAAGTGTTACCATCTAAATCTTTGATTATTCTCATTCCTCAGAATAAGCGGCCATCAAGTTTAAAAGTGATGAGCCATCTCTAATTACCTACATACTTACTTTAATCTGAAGATTTTCCTTGTCTTCATCATTTATTGTAAGGGTAACTTTTACTTTGGCACCTTCTTCCTCCTCATCACCTTTTGTTTCATCATCTTATAGCATCTTCTCTTCTGACATTAATTTATCTTTCCACTCATTATAGGCAGTATCATTAGGCCAATCAAAATTGAGGAATCTCTTTGTTCTATTATCAGAGAATTTCCAATTGTTTCTATATCAACCAATTCTTTTCTGATGGAGTCATAGAATATTTACACTTTAACTAACTCCTCATTTGTCATAACCCACAAGAAGTGTCCAGTTTCATTTATAACTTTATTTATCCTTTCACAAAAAATCTCATCCAACTCCCTCTTCCATTCCTCTTTCACAACTTTTTTTGCAAATTTGTTCAAATTGCTATGAAATTTCATGCCCTAGCTCTGGAAATCCTTTTACGCTGAGAGAATCTACAATTTTGTGACTCAATAATGGAAAATTCTCATGTTATACCTATGCATTAAGGTTGCACGAAGGAAATTTGAATCATATTAACTCTTGTACCCATTATTTTTGTGTTTGTGCTTCAACTTTGAATTTCACCCATTGATCCTATGATGATCAAATGGCTTTATTTGAAAACAGAAAAAGCTTTAAAAATTTTAGAGCACCTAGTCACATGTTAAAAGGGCACATGCCCGCATTATTTAAAATTCTTGCAACTTCTTACTGTAGGCATGCACTCTTTTTTAATCTTTTTGAGATCAACAATGGGCCAAAGTCCTTTTCTTTAATGGCCCACTCAGCTAGCTTAACCAATAAAATATCATCCTTTTATCAATGTGCTTTGATAGATTTGACTACAGAATTAAAAAATTTAGCACCCATGACATCACTACTTTCAACTCGGCATACCTATCATATTCCACCAATGAGCGCACTTTACTTCATCTGATCTTTCTAGCATGGCATGACTCAGCATTCCTTTCAAGGCTCAGTCCCACTTTGCCATGCATTATAGAGGGGCTTTCCCACATTATTTAAAATTTGATCAGTTCCATATTTTGGGCAAGCCCTAACCCTTGATATTTTTCAAATCTATGGTGATTAAAAATCTTGCATGACTGTAATACCCAGTCAGCTAGTCAGACCAATGAGATGCTTCCTTTGTATTCAACTCACCTAACAACTACCATTGAAGACAAGCTATTATTATCTCTTGAGAAAGGCAAGTCGATGATGTCACACTGTGCCACATTTCATGAAGGAGCTTGCCAAAATTGCTTAAAATTTGTGCATTTTCATATTGCAGGCAAGTGCTAGCCCTTGATGCTTGCTAAATCAACGATCACAAAATCTGAACTACAAATTATTAATATCATTAAAAGACCAACCAATGACATCGAAGGAAATTCAGAATGTGCATAGGGAACATTGACAACTTTGCAAAAGGTCTCACTATTTCTAACAACTTAAGAACTTTTGTGGCACTGAGGTTTGAACATCAGTAGGGAGCTACATGTCGAAAAGGTGCTTGCTCACAATATTTAAAGACCTTGCAGCTCCATATTGTGGGCAAGCCTCAACCCTTGATTTCAAAAGGATCTATGATGCTTGAAAGAAATTGCAATTAAGACAAGCTTTATAAGGTTTATCAAAAAGATTAAAAGGTCATTCTTATGTAAATAAACCTTTATTATAAAATGTCCCACCAAAATTTATTTGAAATGATACTTTCTAAGGTTTTCAAAGGCTAGGGCCAAACCCAGCTAGGTACAAGGTTACTTAGTGAATTTTGCCTAGGGTTTTGACCTAATTTAAAATTATTTGGGGTACTCATTTAGGGTTTTTTCACTGCAAAATATAACAAAACAAGGGTTGTGAAAAACTAGGCCAACACATCTCAGCACCCTACAAATTCTTACTAATATAATAAATGGCATACTCAATAGTACCTTCTTTTTATCTGAGAATTGTCCCTAAAGAAGTGTTAGATGCATCAATATGAATGTGGAAGGGTAGCTTCCAATAAGGTCCTCTAAGAATAGGTGTTGTTTTCAAAACATCCCTCAATTTTTGGAATGTTGTTTCATAGTCTTTTGTCCACTCAAATTCAACTTGCTTCTTAAGTAGGTTATACAAAGCAGTAGCAAGCTTACTGAAATCTTTGATGAATCTCTTGTAGTATCTGGCATGTCCATGAAATCTTCTAACATCTATTTTCGTAGTTGGCATTGGTAAATTAGTAATGACAATAATCTTTGTAGGATCCACTTGAATTCCAAAAGAGGGAAGGTAGTGCCCAAGAACAACTCCTTCTTCTATCATGAAATAACACTTCTCACTATTAAGAGAAAGGTTGTATTCTTGAAACCTTTTTAGCACCTTCACCAACTTGGCATGAGCTTATTCAAATGTATCACCATAAGTGGTAAAATCATCCATATAGATCTCAACACAATTAGTAGCTATGTCAGAAAATATGCTAAGTACCACTCGCTAAAAAGTTACAGGTGAATTACATAATCCAAATGGTAAGATAGAGTAAGAAAATGTTCCCCATGGATAGGTGAATTTTGTCTTATCCTGACGTCTAGAGAGATCTCGATTTGATTATAGCCATTGAAACCATCTAGAAATGAGAAATATCTTTTTCTCGCTAAGTTATATAGTACTTGATCAATGAGTGGCAAAGGGAAGTGATCCTTTTTAGTGTCTTTATTAAGCTCCCTGTAGTCTACACATACTCTCCATTTTCCCCCTTTTTTGGAACAATAACTAAAGTGACACCCATTGGCTATCAAAAATAGGATAAATAAATCCAGCGTCAAGAAGTTTTTATAACTCTACTTTGACTATATCTTTTAATGTTGGGTTTACCTTCCTTTGGGGTTGTCTCATTGGCTTACATTCCAAGCTGATAAATATCATATGTGTACAAATACTAGGATCTAAACCCTTCATGTCATTATAGTCCCATGCAAAGGCTTGTTGACTATCTTGCAATAGTTTAATGATACTTGTCATATGAGATGCAGTAAGTTCATTATTGATATTCAGCTCTTTTTCTACATCAATCTCTACTTTCTTTAGCTTGTCCATCATTATAATCTTTTCTATTGATGGAGATTTAATTTCATGGGGTAATAATGTATGAAGGTAATTAGGTGCTACAAGAGATTGAGGTGCATCATATTTAGGCAATATAGTTTGCAAGGATCCAGTAGTATCTTCAAAAATAGACTCCTCAGAATCGTATTGATTAGTAAGGATCACTGCCAATATATCATCTTCTTCCTAGGATACAAAAAATGGGTTTCTTTTTAGCATTTGAGATGCCAAGAGACTTAAAAGTCATAGATGAACAAGGGGAGAAGTTGCAGCTGATTTAAAGACACACTAAGAAAGAAACAACCTACTAACTTTCTAAAAAAAAGCAGGAACATCACAAGAGACAAGAGATCCACAAAGACGATGAAGATATCCATGTAGGAGTCCATGCTTTATAGAGAGCCTATGCTGAAACAAGGAGTCCATGTATAAAAAAGAAAGTAACAGTTAGAAAAGAACCCACAACACTTGAATCTAAGAGCAAGTCATGCTGACTAGTAGATTCAATGCAATATAAAAAGGGGGAATCTGCTAGTTAAGAGGGGTCGGGCTCCACACAGAAGTAGGGGAGATCTATGATTTAAAAGGATTATCGCCTAGCCAAGGAAGGAAAATTTTGATGTTGGAGAACAAGGAAGATCCATGTTATGAGTTTGATGATTAGGAGAGTGGTTAGGTCTACAAAAGACATGAGGTTTGAGGAGATGAGTCTTACTATTGATCAGGTAAAAAATGCCATGAAGATGAATGACTGGGATCTAGCTCTGTCACAGTTATTAGCGCTCAAAAACATAAAAGCTACTTATATGGACATGGAGGCCCATGGTTGTGGGAGATTTTTCAAAACCTATTATCCCACATTTTTCATGTGGAGGGAATTATATGTTTTTAAATACTTTGAGACACCTTATGTATTGTGTCTTAAAGAAGCAAGCTTTTGGAAGCCAAGTGCATGTGATGTGGGGTCCGTTGTGGCCAGCCAACTGGGTGCTCAAACAAATAAATTTTGACTAAGTGCAAATGTGAAGTACAGATGTGGAAGGTGCCAGAAAAGTGAAAATTTGGTTAGTCGCTATGTTGCTAGCCAAAAAATCCAAGGATTTTTGGCTAGCGACATAGCGACTAGTTGGAAAACTTAAAAATTTAGTGGAAAGTGTGAGAGGATACATAGGTCACGCCTAGGAGATGTAGTGAATCAGGTACTACCAAGTGGCAGCCAATAGGATGATGAGATGCTGATGTCAAATATGAGTACTGAGATCATGACACGTGGTGAATCGTGTGGATGTCGCTATCTCACCAAGCAAAGATGCTCACTAGTTAGCCATAGTGACATAGCGAATGCAGTGAGGTGGTGCCCAGTTGGAAATAAATGAGTGATGTGATAGATTGTGGACCAATTAGAAGGTGACATGTGTCACCCAGGTGGCCAGTAAGTTTGAATTGTAGGGTGATGTGGAAATTTCTCAGCCAATCAGACACTGCCACGTGGTAGTCTGATGGCATCTAGTCAGTTGAAGATAAAACTGAAAGAATAAATCTTTTGAATTTAATGATTTTTCTGTGCACATCTTTAAAAGAGGATAGTTTTAAATTGAAAATATTTTCATCCTATAGTTAAAACTATAGAAAAATTATTAATTTTTCAAATTTTAATGAGAAGCCATGAATGGATACCTAAACTTTAGAGGGCCATATTTGAGGCAATTTTTATCAAAAATGGGCACTTCAATATACCATTGAAACTAGGAGAATTCAAATTTTCCTTTTCTAAAGTCATTTTGTGCACAGTTTCTCACCGATTTGAGCTATAAGACAATTTGTAAAATCTAGGGCATTGGCAATAGAATGAGCAGATTTCAACATTGGTCATCACGATTGGTAAGAGGAAAAATATGAAGGCTTGGTGAAATGTTAAAATGAAGAAAATAAATTCTATGATGTTTTCTTGGCTTCTAAAGGTCATATAACTAATTTTTCACTTTTTACTTTAAGTTGAAATGCGACATCAGAAATCAGTTATATTTTCTACCAAATATCTGAGATTCTTTATGCCTTGTAGAGCCAAAATTATGAGATTTGATTTTCAGTTATAGAGAGAAGGTAGAGAGAGGCTTTTGATCTTCTTGGGAAGGAATTTTGAATGGACACTTGTCATCTCCTGATCAGATCTAAGAATTCACTTCTCCCTATATCATTCCCTTTCTTTCTCATTATAGGGGTTCCAATTTTTGTCACTGAGAAACCAGTTGGTTCTAGATTTGAGAAGAAAATGACTCACTACTAAGACACCATTCTTCAACACTTCTTCTTGTATGAGCAGCATTTATGTTTTAATGCAAATAGTTCTAGTTTGTTAGGTGATTTCTGAGTCATTTTGGTACATCTTTCATGTATTTGATTTCAAGGAAAACAAATAAAGTGCAACAAAGGGTTTCAAATTCAGTTTGAATCTTGTCTCCTGCTATGGATATGTAATCTTTTCTAATTTGTGAACCAAGAGCATGAATTAGGTTGCATTTTGTTTTGGATTGTATGTGGTTAAAATTTCTTTCAAATGGAACAAAGAGCCATGTAATTGTTTGGTGTTTATCACAGGGTTTGCAGATTTCATGATGGGATAATTTGAGTATGAGATTCAAATCTAGAGCAGATGTTTGTTCACAAGGTGAAGGATAGATTAGGGATCTTGATGTAGAGATACATCTGAGATTTCTAGAAGATGTATGGTTATAATTAATTTATTTGCCCAATAGATAAGGCACTGATTAGAGATAGGATCATTAGGTTTTGTTTCTTATATTTGGGTCTTTTTGATATCAACATTATTAATCAAATGCTTTTCCCCTTTCATGTTGAAGAGCTATAATAGAATGCCCTCACTCAACTTCTGAGATTCATAGATTTGCATCTAGCTATTGTAGATCTGTGTCTTTTCTTAAGCCATTAGGAGATATAAGGGTTTTCATCCACTTAATAGATTCACAGATATGTTTTTGCACTAGTACGGTATCAATTGAATCTCAGGTCCACCCACCT
Source organism: Cupressus sempervirens (assembly GCA_028749045.1). Classification (NCBI taxonomy): domain Eukaryota; kingdom Viridiplantae; phylum Streptophyta; class Pinopsida; order Cupressales; family Cupressaceae; genus Cupressus; species Cupressus sempervirens. The sequence continues at coordinate 613,960,520 of CM053786.1, read as the reverse complement.
AGGTTTTGCAGAGCCTGAAGTAGAAGAAGGGTCATGCCTTATAGTTGGCCTATTTTTAGAAATGCCATGTTGAAAATGGGAGTTAGCTGCCCCTAGACATGTTAGTTTCTCAGTGGGATAATTGAAAACCCAGTAACATTTTCAAACACCAACAAGTACGATGCACATCAAGGGCTTCATGATGATGTGTATGATCTATGTCATGATTAACAGGCTACATTGCAATGTCATGCACATTATTATCAAATAAATTTTTGCTCAAGTATTCAATTTCTAATATATTTTTTAGCATATTTACCTATGCACATTATGTAAGAGATTGTTTGGTTGGGGCAATGGAAGCTTACCGTAGGCATTCATCCACCATTGCATAGCCTTGCTTGAAGGCAATTTTTTTGTGTTCTTTCGTGGCCTCCAGATTAAAATCAGCACCCTGCATTTTATGAATAATTTTTCTTTGCAATTCATTTATTGCTACTTACAACACGTGCTTTGATTTTCGAATATCCCCCAAAGCCAAGTTTGTGCTGCCCAATTTTTTCTAGCCTCACCTTTGTTGCCTTTGATATGTCCTACAACCTATGAAAAGTTTGAAATATGTTAGATAATATAGATACAAAGATCAGTACTAATTAGTCGATTATTATATATTGGTATGAAGGTTTTAGCATAAAGTAGCATGTTCCACCAAAAATATGAAAAAAGGGAAGAAATTATAGCCTCATACCTTTAATTGACATGTGTAATCATGTTATTTATCCATGATAGATCTAGAAGGTCATCAAATATGGTTGCCCACATGTCATCAATATTCTTGGTACTCTTTGTAATTGGTAATTGGTAATTGGTAATTAGTAATGACTAAGAATTGCTTATCATATTAAGATTTTTGGATGTAATTTTAGTGTGGTTACTAATTGGAAGAAGTTTTTTTTTAATCAACACAACATCTCTCTACTTTTCTTGAGCTTTTAATGTAAACTCAATCTTCAAGATTCTAATTTTGAACTCCTCCAAAAGGTCTTTGAAAACTTCGCAGACATTGGTCTTGACCAAACAAGTTAGATGATTTTTCCATATAAACCAAACAATCAACTTTGCTGATTGTAGATGTAGAAGGCAATGAAAAATGACTGCCAAAATGTAATCAGTCCTATTGGTGTTTCTACCAGTTTTAATGGGTAATGATTGATAATTTATTTTGTTATTGCAAAATTTGTATATAATTTTAGTGTGGTTGTTGATTGAAGCGTTGTTTTTGTAAGTATATGCAGTGGAGATGAAACAAAAGATATTTTTGTTTTTTGAGATTTATATGTAGACACTAGAAATTACTATTCTGGTATTAAAAATAGCATAGTTTCAACATGGAAATATCCATATGGTATCACTTGGCTTGGGCACCCATCAGGTAGGGTATCATCTGGAAAAATTCTTACTAATTATTTAGGTAATCTTTCTCAAAATCAATTTCTAATGATCTCAAAGGTCCATATCAAAAACTATTGTTCATATCAAGAATTATTGTTGCATATTTTAGCCCAAAATATTTGGATAGGCAATATAAATAGAATTCAATTTGCCTCAAAATTTTCCATTGCTAAGTATTAGGGTTTCCAAGTGCTTTACACCATCAACTAATATAGGTATATGTTTGACTTCTCTCTAATTATATAATGATTATAGATCATGGTATTGACTTTTGATTTTCTAAGTATAATAATGATTAAGGGTCTCATTTGCAATTTTGTATATTTATATTTTGCATTGTGAACCTAGAAATTCCCCCAAATTTTATAAGATATAAAAATCCTATCAAAAAAATCTTATTGAAATTGCATTTGGAAGGAAAGCCAAAACTTTTCAAAGTAATCATATGAAACAAAAAAATCATGACCCTTTAGGATTGCACTATAGGATCCTTTGAAAATCCTTTTTCAATCCATCGATATAACTCCTCATAATTGATGCCCTCTTCAAGATACAATTATATTAAAATTGAACAAGCAATTTTCAATTTTAAAGTCTTGATAACTATGAAAAATTCTCTCTAGTAGTGCTTCTCTTGTATACTCTAAGCCATGGACCAGAACAATCATATTTCCTTAATCTATTAACATTAAAATGCTTATCTACAAGAGCTTCTATATTTTATTGTGTATATTTTTTTAAGCATGGATGTTTCCAATCAAACTTTGTGTTCTATGATTGTGTATCTTTTTTCTTGTAGCCTCTTATGCTTGATTTCATCTCTTTTATGATTGATTTCATCCTGATGATGGTTCAAAATGTCGATGCTAAAAAAATTATACAAAATTAAATCCAAAAGCTCTTGCAAATAATTGTCACAGATTGTAAAAATATGTTCTCATTGATTAAAATACTTCTTTTCTTTATGATTATATTGCCATGGTTTTAAATATACAGGTGAATGCATTTACCAGAGTTGGTGTTTTTTCTTAAATTTATGCAGCCCAAATCTTAGGTCATCCATCTCCAATGACCTACAAGGTTCTAAAAATTCCAATCCATCATATACAAGCAAGGAAAGGCATAAACTTTGTAGTAGCATACAGTGGGGTATTTGATACTTTTGGAGTTCCAAAGCTGAGTGTCCAATTTGGAAATTTCAAGGATTCCACTATATCTCAAAAATATGGTTCTCATCATCTGAAGCACTCAATAGGACTTCTCACTCTAAATGGAAATGACTATGTTGCTACAACTTTTACCATAGTGTTAAGAATAAATATCACCAAACTTGCTATGTTCTAAAGATTTTTTTTGTTTATAGATTTAATTGTGGAAGCTTTTTTAGTATCAGCGCTTCGGATCCACTCTGTGATCTATCATCAAGATGAAAGAATTATCTTACATCCTTCTCTCATTCTGATGATGGATCATATCTTACATCCTTCTCTCATTCTAATGATGGATCACACAGTGCGATCCATTGATACTAAAAAAACTTACACAATCAAATCCAGAAACAAAAAAGATTTTTTTGAAATAGATTGTGAAAATCTGATATTATTAATTTTCATGTTGTACTAGAATGATTCAAATGTGATTTTAAAAAATATGTGACTGAGGGTTATGTTTACAGGGAACAAAGAAGTTTGTGAAGAGTGTTGTAGCAGAGATGAAATTGCAACTCATAGAGCTATATAATATTGGGGTAAGGAATATTTTGGTATCAAATAACATGCCATTTGACTACCAACTAGGTTACTTACAGTCTAGAGTAGTATGTTTGAACACAATAATGGAATTAGTTTCCACAAACAACAAATATCTATCACAAGCCATTTCAGAGCTGAGGGAGTTTGAAGATGTCAACTTCCTCATCCTTGATTTCTTTGCAGCCTTCTCTCATATTCTCTATAGAAAAATTGGTTAGTATCTTCTCTTGAAAGTATGAAATTGTAATGTACCAAATTACTAAACTAGAGAATTACTAGTATAGACAAAAGGTCATTGATAATTCAGATGATCCTACCAAACCCCTAATAAAAAGGAATTCTAGAATAATTAAACAACTTGCACAATACGACATTATAGAAAAGGTCATGAGGCATCACTCCACATCAAGAGCCCTTGCATTCACCACTTCCTATCATGTTTACGTCTTGCAAGAAAATCCTTATTATAATATAAAAAATAATTATTTAAAGTACCTAGAATCTTAGGACATTTCAAAGGCATTGATTCATCATTGTCAATCAACAACAATGTTTTCATAGCTCTCGTGCTAGAAACACAAGTAGCTCCAGGAAATGATGGTGAATTATCACCAATACATGCACTATGATCCACATTTGGTGACGTACCAGGAAATGCATCTCCTACCACAAAAAAAATAATACACTATGTGATGCACCCAATATTAAAGTACATATTATCAACTCATAATTAACACAAAACCAAATATAGTAAAACAAGGATTTACCAGCTAGACGTCCCCTTGTTGTTGACATTGCAGTCGGCAATCCTGTATGAGCATCCATCAACCTCGTAGGAGTCTCCTATATTGGATGACTTGAACAATACATTGTTAGCAAAGACATTTTGAAATAATAAAAGTAAGAGTTAAGAAGTTTTGAATGTTTGAAATAAAAAATTCCCTCTAACTTGTCAACTAAAAGATTATTTTACCAGTGGTAGTCAGAGCTCTACTACTACCGGCCTCACTACGTTGCCCTTGACCAAGTTGTGGATCAGTTGCCAAAAAATTTTGTATAACAAGAATTTAGTAGTTAAATTTTCTTACAACTCTTTAAAAAAATTGCATCAATAAAGTATTTTGCACATATTACATATTTTACTTCACAACATAGAAGATTATAAAATATAAGTATTTATTGAACTTTTGTTATAACTAAAGATTCATTCCTACTTACTTCATAACAATGAGCTTGCACTCTCGAATCTGATAGCCTCTTCATCATCTCCTTGGATTCCATATTTGCCTCATCCAAAATTTTCATTATTTCTAAATTAATTTTTTTATTTGTGTTCTTCAACATTGTTGTTACATTGGGAGTTTCAGCAATATCCTCATCAAAAGGCATAGCTAGTGGCTCGGTACTTACTATTGGTGCTTTACCCTTATCCTGAACATCAAATTGTGAGAGGAATATCAGTAAAACTATTGTAAAACTCAAAAACTATAAATAAAATAACATAATAATATAAAAAATTTCATCTATCTAATTTTTATAATGTCAAAAAGGCTTACCCTCACTAAAGAAAGGGTGGGAGTAGCATCTTGGTGACCTTTATCATTTGTCGGATCCATATCATCATGTCACAAAGATTAAACATAAAAAATTCAGCTAACTGAAAGCAATAGACAACAAAAAAAAACTTATTAACAAAATGGTAAATAGTACTTACAACCCTCATGATAGTAACTTTGTTTGTATCTATGTGATTTAAATTGTAATCGATTAGCAGTTCTTCCCCTGCACTTATTGATTTTATTACACAAACAAAAACTTCATTCCCCTCACGCACCTCAAATATGCAATTGGGTTGCTTACTAGTTGAAGAAGGTCACATACTATTTATAAAACCTACAATATTACCTATTGCTTTTGGTCTCCCATCAATGTACATAGAAAATCTTTTACTTTGATCATTTTCTTTCCATTGTATATAATTACTTGATACCCCATACCTATGCATACTTTTTTTATATCAAACAATCCACATCCAATCATTATAATTGTAACATGGATCGACATACTTGAACAATTCGACAACTATGTTGTAACATACCTTTATCCCATCCATGGAAAATAGGCCCAAACCATGTAATGAGGATGGAGCAATGTGATATATCCTCTCATTAACAGAAAAATCTTTGTTAATTGGGGGTAGCTTAATGGGTACCCATTCTTTCTCAATGTGTGTGTACGAAAAGGGCAACTTGATGTCACCTTTGGTCTCATCATCATAAGAACATGACCCCCCATTAGCAAGGAAAAATTGCACGTGTTTATCATTTTTTTTCTATTCTTTTGACCTCTAGTTGATCTCCCTATTTTAGTCATACTACATGTAGAGATTTCATCTACCATTTCCTCATTTCCCTCATTCGATGCAGATAGATCTGACAAGTACCTATTTGATGGGTCCTGCAATCCATCAAATGGAAAGTGAAAGTGACAAATATAAAATGTAGTAAGTTGAAAGTGATTATACAATTATATTTCTATACAGACCTTCTTTGTTTATATATACATTATATAATTATATAATATGTCTATTTATAACATACGTGCTCAATGATAAACAAGAAGAATATAAGGAAATTATGTCTATTTATTGACTGATACCTGTTGATCCATGTCACTGTGCACAATCCACACCAAAAGGGTCAAATTTCCTGCATATGTTAATCATTTATCTTAAGTTAGCTAAAAATTACATGATACACATAAACATGAAAAATTTACATGATACACATTTGCTACAAATAACTTAGAAGACAACATGAACAATAGGAAACATTGCAAACATGAACAAATTTCCCTTATATATGGAATGCAAGATCATCAACAGAAGGGATGATGATGTACCTATAGTCAATTGACTGTTTGCAAAAAGAGTCATAATTAGACACAACATAAACATTTGTAACTATAAATAACATATGTTGTAATCATTAGAAATGAACACAATAAATATGTAATCAAATTTCCTGCATATGTTAATCATTTATCTTAAGTTAGCTAAAAATTACATGATATGTGTATGCTACAAATAACTTAGAAGACAACATGAACAATATGCAACATTGTAAACATGAAAAAATTTACCTTATATATGGAATGCAAGATTTTCAACAGAAGGGGTGACAACATTTGTATTCATTGATTATCTTCATCATCATCACCATCATCATCATCGTCGTCGTCATCATCACCATCAGCATCGCCATCATCATCACCATCATCATCACCATCATCATCACCATCATCACCATTGCCATCATCATCATCATCACCATCATTATCATCATCATCACCATCACTGTCATCGTCATCACCATCATTGTCATCACCATCATCTTGATCTTCATCATCTGCTTCTTTATCATCTTCAATATCTTCTTCTTCCATAACATTATACTTTATTGGCCTTCCTCTTGGATCATGTCTAACAACAAATTACAAACCCTATTTATGTGGAACCTCTGAGTAAAACACTTACTCGCATTGGCTTGGAATAAGATAGGGCTCATCTCCAACTGGCTCAAATGACCTTGTATTGATCATTGTAAATCTATTATCATGTTGAATAACCATTCTATCTGGATCATTTTGATTTAGTCGTAACCTATACCATTTGACAATGAATAGAACTACTTTGAAGGTGTTAAATTCACACTCAATTATATCATCCAAGATGCCATAGTATTGATTTTGAGATTGTTGAGTATGGATGTCATTTCTAGATGATATATTGTGGACCTCAAAAATTGCACTTATCCCAGAATCACAAGTTTTCTTTGTGTCATCCAACCTTTTTATGTGAAATTTGTGGCCATGATAGTACATAGCTTTGTGGTGCTTGACCTACAATTTTTGAAGTGTGTGTAAATTATTTGCATCATGAGTTGATACGAAACATACGTCGAGTTATGATCATTAATAAATTTCTACATACCTCTCCACCTCTTAAACCCTTTACTAGATCAACTACCATCAGCATAACATTGGAATCTCCATTACAATGAGCTTTTGTAACCAATGAAGCAACACCTTCCCATGTTAATGAGAAACCATTTGTTGACATCATTCAATCCATTTCATCATCCAATCAAGATTGTTCACAATATACATATGTGTTGCATCCCACTCTCGACCACCTATTTCAAAAAAATACACCAATTAAAAATAACTTATATTGAAGATTTATAAGAATTAATTAACTACAATAACATCTTAGATTTACCTCTCACTTTCCTCGATCTACCATTTCCCATCAAGTACTCCCCTTTGAATTTGTTAATTGAGTTGGGATCCCAAATATGATCTACATAGATCTTTGTTACAAACTTAGGAAGATATTCACTAATGTACACCATGGTCTGGTATACCATATATCCCTCCACCATAGAACCCTCAAGATACGCTCTCTGTTGAACCAAGCCTTTCAAAAATTTCAAGTGCCTCTCAACCATCCACATTGACCTGGTTGGTATAGGTCCACACAATTCAACCTCCTCAACTTGATGTATGAGGTAGTGTTCTTGTGCTTTGAAAAAACTTGGAGATAGACATTTTTGCATTTCACACATCAAAAGAGGAATTTTTCTCTTCCAGTATTTTATATGTTCTTTATTGACTTCTTTAGATGACAACCACATCATGTATTTTCCAATATCATATATAACCTATTTGACATTGTTGGTGAAGTGGTGTGGGAGAGATAGAGGTAGAATGTACTGCAATATTTGTAAAATGATCTTGTCAATATTTTATAAAAAAATTCAATTGAAACTACATGCAGTATATAAATATATAGTGAATGCAAAATAACATGAATTACCTTAATAAATGTATGCCAATCTTGTGTTTTCAACCCTGGCCCAAATTCACTTTTATTTGATATGAGATTGTTTATGTTCGAAGCAAATCCTATGGAAAATCATATTTTTTTATGACTTCTTTCATAGCATTGCTTTGCTACTCTGACAATAACCAACTAAGGGCACTTGTATCAATCTGGTCTCCATTGTTATTTGATCGAATGCCATTTTTCATTGTATGGTTGGATTCTTCAATGTCACTACAAGTTTTGATAATTTGATCTTTGTCACGCCTTCCATCCAAGATTTTCTATAATGTCTCTATTACATTCTTTCCAATATGCATAGGATCAAACAAATGCACAATTGGGAGTTTCTCATAGTATGACAACCTAGTAAATTGCATAGGATAAATTTTTAGTCCTTTTGGAAGTTGGTCATTGATGCCTTGATGACCTTCACAAGCATCAATCACATCATCAGTAAACAAAACACAATATCAAAATATAAATTTGAAACAAAAACCATCAAATGGAATGACATTACCTTGACAATTTATTTTATTATATGCCAACTTCCATAGGCAAGGTGTCATTCTCTGTGGCTTTGACGTAGTCTCTTCTAGACCATTGAAAAGATGTTTTTCGATAATTTGGTACTTATGATTTTTGTGTAGAAAGTGTCTATTCTCATCGAACACCTACTTTCTTAAAAATTTTGAATAACAAGATTTCATCTTTGTACCACAAACTAGACATGCAAATTTTCCCTTTGTCTAGAGACCTACAAGATCATGTATAATTGGATTAAATGTGTTAACTTTGACCTACCAAAAAAGAGGTGTCAAGAAGAGAACATACCACAAAAATGTGTTAGCCCAGGGGCATCATGTATTGTCCATACAAGCATTGCATGAAATTGAAATTGTCTTTGTCCTATTGGTCTATAGATGTCATACATAGTAACCCCATTCCATAACACCACCAACTCATTGATAAGGGGTTCAATATATACATTGATATCTTTAACTTGGTACTTACCTAGTTGAATGAACAAAAACATTACATAATTATTATGACCATTTGATGGATTAGTAATAATAAATTAATTTAGATGACAACTAAACCAAAAAATACCTAGAACAATAAGTGTCAACATTATGTGCTCTCTCTTTATCAACAACCAAGGAGGTATGTTATTCTTGATAACAAAAATAAGCCACACTAAGTAAGTAGATCTCATCTCTCCAAAAGGATTGACACCATCTGTTGCTAATGAAAGCTTGAGATTATGAGGTTCTTCTTTAAAGTGTGGCCATTTTTCCTCTATTTCCTTAAATGTCAAACCATCTACAAGCATTCGCATAATGTCATCTTGACTTCTATTTCATGCATGGTAGTCCATAAATTGTGCCAAGCTATTTCACTTGAATAATCATTGCAGACGTGGAATAATGGGAATATGCCGAAGAACCTTGCGAGGCACCTTTTTTATTAATTGATCTAATTGATATCTACTGATATGACAAGTAGGGCATTGTGTTGCAAATTCATGTTGTTTATGATATATAATATGATCATTTGGACATGCATGTATTGTTTGATACTCCATTCCAATATCTTTCATGATGGTCGATAATTCTTGGTACGAGCGAGGTAGAATGTTTGATGGTGGTAACAAACACTCACCTATCAACCTACGACCAAAAATATAATTTGTTAATTTAAAGAATATTAATTGCTACATGAACCCAATGTTAATTGTAAGGGAACTACGAGTAAAATAATGAAAGAAGATGGCATACCTTAACATACATGTCATTGCTACATTGGATAAACCATTCATAACCTTCAAGTTCACCAACATCAATACAGTAGCAAGAAGAGTTGTTCTGGAGCCTTCATATAGGGATTGGTGTGCCTTCTCAAGTAAAGGTACATCAAGCTATGTGTCAACATCATCATCTTGATCATTTTGATCATCTTGATCATCATGATCATTTTGATCATCATGATCTTCATCATCCTAGTCTTCTTCCATGGTATCATTACCTTCTACTTCAATATTCACACCTTCATGTTCTCTTGTTTGGAAATCTGCATTCTCCAAATTATCATGGTCCATAACATGAAACTCAAGGACGTTGACCTATATGAAAATTATGACCTTATATTAACCATGACCATGATTTCATCATAAAATCATTTCTTATGTAATTTATAAACTATTAAAATACATACCAATGGGTGATATTTGTTTCCCCCTTCAATGTTACCATGTTGCCTACAATGTTGCTCAGCTGTTGTGATTAGATATCTTCGAGTCTTTAAGCCCTTAAACATTTTACAAGGACAATAACATTTTCCATCACCTTTTCTTTTTAAGTTAGACCACAGTCTAGCAATTGTCTCCCTATTTTTTTGTGCATTAATATCATCAGACATGGTCTTTCTTGAATGGAATGACTCGTTGGTGGAAGAAGGATGATTTGTTTCCAACCTACAGATGGAGTAGTCAAAGGAAGACACATATAGAAAGTAGTTAGGTCGGTGAACCAAGTAGGATTTAGGACATGCTAGAGTGGGGTCAGCCCAAGATATTTTGGAATCTTGAAGAACCTGGTAAAGGGTATCTGGAAAGGTGAAAATAAACAAGTATTTTTATAGCTACAAAGGAGGAATCGAGAGCATTATAAATAATGAAGAAGAAACTCAAATCCATATAGCTTCACCTCTATTTACAATTTGACCTTTTTGCATATGAAATATGACAATAGACAAAATTTTCAGTCACATTTTCACTTAAAAAAGAACACCAAATATACCTTTGCTACAATATCTTCTTCAAATTCTTCGCTATCAGATTCTTCAAAACTGCAAGCTCCTGTGCAGAAAAAAGATGAGATGTACTAAGTAATTTTTGATGGGAAATATTTAAACAAATCAAGTATAAAAAAAAAAAATTATGAAATTCAATTGCTTTATTAAGTACTGAAGACTTGGCAAGATTTTCCCACGTCTATCTATAGAATGCCTATTTGCATGGTTGTTTGCAAATAGTCTAGTATGGTGTTGCTTTTGAACAACAAAAAATGTCACTAGAGTTGGTAATTTGGCTCAAGAGATGCACAAGCCTATTAACACCATAGAAATTTTAGTTTATATAGCATTCAGCTATCTTCTTTAACAAAATCCAAAGAGAATACAAACAAACTAATGAGTCGTGTCTATCTCAATTGAATAGCAAGTACTATAGTTCATAAAGTAGAACTTGGTAAAACTATCCTTCACTTACACCTTCAACTCAAAACCAACTTGTATCGAGAATAGTTGATCAAACCTGGATCACCTCAATGTGAAAATTCATTTAAGATATGGTGACTAAAAGTTAGGTTTTTTTTCTCAAAATCAGTACAACTTAGAGGAACAAATCTTTGCTGATTAGTTTAACATAGATTGGTCAACAAAAATTTCATATTAAAAATTTGTTTTTTTTCCACACTTGTTCAAACCATATAATGAATGACGAAAAATGAATTGCATACGAGTCACTCCAAATCCTTAGCTTTTAATATGCTTCATAGATGAGATTGAATTATATGGTTTGAACAAGATGTGGAAAAAAATGAAATGACATAGATATAAGCATTCTCACACCATGAGTGAAGCACCAATTGCATAAAGATTTATTGCAAAAAAATTGTCAATATTATTTACATTGTACATACTTGTTTATATAATGCTTCAATTCCTAAACTAAGAAACTATAGCTAGTGTTCTAACCATGCATAAAAATAAAATTACAGTGCAGATGTATGAAATTATATGCATAACTACTCTTATACTAGTTTATAACTACTATGCACATATTTTTATCCATTTACAAAGTGCATCTAGGCATTACAACTCAAAAATCTATCAAAAAATGGAAGAAAATGGATTGCAACACAACAAAAATTGGTCTCCGACTTGAGCTCAATTTGATCTTCTAAAAATATCTCTCAGCATGTGCCCATGAATCCTCTAATTGAATGCAACTAATTGAATTACCAGCACAAACAAAATGCACATAAACCAGAAGAAGCAAATACAGAATGCAAATGATGGACCTAGAACTCCTCAATTTTATGATTATTTTTCTATCCCCATATCATCATAAGCTCCCTTCCCTTGTTGATCAACTCTCTTAGCTTGGGGAAGAAAGTTGAAACACATCCTGAGACTCTAGTAAGTTGATACATATTAAAGAGATTTTTTAATTAAATGAACACTACTCTTCAATAGAATCTTATTATTACTCTTAAGTAAGTTTTAATCATTATTCTTATATTGTGAAGGGTGAAGTACTGGCAAGAGTTGTATCTAGACTTTGTGATATACTGAGAAGTACAATATTTTATCTAATTAGAGTGGACTTGATGTTAGCTTAATTTTTTAATAGAACAAGGATTATTATAGTTCTTAATCATCTTCTAAGTTTAGTTTGTTCATTGATAATATCGGGACAATGATTATCTAAGGAGATTTCTAAATATCTATCTCTTGAACATGCAAAGAAAGTACTTTGCCTACTTGCTTGGGTGGAATGAACATAAAGATTTGTATCAAACTAGCTTGCTCAAGTCATGATGTGTAGTTACTGCCACTAAGTCGCATTTTAGTTATCATTGCCAAACTCTTTTAGGCCAGTTTTATGTTTGATGATTAGTAGTATTGTTTTAAGATTATCAGATATTGTTTTACATTCAATTTAGTATATAGTGAGATTACTTGGTACTCTATATTTCATGTATGTATGATGATTATTCAGTGTTTTTAGTTATTGATGATGATTAGTTAGATGGTTTATTATCACATGTGTTTTCTTATGGATACTTACCCCATATTGCATGTGTATGGTGTGCATGTTTGTTTTCTTTATGTATGGTGTTTCTGATGTGGTTAAGGAAGGGAGTCATAGTCACCTGCTAGTCAGGATCTACACAATGCACCACTTCCTGCCATTACTTGTTTAGTTTAGAATATTGTGTCTTTACATGCATGGATTTTATGCAAGTTGTAGGTACTGGGTATCGACTTCCCTGAATTGCTAGGATGAGCGTACCCTATCACATTATCTCAATGGTAAGAGAGGGGAGATAAATCTTAAGTTCAAATCCTAAACCCTTTAACCATTTGTCCTAATTGATAAATAGGACAAGTATCTAAGTCAAGTACCCTCTGAACGTGTCAAATGATGTAAATTCATGATTATAACCCTTTGTTTGATTTTGTATGTGTTTTGCTATGATGGGTTTCTGTACGTTGTTTATGAGTCCTTGGTGTATTTTCTATTAATTAAGTCTAATTAAAAGATTAAATTAATGATTTAATTTAATGATAATTTATTATGACATTTTAATATTTAATTATATTTAATTAATTGAGAAATTAATTAAATAAAAAGAATTAAATTTTGGAGTCAAAAGTTTTAAGTATAAATTTAGAATGTGATAATATTTAGTTAATTTAATAATAATATATTTAGAGTTCATTTTTAAATAAATGCTCAATATTATTATTATTTGAGTTAATAAATATTTTATCAATTAAGTTTCTAAAATGAATTATGAAGTGGAAAAGATATTAAACTATTAAAAGATTCTAGATCGCATGATGCAAGCATGAGTTGAAAATAAAAGAAATTAATTAAAAAGATAAAATAAGTGAAAATAATAATGTTATTTTAATTTCATAAAGTGCACATGGGATTAAAAATAATAAAGATTAAAAATAGAAGTCTAGAGGAAAACTAAATAAAGTTATTTAATAATTCAGTTAATGTACATACAAAGATAAAGCAAAGATTAATAAAAGTTAAGATTGAGTTAAGAGTGGTGATCAAGGAGTTCTCCCAAGTGAACACACAATTAGTGCCCCAATTTGAGGAGAAAACTCCTTATCACAACTTTGGGGTTCATTTTGAGGGACGACAAATTTTGAGGACAATTTTTGGACATGAATTTTGGATGCAAAATTTGGAGGCGAATTTCAGAAGGGGAATTCTAGGAAAATTTTAAGAGAAAGGTTCCTAAAGAGGAGCGAATTCTCTCACAGTTTCCACAGATTGTGTGTTAGCATCAGGCTCAGGTAGGGTCTTGTGTTTTGATTACTGAGTAATTACACAATTATCCTTTCCTGTCTTCTTCATGTCTGTGGATTGTAAATTCGAATTCTATGTGATGAAAGTTTAAACATTTCAATATTGTGAATTATTAATTGCTTGTCAATAATTTTTGTATACGTGGAGAATAGAAGAGTTATTAGAAACCCTCATTTTCTAGACTAAAGAAATTAAAATTTAATTTGTGAAGGGTTTGAATTTAAAAATGAGAATTCTAGATTTAAAAATTTAGATGGTTGATATTATTTCCTCTATCAGAGTACTGTGGAAATCTAAATTATATATATATATAAGAGTTATTTAATTAATTTTATATAATTATAAATTTTATAACATAAACAATTTTATAAAATAAATAAATTATATATATTTCTTTTAAAAGAAATTGTTTAACAAATTTAACATATAACAAAGTTTATTTAAAATAAAACATAATTAAAAAAAATTAAAACAATAAATTTGGGAGGGGGGTGGTTTTACCCCACCCCATCCCCAACTCATCTACACTGTCGGCGGAAGTCATACCCGCTGTCGCGGGTACTGCGACTGCCGTCACAAGCCCTACGATAGAGGGAAAGCCACACAACCCATTAAACACTGGCGTCATTTATATTATGCGCTCAGTAAAGTTTGACAATAATGAAGTTTGTTTTTTCAATTATTTATTTTATTTTATTTTTATTGTTATTTGTTGATAAGTTTATATTAATAATTATTAAATTAAATTAATAACAATTATTAATAAGTTTAATAATATTGTTAATTTAATTAATAATTATTATTAATAATGATTTAATACTACTTGTTATTATTTGATAATATTCTTTAACAAGTTTTATTATCATTATTAATTTAAATATCAATGCATAGTTAATTTTTAATTAGTTTTATAAAATTTATTAATTAATGTAATTTAATTTAATTTAATTAAGATTAGTTAATAATTAAAGTAATCTAATGAATTATTAATCAATATAAATAAATGAATCTAATGGAGATTGGATTAAAGGAGAACATTTAATAGAATTCATTTTATAATGTTCATGATTTTTAATAAAATCAAAAATAATTCATTGAGAGGTCATTAATTATAATCTTAATGATTTAAGTAATTCAAACATTTACCCTAAGTTAATTTTTAGAAAGATTGTCTTCAAGTATTTTGGGGGTAAAATCTTAATTTTCATTCAAACAAATATACTGGTGTAATATAAAGGTAGTAGTGAGAAACCTTTACACTAGAAACGTTCATTGAAAAAAAAACTAAAACTTTATCTTAAACCGTATTGTGTATTCTGGAAAACAAATCCAAACTATGAAACTATATTGTACTATTTTTCTTTATGTTGTTTATGTTTTCAAGTTCTTGGAGTTGTCCTAGTGTTGACCAGTTTAGGTTGTTACCAGAGGCTCGGGGGATTTATGTGTTTGTGATGTTATGTTGATTTGGTCTCAATCCTTCTTAACCCAACTATGGTGATGTGTTGATATGCTTTAGGATGGATGATTTTTACTATTTGTTATTGTTTTCCAGTTTCCTTGTGTGAAGTTGAGGTGTATGTTTTTGAGTTACCTAACTTAACCATTTATGAGTCCTTGATCAGTTATACTTGGGTTGCTTTCCAGTCACCTTGATGGGACTAAAGTGTTTTGCTATGCTCTTGATGATGTCATATTGTGACATGTTTGACTTGACCATTTTGGAGTCTTCGATCATTATTGTGATCTATTATTAGGATACTTTTTGGTTGCTCATTGGAGAACCATTGGATATTGTGATTGATCATTGATGCCTTCAGTTGCTGATAGAGAACTGTTGTGATTATTATGATTATCATTTGATGCTTTTCAGTTGCTCGTGGAGAACTGATATGATTATTGTGGATTATATTTATGGTGTTTCCAGTCACTTGTATAGGACTGAGGTGATTTTATTATGATTCTTTGATTCGTGATTTAATGAGCCTAGGGTAGGTTATCTATGTCTAGTGTTGAGAAGTGGCTTGCAATGGGGGTCGGTGCCCTAAGAGGTTGCCTGGAGAAACCCATTGTAAGTTGTTTTAATAAGTGAAAACATCTCACCTAAATACTGACTTAAATGAACCTAATAAGATAACTGTATGTTCTCTCCTGTGCCTTGAGTGCTAGTACAAACTAGGATGGGGTAGAGAGAATTCTTGGTTGTGACCTTACATTCCATAGTGTGCCTCGTTAGTATGAGAGCATACTAGTGGCCGTAGGATCACAGGGGACCTGAGATTCCTAGGGGATTGCTCGGGTAACTTCCAATGTGACTTTTGTGATGACACTTTCCCACTTGCATAGTAGCTTTCCTACGTGTCTTTGTGTGCCTCTAGGTCTAGATGTCTATCTATGTTGGAACCTTTGAGTTAATGTACTTTTAGGATTTCTCAGACTTAGAGAGTATTTGTGTTTTGTGTTTTGATATCCTATTTGGGACTTGAAACTATCTCCTCAATGTGGTGGGAGTGGACCATTTAGGTTCCATGTGGTTGAGTGGTAGTACTTTTTACTTTTACCATTGAGATCCGTTTATGGTCACCGTGGCTGGAGCTTTCTTGGTTGGCAATTACCTTCATTCTTTTCATGAATTATTATGATGGATGGTTAGATTTTATGATGGATTTTTTATCATTATGGATGTATAGATGTATCATGTATGGTGAATGATTTCATTTATATGACTATACTTTGTATCATGGATTTTAGGATGATGTATCTTTATTTCTACATATGTATATTCTTTTAAGCCTTGCATACCCTGTGACATGTATAGTGGATGAATGAGCATTCTAAATTAATTTGCCAAGAGGTATTTGGAACAAATGTATATTAAATGGACATTGGACTTTTCATTATTCTTTCATGTGGATATGGTAGTTGATAGACTTAGAATTAATTAAATTTAAATGTGACTTATTGTCTTGGGATCCTTAAGGAATGTAACCTGTTATGTATGTTTGTTGATGATTACATGTTATTGCTTCCGCTACTATGTGTTTGATGTGTATGTTATACTTTCTTACTTTCAAAAAAAAAATGTTTAGCAAACTTAGTAAAACTTTAGGTTAATTATTTTGGATCCCTTGGTGGGGCATTACATGATGGTAGATTTGGCAAATACAAATGTAACATCAATTTGAAGATCTCAAAGGATGAGTGAGCAACAAGCCTAGTTTATTCGACATACAATCATCAAAGAGATAATTTGAATCAAGGAGCTTGGGAGGGATGAAGAGATTGGTGTGAATTTTAGGATAGATTTGTCTTATAAAAGGTTGTAGATTTAAATGAGACTATCTTGGATGAGTATTAAAGGATTCTGATGTGTCAAATTTCATACTGTCTTGTGATCAATTTCTTTTAAGCAAAGGAGATGACATTTAGAGGTTGTTCATCTCTAGAGCTCTTAGATATTTTTGTGGCAGCAAGAATCAAGGACAAGTTATGTGTAGAAGTTAAGATTTCAATTAAGACGATTATGGTCTTGCAAATCCAAGTAGCTTAATATTAATAATTTTCAAGTAGCCTAGTCTAGTGAGAATTGGTAGCTCTTCAAGCTCAAAACACTCACCAATGCACATGTTTATTAACTTTGTAAGATTTCCACTCCATTCACTACAACTTTTTTGAGCCAAAAACAAGCAAAATTCATCCATGTCCATAAGAAGGGGAACCTTGCTAAAGGTCATCAATCTAGGTGATTGTGGTTTTTTCTTTTTCTAGACATTTGGTTGTCCCATTCCCAGAGCAATGGAAATACCATTAGGATACTAGAGCAACCCCAGGTTGGTTGAGGGAGGGTCAGAATGCCAAGGCACCCTTTGGCATTCCATAATGGAGAGGTCTCCACAGAAACATTTCCGAATTATGGGCATGTCCCATTTTCTGCCTTTTTGATGGGTGGAGCGGGAATGTTTTTTCCCCATCTTCAAGCTCCAAAAATTATAGACATATGGTTTTCATAATTCATAATGCTGAAATGCACAGAATCACTTCCAGAAGTTACAAATTTCAGCTCCAAAAATGTTCCCATTACTCAAGAAAGGCTAGAAACTTACAAGAAATACTATATCAATCTTAACATGTTGACATTAATAGCATAATAGTACAATAAAGGCTAAAACTTTCTACCTAATTGCTACATGTGCTTTATCTTTGGAATTATTATATTATATGAAGATAATTTCTAAGGGAATAGATTCAATATTTGAAAAGCCAATCTTCAAAACAATACCAAATGGCAATCCATTGTCTTACAGGTGTCTCTGCTGAGGGCACATTCAAAGCTTTCATGCTGCCACATAGATATCCATGTTCAAGATCATAGTCCTAAAGATGTACATTCACCTTCTAGGCTTCATCCTTCTATGAATTTGATACATTCTATGTATCATCAAAGGCCTGTAAATCAAAAAAGTTGTGGAAAAAAAACACCATTAGGAATTTATATTTCATGGGGCTTAAATAACCCACCTCTTTGCTCTGATTTTCCATTTTGTTCTCTTTTTCCTTGGTCTCTTATGAAACTTTCACTATTTTATGAAACTCCCTCTTCTTATTAAGAAGGATGAGCAATGATATGAAGAAATGTAATTTGTGATGAAGGAGGGAAATGAGGAAAATAAATGGAAATTATTTAGATACTCCCAATATTGAGTGTTAATATTTCTCACCTTTTTTAGAATTGGTAGTTGCAAACATTGCTTTGAAAACATTGCCTATGTAGTTAAGCTGGATAGATGGATGCTTGCCAACAGAGTATACATTGTCTACATCAAATTTGTGGACACATAATTGCCATAAATTTAATTAGTCATGCTAGGTATCCAAACAAATCTTAATCTCTCTTCAAATTTTTGAGGGACCCTAAAGGGGAAAAGAGTGTTTGAGCTTTGATTTGAAGCCACATAGATAAATAATAAGAAAAATAGACAGCATTCTGTGTACCCGTCTCATTCCCAATTCGGTGCAATTTTATTCCTTAGACGCTCATATTTATTTACTTAAATTGTTACTAAACCTGAATGACCTAATTATATTGTTAAATGTTCTTTTAGGAAATAATAGTTTTTTAGGTTGTGAGTTTTTTCTAAACTTTTTGTGATTAGTTATTTTTAAATATACTATCATCAATCTATTACCTCCAGTTTTCTAACTTTGTATTGAAGAATGCATCTTATATATAATGGAAAACTAAGAAAAGGTGGTTCATAATAACAGAAATCACAACAGTATATACTACAACCCAAGACTAGCTGAGACAAATAGCAACATGAACAAGGAAAACTCATGAAACTCACTTTGCTGAATACATTCAAGTTAGCAAGACTTGTTGATAACAAAACAATAATTATAGGTATGCTTAGTGAGGCTTGAAGTTACAATATTTCCACTTTAATTTATCATCACTATCTGTAGTTGATAATAATCTAGTTTATTATATATTTCTTCACCATAATGAATGTCTCTCTAATGCTATAAAAATATTAATAGCTCTGTGATTTCTATATCTTATCTTCTTTGACGGACATTTAAAAAACTACACAAAAGCTACTCAAAACTTCAATAGTGAAACACCTAGCATCACCACTTTAATGTCTGGTACTACAAGATCTGAATTCCCAAATGTAAGATCAAGAATTTTCTCAAAGAGAAGTTTTATTTTATGGAGAAACTACACAAAATAGTTCCAAAAACACATCAATAACATTCTCCACACCTAAACAAGCATTTTCTCATTTACATAGAGATCAAAATCAAATTAAAATGAAACCCACATACCATTGAAGCTGATGCAAAAAATTTGTTAGCCATGATCATGATGATGGTGAAGATGAAGCAGCTTGCCGAAGATGAATTATAACTACACAACACCCAAATTAACAAACTCTTGCAATCTACCAAAATAATTGGTAATAAAACACAAGAAAGATGCTCAGGAAGAATGCAGTGAGCACTGCCCTCATCCTCCTTGAAAAATTCCACCATGATGTTCAACATTGCCAAAAAAAATGATTGAAGAAAGGATGGAGTGAGAGAAAACAAAGGAGAGATTTGAGAGTGATAATATGCTAAGATCCAAGAATATGCTAAGATCAAAGAATATGCTAACTAGAGGGGAAGAGAAAGATGTGTTAAAAGGAGGACAGAGGCCATCCTCATTCTCAAATCCTCTCCCCACAATTATCATCCCTATCAATGCTCCCCAAATGTATAACGGATCCCTTTTTTTTTTTCATCCCAACAATTTTTATTGTTAGTGTTTGTCCATTTTCATTAAAAGAATGTTTTTATTTACAAGCACTATAATACACATGGCAAGAGAATAATTTATATATTCGGATAAAAAAAAATGTGGGTTATGTCACCATACAAAATTTCAAATTATAGCACTAGTGTTGAAATGATTGACTTGAACACAAGAGAAATGTTTAAATGAGGTTTCTAATCCATCCATCTTCATCTCTCAATATAAAACTCAATCGGAAGTAATAAGCAGCAAGCTCAAATCTATGTAGTGGCTAAAAATTTATGATTTGTTCAAAAGGTGAAAAATAATAATGAAAATAATGGTTTAATCTTCACAAATAGTTTGGATGCTGCTATGCACAATAAGACATCAAATGTAGATGAAAATAATATCTATATGTCCAATTAGGGTGTCTCACTCATCTTGTGATTTGGTAGTGTTGATGTCATGTAGTTATTTTTAATATTTTTTTACTATTGTCTTTATAGTTAGGACTACTTTTCCTAGACTAAAAGTGTTAAATAGTCAAATTTAAACCTATTTTTCTAATCTTAATTTCTTCCTTGGCCTATGATGTTTATATAATATTTATAATAAAATCTTCATGATCATTAGTTATTAGTTTTAGGAAATAGGATAGTTGTTACTAATGATATAGGATACATAAATAAGGGCAGCAAGGTAGCATAGTTCCTACCAAAAGATGGTAGGACAATTTTAGGAAATAGGATAGTTGTTGATAATCAATTTCTAAGAAGATCAAAGGAGATCAAATTAGTACAAAAAAAGACAATTGAATTGTAATAAACTAGCTGATAATCTGTAATCTATTCTTAAAACTAGTCTAAATATACACAATTAGAATCTATTGATTGTACTCAACTTTGTACAACTTTTGGATCCTACATGACCTCAATAGTATTAGACATTAGGAAATGAAAAACATCGGCACAACCATTAATGGCTGCTTTGATCTAAAATAATTTTAGCCTTTTCTTGCACCCCTTCCATTGTGTTCTTGATCATAAGATAGAGAATAAGAGAGCTAAAGGATGATAAAGGTGCGTTGGAATTCTTTTGGTTAGTTGATCTTTGATCTTTGATATCTTTCATTTAGAGCCGCTATTCCTTATTCCAAGAGAGGCTGATTAATATCAACTAAAAAATTATCACTAATGCCTTTGGATCCATTTTCATATCCCTGACCCCATGTCTTCATGCTACTACTTTATTTTGTGCTTAAAAATAAGTATAAAACTATCTTTATGTAATTTTTTAATTAGCTCACAAGTAAATTTAAGAATCTTCTCCTATTGTTGTGGTGCAGTAGCTGCTTAACAATTGAAAATAGACTATTGAAAAAATGGGGGCTTGAAGTGAATCACTTGCTACAAACTGAATAAAAGGCCAAGTTTTTCTTCCCGATATTAAGATATATTTCTCTCCAATTTTTCCCTCTAAACTTATGTTCATATACTAAATTATATAAAAAGAAAACAGGTCTGAAAATTATAAGTAGCAAAATAACAAGAATTAATAATTTCATGGGGACACCTGCTCCATGCAATATTCCTTAAAATGTGGAGCAACGGCTGCTAACCAAATTAAGCTTAGCAGCCCCACAAGGACCTCCAAGTCTTGGAAACATCCCTACTAAGAACATGCCTCCATGGAACATTGTAGAAGATACTAACTGAATGTAAAAAGTTGGGAAGCTCCATATCCCACTTTAGCTCCCATGCAAAGGCATCAGTCTCAAAAATCAAGACAATTATAGGTACTCTAGATAGCCTCTAAGAGAAGCATCATTATTGTCAATGATTTTTCAACTAGATACTTCTTCAAAATTGGGACATGATTGAGGAACATTGATCAATTTCCATTTGATGCAGACATCACGGCCATGCAATAGCACTACCAAACAATTTCAATGCACAATGTGTCTCTGCAAGAGTAGGGCCTTTGTAGAAAGTCACGATCATTGCCTCCCACACAGATTATGTTGCCTATAACTTTTTCTTGTCCACACTTACTTTTGATGTTGACATGTACCATTCTAAAGAAAATGCTCAGTTCACATCAATTTAAACACATTTCATACTTTTGATGTCAATTTGTTCCAATCTCAAAATAACTTTAGTTCATATTAATTTAAACCCATTTTATGTTTTTGATGTCAACTTTTTTAATAAAAAAAAGACTAGTTTAGAATCATTTTTTCTATGTAAAAAGCAATTGTAAAAAAATTAAAGAAGCTAGCATTGGTAAATAATGTAGCACTACAGCAATCTAAAATCCTCTCCAGACATCCACAAGTCTATGAATTCTAATTTAAAAGGCTTTTACATTTCAACTTCCTAATTTTACTTCAATTTTTGCACAAAACTCTTCTATTGATTGCCACTTGTGAACCCTAATTACCAAGTCTTCTTGTTTTACTACCATGTGCATGCACTAGTGGGATAGGTGGGTGGCCATAGTATTGTAAAAGACCAATCAGAGGTAGAAAAAAATATGCGACTTCTAAGGCACATATATGCATATTTATAACATCCAAAATGTGGATAAGTAAGCAGATACAACATGCTAGCCCTACCCAAATCACACCCAAATCCATTCATTCCTCCACATAGAAAAGCATTGTTTATTTATTATTCTTGACATCCATTTTTCATCTTATTGTGCAACACTTAGAGAAACACTCAAAGATACAAAATTGAGACCTATACGATAGCAGAAACATATATACATACTCAAACCCATGAACCTTTTTTGAAAAAGAGTGCCACCATGTAAGCATGCAGCTAGGCATAGAATAAGAATTAGCAAATGAAGAAGAAATTATAGCAGGAATTAATGGAATTTGATTTGTAGCACAAATTTTCTATGGGAAGAGGTAGTAGCAGCTACATCCTACAATTCTTTGAAGGTAGTTTCTACCTGATTCTAGGCTGGGAAAGGCTTTGCATCTTGGTCAAACTCAAGATAGATAGGCATTTTTAAGCATTTCAGTGAACGAATCCCTATCCAAGTGTCCATATTCGCAATCCAAACATTTAAATTGTGCATCTTCATAATCTTTAAATAGGACTTGAATAAGATTACTGACATATCCCAATGTTCAATCCAAAAGAAAATATTTAAATAGGACATACTTTTACCTGTTATAATGATTGCACACAATGCCGAGTCCTCTCTTCTAGAACCCCCCTTGAAAATCTATGCCCTCATGCGAGTGAAATGCTGGAAGTGAAGGAGTTGAAGTGCCCTTGGATTGATGTAGGTGGAACCATATCAAATCTCTGGAGAAACCATTAACTTGCACTTCTTGTGAATACCTTGGAACCCTCAACACCAAATGAAATGTGATATATTTTTGCCCTTTTTTTTTGTTTTATTTTATGCTACATTGTGTGTCACAATTGCAACAAAAATAATTGGTCGCAATTGTGACCAACACGAGCATGTTATAAAATAAAACAAAAATTTGCTTTATAAATCGACCAACCAACCCATTTAAAATACTTAGTCAAAATTTTTGGTCAAAAATTAGGGTAAAATGCACTAGTGATGGTATTTCTCAATTAGAGGCTTGATTGAATGGGCTTGGTGGAGAATCCTAGTGCTTGGTCAAAGAAAAAGGGTGGATACTCAGTCAAAACAAGGTGTAGTGTTGATAGAGGTGCTCAGTCGTTATGGTGTTCGCTTGTTGATGGATCTCAACATATAGTTTCTAGTGCTTGGAAGAACCTATTCTCAGTGATGCTTTTATTTCTCACTAATTCTTATGGGAGCTCGATAGGCATACTCAATTATTTTGCTAACATTCGGTAGGGTGATGTTGTTGACTGGAGTTCTTAAGGTTTTGGTTGTCTGACTTGGTGTATTTAATGCATGTAGTGTGTGATTGTGATGTGGATTGATCTTGGATGTGTGAGGACCTATGTGTGGTCTTGGTTACCTCTCCTATGTGCATTTAATTAGTTTTGTAAACTTGGGGTATTGTCCTAAGTATTTTTTGTGTGGTTATCATAGGTTAACATGAGGTTAACATTTTATATTTAATGTTTTTTTTGAGGTAACTTGTATCTTAAATATGCATATAATGTAAGGGTTTATTTAATTTTTAACTTCCTAGGCTGACTTGTGGCTTAGTTGGGTATAAGTAAGGGCTCTTGTGGAGTCTTAAGTCTTAATCATCCAGCTTGGAGAAGAGGATGTGAAACAAGGATATTTCTTGGTGGCTTGTGAGCACAAGTTTAGATCTTTCTTGGAAGCTTCTACCAAATTGTTGTGGTTCTATAGATCTGGACTAGCTAGGGTTTAGGTTGGATCTTGAAGTATCTTGCAAAATTATTACTAACTTTGTATTTGGTCATAACCGGGAAGGCATTACAGCCCAACACATTGCATGTAATCAATTGTTTTATGAACAAATATTTGTATTTAGTATTAGATCTTATATCTTGTGTTGTTTTTTCATTGTGTAGTTATTTGTTGGGGGCTAGGACATCTCCTTCGGGGATTCTCTTGTCTTGTATTGTGTCATAAAGGTTTCCAAAAAAAACATTAAGTTGTTGAAGAAGTGACAATAGACTATATATAGTATGATTCATTAGCCCTGGGACCTATAATATAAAATCTAAATACCATCATGTTATAGGTCTCCCAAGTGACTATTGACCACAAAGTAGTCCCCATTCAATAAGAATGAAGTCAAAACTGCATATAGATAGAGATGAAATCTGAGATGAATTCAAAATAATATCTTAACACAAATACATTTTTAAAAAAAATCGCTTACCTTTACAATAGTTGCACTTACCAATAAAATTTTAGTATCAATTAGAATTGAGAGGTCATAAGCAACCAAATTATCTAAAATACTATTGATTTATGAATTGTTTATACAAATCCATTTTTATGGAAAATTTGGCAAGAATAATATGTGAAATACAAATATTTAGCAAAGCTCATGTAATAATAACATGTTTAATGTAATTTTTGAGCTGATTATGGGTCATCTAGTAATTTTATATGATTAATAGAGTAGGAAAACAATGGCATTGATTTGAGATACACATCGGCAAAATGCTAGGAAAATTTGGGGCCTCCTCTAAAAATATATTTATAACAATAATGGAAAATTTAGGTCACCGATGAAGAAAAGCTTTGGAAATTGTAGGCCAAAAACTTCCAAAAATTAGATTTGATTAGTGATATCATGAAAGAAAAAAAGATAATTACATAAACTAGGAGGCAATGGATTATGATATTTAACTCAATATCTATAAAATACCAACAACATGACCAACCCAATATACAACTTTTATTCATCGAATCTCGAGTTGCCAACATGAAACATTCACCAATTGGTGATTTTTTTCTACTAAAACTATTCTTGATGTAGACCAAGAGCTTTGTCACCTCTATCATGTTATAAAAGTAAATAGTTATGAAAGAAAATGCAAATATAAATCTTTGAATTGAGCCAAATCTAGTTTTTTTTTTTTTAAACTTGAGGGCTTGAAGGCCTTCCCCATCTCAACCATCTTATTACCTCTATCTTGTATATTAAGGGTATCTCAAACAAAAACTACAAGATCCTCCAAAGAAATGGTATTTATTATACCTTCAAACTAATCTTGTCATTGAGATTTCTAATCCCCTCCCTTAAATACCACCAAGACCTTATGTTCAACTTGGGAATATAGAAAGTGGTATGCTCTTGTGGGTCACCATACATTGGTGAAATGAACTGAATTTGAGAACCATAATTAAAGAGCATAGCACATATATTAGACATCGTCATGTATCTAAACCTACCTTAGCACAAAATTCATCCAAAGCTAAGTACCACATATTCCTAAGAAGCACACAAATTCAAGTCAATGAAGACAAATATTTCAATAGAAAATTAAAATAGGCCATAGATTTCAATAACCACCTTCAAACCTAAATTATGTTGAACTTGTTTCTTCTCTTCCCCTAACATTTTTGTCCCTCCTCTTCCACTACTCTCTACCCCCTACCCAATCTTTCGCTCTTGAACAAGATTTTACTCTTCTTTCCTTCCTTTGTTTCTCCTCCTCTTATCCTTTTCTCCCTCATCTCTCCACACCTATTACAACCCCCAAAACCACTCACCCCCTTTCTCTTCCCCATGCTTTTTCACCTCAATGAACACTTCAAGTCTTTCATTTTTTCCTTTGTTTCTTTGTGTGTGAGGTTTTATATATGCTTTCACTTTTCATTTCAATTTTTGGGAGCCTTTCTTTGTTATATAAGGTTTTTGATCTTTATTTATTTTTAAATTTATTTTATTGAAAAATTTCATGATAACTTATTTTTATCTATGCTATATATATATATATATATGAGAGAGAGAGAGAGAGAGAGGTCTTGCAATATTGCTAGAGTTAATGGACAACTCTTCTTTATTTGTTTGGAAGTATTGAACTATGCAACTATTGAGAAAATGAGAATTGTATCTATGTGACATAATAATATTTTAAAAAATCCAATTTGGTCTCCTATCATTGGAAGATAAATTGAAATGATTTAGATATAACTAGTTTCTTGATCTTTTATGAATTAATTCAATTTTATTAATTATCAAAAAATATATTAAAATTAATTAATTTAACTATATTAATTTACTTTATCATTATCTATTTTATTTATTTTAATATTTATTATTTATTATAGTATTAAGATAGTTATATTTTAAAATTAAATGCCTCTAAACAATATGTATATCTCCATTCTCTAACAACATTTATGAGATGCTTATCTCATAATATTTCATTTTAACAATCATACTTGTCTTAGTTAATCATATGTAAAGAATACCAAGAGGAATAATTCTTGAGATGGACTATCTTTATTACATTTGTGACATTTAAGTGGAATGTATACATAAAAAATGTTGTCTATCTACATTTTTCAAGTATATTTACCTAAAATAAGTATACCAGTCTTATCTACATCATGTCTCTCTTATGTTTCCAATTTTTCAACTATCAATTCAACTCTATATTCCACAAATTTGTCTACAATTATCTTTTTAACATTTTCTATGATTTGTTTTAAATTTAATCTAAGATCATGTATATATTTATTGGTCTCTCTTAGTGTACCTACTATTTATTTATTTCTTTGTTAGCTAAAATATATCTAAATAAAATCTTCTGTTGATGCGGATAGTGGGTTTAATATACTCCATGCTATAAATAATGAAAAACAGTCATGAACACAAGAAGGATGATGCAAATTAAACTTTAATAGGACCAAAAGTGACAATCTAGGAACATCAAGTGTCACATGTATCATTAAAGATTAAGAGGTTTTAATAAGAGGATACATAGGGATAAAATAATGTTCAATTGAACTCCAAGTTTGGGGATACAAATGAAACACCCAAGCTTAAATGTTAAGTGGATTTTAATGTTATTTAGTTTGATGAATTATATTGCTAGTAGTTGGAGGCAATGCTAAGAGTAAAAAATAATTGTTGAAGAATTTAAATTGAACAATTAGAAACTATGTATATTAGGAGGCTAATAAAGAAGTTGACACATTGTTTAACAAAGAAAACTATTTTTTAAATATTTGAACTCGTTACAATATGTTGTGACCTGCCTTGTGGGACTCCTACTTTCTAGGACTAATGTGATATTTTGACCCTAGTATACTTTTACCATAGCACATGTTATATATTTCTCCTTCTTTCCCATGTTTTGTTGAAGACACAAAAATATCTTCAAGCCTTGTGCTACTTATAGTTTTCTCCAATTGCAAGTTGGATTGATAGCTTGTCCGTATGATAGTAATGAAAATTAAAAGATTAGTCTTCTTGTGAAATTCTAGATAAAGACAATAGAGCCGCAAAAATATAGAATTTGAATGGTTGTTTTGAAAGTTTTTAATAAAATCTTAAAATTGTATGATGTGTCATAAGAATTATTTCATCTCAATTCAATAAATTTTAGGGCTCAGATTTTGACATCCATATCACATCAATATTTCTTATACACCATATTCTTTCATCTTAATTGAATAAATTTTAGGGCTCAGATTTTGACATCCATGGGTATGTGTAGGATAATGGTGTGCCAAAAAGTGGCGATGTGAAAAATATGTAGTTTTGAAATGCCTAAAAGTGAGTCAAAATTTGCTTTGACTTTTTCCCACCCATCCTAGTACCAAACCAAAAATGTAATACCTTGCTTAATCGGTTATCCAATTTGAGCATGGGTATTTGATTTGAGAATGGATATCTGATTTGAGAATAGATATCCAATTTGGGATAGGGTATCCAATTTATGTTCCCAAATTATGGAGCCTAATTCAAATGTAAAGGGAGTGGGGACTAATTTTTAAGATAAATATTGATTTTTATTTACGAACTCAAAGAGGGACCAATTTTTAAGTTGTATCAAGTCCTAGTATAATATAGTTATATCATAATTTTGGGGGAGGGGGGAAGGGAATTATTATATATAGTTACTAAAATTTATTATATAGAATTAAATAATTATTATTATTTATTATATAATTATTTTTATATATAGTTATTACTTATTATATATTATTATATAATTATATATCATATATATTAATATTATATATTATATATTACTAACCTAGGTTAATAAACTATATAATGATGTATGTTCCTAGGGGTCCCCCTAGGGACATACATGTGTTCTAAATGAGTCATAGGATACCCCAATTCTATATCATATATATTATTATTGTATATTATATATATATTAGTAGCCCAAGTTTATAAACTATATGATTATATATGTTCCTACGAGTCTCACTAGGGACATACATGTGTTCCAATGAGTCCAAATGGGTCATGGGATACCCTATGACCCATTTTGACCCATTATATGACAACATATCTTCCCAAGGGTCCAAGGATGCCTAGGGACATATATCTCGTGTTTTATTTAGTAGAAAAAGGTTATGGAGTATCATATGACCCCTTTTGACATAATACATGATAACATATGTTCCTAGGGGTCTTAGGACCCTTATAGACATATATGTTGTGTTCCAATGGGTTGAAAGGGTTCATAGAATATCATATGACCCTTTCAAGCCATTACATGACAACATATGTTCCTAGGGGTCATAGGACCCTTAGGAACATATGTTGTCATGTAATGGGCCAAAATGGGTCATAGGGCATCTCATGACCCCTTTTGACCCATTGGAACACAACATGTATGACCTTAGGATATTAAGACCCCTAGCAACATATGTTATCATGTAATGGGTCAAAATTTGACCCATCGGAGCACAACACACATGATGATAAGGGTCCTAAGACCCCTAGCAACATATGTTCTCATGTAATGTGTCAAAAGGGGTCACAAAATACTCTATGACCCCTTTCCACCCATTGGAATATAAAAGGTGTGTCCCTAGGGGTCATAGGATACCCTGTTACCCCTTTCTATCCATTGGAACACAACATATATGTCCCTAGGGGCCCTAGGATCCCTAAGAACATAAGGTGTCATGTATTTGATTGAAATGGGTCATAGGTTATCCTATGACCCTTTCAAACCATTTCAACACAACATGCTTGATCCTAGAGGTCTTAGGACTCACAAGAACATATTTTGTCTTATAAAGGGTCGAAATGGATCATTAGATATCATTTAGCCCAATTTAACCCATTGGAACACAACATGTATGTCCCTAGGGGTCCTACAAACCTTATGAATGTATTTATGTAATAGGTCAAAATGTGTCATGGCATGCCCTATGACCCCTTTTTATCCATTATAACACATCATCTATGTCCCAAGGGGTCTTAGGACCCCTAGGAACATACATCATGTGTTTGAATGGGTTGAAAGGGGTCATAGGGTTCCCTACAACCCTTTTTGACCCATTAAATGATAACATATGCTAATAGGGGTCCTATAACCCTTAGAAAATATATCATGTGTCAAAATGAGTTGAAAGGGGTCATAGGGTACCCTATGAACCCTTTCAATACATTATTTCACAATATATGTTCTTAGGGATCCTAGAACCCCTAGGGACATAAATCATGTGTTTAAATGGGTTGAAAGGGTTCATAGGGTAACCTATGATCTATTTTGACTCATTAAATGACAACATATGTCTCTAGGTGTCTTAGGACCCCTAGGAACATATTACAATCATTTATATGGGTCAAAAGGGGTCGTAGGATAACTTATGACCTCTTTTGACACATTTCATTATAACATATGTCTCTAAGGCTCCTAGGACCCCTAAGGACATATTATAACCATTTATATGGGTCGAAAGGGGTCATAGGATAACCTATGATCCCTTTCGACATACTTCATTTCAACATATGTCTCTAGGGTTCATAGGACCCCAGGGACATATTACAATAACTTCTATGGTTTAAAGGGGGTCATTGTATATATGACACCTTTCAACACATTTCATTACAACATATGTCCTTAGGGGTCTTAGGACCCCTAGAGATATATTATAATCAGTTATATGGGTCAAAAGGGGTTACAGGTCATGTCTCATTACAACATATGTCTTTAGGGGTCTTTAGAGCCCCAGGGACATATTATAATCATTTATATGCATCAAAAGGGGTCATAGGATAACGTATCACCCTTTTCGACACATTTCATTACAACATGTCTTTAGGGGTCCCAAGACCTTAGGAACATATGATAATCATTTATATGAGTCAAAAGGGATCATAGGATAACCTATGAGCTTTTTTGACACATCTCATGATAACATATGTTTCTAGGGGTCTTAGGACCCGTAAGAACATATTATAATCATTTATATGGGTCAAACGGGGTCATAAGATAACCTATTACCCCTATCGACACATTTCATTACAACATATGTCTCTAAGGGTCCCAAGATCCCTTGGGACATATTATAATTGTTAATATGGGTCAAAAGGGGTCATAAGATAACCTATGACACTTTTTAACACATTTCATGACAACATATGTCTCTAAGGCTCCGAGGACCCCTACGGATATATTATAATCATTTATGTGTGTTAAAAGGGGTTGTTGGAAAACCTATGACACCTTTCAACACATTTCATTGCAAAACATGTCTCTAAGTGTTCCAGGGCCCCTAGGGACATATTATAATTATTAATATGGGTCAAAAGGGGCCATAGGATAACCTATGACCCCTTTCGACACATTTCATGACAACATAAGTCTCTACATGTCCCAAGACCCTAAAAATATATTATAGTCATTTATATGGTCACAAGGGCTCATAGGATAACCTATGACTCCTTTCGACACATCTCATGACAACATATGTCTCTATGGGCCCTAGGTTCTCTAGGGACATATTATAATCATTTATATGGGTTGAAAAGGGTCATAAGATAACCTATGACTGCTTTTGACACATTTCATTACAACATATGTCTCTAGGGGTCCTAAGACCCCTAGAGACATATTATAATCATTTATATATGTCAAAAGGGGTCATTGGAAAACCTATGACCCCTTTCGACACATTTCATTGCAACATATGTCTCTAGGAGTCCCAACACTCCTAGGGACATATTATAATCACTTATCTAGGACAAAAGGGGTCTAGTATAACCTCTAACTCCTTCAACACATTTCATGACAATATATGTCTCTAGGGGTCCAACGAAACTAAGAACATATTATAATCATTTATATGGGTCAAAAGGAGCCATAGGATGACCTATCACTCCTTTTGACACATTTCATTAGAACATATGTCTCAAGGGGTCCTAGGACCCCTAGGGACATATTATAATCATTTATATGGGTGGAAAAGGGTCATAAAATAACCTATAAAACCTTTCAACACATTTCATGACATCATAAGTCTCTAGAGGTGATTGGAACCTTAAGGACATATTAGAATCATTTATATGGGTTGAAAGGGGTGATAGGATAACCTATGACCCCTTTCAACCCATTTTATGAAAACATATGTCTCTATGGGTCCCAAGACCCTAATAACATATTATAATTATTTATATGGGTCAAAAGGGGCCATAGGATGACCTATGACACTTTTTGACACATCTCATTACAACATATGTCTCTTTAGGTCCTAGGAACCCTAGGGACATATTTTAATCATTTATATGGGTGGAAAAGGGTCATAAGATAACCTATGACCCCTTTCAACACACTTCATCACAACATGTCTCTAGGAGTCCCAAGACCCTTAGAGACATATTAGAATTGTTTATATGGGTCGAAAGGAGTCATGGGATAACCTATGACCCATTTTCACATATTTCATTACAACATACATCCCTAGGGGTCCTAGAACCCCTAGGGATGTATTATAATCATTCATATGGGTTGAAAGGGTTCATAGGGTAACCTATAACCCCTTTTGAAACATTTCATTACAACATATGTCTCAAGGGATCTAAGGACCCCTAGGGACATATTATAATCATTTATATGGGTCAAAGGGGGTCATAGTATAACCTACAACACTTTTACATTTCATGACAACATATGTCTCTTAGGGTTCCAGGACCCCTAGTGACATATTAGAATTATTTATATGGGTCAAAAGAGGTGATAGGATAACCTATGACCCCTTTTGACACATTTCATGACAACATATGTCTCTAGAGGTCTCAGGATTATAGGAACATATTATAATCATTTATATGGGTTGAAAGGGTCCATAGGATGACATATCACCCTTTTTCACACAATTCATTATAACATAAGTCTCTAGGGGGCCTAGGACCCCTAGGGACATATTTTAATGGTTTATATGGGTGGAAAGGAGTCATAGGATCACCTATGACCCCTTTCGACACATTTCATGACAACATATGTCTCTAGGGGTTCTAGGACCTCTAGGAATATATTAGAATTATTTATATGGATTGAAAGGGATCATGGGATAATCGATGACCACTTTCAACATATTTTATTACAACATATGTCTATAGGGGTCTTAGGACCCTTAGGGACTTATTATAATCATTTATATGGGTATAAAGGGGTAATAGGATAACTTATGACCCCTTTTGACACATTTCATTACAACATGTCTCTAGGAGTCGCAGGACCCCTAGGAACATATTATAATTATTTATATGGGTCGAAAGGGGTCATCGAAAAACTTATGACCCCTTTCAAAATATTTCATTGCAATATAAGTCTTTAGGATACTCGTTTATATGGGTCAAAAGGGGTTATTGTATAACGTATGACCCTTTACGACACATTTCATGACCACATATGTCTCTAGGGATCCTAGGGCCCCTAGGGACATACTATAATTGTTTATATGGGTGGAATCGGGTCATAGGATAACCTATGACACCTTTTGACACATTTCATGACAACATATGTCTCTAGGGGTCCCAATACCCCTAGAGACATATTAGAATCATTTATATTGGTCAAAAGGGGTGATAGGATAACCTATGACCCCTTTCACCACATTTAATGACAACATATGTTTGTAGGGGTCCAAGGACCCTAAGAATATATTATAATCATTTATATGGGTTGAGAGGGTCCATAGGATGACCTATATGACCCCTCTTGACACATTTCATTACAACATATGTCTCTATGGGTCCTAGGACCCTTATGGACGTATTTTAATCATTTATATGGGTGGAAAAGGGTCATAGGATAACCTATGACCCCTTTCGACACGTTTCATAGTAACATATGTCTCTAGGGTTCCCAAGACCCCTAGGGACATATTAAAAAATTTTATATGGGTCGAAAGGGGTCATGGGATAACCTATGACCCCTTTCGACATATTTCATTATAACATAATCATTCATCTGGGTCGAAAGAGATCATAGGCCCTTTTAACACTTTTCATTACAACATATGTGTTTAGGGATCCAAAGACCCCTAGGGTCATATTATAATCAATTATATGGTTCAAAAGGTGTCATAATATAACCTATCACACTTTTTGACAGATTTTATGACAACATATGTCTCTAGAGGTCCCAGGACCCATAAAGACATATTAGAATCTTTTATGTAGGTCGAAAAGGGTGATAGGATAACATATGACCCCTTTCATCACATTTCATAAAAACATGTCTCTAGGTGTCCCAGGATAGTAGGAACATATTATAATCATTTATATACGTCAAAAGGGGCCATAGGATGACCCATGACCCCTTTTCACACATTTCATTACAACATATGTCTCTAAGGGTCCTAGGACCCCTAGGGACATATTCTAATCATTAATATGGGTGGAAAGGGGTCATAGGATAACCTATGACCCCTTTCGACACATTTCATGACAACATATGTCTCTAGGGTTCATAGGACCCCTAGGAACATATTATAATCATTTTTATGGTTTGAAAGGGGTTATATTATAACCTATAACCCATTTCGACACAATTCATTACAACATATGTTTGTAGGGGTCTTAGGACCTATAGGAGCCTATTATAATCATTTATATAGGTTGAAAGGAGTCATAGGATAACCTTATGACCCTTTTTGACATGTTTCATAACAACATATGTCCCTAGAGGTCCTAGGACCCCTATAGACATATTATAGTCATTTATATAGTTCAAAAGGTGTCATAGGATAACCTATGACCCCTTTCGACACATTTGATGACAACATATGTCTCTAGGGGTCCCAAGAGCCCTAGGGACATATTATAATCATTTATATGGCTCAACTAACACATTTCATGCAAACATATGTCTCTAGGGGTCATAAGACCCTAGGAACGTATTATAATCATTTATATGGGTCAAAAGAGGTCATAGGATAACCTATAACCCCTTTCGATACATCTCATGACAACATATGTTTCTAGAGATCCCAGGATACCTAAGGACATATTAGAATCATTTATATAGGTTGAAAGGAGTGATAGGATAACTTATGACCCCTTTCGACACATATCATCACAACATATGTATCTAGGGATCCCAAGACCTTGAGAACATATTATAATCATTTATATGGGTCGAAAGAGGCCATAAGATGACCTATGAACCCTTTCAACACTTTTTATTACAACATATGTCTCTAAGGCTCCCAAGACCCCTAAGGACATTTTAATCATTTATATGGGTCGAAAGGGATCATAGGAAAACCTATGACCCCTTTCAACACATTTTATTACAACATATGTCCCCAGGGGTGCTAGGACCCCAAGGGACATATTCTAATAATTTATATGGATTGACAGGAGTCATAGGATAACCATATGACCCCTTTTGACATGTTTCATCACAACATATGTCCCTAGGGGTCCTAGGAATCCTAGGGATATATTATAATTATTTATATTGGTCGAAAAGGGTCATGCAAAAACCTATGACCCTTTTCGACACATTTCAATACAACATATGTCTCTAGCAATTCCAAGAACACTAGGAACATATTATAATCATTTATATGAGTCAAAAGGGGTCATAGAATAACCTAGTACCCCTTTCGACACATTTCATGACAATATGTGTCTCTAGGGATCCCAAGACCTTAGAAAATATATTATAATCATTTATATGGGTCGAAAGGGGTCATAGCATAACCGATGACCCCTTTCAACACATTTCATGAATACATATGTCTCAAGGGGTCCCAGGACCCTAGGAACATATTATAATCATTTATATTGGTCAAAAGGGGTAATAGGGTAACCTATAACCCCTTTTGACACATCTCATGACCACATTTGTCTCTAAGGGTCATACGACCACTAGGGACATATATAATTATTTATATGGGTTGAAAGGGGACATAGGATAACTGATGATCCCTTTCAACACATTTTATTACAACATATGTCTCTAGGTGTCTCAAGACCCCTAGGGACATATTATAATCATTTATATGGGTTAAAAGGGGTCATATGATAACCTATGACCCCTTTCGATAAATTTCCTGACAACATATGTCTCTAGGGGTCCCAGGACCCCTAGGGACATATTATAATCATTTATATGGGTCGCAAGGGGTCATCAAAAAATCTATGGCTCATTTCAACACATTTCATTGCAACATATGTCTCTATGGGTTCTAGGAGTCCTAGGGACATATAATTTTTTATATGGGTCAAAAGGGGTCATAGGATAACCTATGACCCCTTTTGTCACATTTCATGACATGTCTCTAGGCGTCCCAAGACCCTAAGAACATATTATAATCATTTATATGGGTCAAAAGGTGCCATTTGTGACACATTTCATTACAACATGTGTCTCTAGGCATCCTAGGACTTCTAGGGTCATATTATAATCATTTATATGGGTTGAAATCCTATGACCCCTTTAAACACATTTTATGGCAACATATGTCTTCAGGGGTTCTAGGACCTCTTGGGACATATTAGAATCATTAATATGGGTTGAAAGGGATCATAGGATAACCTATGACTTCTTTCAACATATTTCATTACAACATATGTCGCTAGGGGTCATAGGACCCTTAGGGACATATTATAACCATTTCTATATTTTGAAAGGGGTCATAGGATAATTTATGACCCCTTTTGTCACATCTCATGACAACATATGTCCCTAAGGGTCCTAGGACCCCTAGGGACATATTGGAATCATTTATATGAGTCGAAAGGGATAATAGGATAACCTATGATCCCTTTCAACACATTTCATTGCAAAATATGTCTCTAGGGGTATTAAGATCCCTAGGAAAATATTATAATCATTTATATGGGTTGAAAGGGGTCATATGATAACCTAAGAGTTTTTTGACACATTTGATTACAACATGTCTTTAAGGGTCGTAGGACCCTTAGGGACATATTATAATCATTTATATGGGTAGAAATGGGCCATAGGATGTCTTATGACCTATTTCCACACATTTCATTACAACATATGTCTCTACGGTTCCTAGGACCCCTAGGGACATATTATAATTGTTTATATGATTCAAAAGGGGTCATAGGATAACTTATGACCCCTTTTGACACATTTCATTACAACATATGTCCCTAGGGGTCCTAGGACCCCTATGGACATATTATAATAATTTATATGGATTAAAAGGAGTCATAGGATAACCTTATGACCCCTTTCGACATGTTTCATTATAGTATATGTCTCTAACGGTCCTAGGACTCCCAAGAACATATTATAATCATTTATATGAGTTGAAAAGAGTCATAGGATAACCTATGACTCCCTTCAACACAACTCATGACAACATATATCTCTAGTGGTCCTAAGACCCCTAAGGACATATTACAATCATTTATATGTGTCAAAAGGGGTCATAGGTTATATAAGATAACCAATGACCCCTTTTGACAAATGCCATTATAACATATGTCTCTAAAGATCCAAGGACCCCTAGGTACATATTATAATTATTTATATAGATTGAAAGGGGTCATAGGATAGCCTATGAACCCTTTCAACATTTTTTGTTACAACATATGTCTCTAAGGGTCCCAAGACCCCTAAGGACATATTATAATTGTTCATATGGATCAAAATGACCCCTTTCAACACATTTCATTACAACATATGTATCTAGGGGTTTTAGGACCCCTAGGGACATATTCTAATCATGTATATGGGTTGAAAGGGGTCACATGATAACCTAGACCCCTTTTGACATATTTTGTTATAGCATATGTCTCTAGGGGTCCTAGGACCCCTAAGAACATATTATAATCATTTACATAGGTCAAAAGATGTCATAGGTTATCCTATGACCCCTTTATACACATTTCATGACAACATATATCTCTAGGTGTCCTATGACTCCTAGGGATATATTATAATCATTTATATGGGTCCAAAGGGGTAGGACCACATATGTTCCTAGAGGTCCTAAGACCCCTAGGGACATACATTATGTGTTTGAATGGGTTGAATGGGATTATAAAGTTCCCTATGACCCCTCTTGACTCATTAAATAAGAAAATGCATTCCTAAGGGTCATAAGAATATATATTATGTATATGAATGAGTAAAAAGGGGTAATAGAGTATCTTATGACCCCTAAGCACACTTCATGTCATCAAATGGGTCAAAAATGGTCATAGGATCTTTGGAGGCCATTTTGAGTCATTAGATCACATTATTTATGTTGTTAGGTGTCCTAGGAACCAGAAGCACACATATTGTGATTGAATGGGTTAAAATGTGTCAAATGATACCCTATGACCCCTTTTGATCCTTAGGAACCATTATATGTATGGTTAATGGTTTTAAAGCCTTTAAAAAACATATTAAGTATCCTAAAAAGGGGTTATACTATTATAAAAGAATTTTTAAAAATTGAAATTTTAAAAAAAATTGAAAAAAAATATTTTTAAAAAATGGATATCCAATTTGAGAATGGGTATCTGATTTGGGAATGGATGCCCAATTTGGGAATGGGTACCATATTAGTCTTGGATTTGCTTTGGATGCCAACAATCCATGGTCAATGCCAAAAACATCCCAAAAACTTATTTTTGGTGTGTTGTGTGTTTATGACTCTGACAATGTAGTTGATGAGTTTTTTTCATCCAAATTTGATGAAACAAAAAGGGATTCTTGAGAATGTTCTTAGCTTTCCATCAATATAATGTCTATCAAATTATGAGTTAAGTAATTATTACTTATTTTCTAATGGCGGTAGCTACAAAGTGTTGATTGACATACTAATTGAAAAATAGTTATAACTTTCAAACCGTATAAGATTTGTGAAATCCAAAGGATGCATCACATTCTATGCTTTGACTAGTATAGGGGAAAAAATTAATTTTGAATTTTTTGGAACGAGTTAAGATTGTCAGACATAGGCA
This sequence comes from Cupressus sempervirens, assembly GCA_028749045.1. Lineage (NCBI taxonomy): Eukaryota > Viridiplantae > Streptophyta > Pinopsida > Cupressales > Cupressaceae > Cupressus > Cupressus sempervirens. The sequence goes on along the minus strand of CM053786.1, from coordinate 613,921,247 downwards.
TTTTTTAATTCTAAAAACAATATATTAGAAAATTTATAATTAATTATTTATTTGGAATAAAAATTCCCAAAAATATGTCACATCCGAGCATGAATCTACTTTTTATATCTATAATTATATTTTAAAAAATTATCATTTGATTTTGATTAAGATGGTTAAACATACACCTACTTTTTATTTTTGCCCTAAATTTTTTGTAGTACTACATTAAAATCCAAACTTTTGACCAATCAAATAATTTGTTCTCCAGATAAGGCCTAGTAGTTTAGAAACTACATTAAATTTTCTACAAATTATTTTCTTACAACTTTTTGATATAAAGTCTAGAACCACTTTAAAATTATGTTTCAAGTTGACATAACCCTAATTTGTTGGTTTTTCACTGCCATCTAAGGTCATAGTTTGGTTGAGCATGATCCTACACACACCCCATAGCACATCAAGCTTGCCTATTTTTGCTTACTAGTGAAACATTTTGTAGAAATTAGTACACTCTACAAATATGCTCAGTGTTCAAAAATTAATTTTAATTCAAAGCATAGGTAACTTAAGAGTTGAAGTATGTAGATCAATTTAAAATGCATAACAACACTTAAAATTAAGAACATTGTTCTAAAAAAAATTCATCATGGTAGCACCATGAAAAGGTTTTCAAATGAAGATTATAATTGGGCTATTAATTAAAATTGAGACAATTAAATATAAAAATTATTATGTGATTTATTTTTATCTACTATGTTCAAATCATTGTCATAGTTTCTCATTTTTGGTATTCTTAAATTTGAGGGGGATGATATTTGAACTAAAGTAGAGAATGTTTTACACTCAAGAAAAAAGTCTTAAAGGAAGATAATCCTGGTAAGTTATAAATGATGGTAGATTTGGATTGAGTTTGATAGGAATAATTGGACTACAATTAGAAAGTGTTAAAAGACACAAATGTGTAAATTTAGTCTATTTTGATGCACTTTTTATGTATGTGATACTAAAAGAATCTAGATTGATGCTATGAAATAAAAGCTCTAAAAACATGGTTTGAACTTTTATGCATGTAGTTAAAACTTTAGAGAGTTAAATGTAATCGGTAAAGAATGATGGTAAAGTTAGAGATAGAAATTATCATCAAAATCTATGTAGTTGTCTGCATAAACATCCTATATACATATTTTTTTATCTTTTCAATGAACATGCCTAGAGACAATGATTATGCTTGAAATTATTATCCTTAATATGAAACTAACCTTAAAAATTACAATTACAATCACAATCTTCTTTAAGAGATAAATTTTGATTGAAGTACAATTGCACTCACAATCTTATTGAAGAGAAGGGGACATTCCATAATGGAAGCATTAAATGCCACTTCGATGGGAAATTAATTTTCTTCACACAAAATATTTGTCATGTGCTCATTTAATATTACACTAAAATCCATTTCAGTGGATTAAATGTAAGATCGTTAGATAAATTGTAGATGTAGATTGCAAGTGCACATATTTTTAAAATTATAAAAACTAATTTTATTTGTTATTTGGTAGACACTTGTTAGAACTTGCATAGTTTAGATACATGAATGTTACTCCTTTGGTATGTTTTCAGTCAAAATATGATCATACTTGTACTTGATTAAGAATCAGATGATCATGGTCATAGATTAAAATATGTACATTTTTTTAATTGCAGAATAAGTTATTGTGCTATGAAGTAGAGGAAATTTTTAATTGAGGTTGTGTTTCAAATTCTCTTTTGAATAATCTTGTTTGTGTAATCTTGTTTTAATTAGAATTTAAAATATATATATATATAACTTTTGTCTTGTAAATAATACTACAGAAAATTTAAATGTTAGAAGAATTATAATAATATATATTTTAATTAATAAACTAATATTTAGGAATTTGTTTCAAGAATTTTTTTTATATATTTAAGAATGTGTTTCAATGTGCATAACTATGTAAGATTGTGTCTCTTCTTAATTAATGTGAAGAAGTTATAACTAAAGTTATGAAAATAGTGTATTCATTGTTGAAATGAGAGGAAGTGGAAGTGGAATGAGTCTTCTAGGGTAAGTCTTCATGAGGAGAAACTCGCAATTGTCATGTCATAAAAGAAACTTTTTATTATGCATATTGAGCTATTGTGTGTTATGAATATTTTAATGTGTATTCGTATCTTCTCATTTTTCTTTTAATATTACAAGTGTTTGAAAAAAAATATTATTAGACAAGAGCCTACAACGCAATGGTAAATTGTGAGTCCCTTATCTAGAGGTCATGGATTCAAATCTACTCAAGATTAATAAATAATAATAATAATTAACCACAACAGATAATTTTTTAAAAAAATATTTTTATTCTATATATTGTATATCTATGAAAGTTAACCTGGTGTAGGTTTTTGTTTTAGGTTTGTTTAGAGTAATAACTACACTTAACTAATTACATGAAAAGAAAAAATAATAGTTGATTTTTTTTGGGTATATAATTCATAACTTGTTTTAATAGTTCAATTATCCTAATTTTATGTAATCCTTAACATCAAGCCTTATCATTATAGGATTGTAATCCTTAATTAATTCTAATAGGTTGTTTCATGTGTCTAGTATTTTGTAAACATTTATAGAATATTAATTTGAAATGCATTCAAATAGAAATCATTAGATCTACCTAGATAATAAATTCAAATGAAAGAGTTAATAGCATTCTATGATCTCTAATTATAAATATTTCAGGTATGCTTTGAGTTTTTCCTTTCTTATGTTCAATCAATTTTAGAATCATATATCCCTAAGAAGTAATCATTCATCTTTTGATATGTATATTCTATCTTTGAAGCTAACTTTACATATCCTTATGACTATTACTAAACAACCCAATGTCATTAAACTAGTGTTTTGTATTGTTGTTTGACATTGACACTTCTTTGAGCTAGCTTCATATCATTAGAGGCTCCACATATTATCTTTTTACTTTTTTTTATTGTAAATCATTTTAATTTATCTATTTTTGAGATTTTTTAGGATTATTTAAATTAATTTAAAAAAATTGAATGACAAATTGTTTTTTTTGAATAAATTCATTAAATTGGCATTGAATGGTGAACCTCATAAGTGATTTCATAATTAAAAAAGAGGAAGTCGTCAGACTTTGATATTTGGAAGGTGCTTGGACCTGTTGGTGGGAAATTCCTTTGATTGAAACACATTATTTTGTAAGAAAGCATGGATAGAGGGCACATATACATGCAACTTACTACATAGACCAACCATGTTGGATGTCAAAGGTGTCTACCGCTTGGGACCAAGAGGGTGACTTTCCACGATTGGAGAGTCATAGAATGCCATGGCCATTCAAAAGAAGGACTGACTAGGGTTATTAAAGATAAACAATAATTAATTCTTAGGGCCAATTAAAAATAAGAATATAATTATTGGTGCCAATAGTGGCCTGTTGTGATGGTTAAGTTGTTGAGTTGTTATCCTTGCCATCAAGGTTAAATCTAATGGGGATGAGATCCCCTATTTGTGGCCTCACTGGTTCATAGCTTTAGCTCAAAATGTTTACCCCTCTTAATTTTATTTTTTAAAGAATTTAATTATTGGCGTTACTTCTAAAAGCGGGGAGTTTTCTACAATCTATTTACAAGTGACTTAGCTTGTTTCAAATTATTTAAGGGATGTTATAAGTGTCATTTTTGTAAAATAAGCAAAAGATTAACACATTAGGGCAACAATCAATCATGGAGGGTTATATCCCTAGCAAGGACAATGAATTTGATGAAATATCTCATTTTGGGCTGGAAATCATTATAATAGTTCACAAGATAGCATCTTCTATGGGAACACCACCTCACTATTTTGGCTTTTTTTTCCATTAGGTGTCATTTGATCTTATTGAAATTTTCTATTCTTATTTCTTTTAAGTTCTTGCTTATAGTCATTGCTTCTTTACATATTCCATATTCATGATCACTCTAAAATAATTCATGTAAGAACTTGCATTCATTTTTCTTGCTACAATAGAGACAATCTAGAGATTAGATCATAGAAGTGATTGATTCAGGAAGTATATGATCTATTTTGATTAATTAAATTGTGTACTCTCCACACTAATATATGAATCAAATTTATACTAGAGCAAGAACTTTTTGGATAAGTGAGAGGCCTAGCATGCTATAATGCAACTAAGGTGGACCCTACTATTGTAAAGGGCAGCAGTGGGAATGGCCTAAAATTCTATGGGCCAATCGTTTATGAATGCCCAATGGACATCTAACCAAGAAGTAGACCAACCTACCTCTACCGACTACTGACACTAAGCAAGTATTTCCCCTTAGTTGAGGAGTAACAAACTCAATTGAAGTACATAGAACAATGTGAGATAGTAGGGCCAGATTCCCCTACTATTGAAAGGGTGGGTGGATATAGATGGCATGGATTGACTTATAATAGGTATCAGTACTAATGCAAGAGCATCCTAGGTGTAAGAGCAATCTTGCATCTCCCAAGAATATTTTCTTTTTAGTCTTTTCTATTTTAATAAGGACTAGTAGATAGGGTGGTTACTATTTATGGGAAATTTCTATTTTTAGTAAGTTTTTCATATGAGCTCATAATGTTCTCATTTTCTATAGTAAGGTTCATTTTAGATTTTTTAGCCTACCATAAAAATCTCATTTCTAAAGCATAAGTATTGGAGAAGTTATTATAGATTTTTTGGTGAAAAAATTTGCAGAAAAATCTTCAAGCTCACCATTGGAGGCTTTCGAGTGCCCAGATGAGGTCCGAAAACTCAATGGAAGGGTGCTTGTATTGTTCCAAGCCTATAGATTATGAGCTATTAGTTTTGAAAAGTGGTTATAATAGCCAATTGGAGCAATGGCTCAAGAGTTATGGCCTTCCGAAGTTGGGCTACTCAAAATTCCTAAAATAAATGTCAAAGATGTATTTGGCCAACTCTATATTTATTGTTAGGATCTGTCAGCCCTAGGTATTTTCATTATCTAGAACCTTCCTTGGAGGCATAAATTTATCTATTTAAGAAAGGCCCAAACATTGTCTAGGACAACTCAAGGTGATAGTTCATAGCTTGCCTTGTAGATTATTGTAATGAAGGTGCCCATGTGGGTTAGCATATTGTATTTGTGAATTTTGCAATTCCACATTTGTGGTACAAATAAGAAGTCCTTATTTTTTTCTAGCATTTGTTATTGTTTCTTTGTTTTCTATTATGGTTTATGGTATTAAGGGGAGCATCCCTCATTGGGTACTCACTTTGGAGGATGATGGCGATGAATTAACCATCGCCTGTGCCATCATCTAATAATGAAATGTAATGAGTTGATATGGCTAGAGGAGATAGACTCCCCCTAACTATAGTCTCTATGAATGTACACAAGAACCCCATAGGGTCCTCCCTTCTTATTCTATCTTGATTATAGCCCCTAGCGAATAGCCCCTATTATTAAATTAGTCTAGCCCTTGAAAAATAGCCCCTATTATTATATTATTCACTTGATTCACCACCCCTAGCAATAGAATTGTAGGCCCCCCTATAATAAGTTGTAGGGCCTCTAAAATTCTATGGGCAAGTTGATTCCCCACAATTCTATGGGGCTAGCCAACTAGAATGTTGGAGAGGAGGGCCCTTAAAATAATATACCTTAATTATATATGAGGAGGCTGGTGCATGCAAAGGCTCAATTCTAGATGTAACATGCCTAGGGTGGGAGGAAGAGAGCCCCCAGATTATAGTGATCCCTAGGGGCTGAATAACATAATAGGGCAATTGTGTTCTCTTCCTATTTTTTTGGAAAGAGTTAGTCCCTACTATTCTAAATGGATGTCCAATTGCCTATGCGTGCAAAGTGCCTACCAATCCTCTGCATGAATCACAAGGTCCAACTAGATAGGTTGGTCACACAAATGATGTATGTCCACCCACCATAGATAGGGTGGATATGCAGGGGTCAATCGATGGTTGAAATCTTCTCCAAAAAGAAGAGCTATCTTCTCCCACCCTAGTCAAGTTGCCCCTATTATTCTAAAGGGTGGCCCCTACCCCTACTATTTTAAGGTAAGGTAAGGTGCATGTTTTCCATGTTTCCTCCTATTTGTAAGTAAATAAATGAATCTTATATGTAATTTTATGTTATGTCAATATAGTAATGAAATGTTTCCTTTCATTAAGAAATGAGTTTTTATCATGACTCATTGCAAAGAAGTAGGTCTTGCATTAGATACTTTTGGTTAATGACTTAAGTCCCCAAATTGATTGTTTCTTATGCTTATGGAAATTGTATTAAAATTTATGGATATCAAAATGTTGCATTTCATAGAAAAATTTAAGGAAATTATTGTAATCTACATATGCATGAGGTTATTGATGGTATGTTTCCTAATGTGTGTCTAATGTTGCTAGGATGATGTATTCCTTAACATTGTGTGGAGATTTATCCCTCTTGTTTGACAGTTCTTAGTCACTACATGTAATGTGATTTGATTGTTGTCTTATTTTATTTGGATAGAGGTAATTTCCTCATGTTGTTAGGCTATCATTGGTTTTCACTATTTTCCTTTCTTGGAATAGTCATCAAATTTCTCTATCTCTCTCTTTATGGTTGTTGTCACAACTTGACTTATTATTGAAATTAGCTCTTTGGTGATTTACTTTTGGAGTTGACAATTCCCCTATTTGGGCTTTTGATTTTGTTTCTCTATGACTATTCTACATGTATTTTATTATTTCCCAATCAAGTATTGTGACTCCATCATGTTCATCTCAAACCTCCAATAGTATGTACAAAGGATAATATCATAGAGAACATACTACTATGTTTGTGATAGATGTAAAGTTGTTAGTATTATTGGATGGTTTAAATGATGATTAAAGGTAATTTTATTCTAGAAAGAGATTTGTAAAGAAATGTACTTATTTTATTGTAAGTGACTCTTGAACCCTTGCTTCTAAAACCTTTCGGTTTCATTGTGCATTAATGTTTGTGTTATGGTTAACTAATGAAATTATGAAAGAGAATTAATATTGGTTCCAATGTGTGAATTATCTTTCATTTAATTCTCTATGTCATTTTAGACATCTCTTCTCTTTGGTTGTTTTGGATGTTGCATCTATTGTTGGTCTTGATAACCAAGATTGTTTGATCTTGCCTATAATTTTTTATCTTGAGTGGTGGCTCAAACTCTTAGGTATTAGGACTCTCTAAACTCCATCATGTTATAGGCCTTGTTGGTATCTTTTTGATGCATTTCAAATGGATTCAATCAAAGTTCTAATGTGAAAGTTATGGTCTCTGGAGGGATGACAATTTTGTGCTAATGTGAAATTTTGTGTGAGTAAACATATTGTCATGCATTTACTCACCTAGGACATTGAATTATCTCACATAGTTCTATGAGAGACCTCACGTGAGAGTATGCTAATGCAAAATATTGCCTGGTGAACAAACAACACCTCTTTCATACTTTAGAAGATGTAAATTGATGTTCTAAGTACCCTTTCACAAGTAGAGGCCAATTCAATCATGAAAAATCATATTTACGGATGTTAGAGAAGTTTAACTCTTCATGTTATCCTTAAAGGAGGAGTTAATAGCCTTCATAATATGCTTGGTAGTTAGTTGGGATTTGTGCTTGGGTTTGTGTGTTCTCTAAAACACCAATCCACCTTTGTGAGTTGAAGTTTAGACCATGAGCATTCCTTGCTTGAGGTTTACTACAATATTTGGGGTCAAATTGCAATGGAAATTTGCAATGATAGTGTAATTTGTGATTATTTTCATGTTTTTTCTTCATAATTTTCCCCAAAAATATCACAATAGTGATGTTGGCATCGTAATTGTGATGCCCTCATGAGCATAAAACAAAACAAAAACAAAAAAACATGACAATCATTTTCCTTTCATTTTGATTTTGGAGAGAGGTGTGCATGAAAGAGGTGGAGAGGTATGAACATTGTCATGGTGCCCTTGTGATCGGTGCATTTGGTTGTTGTGCCCTCATGATCTGTGTATTTCATTATCATACCCTTTCTCTATGATTTCATTATCATGACATGCCCTTGCTTTGCGATTTCATTGTCATGTCATGCCCTTGCTCTGCAATTTCATTATTTTGTCATTCCCTTGTGATCTACGTGCTCTTTCCCTATGATTTTCTTCCAAGGCAAGAAGAGATACATATGTAAATGTTCTTTTCCTTTCCTTTTAAACATGTATATCTTTATATTTCCTCCTAAACATGTATCTCTTTCTATAATTTTAGTGTGTTTTTTAAGATGCTTATTACATCTTATCTACATAATAGAAAAAATGATCTAATTGCATACATATTCCAAAATCCAAATAATAAAACAATAAAACTCACTCAACCTATGCTAAGTGACTTACCTCAAGATCCTACACAAAAATAATGCAAACCATGAAAAATGGGTAGAGTTCGCAAGAAATATTACAAAAACATATCATAGCAAATATATTTATATATTCAAAGAGAACTTTTTTAAGGTGCTTATTACATATTATCCACACAATAGAAAAAATGATCCATCTACATACATATTCCAAAATCCAAATAATAAAATAATAAAACTACTCAACCTATGCTAAGTGACTTACCTCAAGATCCTACACCAAAATAATGTAGACAACAAAAAATGGGTAGAGTTTGCAAGAAATTTTACAAAAACATATCATAGCAGATATCTTTATATATTTAGATAGAACTTTTTTAAGGTGCTTATTACATATTATCTACACAATAGAAAAATGACCCAACTCCATACATATTCCAAAATCCAAATAATAAAATAATAAAACTCACTAAACCCATGTTGAGTGACTTACCTTAAGATCCTACACACAAAAAATGCAAACCACAAAAAATGGGTAGAGTTCACAAGAAATTTTACAAAAACATATCATAGAAGATATCTTTATAAATTCAAAGATTTTAAGGTGCTTATTACATATTATCTACACAATAGAAAAAATGGTCTAGCTGAATACATAATCCAAAATCCAAATAATAAAAGAATAAAACTCGCTCAACCCATGCTAAGTGACTTACCTCAAGATCCTGCACAAAAATAATGAAAACTAGGAAAAATGGGTAGAGTTCGCATGAAATTTAAAAAAAAAACATATCATAACAGATATCTTTATATATTTAGAGAGAACTCTTTTAATGTTCTTATTACATATTATCTACACCACAGAAAAAATGATCCAGGTGCATACATTTTCCAAAATCCAAATAATAAAACAATAAAACTCACTGAACCTGTCCTAAGTGACTTCCCTCAAGATCCTGCACAAAAATAATGTAGACCATGAAAAATGGGTAGAGTTCGCAAGAAATTTTACAAAAATGCATCATAGTAGTTATCTTTATATATTCAGAGAGAACTTTTTAAAGGTGCTTATCACATATTATCTACACAATAAAAAAATGATCCAACTGCATACATATTCCAAAATCCAAATAATAAAACCATAAAACTATTTGAGGTCAGCATTATGATGCCAGCCTATCACAATAATGACAATGTTATGGTGACTATTTTCCCTACTTTCAACCAAATTGCGATGAATTTTATCATCAAAATTGCAATAGATGAGGTTTTTGTTGCAATGTCTGATGCCTGTCTACCGAGAGCCAATTCTTGGCATTGTCACTTGGGTGATGGTTATCCATCATAATTGTGATGTCCTACCATTGCAATTCAGATCTGAATGTAATTGTGTTTGATGTTGCACAATACTATCTTGGGGTACTTGATGCCAAGCTACTTACCCTCCAATGAGTCCCTATATAGTTGACCCATAGAGTGTCTAACTAGAACATGTTGTACGTGCATTATCTCATGATCTTGGTTTTAATCATCTTTATTGTCCAACGTGACTGTTACCCATGGACATTTTTTTTATGTGTGCTTGTGTTTAGTTCATTATCTCCATCAACATGACAGGAGTGGGCATATGGATTCTGTTGGGACTAAATATTGCATGGTCAATTTTGAGAACCATTGAAAAAATCAAGCCCTTAAATGCTTTTAAATGAGATCGTACCCAGTTGTTAGTCTGAGGCCTAAGAGGTGTTTAATGCTTCTAACACCTTTCATTTAGTGCATCTATGTTTTCTATGAAGTTAAACTGACATTTTGAACCATTCTACGAAGTCCCATTTTGAGCTAGTGTCAAATAGCGATCAGAGGCCCAGTTTACATCTGAATATTTTTTACCCAGGAATGTGTCATGACTAACCACTTTGGGGATGTTTAGTATGCATAACAAATAACCTATTTTTCAATTTTCAAGTCATTTCAAATCCGTTTGACTAGGTTTTGCACCCCCCAAAGTTGGTCATTTACTGTTTTGTGCATTTGACTAGTTGTTCACAATTCTGGGAAGCCTGTTCGACCAATCATATCTTTGACCTAGTTGAGCCAAATGAAAAAATTATTTTTGCATTGTGTTCTAGGGGTAAGACAATTTTGAGATCATGTCGAATCCATTTGATCAGTTTGCTAACATGATTAAAAACCCAGTTTGCATTGTTTTCTTACGGCTAAGGTATCCAGATTGATCCGTACCCCTGTTCGGCATGTTATAACTTTAATCTTGTGATTGGCTAGCCTAAATGGATTGTACCATTGTGTTGTTTCCTAGAAATCCTTGAAGTATGTCAGTTCTTAAGTCATGATGAATCCATCTGCATACTTTCATATGTCCATACATTTGCCAAAAATCACTTTTTGACACATTTGCCAGTTAAAATTTCCAAGTGCCTATTTTCGAAAATTCGCCAAATGTGCCCTGTGATTCGTCATGAGCCCAAAATGTGGAATTATATTCTCTTCATGGAAAAGAACTTATATCCTAGTTTTCAAAACCCCAAGTGATCAATAACCCAGTTTATAATGCTGAACCCGAGCCCAGTTTATGTTTTTTAACATTGTTTCCCTACAGGGTAATTGAAGTATGGATGTTCGGCAATTAAAATCTGTTGAGATAATGAGTGTTGCACACATTGCATAATATTGTTATTTTATTATTTTATTTTGTTATGTAATGTTGTGCCTAGGTGGACGTGCAACATGTAAAGATTCCCATGGAATATTCTTGATGAGTTGTATTGTAACATTGTGAAAATATTTTATGTAATTATTTAATATTGGGGAAAAGAATTAAATGACCAATATTAAATGTGGGGTTAGTGGGTTAGGTAGCACATGGTTTATGTAATACCACTTGGTGGTTTTGTGGGACTTTCTACTATATAAGCAGCCACAAGGGTAGTTGTTGTAGAGAGAGGAAGAGTGTGACAAGGAAAAGACAAAAGGCAAGAGTCGAGTGGGACAAGGCTTGACAGGTTAGCCAAGGGAGCATTTGTGAAGGTTGAAAGCATGGCATGGGATGTGTGGATTCATGCTTGTTCACATAGTTTGCTCAGTTGTGGCTATGGCCATGAAGGTTTCCATGGTTGTATGGCAATGGTATTTTTGCTGAATAATACATAGTGATGGATGCTTTTGGAGGCTGGGTTTTTCCCTCAATGAGGGTTTCCCAGGGTATATCTTGTGTCACAATTTTGTGGGTATGTTGTCTATTCTCTTGCATGTGGATTTTAATTCCATGATTATTTCAGATTTATTATGGGTTATGTGGAAACGGTTATATTCTTTGTTGCCAAGTTTCCTTACAAGTGGTATCAGAGCTATGGTTTTATTGTTTGTAACCCTAGATTGAATCCATGGGAATGCATGAGAGGATAAAAGAAAAGGGCAAGATATATGAATGATTTATTGCAGATCTAAGGGTTTTGGGTTTGCTGTTATGATGGGATGTTAAAAGATTTGGGCATGTGAAATTGTTGGACAAAAATATTTTTTCGAATGTTTCATTTAAATGAGGGTTTTGGGGGGTAGCTTGCAGAAATGACCTCTTGGGTAAAAACAAACCTTGCCATTGGATCCGGGTTGACATTTCCATAAAATTTGATATATAATATGCCCTAGTTTGGCCATGTTCAGAGGAAATAAAAGAGTTTTTTAGTTTCAGCCCATGATGGCCATCAAATTTAATCTCGTCGGAATTTTCGTCACTGAAAAAATTAAAAAATTAAAAATCATATTGAAAATGGCAAAAAGGTTGTCTTAGTAAAATGGCCATAACTTTCTCTCATAATATCAGATTTCAGAGTTCTTACAGGCGTTGAAAAGCTAATTTAGAGCACTACAACATGGTGTAGGTTTGGTTCTATGATTTTGAGATTTTGTCAGGGTTTAAGAGCCCTAAAGTCAGATGTTATTTATTTTGAGCACGGATTGGGGCATAACTTGGGCATACGGAGTCAGATTTTGGACTTTGAGTAGTCAACGGAAAGCTCTTGGAGAGATCTACACATTGGTTTAGATTTGGTGCAGGTTTGGCATGATTTATTTGTTGATATATTTATCTAAACAGTTTATGGTATATATTTTGACTATGGTAACATTGTGAGTTTATGGCATTGGAGATTTAAGATTTGATTTCATTGTATACTCAGTTCATATTTCAGATTGGTCTCATGATGATATGGTTATTAGTGTTTGGTTTGGATATGCATGATGACTTGTTGGGTCTACAAGTTGTGCAGTGTTGTAAGCGGTCTATACTTACAGGTTGCATTTATAGCTTGGTTATGGGTTGTCTTTGCCCATTGATCTTTCATTATTGATGCATATTCAGATTGGTGGCTTGGATTTGGGTTGTCTATGCCCTAAGTCACATGATTTACTATTTTCTTCATGTTGAAGGGATGAGATGTTGTTACCAGGTACATTCATGGCAGAGGATTGTGGTTGACTATACTGACAGGTTGGACATATTGAGATCCAGATGCTTGGTTCATGGATGTGATCATGGTGTCATGAATTTTGGCATGACATGATTGGTTATACAGGTACATCCCTTATATTCATTAGCTTGGATTTTCTAATTTGGTTATGGTGGTATATCTTCTTGGTTGAGGATCATGGTTATTTGGTTTCTTTTGAGGAGCTCATGATGTGCACTTTGAGTTCTTTGATAGTTTGATGCCTCGGTTGATTCTCATGGTTAGAGGATGGAATTTTTCATCATGATGTCATGTATAGCTTGGATACATGGTTTAGTGAGAGCTTGTGATAGTGATGGGGTGACAGTGCAAGATTAGTTCCTAGTTTGGTTTATATCTTCTTGGTTTCGAGAGGATGGATTTTATGATGCCATAGGTGACTTGGTACCACGGTTGAGTGGGAGTTGTTGGCATTGATATATTTATTGAGTGTTTGCAGATGTTGGAGGTTTGTCTTAGATCCTGTTGCTGCAGAAGCGTCTTTGACATTTGCATGGTGCACTTTTTATCTTCATGGTGTATGAAGATAGTTAGATCTTGAGGACTCATGGAGTTCTTGGTTATCTTCATGGTGTATGGAGATGGTTCTTCCTGGTATGTGGAGATGGTTTTCTTCATAGTGTGTGGAGATGATTGCATCTTGAGGACTCACAGGGTTCTTGGTAAAGGTGTGGTTTATGCTTTTATTTCGAATGTTATCCTTGGTATGAGGATGGTTTCATTATTATGTCATGGTATACTCTTGATACACGTTTAGAGTTGTGACATGTTATAGTATGTTCATGTGGAGCATGTTATCTCTTTGGTTGAGATGGTTTAGATCATGTTGTCATGTTTATGTTCTTAAGGCCATGGTTGGAACTTTGACATTGATCTTGGTTTAGTTTCTTGGTATTGAGTACACTGATCATAAGTTGGATACTTCATGGTATTGCTATGTTGCATTTGGAGTTGGCATGGATTGATTGGTTACAGGTGCTCATGGATACTTAGAGACGGTGGTGACACTGATTTCTCTTGGATTAGAGAAGTATTTGTTGGGACGGTTAATGGTTTCAACAGGAAGTCTGAGGGGCAGTCACCTGATATGGACTTAAGAGGAGATTGTTCTTAGATGAGTCTTGGTTGGAGACTTGGGTATCTTGATGAACATTCTCATTCTCCACTCTTGGTCTACTCGGCGGTTTGCTACTTGAGAGGTATAGCCCATTGTTTCTCTCAGTTGCATTATATTTATGCTTGTCTTTCATGGATATGGATCTTGAGCTATGGTACATGAGTTAGTTCTGGAGGGTTCATTTGAGAGATGGTTTAGCATTGGTTATCTCCATGTGCATATGTTGTTATGCTAGTTGAATTTGGGAGATGGTTTTATATTGGGCATATTCCTTGGATTAGGAATGGTTATTCCTTGGTTTAGGAATGGTTTTATTGAGTTTGATCTTCTTGTGAGAGGCTTACATCCATGATTAGTTATATGGTATGGTTTGGGTGTTGTTGAGGCTTCTTGTTAGAGTTTTATGGAGGAGATCTAACTTGCACAGTTTACATCTAGAGGTGTGTGTAGAAGGACATGATACAGGTTATAATTTGCATGATTTCTCTGGTCTTGGTTATCTTCCTGGATGTTCAGTTTTGCCTACATTGGATTTGAGATTGGTTGGAGATTGTGATCACTGGTTTGTGCTCATGTATGTCATGTGAGAGATGACATGGTTATTCCTTTATCTCTTTCCTCTATTGGTTGTGGTGAACTTGGGAGAGCATTGGAGACTTGTTATGAGAGTTTTTTTCTTGCAGGATATTAGTTTATGTATTGTGGATGTCCTTGATACTACATGAATTCACTTCTTTGAGATGTGTTGAGTGGATTGGTTATAGATTTGACATTATCTTTTGCAGTGGGAGCTTCTTGGTATATATGTGGTAGGTATTGCTCTTGAGGCTTGTGATTGCAAGTTACAGATTGGATATGTCAGTGATATGAGATTCACTTGTTATACCTTTGAGGTATGGATAGTTGGATGGGTTTGGCACTTTGCTATGGGTGCTATTTCAGCTATGGATATTTTGACAACTACGAATACATGTGATTACCTTTGGATTAGGTTATTTGTGCTTGAAATTTCAGTTGGTACAGGATTTTATGATCTTCTAATGCGACAGGTTGGGTGGTTTTCTCTTTGGATGGCTTCTATGTATGTCCAGTGGGAGTGGCATAATAGGAGGTGAGATCATTCGAGATGCTGGATACTTTGATTTTTTTGCGGGTACCAGGATGGAGCACTTGGTGTATTTTGATCCATGATGGTGGATGTGTTGGGAGGGATTGTTCCCTTGTTCATTTATGTGGCTACGGATTGACCCTATGCAATGTATACAGCAAGTGGGAGATTGTTGAAATAATGAGTGTTGCACACATTGCATAATATTATTATTTTATTATTTTATTTTGTTATTTAATGTTGTGCCTAGGTGGACGTGCAACACATAAAGATTCCCATGGAATATTCTTGATGAGTTGTATTGTAACATTGTGAAAATATTTTATGTAATTATTTAATATTGGGAAAAGAATTAAATGCCCAATATTAAATGTGGGGTTAGTGGGTTAGGTAGCACATGGTTTATGTAATACCACTTGGTGGTTTTGTGGGACTTTCTACTATATAAGCAGCCACAAGGGTAGTTGTTGTAGAGAGAGGAAGAGTGTGACAAGGAAAAGACAAAAGGCAAGAGTCGAGCGAGACAAGGCTTGACAGGTTAGCCAAGGGAGCATTTGTGAAGGTTGAAAGCATGGCATGGGATGTGTGGATTCATGCTTGTTCGCATAGTTTGCTCAGTTGTGGCTATGGCCATGAACGCTTTCATGGTTGTATGGCAATGGTATTTTTTCTGAATAATACATGGTGATGGATGCTTTTGGAGGCTGGGTTTTTCCCTCAATGAGGGTTTCCCAGGGTATATCTTGTGTCACAATTTTGTGGGTATGTTGTCTATTCTCTTGCATGTGGATTTTAATTCCCTGATTATTTTAGATTTATTATGGGTTATGTGGAAACGGTTATATTCTTTGTTGCCAAGTTTCCTTACAAAATCTTTTTACTGGAAAATCGTCATGGGCTAAGAATTTGCAGTGTGATAGAGTGTGCAGGACTGAACACTCATGCCGATTTTTATGGCCTGGTTACTTGATTGAGTTAGTTTTTATGGCCACCTAGCGAGCCTCCAGACACAAATTTCACACTGTGCGAAAATGATTAAATTGGAATTTTAAAGTGATGTTTCAGTGATTGTTCTAATTCCAGTCATTACATTGCAATCATGGGATAAATAAGAGGATTCCAGTTGTTTGAAAGGAAAAAGTTTTAGCCAAACCCGCTTTGGGATCCAACTAAATTCTTCAAGCATGGGTTATTGTTAATATCAAATAAATGTTATCATGATTCAAATTATTTGAATGCATGATCATAGTTCTTAAAAGGAGAGGAAACTTGTAGATGATTTGAAATACCCACCATTGGGCAATCCACATTTTGGTAAATGATATTAAATCCACAAGCATAATGAAGCATTTTGTTGTGAGTTTGCACATTGAATTACGGAAAAGATTGCATAAAGGCTGCTCTCTCTCACATTGTAGTCTCAATTTGAAAGTTGTAGCTGAGAGGTAGTTTTCAGCATGGAAAATGTGCTCCATGTTTGGAGAAAATAAGGGGTACAGCAGCAAGCATCCATAGAGGAAGAAACAATCCACGTTTCTAACAAAATGTATAGATTTGTTGCTGAAACAAAGCTCAAGGCAGCATGTTATTCACGTTTTTGCAGCAAGCAATGAATAAAAGACCATATGTGCATAAAAGAGGAAGCAAACAACCCACATTTTTCAAGCCCATGGCTTCTCCAAAGGTGCATCCACATTTTTGAAGGGGGCAACAGCATTATAAATGCCCATGAGCATAAGAAATGACTATTACCATGAAAAGTTCATAGATTCATAGCAAAAAATGACTAGCAGGACGGAGCTCCATGTTTAGAATAAGCAACTCATGCCAAAGGAGCTGAATAGCTCTTCATTGTGTAGAAATCAGCATCTACAGGGGAGTTGAGGAAAATGCAGCAAGTATTATCCCACATTGAGTGGGAAATGATTTTCTTATGTCTTTAAATACAAAGGCTTACACATCTTATAATGTCTAAAAGACAATAGTCTTTTGTGAAAGCCAGCTCATGTGCATGGGCCTATGGGCGGCCAGCTAGCAGGATGCCTATGTTAAATTTTGAAGCAAAATCCAAAAACATTGCCGAAAAATTCAAGTTTGTTCAAAAATTCAAATTCGACTGGAAAAGTCCAAAAATTTGGCGGTCGCTACCTCGCTAGCCGAAAAATATTGAAAAATCCGGCTAGCGACATAGCGAGGTCGCCGAAAAATTTAGGAATTTGGCAAGAGTCAACAGCCAATCAGAAAGTGACACGTGGCATTGGTCAAACCTAGAGTTGACCCAAAATTAAAGAGGCTAAGAAAAATAAAATGATTTTAAAATTTTCATTTCAAAATTATTTTGCCAAGAAACTGACATGCAGGGTCTTTTAAATTGAAAATTTTATTTCCTAAAGTTTAAAGTTTAAAATTTTTGAAATTATTTTAAATACAGACCTGAACACTCTTAGCAGAGCAGTGATTTTCAAAATGTGATTCAGGGTGTTTTCGGAAAGAAAAATACATGATGTTATATATCGCCGAAATCAGCAAGAGACGAGCTTTTCAATTCTGAAGTTTGTTTTTGCACAGAATGCCACTAGTTCAAGCTATAGGGGGATTTGTCTTAGGTACCTGAATTGCAACTATATTCTGACCAGGAAGTTCAGATTTGATTTTTGACATGATATTGATTTGAATATGGTTAAAAAACACTTTGAAATGTAGTATGGGTCAAAATTTGAGCAGATTCATTTAGTAAAAACTAAAATTTCACCAGCATTTCAGTGGGTAAATCAGATATTTTGGTGACTCAGCAAGTTTTCATCATTCAGAAATAGACATTTGCAAATCAGTTGCAAGATAATGATAAAACAAGATCAGATCAAAAGGGGAAGAGAGAAGAGAGAGGTTTTCCAATTGGAGGAGATTGAATTCCAAGTGGACACTTGTCATTCTGAAATCAGATCTGGGAATTCATCTAGGCTATATCATTCTTTCTTTCTGTCATTGTAAGGGTTCCAATTTTTTTTTTGTAACTAAGAGACCATTCATGGTTCCAATCTTGAGTTCTCTCAGATCTATGATACCATTCTTCAGCAAATTTCTCATGTAATGAACATCAAGAAATAAGAATACAAATAGTCTGATCTATTAGGTAGCTTTGCATTTAAATTTCATGCATCTTATTGTAATTTGTTTCAAGGAAATGAATGATAAGGCAGAAACAAGTCAATCTTCATTCTGATATCTTGTCTCTTATTCATGTTTTTTGTGATCTTTTTTGTTTTGCAAACAAAGAATGAAACTCAGTTGCAACTTATTGGTTGTATATGTTGATTTATTTTTCTTATGAGTCAAAGAGTTATGTAAATTTTTTGATTCTTCATCATAGGATTGCATATTTCATGAAGGGATAACTCGAGTATGAGGTTCAGAAGGATGCAGATGTCTAATTCACAAAGTGGTTAGATAGATCAGGAAGTCCTGATGTATGGCACATGTCAGTGATTTTCAGGGATGTGTGTTAAGTTTTTGTGTGAATTGCCCAATAGATAAGGCACTAATCACTTATAGGATCACCTGTTATACTACTGCATATTTGAAGTTTTTTTGAGATCAACATCAATAATCAAACACTTTTCCCCTTTCATGTTGAAGAGCTATAATAGAATGCCCTCACTCAGCTCATGAGATTCCTAGATCTTCATTTAGCTACTATAGATTGATGTCATTTCATGAGTTATCAGGAGAAATAAGGGTTTTATCTACTTCATATTAGATTCAGTATATGCTTTGACAACTGGTACCATATAAAGAATCTGTAGGTCCACCCGCCTAGGTTTTGCAGAGCTTAAAGAAGAAGAAGGGTCATGCCTTATAGTTGGCCTGGTGTCTGAATATATGTGTTGATAATGGAAGTTAGCTACCCCTAGATGTGTCATATTCTCATGGGGATAATTGGAAACAGGTAACATTTTCAAACACCAACAGATTCCTCATGGTTGGGAGGTGTAGCTACTTATACCACTTGATGGTGTAGCTGGGGACCAATGTATAGAGATGGTCTATTTCCATTTGAGACCAATGCTTGATGTTTCACTTGGTATTTCAATTTTCCAAAGTATATTTCCTTGTGATGTATCCTTTAATTGGAATGCTTTGATATCATTTTTAGATGATGTTATTTTCATTTGATGCATTCCTTTTTTATGATATTTTAGCATATGATTAGATGATGTGATTCATTACCAGTTGGAGTATCTATTCTTTGATGGATTATCACATTAGATATTCTTGTTCTTATGATGTTAGTTACATTTGTAGTAGTAACTCCCTCATAAGACATCTATGACTATCTAGTCAGAAGTTTGGGATGTTATGCATGGGGGATGGCCAAGGCCTTTAAGGTCTCATGATGTTATTACTATTGGGAGGAACCACACATGATTTTTAGTTGTGTTTGTGCTTTGATGTAATGCTTTTCCTTCATATGATGTTTCGTTTATGAACCATGTATGTACATGCAATGGTGCTTTCCACATGTTCCTTCATATGTTGTTATGGAGTAGATGGATAGATATTTTCTACTCCTTATTGCATGGTTTTTTGTATTTCATGCTTCCAAGTGACTTATCCTCAATTAAAATGGTTTTGGCACTCCCCAATGTGGAGTTTCTCACCTTCTTTTCCTTCTAGACTTGTCATTTTGTTTTCTAGTTTGGTAGCAGGGCGATATTTGTTTAGCATGGGCGATACAAAAAAGTATCGCACCATAGTAGTGACAAATATCATATGATACTAGTAAAGTATCACCTAGCCATACTAAGAATTATATAAAAAATTGTATAAATATAATATAATTACAAGTTTATTAAATTTGATGAAAGGTCGAGAGGCAAGCAATGAAGAGTATGTATTGGTACTCTAGCTAATCATGGCATGAAGAGAAGAGGTGAAGACAATGCTCAAAAGTAGAATAACATGAATGTGCAATGGTTAAATGTTGTGATTAACTATGGTCAAATATCATGATTAACATGATATAAAAATGACAATAATTTCAAGATGAAAATAATAAGGAGCAATACATTGACCTCATGAATTAATGGTTATCAAAAGATCTGAAAAATAAGATTACTTCACCATTGAGTGTCTATCGACATAACTCTTGCATCTTCTTTGAATGCAAGTGCTAGTTACAATATGTCATGACCTACCTTGTGAGACTCCTACTTTCTAGGACTAAAGTGATATTTTGACCCTAGTTGACCCAGTCGGTTAGATGTAGACTTGAGTTGAAATATTTTGAATCACTCTATTTTTTTTTTTTGGCAAAAATGGCTAAGCCATTATATTTGTATTAATATTATTTTTTTAAATATGCTACTTCAGGGACCTCCAAAGTGAAAAAAGTAGGAAAAAAACCCTCTTTCTTAGCCCAAAAAGAAACAATATAGCTACCTAAAATAGAACTACACTTTTCAAAAAAATGATCACTGAAATATACATATAAAAATTTTGAAGCCTATACATCAAAATATTGAAGACATAGTAGATATGCCCAAGCCTTTGAGCCTCTAAGAGAATAGCTTCTAATTGCATCATGGGTTTCATCGACCAACCCAAATTCTAGCTTGAGGAGAGTCAACCATAGTCTGATCAAAACTTTGACACTTCCAGAATGGAGAGACCATGAAAATTGCAAAAACCCACAAGGTGAGATCGAAACAACCAAAGCATCTGCAAAATAAGCCTTAAATAAAGAAAATGTCAAACTCCATAAGTGGTAATGAAAGCATGTAGTAGTCACCCCACACTTGAGCTTCCAGTATATTGTTAATTGTTAGACTATCACATATCCAATGACATATGATCATTTGTTAAAAAGTTCTACTTTGGCATCTTCATACATGTGTTCAAATGCAAGAGCCATCAATACCACTAATCCTCCCATCATAATAATAAGTGACATGTGTCATTTATTACCTTTCCAATCTGCTAAAAAATCTTTTAAAATTTCGATCCTGATTTCCAAGGCATGGAAAGAGAGGGAACATATTTTAATCATGATGTTTTTATTAGAATATTTTGACTTTACGATGTTCCTACATCAATGTACTTATTATCATTAAGGTTCGTAGACTTTTAGTTGATGTTTTGTTTTGATAAATTTGATTTTGTCCCTATGCTTTCTTTCATAATTTTCTCTTATCATGTTTGATTTGATACATGATGATGATTCTCTATTGTTTAATCATTATGGAAAAGTCTAATGTTTAATGATGTTGATGTGTATTTGAAGACAATGATACATATTTACATGCATATATGATGGTTATGATGTGAATTGGAATGTAATGTGTTATAATGTTATCCCTTTTGATTATGATTCATTGGGATGCTAACCTGTTGATGTGGTCTCAATTGTGTTTGAGTGGTTGCAAGAAGAAGAAGATAATGCACTTGAGGTAGACGAGGTTAGCCCCTCAATGATTGTGGGTATGGATGGTTTGGATTAGCATACACACCACTTAGTTGCCTCCCATGATAGTTTTAATGAGTTTGATTTATAACCTTGATCTCTATTAATAAAACATGTGGTTGAATGGACTAGTTTATATTCAATATCATGGAAATAATTTGTAATGTATGATTTTATTTATGGGAGATGAAGTATATTCTATAGTGAATGAATTAAAAAGTTTAATACAAGAAGATTCTCAATCATATCATAAATGTTATAAATATAGAGAAATGTTAAAGAGTTTTGTCCTTACCTCTCTCTAGAATGATCCATTAATGCTCTTAATTAGTTTAATTCCTATTAGCATATTAAGTGAAAGAAAAATGTTAATAAAGTACCATGTAGTTCATCATTGAAACATTTAAATTGATTTCCATAATTAAATAAAAGGAGAAAAAGATGATATTTAGATACTTTTTCAAATGACTAATGAATAGTAACTAATTTATTGTAATACATGAGGCTCAAATGATTTCATAACCTTTGTGTTAAAATTTGAAAGTTATATAATGGGGATATCACGAAGTAGCTTATTATAAAAATTTCCCTTTGAATGTCTTTTATAGTGAAATAAAGAAGAAGGGTTTTTTATTATTTTGAAATCTTGATGTATTAGTTTTGAAATGAAATGACATGGGAATGTGAATGGGGATAAGGTCAATGGAGTGGCTTTTAAAGGAAAAAGAAAATGAATCCTACGGGTGCATGTTGAATTTAGATTTTCTTTTTCTTAGCTAGAACCTATTCAAAAGGATGTTCTTGCATGAGCTTTAGGGGGAAAGAGATGGAACATGCAACATAGTAATGAGTGAGAAGGTGAAATTTCTAAGTTGAAAGCCATATAAAATTGCAAAAGGAATTCCTTAAGTTGGCTAGTAGTACCACTAAATTATACAAGCTCTCCACTTTACTACTTTACTTCCATCTTCATTTTGTTCATACTTCATTTTGGAAACATAATATTGGTGTGAGTTTAATAAAGTGTAGAATGCTTGATTTTGTTTTCTTTTAATGTTATAGGTGTGTAGATTGTTGACTTGGTGGTCATCATTTCTTTGGAGATTTGTGTTCTGGATCAGGTTAAACCTAACATATGTATAAGGTACTAACAGTTTGAACTTTTGGTGCAACAAAAAATTATCCCAACCAGTGGAATGAAAGCATTGAGTCACAGACTTGAGTATCCCTTAAATACATACTAATAAAAAATATTTATTGGCTAGTTATATTTGTACATCTCCCATTCAAATTTTGAATACATTGTATTCTTTTGAACTTTGATATATTTCATTAGGCTTTGATCAATTGTCTTTTGAAAATGGAGATTACTTTCTTCTTGATTCGTCAAAGTAAAAATTTCTTATTGTACAAGTCTTAGAAGTGCACTTCATGACATATTCTAAATGTGATTTCTTGGTTTGATGTTAAAAAAGATAAAGAAAGAGAAAATATTTTAGTGTTGTTGATCTAGGGAAAAACAACTCACAGAATGTTGTAAACAATGTTGATCTCAATTTGAGACTCTTATAAATTCCAAATTAAATAATAGTTGTGTTTCTGTAAGATACACCTCTGGCTGCTGATATTTGTCTTATTAATATTTCCTCACTTTAAAAATTTGTTGAGAAAGGTAATTACAAGTTCATTTTGTGTTACAATGAAGAATGTTTCTATGATTTTTCTTCAAGATTAGGTATTGTAATGAAATTGTTGGTAGAAATATTTAGAATGAATGAAGAATTGTTTTATTTTATTTTTTCTATTAGACTAGTACTATATCACATTATCCACATAGGATTTCTTAAGTATATGGAAGTATTTGTAATTTTTTCCTTCTTTTTTGAAACAACTGATGACTAAATATTTTCCTCCTTGTACTTTTTGGAAGCTATAGTGAAGAGTTGTGAGCTTATTGTTTGAGAAACATATGCATGTGTTCATAATACTTAATTATGTCTAATGTGTAGTTACATCACCTTGGGGGATGGAGAGACAAGGGGACAAGTTTCTGGGACGAGGGATAAAGAGGCCTCAATTTGGGAATGAAAAGGGGTGGGAATGGGGTGTTGTATATATTATATACTATACATGTGGTACTTAAAATGCTAGTAATGAAAATATGTATAACAATATAAGACATAAAGATGTAAAATACTAATTTACTAAAACTTGAATACTTGAGTCTTGAACATTGCATTGAACATCGAACATGAAAGTAGAACTCGGACAATAAATATTGAAGTCTTAAATATTGGAATGAACAAATGAAAGAGTTCTAACTTATATTATATAAATATTACATAATAATAGTCATAGATATCAAAAGTATGAGTATCTTATGATAGAGATGATTACATTGAGCAATGTGATATGATATTCAATACACCCTATAGAATATTAAATGTGTTTAGTTTAGTTTTTTTGTTGGAAATGGAACACCTAGTTGTCCCCTAGAGGGGTCAGGAGACTTGTTCTCATCCCCTTTTTCTGAAAGGGAATGTGGTCCCCCCATCCTAGGTGTGTCCCCATCTCAAATGCATTGGGGAAAAAGAGTGAGGACGCATCCTCATGTTATTATAGTCTAATGTTAAAAGTAGATCTTGTTTAGTAACATTTTATTTCATAAGCATATCTTTATTATCTTTTTCTTTTATGTAAGAAAAGGAAAAATGAAATGGTGTTGAATGTTGGCCAATAGAGGAGGGTAGAAGTCTAATTTAAATGCTCTAGCTATTAGAAATCTGATTACAAAGATCATTATTGAAGAATGAAAAAGATTGATTGAAAAGAGGGAGATTGTTGTTAAAGAATGTTTCCAATCATTATTTTGTCATTGATGTCAAACTTGTTATTTGTTGGGATGAAAATTGTTTATAAGATCCAAGTACTATCACTTAGTTGATTGATGAAGAGGATTTAATCAGCAAGATGTGATAAAAGCACCTTAGAGAAAGGTTGAGTTATGGTTTTGTAATGAAATGCAAGGATCAGTTAAGACAATGGTATAATGATGTATTCATAATATACTTGAAGATATAGAGGTTGGTCGTAGTTAGAAACACTGGAAGAATAAGTTGTCTACAAAGCTTAACTAAATTCATTAGTGAGTACCAAGCAAGCTAGTTTGAGGCAGGCAAATTTTTAGTTAGTGCTAAGCAAATATAAAATCTAGTGTGTGCCAAGTGATATAGAAGGAGCCAAGCATATTCAGGTGCTGAGAAAAGTAACAGGTGTCGAGCATCAAAAAATTTAGTGGATGTCTAGTGAATCCACAGTAGGTGTTGAGCATCAATAAAACATAGTTGGTGCCGAGTAATACAGTATATGTCGAGCACTAGAATTTTAATAGTGTCGAGCTACTGCACTATGTGAAAATTCAAAGATTCACCAGATCTAAGCCAACAAGTTTTTTACCTTGAATTTTGTGAATCAGATGGAGGATAAGGATGATGAGCTGGTGGCACAAAATTTTACGTAAACTTTTTTTAAGGGAATTCAAGAGGATTCTTCATGATGTTTCTAGAAGGAACAAGATATGGGTTAGATTCAATGAATCCTACCTAATCCACTCAAACTAAAGATTAAAGGAGGAAGAATCAAGTGGGAAAAAGAAATTCCAAACTTCTATTTAAGGAGTCGCAGGCCTAGAAACAAGAGTAGCTAGGGTGCCAAAATGTGAAGCTACTAAAGGATGTCAAGGAGAAGGTATTGAGAAGGAAGAACAAAGCATAGAGACTTTGCTTCGATAAGTGGTCATAAATGAGATTGCACTAGTACATAGAGCATGAAGACTCAAGGAGACAAAGCTTGAAAGGAAGACAAGTTGTTAGAGCTGCAGAGACTAAAAACTAGGCAATGTTATGAGCTGAACTGTGATCTAAAATCTACAAGTTAAGTTGTGAGTTGTATCAGGTCAAAATCCCTTGTTGTCACTCTCTAACAATTGTGTAAGCTAGGGTAAAATCCTATGGACTTAGGTTGGTTTAATAGCCATTTTTAAATTCTTTAACTACGTGACATTCCAAGTGAATGTTCTAAAGTCCTCTAACTAGGCCCACTTTTAATAGGGTAATTAAATCCTTTAACTAGGTCTCATTTAATAGTGTGTTGTAGCCTTTAACAAGGCATCACTTCAAAAGAGTGAGAATTGAGTAGCATGTTACTAGTGGTTTTTCCCAAATTAGGTTTTTATGTAAATCATTGTTCTATGTGTTGATCTTTCATGTGTTATGCTTGCATGTTGATTTACAGTAAGTTGCTAAGTAGGAAAATTTAAGCTTGGATGCATGAACAGATTAATAAGCTCACTATACTTGATGAAAAAAATTTAATTGGACATTTGGACCTTGAATAACTGATTCAACGCCCACCCCCCCCCCCCCCCCCCCCCCGGTAGTTATTCTAAAGAATTTCTAACAATTGGTATCAAAGCCATCTACTAATTTAGCTTAAAGGCACTAGAAGCAGGAAGATCAAGATGTCCCTGAGAGAAGTTCCCAAGCTTAACAGAGATAACTTCACTGCATGGAAAAGGTTGATGAAGCTACACCTTGGATTGATAAGTGACCATGCTCAAACCTCAATTAAAGTAGAACATGTTGATCCAATTGTACCTACTAAAGGAGATATGAAGAAAAAGAAGGAGCATAGTCAAGCAATGTTGGAGATTGCCTCTACCCTCAACTATGTTGAATTTGATGACATCAAGTGATGTGACTCTACATTCAAGATGTGGAGATCCTTGACTAATATCTATGAAGGAGACCATAATGTTCAAAGAGCAAAGAGAGAAAGCCTCAGAGGAAAGTTTGATGACATGAAAATAAAGGAAGGTGAGAATGTTGCTCAATATGCCTCTAGAATGAAAGAAGTGGTAAGTGCAATAAGAAGTTTGGGTTGTAATTTGGAAGATGACATTGTTAACAAAAAAATACTTAAGAACCCTACTCCCTATCTATGATATTAGATTTTCAGCCATCCAAGAGTTAAGATGTGTCCTAGGAAATCAATTAACCTTTGAAGGAATAGTAGAAAGACTCATTGCATTTGAGGTGTCCAACTTTGATAACTACAGACCTGAGAACCTTGAATCTTCTTTCAAGGCCAAGCTATCATTAAAAGACACTAAGGAGGTGAAGCCAAAGAAGAAGAAGAAAAAGATAAAATATGCATACAATGACAGTAACACAAATGAAGAAGATGTAGAACAATTAGAAGCACAACTGGCTAGAAGATTTCATAGAGGCAAAGATAAATTTGAAGGTAAGTTGCCTATTATTTGTTTTAATTACAATGAAGTAGGACATATTGTTGCAAGATGTGCATAGAAGAAGAACTATAGAGAAGGCAACAAGAACAAGAACAAAAGAGAAGATGATAGCATAGATTACAAAGATAAAGGCAAAAAGTGCTACATTGTTGAAGAAGAGAATTCTGATGAAAATTATGATGAAGTAGTCTATGTAGCCATGAAGGATGAATCAGATGAAGATGAGGCAGTAGCATTGGTAACCTATATGAACAAGAATGACAAGTGGATCATAGATAGTAGATAGTCACATCACATGATAGGAGACAAAAGTAAGTTTATTACCTTTACCCAATATGATGGAAATAGTGTTAGATTTGGAAATGATGCTCCATGTCAAATCAAAAGAAAAGGTTCTATTAAACTTATAGAGAAAATCTCATGTGATAATGCATACTATGTTGAAGGACTAAACTACAATTTTTTGAGTGTATCACAGCTAGGTAATGTAGGTTGCAAAGTAGAATTTGGAGACAAAACTACCAAAATCTATGATACTGATGAAAATCTAATAGGAAAAGGTGAACAAACTAGGAGTAATTTGTTTTACCTAGATATGGAAGATGCAACTTATCTTATTTTTAGACTTGATGATGTTTGGTTATGGCATAAAAGGCTATGTCATGTTAACTTTAACAATCTAATTATTTTCAGCAAAAAGAAGAAAGTCGGAGGTTTGCCTAAGCTGAAGAAGCCTAAAAATACAATGTGCAAACAATGGCAACTAGGAAAGATGATCAAGTCATTTTTGAAAAGTAAAGTCTACACTTCCAAAGAAGTACTAGACCTAGTCCATATAGACTTATGTGGCCCAATATAAGTACAAAGCTACCAAGGAGATAGATACATAATGCTATTTGTGGATGACTATTCTAGGATGATGATTGCCATGTTCTTAAAGCAAAAATATGATGCATTTAAAATGTTTAAGTGGTATTTGGCCAGGGTTGAGAAGGAAATAGGAAAGAGTCTAAAGTGCCTGAGATCATACAAAGGAGGAGAGTTTGCATCAAAAGAGTTTGAAATATTTTGCAATGACAAAGGAATCAAGAGACAAACATCAGCACCAAGAACTCCACCTCAGAATGGAATTGTAGAAAGAAGGAATAGATTAGTAATAGATTATGCAAGAACATTAATGATGGAGAAAAATGTTGCTCTAAAGTACTGGAGAGAAGCTATAAGTACTACTATTTACTTCCTGAATCAAGTCCAAGTCAAGATAGGTACAAATGCAACACCTTTTGAATTATGGTATGGTCATTCACCTAATGTAAAACATTTCAAAATATTTTGTTGTAAATGCTATATTCTTAGAGATACTAGAAATGGAAAGTTTGATGCAAAGAGTGATGAAGGCATATTCCTTGGATACTCCACTAGAAGCAAAGCATATAAGTGTTTGAATACTAACACTAACAAGATTGTGGAGAGTACAAATGTAAATTTTGATGAGCATGCAGAAGTCCAAGTTGATGAATTCAAGAAACCAGAAGAGTATAGATCTTTTGTATACTTCTATGAAGGAATTCCTACTAAAGATGAAGCTATCAATCAAGTAGGGAATCAGCAACAAATTTTAGTATCAGTCGAGTCATAGCCAGTGAATGCCAAGCTACATTCAAAAGTTGAGTTGCAGAATGAAGATAATGCACATTTTTATTCTAAAATTAGTACACATGGAAGAGATGATGAAATACTTGAAAGTGATGTGCAAAGTGATTCAAAAGCTAAAGGACTAAACATGGAAAGAAGGATAGAACCAAGACTATCCAAGTATCTAAGAGGACATCACCTTGCAAAATAAATCATTGGTGACAAGGAAGCTAGACCAATGACAAGGAACTATTAGAATTCCTTTTAGAATAACTGAGGGTGGGGAGCGGGGGGGGGGGGGGGCGGGGCTGAATCAGTTATAAGAAGGTGAATCACTAAGGATTTTGATGACCCAGAAACCCTTTAGGAATAAGAAGGTAAAACTGGGGTGGGGGTGATACCCACAAAATAACTGCACAATTGATTTCAACCACTTCTGATGGTCTGCCCTGTTAAAGGCTTTACACATTGTAAGATGTGACCCTTTTAAAGGATTTACATAGAGCTGTTAGGCTCACCCAAGTCCATGGGATTTTTAGTCACCTTCTCAAAAGAATCTTTCATCCCTCTCTAAGGATCTCCTATCCTCCTCTTAAGGATCTCATATCCTTCTCCTAAGGATCTCTTTATCCTTTTTCCTAAGAATCTCTTTGTCCTTCTTCTGGGAATCTCTTTATCCTTTTCCTGAGGATTATCCACCTAGTTATTAAGCTAACCTAGCAATGTAGGGTTTCAATTTCTAATACAATGGTAAGAAAGTATTAGAAGGGTTTTGACCTGATATAGATTGCAACCCTAACTGTGCATAGTTTAGATCACTCTTCAGTTCTTTTTCTTTGCTTGGCTTTCCTCCCTTGTAGTGCTGACAGCTTGTTCACCCTTCAAGAGCTATCTCCTTGAGTTCTTCCACTTGTTATGCCAATGCACTCTATGGTTGCTTGATCAACTCAAAGTCTTGATGCTCTGTTCTTACTCCTCTTGGCTTCTTTGCATGACCATACTTTATGAACAACTCCCTTCCATGCATGCCCATTTGATCTCTGACCTGTAACTCCTTATAAAGAAGTTATGTTCTCGATTTCCCACTCAAATCTTAATTTTCTCTTGAGAAAATGGTATTGTTTTCCCTCCAAATTGTTTCTTCTAGAAACTTCATGATAAATCCATTAGCATTGGCCTTGAAAACGGTTTGCATGGATTACATAGAATTTTGTGACATCTACTCACCATTCCTATCATCCAACTAATTCAAAAAATTCAACGTGACAACCTTATTGCTGCTGATTTGGAAAATCTTTGACTTTAATAAATAATGCAACAACTTGACATTATTGGTTTACCGATGCTCAGCTCCTTCTGTGTTACTCAGCTTCTATTATTATTTACTGGCACTCGACACCTGAAGAAATTCTATGTAACTTGGCACCTGATCTTCACTCATCACCTAAAAACTACTCAGTACCTAAAGATCACTTGGTACCTGAAGGCTACTTGGCACTTGAAGATCACTCAGCACCTGAAGGCTACTCGGCACCTGAAGATTACTTGGCACACACTAAGTTGAACTTGCTCAGCTTCAACTGAGAATCTATTTAGCACTAACTAGATAGCTTAGCTCTCTTCAATGAACTTAGTTAATCCTTACATCTTTGTGTATCTTAGTGTGTCCATCCTCTATGTCTTAAAGTATGTCATCAATATACTATTTCATCAAGGGCTTAGCTGATCCTTATACTTCATTACGACACCATAACTTCAACCTTTCTCTAGGTAATCTAGTTACATCTTATTTATTGCCACCTCCTTGTCAATCAACCAATTGATAGTATTTGGGTCACTAAAGCAATTGTCATTACTGAAAGTAGCAAGTTTGACATTAATGACAAAACAATGATTGAAACATTCTTTACTAGTTCCATTATTCTTCATTCATGATCTTTTTCAATCATTTCCAATAGGAACAGACTAAGGAATGAATCATGTCTATTGAGCAAGATTGAACCCAAAATAGTGAAAGATGCAGTGTAAGATGATAATTGGCATAAATCTATCGAAGAGGAGATAGATCAGATGGAGAAGAACAAAACTTGGAACCTAGTTCCTAGACTAGCTAATAAGAATGTGATTGGTACCAAATGGGTGTTTAGGAACAAACTTGATGAGAATGGTGAGATAACAAAAAACAAAGCCAGATTAGTCTGCAAAGGTTTTGCACAAGAAGAAGGACTGGACTATGGGGAAACATTTTCCCATGTTGCAAGAATGGGAGTAAGAACACTACTTGCATATGTTGCTTATAAAGGTTTCGAAGTTTATCAGATGGATGTAAAGTCTACTTTTCTGAATGGTATGCTGGAAGAGGAAGTCTACATAGAAAAACCAAAGAAATTTGTTGATGACAACAACAAGGATATGGTTTTCAAATTGCATAAAGAAAAGTATATTTTAAAGCAAGCACCTAGAGCATGGTTTGAGAGACTACACAAATACCTTGTGAACATAGGATTTGAGAGAATATATGACAACAAAAATCTATATATCAAGGTAGAAAAAGGTAAAGATATTCTAATTTTTGAAATCTTTGTTGATGATATAATATTTGGAGGAAAAGATGTCCAATGCAAAGATTTTTCTGACCAAATGAAACATGAGTTTCAGATGCCAATGTTTGGAGAAATCAAATTCTTTGTTGGATTGCAAGTACATCAATTGAAGCATGGCATATTTATGACCCAATCAAAATACATCAAGTAGATACTCAAGACATTTGGATTAGAAGATTCAAAACCAATAAGTACATCGATGGTAACATGACATAAGTTATCCAAGAATGATGAGTCAGCTGAAGTACATCAGACAATGTATAGATCAATGATTGGAAAGTTGTAGTATGTTGTGCATAGTAGACCAAACATTGCATTAGCTATTGGAATAGTGGCAAGATTCTCTACTAACCTAAGAGAAAATCATATAATCAAAGTAAAGAGAATACTAAGGTACCTAAAAGGAACTGATGACTTTGGTTTATACTACAAGAGGACTGAAAAGTTTGAGTTGAAAGCCTATATTGATGTAGACTAGAAAGGTAATATTGATGATAGAAAGAGCACCAATTTAGGAGCACTTTTCTTAGGAAAAAGATTGGTTACTTGGACTAGCAAAAAGAAAAGTTGTACCTCACAATCCATAGCAAAATTTGAATATGTTGTTGATTCTATCAACTACACTAATATTGTATGGATCAAACATCTGTTGCAAGGTATGAAAGAAGAGGTAATTGAACCTGTGATACTCTATTATAATAACACAAGTACCATCAACATATCAAAGAATCATATGATGCATGCCAAAACAAAGCATATTGCAATTAAGTATTACTATGTAAGACAATTGGTGGAAGACAAGAAAGTAAGGATGGAATATGTTAGCTCAAAGGAACAAATTGCTAACATCTTTACAACAACACTACCTAAAGATGTTTTTGAGTATCTTAGAGATAATTTAGGGGTGATAGCCCTATTCAAGGTTGTTTGAGGCAAAAGCAAGACTTCCTTACATCAAATGAGTGGATTTTTGAAATATTACAAATTGATTCAGAGGATATTCACTTTAGAGTCATGCCTAGAGTAATTAATGTGTCAAAGTTCTAAACAAGTCACAATCAAGGTGATAGAGGGAGAAATTGGAGTACCTATAAAATGTTACACTTGCATGCTGAAATAATATTTCTTTGGTGTTGGTTTCAAAGAGGGAGAAATAAGCTAGGAAACTGATCAATGCATACAGAGGGAGTCATACACAAAGGAAGAAATAGTGTGTAGAGGGAGAAGTGGCATACACACATGCAAGAGGGAGAAATAGTAGAGAAGAACTTATCAAAGTAGCAACCTATAGAAAAGAGGGAGTCATACAGGATTAGACATGCAGAAGATTATTTGCAAAAAAGTAAGAGAAAGGAAATAGTAGCTAAGAGGGAGAAGCAGAAGAAAAAAAATTAGGATAGCAGATCAGAGGGGGAGAAGTAAGAAATGATAATAAAATTTCTTTTTGGCATTTGATTTACTATTTTAACCTAGTTAGCATTTTTGATAACTTGGTTGATCAATTTGGTTTGTCATCAATGCTAAAGAGGGAGATTGTTAGAAATCTGATTGAAAAGATCATTATTGAAGAATGAAGGAGATTGATTGCAAAGAGGGAGATTGTTTCTAAAGAATGTTTTCAATCATTGTTTTGTCACTGATGTCAAATCTACTATTTGTTGGGATGACAATTGCTTATAAAATCCAAGTACTATCACTTTGTTGATTGATGAAGAGGATTTAATCAACAAGATATAACAAAAGCACCTAAGGGATGTACACTCAAAAGTGTCCCACTCTAAATCCTTCTATCCAAACGATTCCATGAGTTTGAAATGCTTGGATGCTGACTTAGAGATCCCTATCCACGAAGTGCAAGAGAGTATATTTTAAGTTCAAGGGCTCTCAGATGAGCCTTAGAGATACTCTTCTTTCTAGTAAACCATGCAATGGGAGGTTCCAAAGACAAGATGCAAGAATGCAAATGTCCCAAGGAGTTCCTCAAGAATGCAATGCAAATGAAAATTAAGCTAGAATGAGATGTAAAGTGGAGCTATGCTAAAACATGTATGAGAGTGTTACAATACCATTATTAAGCTATGTGAGATTAAGCTACATGTAAAAATGAAAGCTAAGCTAAGCTAGAATGCCATGATGCCATGGATGAGAGAATTTAGACAAGAAATAGAAGTTCTCCACAAAGCTCCAAAGAAACCTGTTAGAAAACCTGCAGCATAACAATATTCAAAAGATGGATTAATTGAGGGGGAAAGCTCTCTCCCTTTTAAAGATGTATGGATGGTGGAGATTGAGATGAAGATGGTGGATGATCAACGGTTGAATTCGAAAAGAGGAGTGATCCATGTGCACACACAAGTCAACCAATAGAATATAAGTTGACTTTTCATATAAGACAAAAGACACAAAGCCTTTTCTTTTAATTGCAAAATAGAAAAAAGACTTTATTTGTGCACTTTAAGTGGGTTAGAAGAATGGGGTCTTTTATTTAATTAAAAGGGGACATGTTCTTTTAATCAAATAATTAACTTAGGATAGCATAGTCAAACTATAGGTTATAATCAAATAAATTGATTATTAGCAATTTGGTCTAGGTAAATGATTAAATTAATTTAGCCAAAATGTTGAAAAGAGGGCTAATAGTCTAGATTGCCATTTTTAGGTGATTACATTTTCCCCTCTTTGACTAATGCGTGATCGATTTGGGAACACATTATGTCAAAGAAAATAGAAAGCCAAGTAGGCAGTGATAGATATAGATATCTGATTTTGAAGAACAAAATGCAGAAATAGATAGCAAGTCTTGAATGCATAGCTTGATAGCGGTAGTACTGAACACTAGGAAGATGATGTTAGGATCCAAAAATAATTCTAACACCTAGCAAAGAGAATAGATCGAGAGCAAGTGATAGGATCAAAAAAATACTCCTAAGAAATAGATAGCTATAACAATCAGCAATAGAGTACTTCTGCCCCCTCGGGATCAAAATTGAAAAGAGGTAAGGGGATGCAAAAACTGGCTAAACATGAGAAAACTAGAATATAGCAATGTCCAAGATGACAGATAGATGATTAGAACCCAAGAATGACTATAAAAAAAAAATTGATAAAATGCCCCAATTTGACTAGAGTTGACCTTGAAGGATATATCATAAAAATTAGGTTGAAACGAGTAGAAAGGTGATTCTAGACATGAAACAGTGAATTGAAGTAGATATGAAGTATGGAAATGATGAAGACATGAAGAAATGAAGATGCCCCAGTGATGATTCAGAGATTAGACCTCAAAAGGCCAGCTAACTGCTCAAAAGAAAGTAGAATTTTAAAAGACAATTTTGACCATCAAGATGAACTCGAATTTGGATTTTGATCTCGAAAATGAATCTAGGATGTTGAAATTATTTAAGAGGTCAAAATTTTATATAATGTGATGATAAGATAGAAAAGAGATGAAGTGAAAGATTAAGAAGGTGAAAAGACATGAACAAGAAGAAAGTAAAGAAATATATGAAAGGAGTTAGCTGATATGTCCACAAAAAAGATGAAGAGAGAGCTGTCCCCATATGCAAGAATGCAAGACTAATCTAGAAAATGAACCTAAAATGCAAGCTAATATGTAAAGTGGTTTACTAGCAAGAGGTGCACAACATTTAGACTCTTAATTTCATCATTGAGCATTTATTAGGGACATCATGAGATCATACAACCATCACTAGTATAACTATGAGGATATGAATATGATCGATATTAGATAGGTATGTGGAAATCCAATCTAAGCATCAGAGACATGTAAGTCAAGATAACTACATGATTAGATTCCATAAGTTTAATTTAGCAATATTACACTTGTATCAAGGCATAAGTGCCAGGATAAACCCTGAGTGTGATCTTGCAAAATAGTCAGGGATGATACATTTATAAGTCAAAGTGTTGAATAGGAAAAGCACGAATGCTTACAACACTATAGACAAACAAAGTATACCCACAAGCAAAAATCAAAAAAAATGCCCCATGCCCCCAATCTTCTAGTCAATGACATCCTTGAAAGACTATTAGGGATGGAACATATAGTAAATAAATTGTCATAGACAGCACACAAAGTAGATAAAGATCAGCATAGCTTAGTTGTTTAAGTGTTAAAGTGCATGTGTGTAAGTCACTTGGCCATTTCTTCAAGAATTGATTCTGATAGTGAGAAATATCGCGACATCGAAGACCGTAGGTAAACTATTTGAAAAGTGTTGAAAAACACTAGATGTCAAGGTGGGGGAAGTGTTGAGAAACACTATTTTGTGAGCTATCAAAGAAACCCTAATGCACAAGAATACCTCAAAAGGCTAAGCAACTATGTCTCCGGACAAGAAACAATTCCAAGATAGGAAATGTGTAGTGAAGTGAGTGATTGAGGCTGATAGACATAGGTGTGAGGGTTTCAAGTAGTGCCTGTTTCCAAGTTTTCACCACTTGACAGATTTTTTTGGGACTTTTTTTTTTTTTTTTGCATTTTTAAAGATTTTTATTCTTTTGGTGATACACCAAACACCTATTGCTAGGTTTTCACTAAGATGATCATTTTTTCAAGACATTTTCTGATTTTTAGGATTTTTTTCAGGATCATATATGATTTTTTTTGGAATTTTTTAGAAGGCTTTAGAGATCACTAGTTCTCAAGCAAGATCACATCATTTTCTCCCAATGTCTAGCAAGGTATAGGATATGATGAAGAAAAAATTTGGTGGATAGACAAAGATGGATAAGAAAGGAGTATGAAGCAAGTGAAAGTGATCCTCAAGGACACACTCCTGAAGAGTACCCAAGCTAGGAAAAGAGGTGAAATAGTCATATGAAGCATATTTTGGATAAGCAATGGAAGTAATGAGAAAGATAGCATGTAGGATAAGCAATGGAAGCCAATGAGGAAGATAGCATGAAAGCGTGCAATCCAAGAGAGTATACATGTCAAGAGGCCTATGAGAACCATGTTTGATTTATTGTGATCAAGACCAAGGGGTCAACTAGATAGGATAGTAATAGGATAGAGCAATAAGAATAAAGCTCAAGATAGAGGCTATGAGTGAATGGGAGAGCACAATAGAAAATCTTGTGGATAAGATAGCCAATATGCAAAGATAGCTCAACATTGTCAAGATCAAAGAGAGAAGAGGGGGTAGATGGATGATGGAAGAATTATGCATGATGCCTGTTTGCCAAGTTTTCATCATGGTACTTATCCAAGGTGCCACAAGAAGTAGTTTTCACCATAGGATAAATTTATTTCTCTTTAATTTTGCTAACAAGGTGCCACAAGAAGTGGTTTTCACCAAGGCACTTTTTCATTTTTTTGATTTTTTAATTTTTTTTTTTTTTTTTTTGAATTTTTAGAAAGAGCTGAAGCTGTTTGAATGTAGATAATGCTCCTATAGAAAAGATAAGTCATGATAAGCCAAGACCATAGAAAGATATGCTCAAAGATGTTGATAGGGTGATGAAAGAGAAATGGTAGTAGGAAGAGTATATGGAGGATAATAGTTCATGTATAGAAAGTTAGTGTAAGCTTTAGAGGATTTCATGAGGGTAGTTGAAATATTGTACAAGATCAACATTGACACACACCTTGAAGGGTATTGGAATGATGGAGGAATCATGGGTGAAGTAGCTTGAGGTTTAGATGTATGAGGTGGTAGAAGATATTTGGAAAAAAGTGGAGTGGAAGGCTTTGGAATATTTTTAGAAAGATTTTTGAAAGAAGATGGAATGGAAGCCTTTGGAAGCTTGAATGTCACCTTTGAAATATTTTCAATATTCAAGTCTTTTAAAAGAGACTTGGGAATCCACATAGCTTTATATTTTCCTCGTTCTTTGAGTGTTTGAGAGTGCCTTTGTATAATGATGGATTTAGGAACCCATATTTTCTTTGGTTTAGCTCTTTGAGTAGTGGACCTTTGTGGTCTTTTTTGTGCATTTTCCTTCTTGGCATTCACATGTCAATTAGATGGGACATAGTGATCTTTCTTTTTCAATGGATTCTTATGTTTATTCTCACTTCCAAAGGACTTGGGATTTTTGGATGAATAAGGATGATATGACTAGTTTAGATGTATATATGGGTGAAAAGTCATCAAGGATGAGTTTCTTTGTTGATCTTAAGGTAATATAGGAGAGCTAGGGAATGAGCTATGAGTGAATGTAGGAGATGGAGGAACATAAGGCCCCAATATGGATGGAAGGTTTGAATGTTTTAGCTTAGATTGATAAGGACCAAGCATAGATTTAGAAGATGCAAAGGGATAGTGGGAAGGGATATCAACATCTTTAGAATGAACAACATGGTCAAAGCCTTCAATAGACTCATGAGTACCTTTGATAGGAACAACATTTTTAATAGTAGCACTTGAAGCTTGAGCACAATT
Organism: Cupressus sempervirens; assembly: GCA_028749045.1. Taxonomy (NCBI): domain Eukaryota; kingdom Viridiplantae; phylum Streptophyta; class Pinopsida; order Cupressales; family Cupressaceae; genus Cupressus; species Cupressus sempervirens. Next base: position 613,883,714 of record CM053786.1, on the reverse strand, counting down.
TTGTAGTGAATATGGAGAAGTAGAACATGAGGGGATGCTTTGATCTTGACAAGAAGCTTTGGATAGCATATGAAGAGAAATTTTCTCATAATTTTTAGTAAGCTCAAGGGAGATAATGGAAGTGGTATCTTCATCATACTTAGGAGGTGGACGAGATATAGGATATGGAGGGGAAAAATCTTGAAAGAGATGAAAGGGTGCTTGATCTTGATTTTTCTTGACATTTATAGCTTTTTCTTTTTGAGAGTCCTCTTGACATGGAGCCACTTCTAAGGACAAGGGAGAATGAAGAGTGAATGGAGTAGTGTTTGGATTAGGCATAGCAGTGCATGAAGGTTGAGGATGTTTAGGATTAGTAGCATGGAAAAGGTTTGCAGCCAAGTGAAGGTTCACTTGAGTTTCTTTTAGAGGTAGCCCTTGAGGACACACATAGTCAATGTGGAAAGCATTAGGTTCCTTTTTTTATAGAGGCATGTTGGAAAGCTTTGAAGTGTTAGGAGATGCATGAGTGTTGGAAGAAGTGGAAGATGTAATGGAGCCACTACTAGACATAGGTTCATCAATGTAATCTTGCTCAAGAGAAGTATTCTCAGCACATGAGTCACTAGAGGCTCCAAGATCAACAATCTCATCATCAATGAGATCTTGGATTTTATGTTTCAGCTCTATACAATTAGAAGTAGCATGGTCATTAGATTGATGATAGGCACAATAGGTATCCAAGAATGGATTTCCATAGGAGCTAGACTTAGGCAACATGATGAGCTTGGTGCCAAGAAGTGTTCTCAAAATGTCATCATAAGAATCTTTCAAGGGAGCAAAAGTTCTATTAGAAGTATGTCTAGAGTCCTTTTTTTGTTTCTCAAGTGAATGGTATGTATCCATGTATTCATCATTATCTTGGTCAAAGATAGGTCCATCATAAAATTTTAGCATAGGCTCAAAGGAGGTATCACTTGCTTTTTCTCTAAAGAGGTCTTTAGATCTAGAAGATGAAGACATTTGATGTCTTGAAGTAGAGCATGTAGACCTAGAAGAAGAGGATGACCTCAAAGAAGGTGACTCACATTCATGTAAAGACCTTAAGGAAGATTCATGTAATGATGCAATCTTCTCCTCTAACCTTTTCTCAAGTTTAGACTTCATTTATGTCATGCGCTTAGAGAGATGAAGGTAAGAAAGATCATTTGTCTCTTCTAGTTCTTTGTATTCTGCATATAGATCTTGAAACTCTTTAGCGGCATGGAGGATATCATGATCATCTAGATTTGGCTGAGATTTGATAGCACAAGATTTGAATTCCATAGTGGTAGATAGATAATCAAGCATGAAGGAGACTAGAGGAAGTTAACAAGGTGACACAAGATAACTTGATGTCCAAACTAGAGAGGTAGATTATTCACTTGCCAATATAGTAGAGAGAGATTAAAGTGACTTGTCAAACAATATGTCCAAGAAACTTACGACATGAATGACTTAAGTTAATAGCTAGGAAAGATGCCCAAATAGCCAAACAGATAGAACAAGCAGGGTGACAAGTGAACAACTTTCCCAACCCAAGAGTGTAGTCAAGAAATCAAGGTAACCATTTTAGCAAAAGGATAACTAGCAAGCATGCATAGACCATGAAGATAGAAAGACCAAGAGCACCAAGACCAAAGAGCCACTTTAAGCATGTTTAAAAACTAGAGACATAGCAAATCAAAGTCAAATGATGAGACTCCTCTTAGCAAGCAACACAAGAAAAATGTTAAGACTTGATGCTTTGACTTGGTTGACAAAGTTTGATAATAGTTGATACCATATCAAGTTTGATGTTCAAAAAGCAATTTCTTTCCAAGCAAGATAGTGATACATGGAGTAGTCTTCAAACAATCAAGCAAGGGACAAAGCAACCTTGCATGATACAAGCATATGTGACGTCTTAAAAGAAATCCCTAGAATTATTGTCATGTGTATGTTCAAAAGATTTTCACAGGTATACCACATTCGAGAACACATCCAGTAATATCTACCTAAAGGACATGGTTCATTACTCAACAACTTGGCCCACGCTTGATGCTCCTTTTCCTCACACCAAGTGGTTGCCCAAAAGAGATATTGGCTTTTTCATGGAAATGCCATAAGCATAACCAAGGGAACATATATGGTGAGTGTAAATCTTGGGGTGATCTAGGGAGTCCACTAGGATCAATCCTTGCACCAAGAAGTTGAGCGGCTAAAAAAGGTAGTTACTAACTTAGGGTTTTTAGATCGAGCTTCCATTCATAGTGTTCCTCTTGCTCCAAATTATGAGACACCTCACCTTGTGATGAGTAACCAATCTCGTGACCACAAGAGTACCTTAAGCATTCTTGCCTAGTGATCTCCCTATGGTTGAAATCCCATAAGTGATCACACTAGGCAAAGATAAACACTACATCTACCAAGGTTTTGTGTCCTTGATAGCCTTGAGTTTATAGTAGGTTGGAAGAGCCAGGTAATTTGCTTGTCCCCACTTGAGTCGTTCCTCTTAGGTTGTCTGAGAGCAGGCCCTCTAAAGGATTCTAAACTACACAAAGAGTGGATCAACTTTTGAAAGTCAAGATTTTTGATTCACCACAAGGGTGAAGAGAATACTCTCCTATTCCAATTGTTTTCTCCAAAACACACCAAGAAGATTTGGTTGCCTCTTACTCTTGAAACCAAATGGTAAGTCAAGATTTTTGATTCACCACAAGGGTGAAGAGCATACTCTCCTATCACCAAAAGATCCCAATTGTAAGTTTTAATGTGCCTAAAAATAAACAACTAGTATGTGTTGCACATGTAAAAGTAAAGAACAAGAAAAATTGGGTTTTTATGCATTAGGCAGCCCTGCAAACAATCGTTAGTAGCCCTTGTGCATTTGAAGCTTTAACATGTGTTCTTTTTATGCAATGTTTTAATTTTTTTCATAAGGATGGCAAGCTGTAATCACAACTTGTTAGCACCACAATTTAGTGTGAAATAACATAATAATCTGCAATAAAAAGTGGTTATTTGCCTCAAAAATCCAATTTATCTTCCAACCAAGTGCATGCAAAGAAAGTGCAAGTTAATCACAAATGCTCTCATTTTTACTCTTTGATTTTGACCTAGTCAACAAGATTGGACTTGTTTGCTATGATTTCATATCCAAAAATAAAAATGAAAAGAAGACACCCCTATTAAAAATCAGAGAGCTTTCCAAAAATGAAAGAAATTTAAAAAAATCTCTTCATTTGCGCTCTAGAGATTGATTTTGTCAAAATAGGCCAAATTTATCAAATTGAGTTTTTGATCATTAATATGACCTCAAAATTCAAAACACAAAGAAAGAACCCCCATTAGAATTAAAAAAAATTTCTGAAAATGTAAGATTTTTTGAAAAATTCACTGATTTGTGACAAAAACGGCTTTTTATGAAAAATAAAGAAAAACTCATAACTCCTGAAAATCACCTCAAAATGCTCTAAAAATCGGATTGAGACATTTTTAGCACATACCCAACCTAAAAAAAAAATTTCAGAACAAAAATCTAAGCGGTTTAAAAGATATGATCAAATCTTTAAACCAACTAAGTTTTTGGCCTTCAAACCAATCTACTTATGCGTTGGCCTTAAAACCAAACTGATAATTCTATAAAAGTATTTGATTAGATCCAATATGCTGCTATAAAAAATTAGAGATGAAAAATAAAATTAAATGGAGCTAGAAACTTGATTCAAGCCCCATGGTGGGTGCCAAAAATGTACACTCGAAAGTGTCCCACTCTAAATCCTTCTATCCAAATGATTCCATGAGTTCAGAATGCTTGGATGCCAACTTAGAGCTCCCTATCCACAGAGTGCAAGAGAGTATATTTTAAGTTCAAGGGCTCTCAGATGAGCCTTAGAGATACTCTTCTTGCTAGTAAACCATGCAATGGGAGGTTCCAAAGACAAGATGCAAGAATGCAAATGCCCCAAGGAGTTCCTCAAGAATGCAATGCAAATGAAAATTAAGCTAGAATGAGATGCAAAGTGGAGCTATGCTAAAACATGTATGAGAGTGTTACAATACCATTATTAAGCTATGTGAGATTAAGCTACATGTAAAAATGAAAGCTAAGCTAAGCTAGAATGCCATGATGCCATGGATGAGAGAATTTAGACAAGAAATAGAAGTTCTCCACAAAGCTCCAAAGAAACCTATTAAAAAACCTGCAGCATAACAATATTCAAAAGATAGATTGATTAAGGGGGAAAGCTCTCTCCCTTTTAAAGATGTACGGACGGTGGAGATCAAGATTAAGATGGTGGATGATCAACGGTTGAATTCGAAAAGAGGAGTGATCCATGTGCACACACAAGTCAACCAATAGAATATAAGTTGACTTGTCATATAAGACAAAAGTCACAAAGCCTTTTCTTTTAATTGCAAAATAGAAAAAGGACTTTATGTGTGCACTTTAAGTGGGTTAGAAGAATGGGGTCTTTTATTTAATTAAAAGGGGACATGTTCTTTTAATCAAATAATGAACTTAGGATAGCATAGTCAAACTATAGGTTATAATCAAATAAATTGATCATTAGAAATTTGGTCTAGGTAAATGATTAAATTAATTTAGCCAAAATGTTGAAAAGAGGGCTAATAGTCTAGATTGCCATTTTTAGGTGATTACAAGGGAAAGGTTAAGTTATGGTTTTGTAATGAAGAGCAAGGATCAATTAAGACAATGGTAAAATGATGTATTGATAACATACTTGAAGATACAGAGGTTGGCCACACTTAGAAACACTGGAAGAATAAGTTACAACAAGGTTGTCTGCAAAGCTTAACTAAGTTCATTAGTGAGTGCCAAGAAAGCTAGTTTGAGCCGAGCAGATTTTCAATTAGTACTGAGCAAATGTAAAATCTAGTGTGTTCCAAGTGATACAGAAGGAGCTGAGCATGTTTAGGTGTCGAGAAAAGTAAAAAGTGTCGAGCATCAGAAAACGTAGTGGATGTCAAGTGAATCCACAGTAGGTTTCGAGCATGATGTCAAGTGAATCCACAGTAGGTTTCGAGCATCAGTAAAACATGGTATCAAGTAACACAGAATGTGTCGAGCACTAGAATTTCAATAGTGTCGAGTTGCCACATTATGTGAAAAGTCAAAGATTCACCTCTAAGCTGATAAGTTTGTTACCTTGAATTTTGTGAAATAGATGGAGGATAAGGATGTTGAGCTGGTGGTACAGAATTTTAGGTAAACCATTTTAAAGAAAATTCAAGAGGATTCTTCATGATGTTTCTAGAAGGAACAAGATATGGGTTAGATTCAATGGATCCTACCTAATCCATTCGAACTAAAGATTAAAGAAGGGAAGAATCGAGTGGGAAAAAACAATTCTAGACTTCTATTTAAGGAGTCACAAGCCAAGAAGCAAGAGTAGCTAGGGTGCCAAAATGCGAAGCTGCTGAAGGATGTGAAGGAGAAGGTATTGAGAAGGAAGAATAGAGAACATAGACTCTTCTTTGATAAGTGGTCATATATGAGATTGCACTGGTACATTGAGCATGATGACCCAAGGAGACGAAGCTTGAAAGGAGGACAAGCTGTCAAAGTTGCAGAGACTGAAAGTTAGGCAATGTTATGAGTTGAACTGTGATTTGAAATTTGCAAGTTAAGTTGTGAGTTGTATCAGGTCAAAAGCCCTTGTTGTCACTCTCTAACAATTGTGTAAGCTAGGGTAAAATCCTATGGACTTAAGTTGGTTTAATAACCATTTGTAAATCCTTTAATAGGGTGACATTCCAAGTGAATGTTCTAAAGTCTTCTAACCAAGCCCACTTTTAACAAGGTGGTTAAATCCTTTAACTAGGTAACATTTAATTTTGTGTTGTAGTCTTTAACATCACAGGCCTTTCATGGGGCATCACTTCAGAAGAGTGAGAATTGAGTAGCATGTTACTGGTGGTTTTTCCCAAAATGATTTTCCATGTAAATCATTGTGCTATGTGTTGATCTTTCATATGTTATGCTTGCATGTTGATTTACAGTAACTTGCTAAGTAGGAATATTTAAGCTTGGATGCATGAACAATTTAATAGACTCACTTTACTTGATGAATAAGTTTTAATTGGACATTTGGACCTTGAATAACTAATTCACCCCCACCCCAAGTTATGATTATGTTTGACAATTAGGCATATGTGTTTGTATTTAGTTTCACAACTGCACTAGATCCATCTAATCCACCAGTTCAAAGTTGCTAGGCTTCTCAAATAGGTTCAAGGAGTTCTTCATGTTAGGAAGAATGTTGGGGGAGCTAACCACATTTTGGTTGGGTGGAAAAAGTGTTTGAGTCATGCACTCTTGTCTCAAGTATAGTAGATGGATATTATTTGGTAGCTAAGGAGATAGGGACATGCAGATAGACAGATATATGATGACATATTTGTTTCATGTATTATGATTCGACCTTATGGTCTTGTAATGATTAATTTACTCTAGATCTATGTTGTACTTGATCTTTAACATGATGGTCAACATCCATATTTTCTATTTGATATATAGCATACTTGATCTCATGTATGATGTATTCTCATGATGTAATGGAGCTTGACATGTAGGTCAACCTCCTCAATGTAAATGAACATATTTTATTCTAGTGATGTAATGACATAATGTACTCAACAATTTGATCGAGATTTTGTTTTTAAATAAATTGTGGTTCATTTCTTAATTCGACTAGTTGGTTAGATTTGTGTGTATTTTCCTTTTGTTCGATATGGAAAATATTGTTGACAAGACTATGTATTTTTTACATTAACTTTGTAGTTTGACTATTTTCTTTTGACACATTTTTGCATGTCTAAGGAAAATGTAGTCTTTACACAATATTCAAATATCTGAACTTGTCTCTATTTTCAAATATTTGAGCTTGTTACTATTTTCAAATATATGAACTTGATCAATAGATGGTGGAGCAATATTAGAAATTTTGAAAAGCTAGAGGAGAAATACATTTAACTCTTAAAAACATTAAATTGGCTTTGCCTCACCAATGATTATAAGTTGTCATGTGTGACCTTTCTTTGAAAGTTCCAATCTAGATCTCATCAAGGATGATGACACAAACAAAAGAAATGAAATGAATGGTTTTGGTAATGGAAACTCAAAGTTTTTAATGTCATATTTTGTATTAATTTTGTACTTTTCTCCATTTTTCTATTTGAAGCATGGTAGAATAGTAATTTGGAGTTTAGATAAAGGAGCCAATAATGTAGTTATGGGTAGCTTTGCTAATTTTCTCCTCTTGTGGAGTCCATAAGATATGAATTTTGTGAACTTCCTTCACTGATTTTGTAGGATACAAGTGGTAGATTTTGTAAAGGATGTACATTTTTACTAATACCTAAATATATAGGGTGTGGTGTTTAAGATTGTTATTTTCTTCGTTATCTAATTAGAAATGATAACTCTCCTTTCATTATAGGTTGTTGCTTTATTTTTTTGTATAAACTTTATGTAAGCAGATGGAAACCCCTTAAACACCACCCAAAACATACTGCAACAATGGTTTTCATCAACAACAAAATAGCTTCTCAAAAGAAAAACTTCAAGCTCTCTATAAACTTCCTCTCAAACTCATGCCTACCATTCTCTTAAAAACTCTCACTCTAAAAATTTCCATACCCCCCTCAAAAAAAAATCACATTCCCAAAAATTTAGAAAAGAAGTGTTATGATTCCCTTAAGAAATAACACCTCCAAAGAACTAAATTGTCAACTAAATGCCATTACCCAACCACGGTGATATTTCCATAACCACTCATCTCCACTACTCTAGAAACCATGTATCTCCACTACTCTAGAAAACATGTAATACACACATTATGGAGAGCCTCAAATTTCAAAAAGGAAATATCTCCCATGTGGATACTCTCCAACAAATACCCATGGTAGAAATAAATGTTTCATGAGTGAAAAACATAAACATTTATAATTCCCATGTGTTCTTCTGCATTAATATTCTTGAATATATTTAATTAGTTTACATCTATTCTAACTTCTCCTTTATTTTTCATTTTTCATTTTTCTTACTCTTGTTAGTTCCTCCAAACATAGGTAACTAATGGAATGTTTAGTACCCACTTAAACTACATTTAGATTTAAATAGATTAATGAAGGTTTTAAACTTTTAGAAATCCAAACTGTTTTGTTTTAATCATAGTTTTAACTACATTTAAATTTAAATAGATCAATGAAAGTCTTAAACTTTTAGAAATCTAAAGTGTTTTATTTCAATCATATTTTTCTAACTTAAATAATAATATTTATCATGATTCTTATTGGCTAAAAGAGCAAAAGACAATGTAAAAAATAAAATTTGTTACCAAAATATGACAAATTATAAATGTTGTTGTCATGTCTGACGGTAGGTTGCTATTACTATATTAAATTCACTGCAAACATTAAATTGGACTGTTATGGACAATATTATAAGTGAGTGTGAGTGACAGCGGGTTGCTAAGTTAAAAGCAGGCAACTATGAAGCTCACGCTAGCTAAATATTCCACCTACAAGAATTTCAATGCACAGGCAGAGCAAGGAAGGAAGGAATTTGAGAGTGGGGAGTTGAGGGGCACCGATGCATAGATAGAGGTTGAGGATGAATTCACTAAAGTTAAGGCACAAGATGTCTCAGCTACCAATGGGAAATATAAATTAGTTAAGGAAAATAGGGGATTCTATGTTGTTTATCTAATAAAGTTAGTAGTTTTATTGTTTATGCTTTGATCATCCATCAAATGATTGTGTTCATTCCACCTTAGTACATTATATTTTCCTAGTAATGAATTTATGCTATATTTAATATTTATAACTAATTTTTGAATAATATATAACTAATATTTGCCATATTTTCCATATATGGTGACATATTTGCATAATGCTGAGACATATTCATGAATTTTTACTATCTCTACTTCATATTTGGAAAATGAGCTTCCTAAAATACAAACAAAAAAATATTCATAATAGTTTTATGAGCTTCTTGTCAACACATGTTAGACAAGGTTAGGTTTAAGAATTTGCGTTTTGAGATAGCTCCATTAGTTGCTATTTTTAATAAATAATATTTTCTTTGATTTATTATGTTCAGACTTTTCTTTTTTTAATTGTATTAAATTAGATGAAATTTCATTTTCCTTAATAAATATACAAGCCATAATATCAATGCAATTAATGTCACCGTACTCTTATAGGTTGATTTTGGTAGATGATTATTAAAAAATAATTTAAAATATTTTTAAAAGAATCTAAACTTTTTATATGGTTAAATTTTATTAAAGAAGAAATATTTATATTTATTTTACATTATTCTTGATCAGTGCAATAATAAAAATCTTTTAATACTATATATATAATTGATTACTTTATTAATAATTATAAAATAATATAGAATAACCATATTGAATAAAACTTTTTATAATTTTTTATATTTAATTTAATTACATACATATATACATACATATATACATATATATATATATATACAAATATATATATATATATATATATATATATATATATATACATATACATATATATATATATATATGTATATGTATATATATATATATATATGTATATGTGTATATGTATATGTATATGTATATGTATATGTATATGTATATATGTATATGTATATGTATATGTGTATACATATACATATATACATATACATATACATATACATATACATATACACATATACATATATATATACATATATACATATATATATATACATATACATATATACATATACATATACATATATATACACATATACATACATATATATATACACATATACATATATATATACACACATATATATACATATATATATACACATATATACATATATATACATATATATATATATATATATATATATATGATAGTTTAGTCAATAAAATGTACCTAGTGGGATTGTAGTTCAATTGGTTAGAGAATCATCCTATCAAGATGGAAGTTGCGGGTTTGAGACCCATCAGTCCCAATTCAATAAATTGAACAATTGTTTGAGTTATATATATATATATATATATATATGACAGTTTAGTCAATAAAATATACCTAGTGGGATTGTAGTTCAATTGGTTAGAGTATCATCCTGTCAAGATGGAAGTTGCGGGTTTGAGCCCCATCAGTCCCAATTCAATAAATTGAACAATTGTTTGAGCAATTCCTACCCCAAACAAGAGAAAAAAAGGAAAATAGAGTAGACTAGAATAGATTTGACATCTTTTTTTACACATTTTGTGTGTGGATTCATTGAATTATTAGATCCACAATCTTTTTTTCCTTGAGAAATAAAAAAAGGCATAATAAGATAGATCTGTGTTAGGAAGAATATCGTGTATAGATTTACATTATACGTTCATCTCTCATTTTTTTTTTGCTCATCAATTTTTTACTAGACCCTTTTTGGTTTTTGACTATTTCTAGGATCATCAAAACCATCTATCTCTATATAGATAGATCTTGTTCTAATATATAATAGACATTAGCATAAAAAAAATATTTGATTGAGACAAATATTAATGAAAATTTTTTTGTAAAAAAAAAAGAGATACTCTGTGAGATCAAATCTCGAGTTATTTTAAAATGAAGTGAAAATCAATCATGGAAGTAAATAACCTTGCATTTATTTCTATTCTATTATTCATCGCAGTGCCCACTACTTTTCTAATCGTTATTTACATGCAAAAAAAGCCTTAAAGTGAACTAGCATGATTACTTAGAATCTAGAATTAGTCTAAATCGTAACTATAAAAAAGTAATAGCAGTCAGTAGACTTTTTTTGAGAAGTAGTTACAAAAAAAAATTTGTTTGTACCACTTATATATAGATTTTGGATAAGCAGATCTAAATTATAATTTATCTTGTGGGAACTAGACATAATTTCTTACATATCTCTAGAAAAATTGATGTAAATAAAAACATAGGTGTTATTTTGATTGGAATAATATTTTCAAAAATATTTATAATATGAATACGAATTGTTTACTATTCCATAGTAATATACAAAATTGGAAATCATAAAGGCAAAAAAATAATATGGAAAAGACAAAGCAATAATGCTCCATATGCTTTAAGAGATGTATAGTTAAAAATAGTATGGTTCACTATATAAAACACTACTTCATATTTTCTAAATATGGAGTAGAATTTTATTTCTAACATGATCAATTTGATATTATAAATCATCTTGTTGATAATTTAATTTAACAATAGATAAATAATTAATGATAGTAATGATTTAATCATTGTTTATTTGTTTTTAACAGATTAATTAAAAATAGAAGGATTATTCAAATTCTATTAAATTTCACTTCTACCCCATACTACAAGTGAAAGAGAAAAATTAAAAACTACCATTAGAGAAACCCAAGAGATAACGACTATATCCATACGAATCCCTCTCTTTATAAAAACTTTTTTTTTAAAGTTAAAAAAAATATCATTATTGATTCTTGATGATAATGGAACTATTCAAAATAGTGCAAAGTGGGAATCTTCTACCTTCCTATTCTGAAAGGATGAGTTGATAGCAGAGGCTTCTCAAAAAAAAAAATTTGTAACTAATTACTATAAACTACCTATCAAATCAGACATTAATGATAAAATTAAATTGAATATTGTATCCAAGAACAATCTTAATTCCATGGGGAATGGCGAGCGATAGTGGAAGCAGTGTGAAGGGAGCGGGCGGGAATAAAAATTTGAATTCTGTGAGATCTGTGCCAGGTCTAGGATCAGTGTCAGCTGGGGATTCTACAGGTCTAGATGGTGCTAACCATGTAGCTACGATGGAGGACCTAGGAGGAGGCAAGTTTTTGGAGGACTCAAGTGGAGGACCCAAGCCAATTAAAAAATGGTTGAGCCTATTTGGAGTATGACCTATAGGAAAATATTGCTTTCCACTAATTATAGATACGTCAGCAAAGGATAAAGGCAATTTTTCCATCCAAATCCCTGACCAGATCATTGATAAAAACATTTCAAGCATGTATACTACTCTAGTTGGGAGGTTTATTGGGGCTAGACTCAATATTGATGATGTAAGGAATTTTGTGCATAAGAAATGGAGCCTAAAAGGCCAAGTGGATGTCTCTGTGATGGCTAAAGGGTGTCTCTCTTTTTGCTTTTCTTGTGATGAGGATAAATGAGAAATTCTTTGCAATAGTCCTTAGGTGATGGGAAGGCATACCTTAGTTCTCTAGAAATGGTCTCCTAATCTTTATGCTATGGATGACTCTACTATTCAAGCCCTAGTATGGGTTCGTTTACATGGCCTCCACCTCGAGTTTTGGGTGGAAGATGTTTTTTAGGGTATAGCCAATACCTTTGGTGAGCTCCTTTCATTAGATCAAATGATGGTATCTTGAAAAAGGATGAATTATGCCAGATTCTATGTTGGAGTTAAGCAAGGAGTGGATATGCTTGATTTTATCTCTTTAAAATCTAAGCTGGGCATTTGGGATCAGCGCATTGAATATGAGTCGTTCCCCTTTGTTTGCTTTCAGTATAAGAAAGTGAGGCATTGGGCCAAAAATTGTCCTTCTCTAAGAGAAAAGCCCAAAAAGGGTAAAAAAGTGTGGCAGAGGAAGGTTGTGCATAGGGATGTTGGATCTTCAATGGGTAGAGGGGGGATTCCAGATGGGAACACTACCTCAAAGGATCAGATCAAGGATGCAGGGACTGCTAAGACTAATGGAGTTTTAGTCAAGACTAATGGAGGGGCTAATGGAGTGGTTATAGGTGAGGGGGGTGTGCAGTAGGGATCTCCCCTTCATAAGAAACAAAATAGTTCTTATGATAAGGGGCCTAGTCTTCCTAGGAAAGATTCAACTGAGGTTTTGGAGAAAAGTGTAGAGATTCATGCTCAGATTAGGACGCAAATTCCTAATAAATATGGATTGAAGAAAACCCTTGCTAATAAGAATGCTAGTCCTAAGGATGCGAAGGAAGGTCTTTTTAAGCAGACTACTTTGGAAGTTATGGAGAATGACTTGGAGCTTATTGCTCAGGAATTGTTGGATGACTCTAATGGAGATAGTCTGAAGATGACCCTAGATAATAAGGATATTATCCCTAAGGGTGGTATGGTTCATGCTGAAGAGGGTACCCTATTGTTTTTGGCTCTTCCTTAAAGTCCTACTATCAAGGAATCGTCAAAGAAAGGAAACTTTGTTAGAGGAGAAGTTGAGGACTTGTTTTCTATATATCAAGATGAGGAAGATCAGTGGGATGAGGATGCCTCTATTGCTAAGTAGACTATGGTTAAAAAGAAAGCCAAAGGCAAAAATAAGGGTAGGAAAAAATACAGGGAGAAGGCACCTCCTAAGAACATGAAGAAAGGTCCCAAGCCAAAAGGGGACATCTTACAAAATAGATCAGAAGGTTCATTAGCTAAGTCTCTTGGGGCTACTTGTAAGAATGGGGACATTGGGTCTTCCCTTTCTCCGGTTGGTAGACCTTCTAACCAGCAAAATAGAACAACTAAGACCATCAAAAGCATTTTTGATTTTAGTCAAAGAACTATCTTGGAGGCAAAAAAAATTCATAAATTATGAAGATAATCTCGTGGAATATTTGTGGGTTAAATAACCCTCACAAACAGGACATTTTGAAGCATATGATCAGAGATAATAGGCTGGATATTTTGGTTATTCAATAAACTAAGATGCTTAAAGACAAGGTGGAAATTCTTCCAATGTTTAAGAGTAGAAAGATTACTAGTAATGATTTAGTGGGAGCTTCAGGTGGTTTGGAAATTTTTTGGTCCAATAGATGGATTCAAGGGGAGATTATTACTCAAAACTCTAATTTTATGAATATTAGATTCAATAATTCAAAAGATAATTTTAGTTGGACCCTCACTAATGTTTATGCTCCCAACTCCAGATGGGGAAGGAAGGCATTATGGTCTGAAATCTCTAATCAAATATAGTTTTTTGAGGACGAGAATTGGATTGTTATTGGAGACTTCAATACTTCGATAAAAAAAATGAAAAATGGGCCGGAGGGGGCAAACACATCTTGATAATAGAATTGATTTAATGGAGTTTATTGATCAGCACATTCTTCATGATATTGATTTATATGGTATTGAGTATACCTAGACTAAAAGAAGGGCTGGTAAGGATCTTATTCAAGTTAGGTTGGATCATGCTCTCATTAGTAATGACTGGCTCCTTAGGTATAAATGTAACCTTAGTGCTCAAGTGAGGGTGGGATCTAATCATTACCCTTTTTTTGGTAGATGATAAGATTAATTTTCATAAAAACTTCCCATTTAAGTTTGAAAAAATGTGGACTCATCATCTGGATTTGGAGACTCTAATAAAGGAGTGGTGGGGTATTCAAGTTGAAGGTACAACAATGTTTAAAGTTGCTACAAAACTGAAGAATGTTAAGAAAAAGATTAAAATATGGAATAAAAATACTTTTGGTAATATCTTTGAGAAGAAGAAAAAGATCATGGAGGAACTTAAGGATATTCAAGATAGGATTCAAATGGAGGGTTATGAGACCTTTTCTAGGGAAGAGGAAAGTAGTAAATTGGATGAATTGCATGATGTCATTGCTAAAGAGGAAACATTTTGGAGGCAGCACTCTAGAAAGGTCTTTTTAAAGGAAGGTGATCATAATACTAAGTTCTTCCATGTGACAACTCTCAAGCATAGGATGGCCAACAGAATTTGCAGACTTATCACAGATAAGGGACCTACGGATAATGAAGAGATTATTTAAAGGGAGGTAGTGAGCTTCTTTAAATCTCTATTACAAGAATCCAATATAGATCTAGAGAAATAGAATTTTTTTCTTGAGTGCATCCCTTCCTATGTCTCTAAGGATTAGAATATGTCTCTCACTTCTATTCCTTCGAATGATGAGATTCTTTAGACCATTTTTTCCTTTGAAGGAGACAAAGCCCCTAGTCCTGATGGGTTCTTGCTCTTGTTCTTTCATAAGTACTGGCATATTTTTGGGGTGGATATCTACAATGGGGTGAAGGAATTCTTTGGGTCCAGGAATATCCTTAAAGCGCTGAATGGCACATTCCTTGCTCTTATTCCTAAAAAGCTTGGGGCTAATAGTATGGACTTGTTCAGACCCCTGAGTTTGTGTAACTCTTTTTATAAGGTCATTTCTAAGGTTCTTACTCTAAGGATTATGACTCTTTTGCCTCACATTATATCTAGATAGCAAAATAGGTTTGTTCTTGGTAGATAGATTGTGGATTCCATTATTACGGTGCACAAAAATATTCATTCTCTTTCGGTGTCAAAGAACGAAGGTTTTTAGCTAAAGCTTGATCTTTCTAAAGCCTATGATAGAGTGGAATGGCACTTTCTCCTTTGTCTCTTGGAAGCTTTTGGTTTTAGTAAGAGATTTTGGGATCTCATTTTTATGTTGGTGTCATCATCTTCTTTCTCGGTGCTCGTGAATGGTTCCCCCTCTTCTTTCTTCAAGGCTTCTAGGAGCCTTAGACAAGATGACCCTATTTCTCCTATTCTTTTTATTATTAATGCTGAATGTTTGGGAAGATTTGTTGATTGTATGGTTCTTAAAGGAGACTTTGTGGGCCTTAATCCTTCTTCCTCAACTTTAGTTTGTTCCCATCAACAATTCATTGATGATTCTATTGTTATGGGAGAAGCATCGAGGTGAAGAATGCTAGGAGTTTAAAGAAGGCTTTGGTGGATTATGGAAATGCTACTAGTCAAATTTTTAACTGGAATAAAAGTATGATTTACTTTATGAATGTCAGTATGGAAAGGCAATTGAAGATTAAAAAGATTATTGGCTATGATATTGGTTCCTTACCTAGTTCTTATCTGGGACTTCCTTTGGGATTATCTCCTCCTAACAGTTTTTGGAACTCTTTGATTGACAAAATTCATTTGAAACTTGAGGGTTGGAAAGGATCCCTACTCAACCAAGTAGGTAAGGTTGTTTTTCTAAAATCTATCTTGCAATGTGTCCAGCTATATGCTTTGAGACTTTTCAAAATTCCAAGAAAATATGTTCTTGCTATTGAAAAGATCTAGAAAACTTTCTTATGGATGGATATGGAGAACAAAAAAAGACTTACTCTCATTGCTTGGCAAAATCTTTGTATGCCTTATAAGAAGTGAGGTCTTGGGTTATGAAGGGTTACCTCCATGAATGATTTCTTAATGGAAAAACTATTATGGAGATGGCACAAAGAAGATGGGGAATGGAAGAATATTTGGAATGATAAATACAACTTTGATAACTCTAACTTTAACCATTTCCTAAATAGTAATGTGGAACAAGCGGGATCAATGATTTGGAAAAATTCTTAGAAGCTTAGAAATATTATTCAAAAAGGGATAAAATGGAAGGTTGGAAATGGTAGGAGAGTTCTTTTTTGGGAAAATGTATGGATTTTGGATCACCCCTTGAGTGATGACCCAAGATGGAACAGGTATATGGAGCTTTGTAAGACCTAGATTGGATCTCTTGTGGTAGACTACAGGATAGACAATGAATGGGTGGATTTCTATAGATTAGATCCCAATTTGGTAGAACTAAGAAAATTCTTGAATATGTTTTTCCTAAACCAAAAGGAGGATGAGCTGATATCGAGAAATGAACCTAGTGGTTTTTTTTTCAGTCACTTCAGCCTATGTTGATTCTTTTGATAACCATGAAGAACCATGTAGGGCCAAGGCATGGATGAAGGGTATGACACCAAAAGTCAAAATTTTCTTTTGGATCCTTTTGTAGAATAAAGTGCTTACTCCGGATAATCTTAAAAAAAGAGGGATTATTATTATTAATAAATGTGTTCTATGCAAGAATTATGGGGAATTAGTTGATCATATCATCTTGCATTGTCCTTTTTCAATGAAGATTTGGGATAATATATTCAACTTATTGAATGTTGAATGGGTTTTCCCTTCCACTATTTAGTTGTTCTTTACTAGTTGGAAGGCTCCTTCAAAGAATACTCTAATTGGTAAATTGTGGGATTTTATTCTACCGTATGTTAGATGGGGTATTCGAAAGGAGCATAATGATAGAATCTTTAGAGATGTAGAATCCAGCCCGACTCAAGTTTTCCACAAGATAAAGACTCTTTTGATAGAGAATATTAAAACTATGGCTTTAGAACATCAATTTTGTAATGAATGGGAAACTAGTGTCAATTAGAACTTGAAGAGTGTGACTATGGGTGATCAAATACCTAATCCTAGAGAACACGCTAGATGGGATTGCCCTCCTAACAATTGGTATAAGATAAACTTTGACACAGCTTCGAAAGGAAACCTAGGCAAAGCAGGGTGTGGTATTGTGATTAGAAATTCCAACGAAGATAATATGGGAAGTTTGGCTATACCAATTGGGCACCAAACCAATCATGTTGCTAAAACCTCAGCAGCTCTCCATGGTCTTCTTTATGGAAAAAAATTGAACATGGATAAAATTTGGTTAGAAGGGGACTCACTCAATATTATTAATTGTCTTAGTAAAAAAACTATACCTTCATGGACAATTAGTAATATAATTTATGATGCTATTCAAATTATTAATTCATTTGAAATTTTTGTTATTTCCCATAATTTTAGAGAGGCTAATGGGATGGCTGACTGGGCAATGAATGTGGCATGTAGAAATGATCGATCTATCATTTGGGAAAATCATGACCCCTTACCACTAGAGGCTCAACTTCTCTTTCATAATGATAAATGGAGGTCATTACAAAAGGTTTTTTAATTATGACTGTGTCAGTATGAGGGTATAATGCAAAGTTATGTGGTCACGAGTTTTGTGTTTTAATTCCCAATGATTCTTGTAAAGTTTTGCATAGATTTTGGGTTTATCTTGCCATTGTGTTTGCTATTATATGTGATTTTTCCTTCATTTGGGAGTTGCAGAGGAAGAAAATTAAGAGTTTAAGTGCTTGGAAAATGGGAGGAAAGAGGAAACATTTTGAACCAGTGAGTTGCATGGAGTGGATCAAGAAGGAGGAGGTGTGGGAAATTTTGAGAAGGGGTAACTTCACTGGGTTTATGGAGAGGCTGAATGGGAGCAATCATGCCATCACGTAATAGTTTATTAAAACTTGGAAAGAGGGCTCAATCATGGTGGGCAATCAATGCATGGAGGTTTCAGAGAGGTGATTGTTGAGGCTACAGGATTGGACCTTGACGGTCTCAATTTTTATAGGGAGCAAAAATTATCAGATAGAATTTTTGATGAGTTTGTGGATTCAGAGCTTAAGAAGAGCCATCTAGTTAAAATTGATAAGTCTTACATCAACCCAGCCTCAATCTCTCATCCTTGGTAGTTCATAATGTTTGTTATTATGGATTATTTAACTTTGGATGGGAGATTCACAAAATCTTATGGTTATCACTTCATGTTGGCCAACCACTTTAGGCACAGTGTCAAAATTAATTTCCCTTTCTATTTGAAATAGTCCCTTAGTATCTCTATTCAAGCTTTACAAAAAGACCCAAATGGTAAACGTGTATGCCATTAGGGTCTCATGGTGCTTATTATGAATGTTTTAAAGTCTAAAAGAATTGTGATGAATAGAGGCTTCATTAAGGATGCAGATTATGAAACGGAAGGGAAATTGCAGGAGAAGGGTTATGCCTCTGAAACCCAGGATGAAGCTGAAGGAGGTGAGGTTAATATGAACAAGGGCACTGGGAATAGATCTAAGAAGAAAAGAAGAGTAACAAGACACTCTAATTCTGAGAAGGAGAGTGATTTTGTGAAGGATTTGGTGAGGGATTATAAGAAGAAATATGAGATTAATGGTAAGAGGGTTAAGGAAAGTTCAGGGATGAGGGATTCTTCCCCATTAGATGATGAGACCCTTGCTCGATGACTGGAGAAGAAAAGATATCCTTCAAGATGCCTTGAGAAGGATTTAGGAGATAAAGGGGAGTCAGGTGATGAGGATTCTCTGGAGCAGGGGATACATGAGGATTATGATGACAAGTATGAAGCTACTCCTAGGTCTGTGAAAAGGTTGCATGGTAACTTGGGAGCTATTCAAAAAGAAATTGGGATAACGAAAATTCAAATGCAGACACTTGGTAGGGACATGCAAGACTTAAGGAAGGAAGTTGTGCATACAAATAGAATTGCACATGGTGATCATACTCTCGGCCAACATATTGACAGTCTAATGGAGGTGGTTGGGAGTTCTGAAGATGTCAAAAACTTAATGTAGAAGATCTCGCAATTGGAGGCCAAGAATAGCACTATTGATAGAGACTTCAATGTCAACCAGGGCAAGCTCACCATGACAGAAGCCAAGATGAGTAACCTTGAGAAACTTATAAAACAAATGGCTGATAATGTGCGTACTTTTCTAAAGAAACTAGAAATGGGAAAAGGCTAGGATTCCCTTCAGGCAGCTGGTAACCAAGGTCCCAGCAAATGCACTAGGGCTCGCTCAAAGAATATTGAAGACATGGGCAAGAAGGATGAGGTGAAGGTAGTGGTGAAGAACACGCAGATCCTAGAAAATCAGGCACTAGACCTAATCAAGGTTACCTAACTAGTTTTTTTCTATCTTTTATGTTATCTTTTTGTTGTTTTTGAGCTATCTCTTTGTTGTTTCTTTCAAAAGTTCTTTCTGTAACATTTGTTGTGTTCTTTTTGGAGGTCTATGTCATGTTTGCTTCTAATTGCTCTATATATTTCTAGAATGACTTGATGTAAAAAGGTTTCAAGTCCTTAAAACCTATTTTTACTTAATCAAAACGATAAAATTAAATTTTATTTTTTGTATTAGCAATAGCACTTGAAGCTACACAAGTTGTCTCCAAAAGACATGGATACAAATAGAGACTTTTGTATTTGTTTAGACCACCAAGGTGACACCCAAATTTGAATTGGGGATAGAGGATTTCTTGTCCCCTACCTTACCACTTGGCTATGTCGCCATCCCCATATCTAGATTATCCTAAGGGAAAAAGATATTTTGATTTATTTATTAGAGATGATATGTAAGCTATTTCACATATTCTTGTTTATCACTTGGATATGCCATATAACTAATTTATAGTCCCTAGGTCTAATAGGGGATTTAGACTTTTCCAATAGGAAAAAGAGGGATTGGTTTTCAATTATCTTATTGAAATGGAACCTACAACCTATTAATATCGGTTAGGAATTTAAGTTCCTTCCTTTAGTATAGAATAGGAATTTAGAGTACCCAATTAGTATACTAAATCCACTTTTGTCTATCAATAACTAGAGAATTTAAAACTACAAAAATATTTACATCATATATCATTTTTTAATAATAAAAGAAAATAGCTTCTTCTTTTTTTAGTGAACAAAACATGTCAATTTTTTGTCAATTTTATTTGTCTAGATTAATGGGGAATACAATATTGAAAGATAAAATTTACTATAGAAATATAGGATAGCAAACATTCAATGCGATTAGAAGAAAATAAAGGAGTATTTACAATTCCCCAATTTGGTAAAATCCAACTTGAAGGATTTTTTTCATTTTATCAATCAAGGATTAATAGAAGAAATCAATAACTTTTCAAAAATTGAAAGCTCAAATAAAAAGATAAAAATGATTCTTTTTGGTTCTGAATATAAACTAACAAAACCTTTCATTAAAGAGAGAGAGATGTTGTATATATGTCTCTTACATATAACTGTCAGTTATATGTACCAGCAAGATTGATTAAGAAAACTTGTGAAATACAGGACCGGATTTTATATCTAGGAGATATTCCTTTGATGAATTCTAATTTAACTTTTGTAATAACTAGGTTTTTTACAAGAGAGAATTACTTCTATGAAAAAAGGATCTATAACCTCCATTCAATTAGTTTATGTACTTGCAGATGACTTGATTGATCTCACTCCTGCTACAACATTTACATATTTAGATGCTACTACTGTACTATCGAGAGGATTAGTTGCCAAGGGCATCTATCCAATGGTGGATCTGCTAGATTCCACACCAACTATGCTCCAACCTTAATTTGTAGGCAAAGAACATTATGAAACTATGCAAGGAGTTAAAGAAAATTTGCAACTTTATAAGGAACTTCAAGATATTATAGCTATTCTTGGATTAGAAAAATTATCAGAAGATGATCATTTAATCATGGCAAGAGTAAGAAAAATTGAACAGTTTTTTTCATAACCTTTTTTGTATCAGAGATATTTACTAATTCCCCCAATAAATATGTGTCTAATAGATATGATTAGAGGTTTTCAAATGATCCTTTCTAGAGAATTAGATGGTCTACCCAAACAATATTTTTATTTGGTAGGTAATAATGATGAAGCTACCACAAAGGCTATAAACTTAAAAGAAATTTAAAGAAAAAAATGAACCTAAATCTTCGTGTACTCACTCCCAATCGAGTTGTTTGGGATTCAAAAGTTCAAGAAATAATAATTACTACTAGTAGTGGTCAAATGGGTGTACCACCCAATCATATTGCAATTGTAATAGCTTTGGATATAGGAGTCATGAAAATATGTCTCAATGCCTAGTGGTCCACTATGGCTTTGATGGGTGGTTTTGCCAAAATAAAAAAAGATGAAATCACATTATTGGTAAATAATTTAGAAAGAGGTATTGATATAGATCTTCAAGAGGCTCAGGAAAGGTTTAGACTAGCAAAAGCTGAGTGAGCTGAAGGCAAGAGACAAGCAATCGAGGCTGATGTGGCTCTCAAAAGAGCTAGAACATAACTAGAGGTTGCTGATGCAATTTTATTAAGATAAAGAATTAATCTACAAAATTGTAAGTAAATAGATTCCAATCATAAGGAAGTCCTTAAGTGTCTGAGCCAATAACTAGGCACATTTCCACTTATGCCCATGATGTCTACTATTGCAATTTTTTTAAAATTGTATTCTTCACCTAAAGTGAAGAAATCTATCACATTTCACTATTAATAATAGAATAAATTAGAATTGCCAAAAGATCCTCAAGTCAAACTAAGAAATTGGGTTGCATCACACATACAAAACATGATACAATATAACTTGAATGAAAGAAAAAAAAAAACCTTTTTGACAATAGAGGCTAAAAAATGAGTATTTTGTACCAAAAAAAATTGTAATTCAATACAAAAGGGATTCTTTATGTTCAACACCCAGGTCAAGAAGACCTTGTTCTTGTAAGAGTTATTAACCAATAAATCATAGGGAGGGATTTATTTATGTCACCAAAAATAGAGACTAAAGCAAATGTCAAATTCAAAGTGGGTGTTAATGATTACAAATTAACTTATTATACTCTGGAATATTAGAACAAAGACACCGATATCTTGGTAGCATTCTGAGTCACTCTTCAACCTGGAGTGCCCCCCCGAAGAAGTAGGAGCAATGGTAGCTGTTGAATCTTCCACTAGTACGTGGACCACTATTTGGATCAATGGTCTTACTATTCTTGATCATTAAAAGGGGTGATGTTATGATATTGAATCTATTCTTGGAGAAGAAACTCAATTTATTGCCTATGTAGCTTACCCTTTAGACCTTTTTGAAGAAGGCTATGTGACTAACCTATTTACTTCTATTGTAGGTAATGTATTTGGAGTCAAATCTTTATGGGCTCTGCGTCTAGAAGATTTATGAATTCCTCCTACTTATTCAAAAACTTTTCAATGCTCACCACATGGTATTTAAGTAGAAAGAGATAAATTAAACAAATATGGTCATCCTTTATTGGGATGTACTATCAAACCAAAATTGGGTCTATCTGCCAAGAATTATGGTAGAACGATTTATGAATATCTCTGTGGTGGATGTGATTTTACCAAGGATGATGAAAACATGAATTCCTAGCCATTTATGCACTAGAGAGATCATTTTTTCTTTTGTGCAGAAGGAATTTATAAAGATTGGGCTAAGATGGGTGAGATTAAGGGACATTACCTAAATGTGATTGTAGGTACATGTAAAGAAATGATGAAAAGATTAGTATTTACCAAAGAATTGGGAGTTCCTATAGTCATGCATGACTATCTGACTGGAGGTTTTACGACAAATACTTTGTTGGCTCATTATTGCCAAGATAACGGCCTACTTTTTCATATTCACTATGCAATGCATGTAGTTATTGATAGACAAAGAAATCATGGTATGCACTTCTTTGTACTAGTTAAAGCACTATGTATGTCTAGTGGAGATCATACTCATGTTGGAACTATAGTAGGTAAACTTGAAGGAGAACAAGAAGTCACTTTGGGTTTTTTTGATCTATTATGTGATGATTTTATTGAAAAAGACCAAAGTTGTGGTATTTATTTCACACAAGATTGGGTCTCTATGTCAGGTGTTATGCCTGTAGCTTCTAGAGGTATTCAAATTTTTCATATGCCTGCTCTAACCAAGAACTTTGGAGATGATTCTGTATTACAATTTAGTGGAGGGACTTTGGGGCACCCTTGGGGAAATGCACCTAGTGTAGTGGCTAATTGGGTCACTTAAAAAGCTTGTGTACAAGCTCGTAATGAAGGACATGATCTTGTGCATAAATGTAATGAAGTGATATGTGAAGTTGTTAAATGGAGTATTGAACTAGTTGCCACTTGTGAAGTATGGAAGGAAATCAAATTTGAATTTTATATGATTTATCACTTGTAATCGAGAGACTTTCATCTATTTGGTCCCTTGATTGAAGCGAACTCGGCCCACTCTTTCATTTTGAGATTGAGCTTAATACTGAATGGATGGGAATAGAATGATTCAGCTAGAGGAAAGGTATTTTTCTAATATCTAATATTCTAGATTACTTGATGGGGTTAGTGGATCAAGAGATCTAGGCCTAGGGGGGACAAGGGTCTACAATCTATTCTAGCTCGCACCCAAGCTGATCTGAAGTACGATGGTTTGTATTTGTGTCTATTAAAAGTTAAGTTGTACATGTAACAATATATGTAGAAAACATATGAGAAGATGTGTGAAGAAAACAAAGATTCTAAGAAAATGTGTGAAGAAGACAAAGATTCTGAAAAAATGTGCGAAGAAGACAAAGATTCTGAGAAAATATGTGAAGAAGACAAAGATTCTAAAAAATGTGTGAAGAAGACAAAGATTCTGAACATATCGACGAAACAAAACCTATAGAAAACAAATTGAATTTAGAACATTTTAAACATTTGTGGTTTTTGTGCGAGAATTGTGAGATCATTATATATTTAAAAAAATTAGAACAAAAAGGTGTTTGTGAGGAATGTGGAGCAACGCTACAGATGACTAGTTCAGAGTGAATTGAATTATTAATTGATAATGGCACTTGGTGTCCTATGGACATGAATTTTTCTAGTACAAATGTTTTAGAAAAATAGAATACGACGTTTGGCATCAAAATAGTTCAAAGGATCTCAACTTTATTGTACAAAATAATTATGACAAATATTTTGACTTTGAATTTTTTCATGAAGAAAAAATGAGTTGAAAACATTAGTAGGATACAATATTACTCTTGTTAATATCATTAAGGTTGTATTAGGAAAAAAAATCATAAAATATCTGAGTTTAGAAAAAAAGGAAACTATTAAGATAATACAAAATATTATTGATACAAGTTTGAAGACAGTTCAAGTTGTCCTTTTTGAAATACATAAAAAAATAACAGATGAATTAAAGCGATTTGCACTGTTATCTATTTTTTCATCTATTTTAGATGATAAATATTTGAAAGATGATGAACAAATTATGTGGTTCATTTGTATTTTAAATATAGTTACATCATTTGAAAATGATGAACTTGTATTTCTATTGTCAATAGACGTTGTGCATGATTTTATAGATGTAGCATTCAATCAAATTGATCAAAGTATAAATTCTTTTTTGCTATACTAGAAAATTCTATTCAACTTGTACAATCTTTAATGGATTTTCTTGAATTGAAAATTTTCATAAATTTGACCTTCCTAATTAAATTAATTAAACAATTAGCCAATTTAAAAGAACAATTACTATCACAAGATAAGTTCTTGAAAGTAGTGGCGGTAAACTTAGTGAAAATAGAACTTGATTTTTTGTAAGAAAAAAGAAAAGTAAGGAAAATGAAAAAAAATGTTTCCTTTTTATCTAGGAAATAATCCAGAGACATTACTTTTTATGGCTGTGAAAACATATGGTGATATGTTTGATGGAAAGATATCTGGTTTTGAAAAAATTTAATTATTGGTTTAAATTTTATTGTTGTGGTTTACTTAAAGGAGAATAATTCTATAGGTTTGGTTCTGATATTCTAGTAGAATATGTTAAAAAACAAGATCACTATGAGTGTGATAATAGCATTGATCATATCATACATGATGATCCACTATATCGACAAATAGAAAATATATACCTCCATTACAAGAAAAATGAAAAAAATTGTGACAATAATTTATTGTTGTGTACTAAAGATATTGTGATTGATATATTATTTCTATATTTACTAGAGATAATGAAAAAAAATCCTACATTAGCACTAGATAGAAAAGAAAAATTTTGTAAGAAAAATGAAGAAACTGATATAGAAGATATTGAAGATTCTAAGGATATTGAAGAAGAATATCCTTTAACTTATTCTTCTTTAACTAAAGAAGAAAAAAAGTATGTTGATGCTGGTGTAAAACTAATTAAGAGTACACTTAATCTAGGAAAGGACGAATTTATAGAAATAGAAGAACAATGTTATGACAATTATAACACTTCCTATCAAAAAGAAATATGTTTACCCAACATTATTCAAATAGGCATAGGTCAAATAAATGGTCTTCTTGTTGCACTCAGAGTTATGGATTTTCAGTTCATGGAAGGTAGTATGGGATCGGTAGTGGGTGAGAAAATAACCCATTTAATATAGTATGCTACTGAGCATCTTCTTGCATTAATTCTCGTATGTGCTTCTGGTAGAGCTCGTATTCAAGAAGGAAGTTTTAGCTTAATGCAAATCAATAAGATAGTTGTTTTGTTGCATGTACATCAAAAGGAAAAATAAATTTCCATATATTTCAATTCTTACATCTTTGACAATTGGCAGGGTCACTGCTAGCTTTGGTATGTTAGCTAATGTCACCATTGTCGAGCCAAATGCATACATTGCATTTGCGGGTAAAAGAGTTATTGAACAAACAATAAACCAAATAGTAGATGATGAAGATCAAATATCTGATTCTTTATTTAATTTTGGAATTTTTGATAGCATGTTTCCACAAACTCTTTTTAAAAATGTTCTAAGAAAAATAATTGAATTATACATGTTGAGTGATTAAAAGGTCTAAATAATTTTTGAATTTGAAACTTAAATAGGAATTAAATTAATAAGTGGTCTAGTTATGAATTTTCCATATTCTATTGACATACAATATAATTGTAAATTATAATTATATCTTAATGATACATAATTTCTAATTCTATTATATGATGCCAATGATAGATAATTTGTAAATCTATAAGATTTCATCCACGAAGAAGGGAGCTATAAAGATCGTAAAAAAAAAGGTTATGAGCACTCTATCGATGAATTTATTTTTTATATCTTACGTATAAGATAAGATGACCAACTAAGAGTTTGCTTCTTTTTATTTCTTTTTGTGTTTTTTTCTTTTTTTTAATTGATAAAAGAAAAGTCAATATAAACAATTCTTATTCTATTCTTATTTCTAATAATCTATTTATTAATAATTAGGCAAAAGGAGGTAATGAGAAGTGGGTAAATTTATGGTCTTTTTAGTGGTTTACCTTGTCATCGGAAATTTTTTCCCTTAGATGAGTAATGAATTGAATTTCAAGTTGGGATGGGTTGAGTTAGAGTATAACGAAGCTAATGTTTTTGCCAGGTCAGGTAGAAAAATGTACCCTTAGGTGAGTAATGAATTGAATTTCAGGTTGGGATGGGTTGAATTGAATATAAGGAAGGCTAATGTTTTGGCCTTCCTTCAAGTCCAGATCAAGTATATTTCTATAAAATAAAAAACATGTAAATTGAACAATATTTATTCATATTAATAATGACATAGAGATCATTGAAATATAACCTTTCCTCTCTGATAGAGGATATTAATGAGTTGACTTAATAAGAATAGATGTAGAATTATACTATCTGCTTAAGGACTATAAATTGTCCTAGTTAAAGTTATATCAAGATGATATAAGGTACCAAAATAACTCATTTAAATTCAAACCACTAAGCCTTGTTATACGAAAGAAAATAATAGACATTTGTTACTTACAGCTAGTAAGGAATCAATTAGAGGAATTGGATTCTACAATGATGGATGATTTTATTTATAAGGAAGAAGACAAAGAATAATTTGAGAGAAAAAAAATATGTTACCATTTTTAATAATGTTTATCGATTTTGTTTTTTCTTCTCAATAGAACTTGGTTCAGTCACAATATCTTAAAAACATAATTTTCTATGCAGCTAGAGTGTCATTTATAACTATAGTTTAATTCTATTTGTTGAACTATAATAAAGGTGGATATAGGCATTTGTATTTTATTTGTAAATGATAGCAAAGGAGAAATATTTATTTATGAAGTTCAATGTCTATATTTTTTACTTACAGAGAAAAGTGTTAATCTATTTGAGAAAAATCAATATATTTTAAATGTCAATTCAGGATCAAATAAAACAAAGATTAGAAATTGGATTGAACTTTTCTTCAACATTAAAGTAATAGGAGTCAATAGTTATTGACCTTCGCAAAAGAAAGAAAAAAGAGGAAATAGAAAACAAATAATGAAACATAGAATGCATTATAAACGTATTATTATTATACTAAAACTAGGTGATTCCATTCCATGTTTTCCTTCAAAATGAAACTTATTGGAATTGTCAAACATGAACACCTGTTCATACAGGACTTTGATTCTAGGCACACATGATAAATCTCTATCAAATTTTGATGAAAAAGTCCAATCTCATCTACAAAAGAAATTGACTTCTGGCTAGCATCATTGTGAGAAAGGTCATAATAATAGTGGAATTATTACCATACATCATAGAGGAGGAGGTCACAAGTGTATGTATGATCAAATTGATTTTCACGGAGTCAAAAAAATATACTGGAAAAAATTGTAACAATAGAGAATGACCCTAATAGAAGTGCATATATCTGTCTTGTGCACTATAGAATTGGTAAAAAGATATATATTTTGCATCCAAGAGGGATTATGATTGGAGATACTATTATTTCCAATGCAAGAGCCCCCATATCAATGGGAAGTGCCCTACCTTTGAGTATGGTTTGAATTATTAATTGTACATAATTGAAAATAACTGATTGGATTTACAACAAAATCTTAAAATCTATCACTGACCCAACTAAAATATTTTGATGGGATCAATCCCAAAGGGAAACTAAGAATTAAGAATAGTAGGTAATTGAGTTCAATGGTTTCTAAATTAATTATTGACTCTAGAGATATGATAATATGGAGAAGACTTAATTGTCTAAAGAAAAAACAACTAAGGTAAAGGAACCCTTGTTCTAAAGAAAAAAACAAGTAACTCACATTTGATTTGATGGTCGAAGGAAAATTTGAAGCTGAATAGTGACAAATAGTTTTTTTATCAAAAAAATTGATATCTCAAATGCCTCCTACGTTATCCAAAAGATGCGAAAGCATTAACATAATTTAATAAAGTCATTCATTTTGAATGCTACATGCAAAAATAACATAAGCTAGATGATGGAATAAAGAAACCTAGGATGTACAAAATAAGGACATAAGGAATTGAAAATATGCCATTCATCTTAAGCCTCTATATAAAATAGATTAATAATAATCATATTCTATTCACATCTAGAAATTTGTATACCCTGAGAGAGGCTTGTACATTTTGGGAAGATATTTTTACAAATTAAAGATCTACTTCAACCAATATACCTTTAGGCATGATTATACATAATGTCAAAGTATAAGTCAAAAAAGGTGGACAATTAGCTAGAGTAATTGGTGTTGTGGCAGAATTGATCACAAAAGAAGGTTGATTAACCACATTAAGATTACCATCTGGAGAGGTTCGTTTAATGTCTGAGAACTGCTCAGCAACAATTGGACAAGTAGGCAATGTTAAATGGAAAAATTGAACTTTAAGTAAAGTTGGATCAAAACATTGGCTAGGTAAATGTCCTTAAGTAAGAGGAATAGTTATGAATGTTGTAGATCATCCTCATGGGGGTGGTAAAGGAAGAGCTCAAATTGGCAGAAAAAAAACCCCTGACCCCTTGTGGCTATAGTGCACTTGGAAGAAAAAGTCAGAAGAGAAATAAATATAGCGATGTTTCAATTCTTCGTCAATGTAAATAGGAATAGTTGTAAATCCATTTTTATTTTCTATCAATAAAAAGAAAGGTAATTAATTAACCATTGCACATTCACTAAGAAAAAATACTTTTGTATATAATGATTTGTTAAATAAAATCGATAATCTAAACATGATTAAAGAGAAGAAGATAATAGTAACCTAGTCCTGTAGATCTGCCATTGTACCTGCAATGATTGGTCATACCATTGTTGTTCATAATGGAAAGGTACATTTATCCATTTTTATAAAAAATGGTATGATAAACCACAAATTAGGAGGATTTGCACCTACTTCCATTTTCTAGGGACATGTGAAAAAGGATAAAAAATCAAAAAACAAAAAAAGAGAAAAGCAACAAAAATAATAATAAAATGCACACACAAAAAAGAGAGAGAGAAATGATACATAAAAAAGTCTCGTTGTAAATAGTATACATTAATTCATTATGGAGGGTGAAGATGAAATTGATATTTCAAAATAGGGATTGAGATTTAAATTCAACTATAAGAATACGATTTATAGCTAAACATGTACGTATGTCTTCTAATAAAGCACATAGAGTAGCTCATTTACTTCATAATTCTACCTATATATAGGCACTTGCAATACTGACTTTCATGGATTATAGAGCATGTGAGCCTATATTCAAAGTATTGGTTTCGGCAGCCAAAAATGCATGTTCATTTATGGGTATACATAAGTGCTATTTACTTGTCCTTGCAACTGAAGTGAATGAAGGTCCTACTTTAAAAATATTTTGACCTAGAGCTTGGGGTCATGGTTATCCAATATAGAAATCCACTTGTCATATAAATAGTACAATGAAACATTAAATAGAAAAAAAATATCAAAATAGATGATCCATTTATGCCTCAAATATACTACTACTTAAAGTACTAAAAAAAATATGTATGGGAAACAAAATAAATCCACTTGGTTTAGACTTGGTTTTACTCAAAACCATTATTCCCTTTGGTTTGAAGAAAGAGATTATTCTGAAGATCTACGAGAAGATGAGAGAATATATAATTGCATTGAAAATTATGTAAAACATATCAAAAGTTCTATCAATTCTAGTTATGGAGGAATTACACATATAGAGATTCTGAAATAGACTGAATTAATTTCTATAAATATATATATTGCATTTGTCGATTTTTTTTATTGAAAAAAATATGCCATGAAAAAAAGAAAAAATGAAGGAATTAAGAAAGGAAGTACAAAAAATGCTTGTACAAAGTATGCTTAATTCTGTAAATAGAGAACTTTTCATTTCTATAGAAAAGGTGGATACACCTTATAGAGAACCCAAAATTCTTGTGGAATATATTGCTCTACAACTAAAGGAGAGAGTTGAAATAAGAAAAATAATGAAAAACATTATTCAACTAGCTAAAAAGGCAACTGTCAAAGATGTTAAAATAAATATTAAAGTGCATCTTAACGAAATTGAGAGAGCCTAGAAAGAATCGGCTATATAAGGTAGAGTGCCCCTACAGACCCTTCGAGCTAAAATTGATTATTGTTATCATGTAGTTCAAACCATCTATGGAGTATTAGGGATAAAAATTTGGATCTTTGTTTAAGATGAGAAATATCTTTCTATAATCTAACCAATCATAAATCTTAAATTCTATAAGATCAAATAAAAATTATTAAATATTTTGGAGCAGTGCTATGCTTAGTGTGTGACTCATTGAGATCAAGTTTTTTCTTCTTTTCTAAAATGAATGATAGGGAACTCAAAATTAAAAAAAATTGTCTCTAGTATATTTTATTTGACTAAGATCCAATAAGCTAGTTATTTAAATATAGATAGTTCTATCAAAGAAATGAAAGATAGACCTCTTTTTCCATGATATGAAGAGATAAACCTATATCTCTCATAAAGAGAAAAAGTATCACTCATAGAGAGAAAAGAGTCTTTGGTAATGCAAGAAAATAAAAAGGGAAGGAGAAAAAGTAAAAATGAAATATTCTTCCTTATAGTATTGTATGGTTCATAAATCACCCTCAAAGAGCACTGTGATAAAGCATAAGAATTACCTTGATTATTTCTATTCAATTTATTAAAAAGAGCTTTGGATCAATGGAAACTAAGAATATTGATTCTTATAAAAAAATATAAATATGAACTCCATTGCAGAGGGTATACCTAAGTAGCCATTCAAAAGCTATGGGAACGATGGAACCTATGACTGTATAAGATCATATAGAAATCTTAATTATTCATTGGATAGGATGGCAAAATAAACCAATAAAGAATAAATTTCATTGGAGTCCAAAAGTAAACCCCAAATAACTTAGAGTTAATATTCGCCTGTAAGATACTTATTGGACATATAGAGGCATTTGTATCCTTATATTATATGAACAACTAATATGTGTAATGAATCAATATTGATTGATTTCTAGGACCTCACTATTTATGATCCCATAGATTCTTCACAAGGAGTCGAATGAGAAGAGACTTTCATATTCGATTCTGAAATAGAGATGGAATTCAAATAGTATTATATTATACAACCATCGACTACAACCCAAAAAGAAAAGAAAAAATTTCACCAACATAGGGAAAGAATCAAGGGAATATCTTCTCGGGGTAATCGCATTTGTTTTGGTAGATTTTCTCTTCAGGCATTGGAACTTGTTTGGATCACATCTAGGCAGACAAAAGCAGGACGATGAGAAATTACTCATTATGCCTGTCGCGACATTAAAATATGGATATATATATTTCCTAAAAACCCTATTAGAAAAAGACCTGTAGAAATACATATGGGTTCAGAGAAAGCTAAGGGATCTCCAAAATATTGGGTATCTGTCATCAAACTAGGTCAAATACTTTATGAAATAAGTGGAGTATCAGAGACTATGGCAAGAGTAGCTTTCAAATTGTTGCATATAAAATGCCTATACATAATAAATTTATTACTAGTTCTTGTAAATAATGTCGAGACAAAGAGATATTTCTAGCAAAAAAAGATCATTTATTTGATAAGAAATACCTTTTTTTCTATCAACGTAACAATTGGAGGAAAAATGATTCAGTCCTAAACTTACTTGAATGTAGCAAACAATAGTGGAGCCCAAAAATTAATGTGCATTCGAGTGCTAGAAGTAGGTAATCATAACACCACTAATATTGGCAATATTAACATTGCTATAATTAAAGAAGCAACACCTAATATGCTTGTAATGCCTCGCTCAAAGATCCTTGGAACAAGGATGAAATATAACAAGAATTTTATTTTTTTAACCAAGTGTAAGTGCACATGATAATGATGGGGACACAACCCAAGCACAAAATGGACACAACAGGAAAGGGAAAATTTTATTAACTGTAAAAATATACTAGTACACTTAGTGCAGAGGAAATAGACTCCAAAACATGCCCTATGGGCTTACAATAGCATAAATCTGGAGATAAATTTTTCTCCCAGTACCTTCTCTAAAACTCCACTCTGAACTGCCTTTTACAATGCTAGAAATATTCTTAAGTAGACCCCAGAGGGTTAAGGATTAGGAATACATTCTAGAAAGTGCTAGTTGGCATCCACCAACCAAATAGAAGGCTCCAGAAGTCACATTAGAAGTCGGCACAAAATTAGAAGAATCCAAAAATGGTAACTGAACTTCTAGGAGGCATAACTTTTAAACCGTAGCTCTGATTGATGAACCGTTTACATTTTTGGAAAGCTCTCGAAGTGCTCTATAGCCCTATGGACCAGCTATGCTCATCCCCCATTTTTTGGCCCTATTTGAGGCCATTTAATGCCCCTAACCTGACTTTGAAGCATTCTTAGGAGGTCTCCAAAAACTGAAAAACTGCAATAACTTTCAAATCGTGGGGCCTTTTGACCTGATTCTTTTTTTGGAATGCTCTAAATTATGATTACATTCATCTGGCCAATTTATACCCTCTAATTTACCAAAATTATGGCTCAATTAAATACTCCTATTTTTTTGGCATTTACACATATCCCAAGGTGTTCAAATACTCTAACCTAGAACATTGATAGTGGAACTGTGAGAGTTGGAACCTTTATTTGACCCAAATGGGTATCCAAAAATGAAAACACATGAAACAAAAACTAATTCTAAGTACATTTTTTTTGGGTGACACGGGATTGCCCTTATACCTCTAGATGCTCCTGCATCGGATAACAACCTACACAGATTAAAAAGATTGCAACAGAAGACTAAAAAACATCCAACACCAATAGATCTCCAAATGTCACCACTGACTAAAACATAAGAGATCAACCAAGCAGAAAGAAAAAAGTGGATTCCTGAAAATTGGCTAAGGTTAAAATCCTAAAGCCCTAAAATTTGGCTAAGTTTGAATTTCAGAAGCCTTGAAATTTCCTAGAATCTTTATCTTAGCTCATTGAGGTCTAGAGCCTATCTCAATTGAATTGTCACATATATTAAAATATATCTTAAGTATACATAAACTTATACTTAAATGATATATTTCAAACCCCTAGGAAATCAATTTTGAACAAGGAAGGTGTAAATCCAAAAAAGGGTGTCCAAAACCAATTTCTAAACTTTTCTCTGACAACCCAAGATAGCCCCTATTTTTCGTAAGAAGGCAAAGAATACTAGATTCTCCATGAAGAAGTTCCTTCTTGTGCAAAGAAGTGCATAATGTCACACAAAGAAGTGCATTCCAACAACATAAGATGATGTTGGGTTTCGTACGAGGAAGTGCAAAGCTGCGTGAAGAAACTCACCGTGTCACACAAAGACTTGCATTATTGCATGAGAAAGTGCAATCTTGCATGAGATCTTAAATTAGCACACAAACATGAAACACAATAGAAAGCTAAGGAAACCACAAAACAAATTTCTTCCACATCGGGGAGTACTGGATCCAAAATTTAAAGCAATAACACTTGACAAAAATAGAAGATGGAAAGCTAGAACCTAACCATCTAATCAACATCAAAGGAATAACAGAAAGAAACATTGTAGTATACTAAAATCAATATTGCATTTAAATATAAATAACAAACTAAGTATGTGGTTCCTCCCAACCATAATAGTGTCATTAGACCATCATGGGCCCTAGCCATCCCCTATGCATAACATTTCCAAGCTACTGATTGAATCGTCGGTACTATCATAACAGAATCATCACTACTAAACATGCTACAAAAACCAAAGGAAATCTAACATGCTAGTAGTAAAGCAAAAGATAATCCTACAAAGTAGGTAGCATCACCTACCACATGCTAGTCATCATAATAAGGAATGTGTTAAAACTAACATCATCTAAACATGATAAAAAAATCCCAATAAAAGCATACATCATAAGAAAGCATACTCCGTAAACTGAAGTACCAAGTGAACACCTCCAGCAATGGTTGCACTAGGATACAAGACTATCTTTGTACACCAGTCCCTAGTAGTGGTGTAGGTAGCCACACCTCCCAACCATGTGGCACCCGTAGGTCTACACCCACTGTGCTAATGGAGATAATGATCCAACCACAACCACACACAAAGAAAAAATCCATGGCTAACACACATGCCAAGTATTATGATGACTGAATTCAAGACATAGACAATGCATAAATATAGGTCCTTATTAGACATCTTAAAGGGATACTAAGTAGGGGATGACATCATAGAGAGTCACTTGGCATCCAAAAGCCTAAGCTTGGATCACATGTGGCAACACTCTCAAGGTCCTCCCTTGGAACCATCACACGAATGTGGAACTTTTCATTATCTTAAATTTTATTACCACCCAATGTTTTATTTAGTTATCACTTATATAAAGCTCCCTCTGCCAACCCATGGAACCATGATCATCGAGCTATGAGATAGAAGCCCCCTCCATATGCTACCCTACCCTACCCATTCTCATCCAATGATGAGTGCCCATAAGCATGCAAATTTCAAACCCAACCCTAATGATCACAACTTCCAGAAGTACCACAAAAGATCGGGCCTCATAGGTCAGCCAACAGATATACTAGTGTGCGGTGCACCACCATCACAAAGATCAACACAAGGACTGGATGAGAACCCAAACAGAAAGTCAATCAACTGAAAAATAAAATCGAGATGATAGATGCTACATGCATCCCAATGCAAAAAAAGATGCAAAAGTGGTCTGACGAATATCCAAATAGATCATCTAGGTCCACGAATCACATTGTGCCAATAAAACCCAAAAAAATAGGGTGGCATGCAAAATGACGTAAAAACCCCAAATTTTGGAAAAATTCTGAAATTAAAACCCATTTGGCCTTTAGGTGAAAAAACCTCAAAAAATCTAAAAATAACTGAAATTGGATATCGTATGCAAAAATGGCCAGCATAATGGCTCAAAAACCCAAACCCCTATTTAAAAAATAGGGAAAACATTCATTCCTAACCAACCGAGTAGAACCAACAAACAAAAATAGAGGAGAACACTAGTTCTCAACCTCCTAATATAATACTGCAAGATATAGAAGTTGAAACAGAGTGAAAATAATAAAAAGGAAGGCCCTACCTGTCAGCAAAAAGAGCAAAAATAGAAACCTATGCAATAAAATAAATACTCTGCCCAAACTACTGAAAATGATGGCAAAGCAAAAACTCCCTGAGCCTAATCCAATGAGACCAACCACACAAAGATCCCATGCTCATAGCTCCCAAAATGAACAAAAAAAGAATCCTTCAGAAGAGGATATCCCAATTTTCTCTCAAATTCTATTTCTAAAATGTGAGAAGTCAATAATAAAATCACTTTTCCAACACTTATTCACTTTTCAAGTGAATGGTTGATTATGGAAAATAGCCAGTTGGAGTAGCTAAACTCCAAAATGACCCAAATGAAAATAGGTTATTATCCGTAATGAAAATTCACCTAAGGCAAAGCTATTAGAAATTAAATTTGAAAAGATTTAAAACTTGAAAACCCAAAATCACAAAAAATCACTTAACACTTTCGCGACAAATTGAACCTCTAAATGCACAGACATGCTCAGTGGTCTAATCACATAATGCAGATGAGTTCATATTTACTAATCGTCGAAAGGTTTTAATTTAAACAACTAAAATAAGGGTACATCAACCATATAGGGACAACATTGGTAAAATATGAATAGTTGAATCACTAACTCCATAGGCCACTGTAAAGGATATAATTCCTACACACTAAAACACATGATCAAGTACAATTGCATATAATATAGTAGTGGAAGCAATTAAAAAATGAATTAACTAATTGATCCATTTACATCACTCACATTTGCAAA
This sequence comes from Cupressus sempervirens, assembly GCA_028749045.1. NCBI lineage: Eukaryota > Viridiplantae > Streptophyta > Pinopsida > Cupressales > Cupressaceae > Cupressus > Cupressus sempervirens. Next base: position 613,847,117 of record CM053786.1, on the reverse strand, counting down.
AAGTGTAAAATCCAAGAATGAAGTAAATAACCATAGCATAGAATCCATCTCATAACATAATCAACAAATATGTCCAATAAACGATATAACTAGATATCATCATAGATCTATTGTCATCTCAAAATAGCATCAACATGCAAATATGATAAACTGAACAGCATAGCAATAAAGCATCTATGGTACTGAATCAAAGTATAACATCTAACCCTCAGGTCATCTCAAAGTACAAAAATAATAAGAGTGACAAGTATCTCTCGAATCAAAATAAATAAGGTATAGATTGCAAAAACAAGAGGCACTACATCCTCCCCACTAGCATAGGCTTACTCCTGGAAGCCAGCAAAAAGGTAGGGGTACAATCCCCTCAGTCATGTAGCATCTTCCCAAGTCGTAGAGGTCTCATCGCTTGGGTCCCATTGGACCCTTACCTGCTCGATGTCCTAACCTTGTAAGGTCAACCTTCATTGCTATAGGATACGAATGGACTCCAAAGTAAGCTACCCGTTCGCTACCTGTAAAGCATCCCAATCAAAAACATGGGTCACATCTGGAATATACTGTCGCAAAATAGGAACATGGAAAACATTATGGATGTGTGATAGGCCAGGTGGCAGTGCTAGTCAATATGCAATAGGACCAATCCTCTCAAGGATCTCAAAAGGTCTGATAAAACATGGTGCCAACTTAGAGCCTTTCCCATAATGAATGGGGCTCTTCCTCAGACGCACTCACAAAAACACCCTGTCACCAACAGAAAAGTGATGATCCAACCTATGGGCATCTGCATACTTCTTCTATCTATCTTGAGCAGTAACCAAATGCTCCCTAATGCAAATGACCTACTGCTCCATATCCTAAAGCATATCTAGACCCAAAAGAACTCAGTCCTCTAAATGATCCCAATTCAAAGGGGTATGGCATGGTCTACCGTACAAGGCCTGAAAAGGTGACATGCCAAGAGAACTATGATACACATTATTGTATACAAACTCAACAAGGTACAAATAGCCCTCCCACTTCACCTACCTATCCATAATATACATGTGAAGCATATCCTCTAGAACTTGATTCACTCTCTTAGTTTGACCATTGGTCTCCAGGTGATAAGCCGAACTGAAATTGAGTTGCGTGCCCAAAGCATGTTGGAGAGACATCCACATTACAGAAGTAAACACTAGATCTCTATCCAAAATGATCTAATGAGGAATCCCATGCAAACGAACAATATCCACCAAGAAAACATGTACTATAGAAGAAGTTGTGTAGGATGCTCTCATGAGTGAAAAGTGTGCTACCTTGGACAACTTGTCCACTATCACCATGATGCATTCATGTCTTTGCGATGACATAGGCAACCCTTTGATAAAATCAATAGATATTGTATCCCACTTCCACTCTGGAATGGTATGTGGTTGTAAAATACCTTCTAAATGCTAATGCTCTACCTTCACTCTCTAGCGCTCAAGACATCTAGCAACAAAATTAGCAACATCACATCTCATCCCTACCTAGAAGTATGATTGTTTGAGATCAACATGCATCTTCTTGACTCCAAGATGTGTAGAATACGGTGCACGATGGGCTTCCGACAAAACTAAGGTACAAAGATCACCTAACATGGGTGCATAGATACGCCCCATGTGTCACAATAGTCCATCAGACTCAAGCATATAACCCAAAAATCTCCCCTCAAGGGTATGTCTAGACTCGATCTCTGCCCTCACCTCCTAATACCAAGTGTCACTCGGCAAAACCTTCAAGATATGGCTTTGCAAATCCACTCCCAATGACATCATTGATACCTCATGTCACCTTCTTCTCAAAGCATCCATGATGACATTCTCCTTCCCTTTGATGTAATGAACATCAAAGTCATACTCGCATAGGAACTCCATTTAACAACACTGTTGTGCATTTAGGTTTGGCTGAGTAAAGATATACTGCAAGCTCCTATGATCACTATGCAAGTGAAACCTGTATCCCAAAAGAAAATGCATCCAATGGACAAGGGAATGCACTAAATCATGAGTTGGGTAGTTAAGCTCATGGTCCTTGAGTTTTCTAGACTCAAAAGAAATCACTTGACCATCTTGCATTAACACCACACCCACACCTTCCAACGAAGCATCTGTGCAAACCATGAAATCACCTATAGGATTAGGCACTACAAGGATTAGTGCACTGGTCAAACACTCCTTAAGAGCATTAAATGTTGCCTCACACTAGTCTAACCAAACAAATTTCTTCCCTTTCCTCTGAAGAGAAGTGATGGGATGGGCTACTTGTGAGAAATCCTTCATGAAGCAATGGTAGTAACCTACCAATCCCATGAAACTACAAACTTCTGAAACATTAGTGGGTGTCAGCCAATCCATGATAGCACAAATCTTCTCTAGATCCATTGCAATTCCATCACCAATGATGATATGTCCCAAATACTTCACCTCAGACTAGAAGAACCCACATTTACTCAATTTTCCATACAATTGATGGTCTCTCAAACACTACAAAACCTAACGTAAATGGACTTCATGCTCCTCCTCATTCTTTGAATAGATCAATATGTCATCTAGGAATACAATGACACACTAATTGAGGTAAGTGTGAAATACACCATTTATAACACTCATAAACACTGATGGCACATTGGTTAACCCAAAGGGCACAACCATGAACTCATCATGCCCATACCATGTACAAAAAGTTTTTCAATGAATATTAGCCTCCTAGATATGAAGCTACTGGTATCCCAACTTTAGATCAATCTTTGAGAACACTCATGCTCCCTTCATCTGATCAAACAAGTCATATATTCTTAGCAAAGGATAATGATTCTTCATTGTCACCTTATTCAACTACCGGTAATAGATGCACAAATGAAATGAACCATCCTTCTTCTTCACAAAAATTATTAGTGCACCCCATGGGGATACACTAGGATGAATATGGCCCTTGGCCAACAATTCCTCCAACTACAATTTTAGCTCACTCAACTCCTGAGTAGTCATGTGATAAGGAGCTTTAGAAATTAGCCCCACTCCTAGTACAAGATCAACTTGAAAATCAATGTCACGTTGTGGTGCCATACCTAGCATCTCATCAGGAAACATATTGGTCTACACACAAAGGAGTGGGTGATCATTAAGAGTTATCGTATAGATCTCAGCTTCCTTGAGATCACTAAGAGACACAAGAAACAACTAGCAACCCTTCCATACTTTCCACTTCAGCTGATTAGCTGAGACCATGTAAAGTGAAACTGGTCTCTGAACTCCCAAAAGTTCCACCTGCCAACTTGTGTCATCAACACAATGTACCACCTTACGATGGAAATCAATATTTTCCTAATGAGTAGCTAACCAATCCATGCCCAATACAATTTCATACGATCCCAGAGGTAGAATCCATAGATCCACTATGGTGGTGAAGGTTCCCAAATTCAAACAACAACTCCTAACCAATGAGTTGAAAACCACCTTAGAACCCATGGCTAACTCCACCTGCCACCTATCAACCTGATGCATTGCCACTAGCCCACATTAATGAGAAAGAGATCACAAAATGAAAGAATCAGAAGCACTAGAGTCAAACAAAACTAAAGTTGAAATACCATGCAATGTACCTGTAGCCTCGACTAACGTACCTTGATGCTCAGCTTGATGGTTGTCAACTGCTACAAAGACTCTATGATTTAGATCTGCATCTTCTACAGTAGGCTCAAATCTTGCTGCACCTTTACTAGGTCCTAACGATGGTTTAATGGAACACTCAAAAGATCTATGGCCAAGCTGACCACAAGAGTAATAGTTTCCTCCAAAGCTGGCACTTATTCCATAGCCACCTTGAGTAGCGCTAGGGTAAGGTGCACTACCCCTACTGGAATCATGCTAACTACTTTGAGGAGGATGATCCTACTAAGATTTCTATCCATAATTCTAGTTATCTTTTTTCTTTCCTGATATACTAGAAGATTGTCCCTTCTATCCCCAAAACTTCTACATACTCTTACCGGGATAACCACCCTGAGAGGCTTCTAATTGGAATTGGTGCTTCCTTGAGGATTGAGTGAACTGAGTATACTGCCTAGAATTCCAAGAACTTTGGTTCTGAGAACCAAATTTCCCACAGATCCCCTACCCACATTTCTCTTGATGATCCTTCCTTCTCAATGGCAAGAGCAAGTCTCCTTGGTTGATGAGCACAGACATCACCAATGATGAAATCTCTAAGGCCTCTCACAAAATGTTGGGTGATGAGTGCATCATCATGCCTGTAGCTTGAGTATTGTTTCAAACCAAGGAACTTCTTCTCATGTTGATCAACCATCATACAGACCTATTTAAGTTCATGGAATTCATCAATATGAGCTTCACGATACTGTGGTGACTGAAACTTCTCTTTGAACCTTTCCTCGAAGATCTCCCAGGTGAGACCTACAACATTGATACCAAGTCTTTCACTCTCTTCACCCCACCAAATGGAACCATGTTCCCTAAGCTATATTATTGCACAAGAGGACTTTTATGTTGCTCCCATAAGGTAATAATGAGAAAAAATGCCCCATGTCAAGTAACTAGGTCTCAGCCTTGAGTCTTGTTCCTTGGCCATCAAACTCTGGTGGTTTGGACCTCTAAAGTTACCACATCATCTCAATCTATGTGAGATCAAAATCATCTCGGCCATGGCCCCTCCATCGGTGCCTTCTTTTGCCAAGTGGTGTTTGAGAATATTCACATTCATGCTCATGTTCCTCCTCTCTATGCTCTAAACAATGGGACTCCCCATGATGAGACCCCTCTTCCTACTCCTAATCATGTTGGCACTCCTCAACATGATGGCCCATTCGAGTAAGAATTTCCTAGAGGACTAGCATCAATGCCCCCAAGAGATTCTGATTAGCATTGTTATCCTATTCTCCCTCTCCCTCCTAATGTTCCTCTTCTGAGTCTTCTTCCTCTTGAATAACCCATTGGCTACCACCCTGACCAAACTTATGTGTAGGAGGCATCCCTATAGAAGAAACAAGGCAAAATCAGACATAAGGATCACAAGCATAAGAGTCAAAACATGAACCCAAGAGATATCAAAATAACATAATATAACAATACACAACAAAAAACAAAACCATGGCAGAAGTATAACATAGAGATCCCAATGTTGCAACATGGGCTCTAATACCAGATGTAATGCTCTGCCCAGAGATCCTTGGAACAAGGATGAAATATAGCAAGAATTGTTTTTTTTTTTTAAACCAAGTGTAAGTGCACATGATAACAACCTACATAGATCAATAAGATTGCAACAAAAGACTAACAAACATCCAACACCAACAGATCTCCAAACGTCACCACTGACTAAAACATAAGAGATCAACCAAGCTAAAAGACAAAAGTGGATTCCTAAAAATTGGTTAAGGCTGAAATCCTGAAGCCCTAAAATTTGGCTAAGTCTAAATTTTTGAAGCCCTGAAATTTTCTAGAATCTTTATCTTAGCTCGTAGAGGTCTGGAACCTATCTCAAATGAATCGTCGCATATATTAAAATATATCTCAAGTATAAGTCAACTTATATTTAAACGATATATTTTAAACCCCTAGGAAATCTATTTTTAACTAGGAAGGTGTAAAACCTAAAAGGGTGTCCAAAACCAATTTCCAAACTTTTCTGCAACAACCCTAGATAGCCCCTATTTTTTGCACGAAGGCAAATAATACCAGATTCTCGCACAAAGAAGTGCCTTCTCCCACAAATAAGTACATAGTGTCACACAAAGAAGTGCATTTCTATGCATTCCAACAACATAAATTGATGGTAGGTTTTGCACAAAGAAGTGCAAAGCTGCGTGAAGAAACCTACTGTGTCACGTGAAGACTTGCATTATTGCACGAGAAAGTGCAATCTCGCACAAGATCTTAAATCAACATGCAAACATGAAACACAATAGAAAGCTAAGGAAACTATGAAACAAAGTTCCTCCACACCAGGGAGTACCAGATCCACATTTCAAAGCAATAACACTCGACAAAAATAGAAAGACAGAATGCTAGAACCTAACCATCTAATCAACATTGAAGGAATAATAGAAAGAAACATCACAGTATACAGAAAGCAACATTGCATTTAAATATAAATAATAAACTAAGTATGCAGTTCCTCCCAACCATAATAGCATCATCAAACCATCATGGGCCCTAGCCATCCCCCACACATAACATTCCTAAGCTACTGATTGAATCATCAGTACTATCATAACAAAAATGTCACTACTAAACATGCTACAAAAACCAAAGGAAATCTAACATGCTAGTATTAAAGCAAAAGATAATCCTATGAAGTAGGTAGCATCGCCTACCACATGCTAGTCATCATAATAAGGAATGTGTTAAAACTAACATCATCTAAAACTGATAAACAACATCCCAATGAAAGCATAAATCACAAGAAACCATACTTTGTAAACTGAAGTACCAAGTGAACACCTCCAACAATAGTCGCACTAGGATACAAGACTGTCTCTGTACATTGTTCCCTACTAGTGGTGTAAATAGCTATGTTGCCCAACCATGTGGCACCTGTAGGTCCACACCCATTGTGCTAATGGAGATAACGATCCAACCACAACCACACACAAAGAAAACATTCACGGCTAACACACATGCCAAGCAGTATGATGACTGAATCCAAGACATAGACAATGCATAACTATAGGTCCTAGTTAGACATCTTAAAGGGCTACTAAGTAGGGGCCAACATCATGGAGAGTCGCTTTGCATCCAAAAACCTAAGCTTAGATCATGTGTGGCAACACTCTCAAGGTACTCCCTTGGAACCATCACATGAATGTAGAACTTTTCATTATCTTAAGTTTTATTACCACCCAATGTTTTATTTAGTTATCACTTATATAAAGCTCCCTCTGCTAACCCATGGTGCGATGATTTTTGGGCTGCAAGATAGAAGCCCCCTCCATATGCTACCCTACCCTACCCATGCTCATCCAATGATGAGTGCTCGTAGGCATGCAAATTCCCAACCCAATCCCAATGATCACAACTTCCCAAAGTACCACAGAAGATTGGGCCTTGCAAATCACTCGCCAAATGTACTCATGTGTGGCGCACCACCATCATGAAGATCAACACAAGGACTAGATGAGAACCCAAACAGAAAGTCAATCAACCAAAAAATAAAATCAGGATGACAGATGCTACATGCATCCCAATGCAACAAAAGGTGCAAAAGTGGTCTTATGGTTATCCAAATAGATCATCCAAGTCAACGAAACACATTGTGCCAAGAAAACCCAAAAAAATAGGGCAACACGCAAAATGAGCTAAAAACCCCAAATTTTGGAAAAATGTTGAAATTAAAACCCATTTGGCCTTTGGGTGTAAAAAGCTCAAAAATCCAAAAATAACTAAAATTGGATACCATATGCAAAAACGGCTAGCATAATGACTCAAAAACCCAAACCCCCATTTCAAAAACAGGGAAAACATTCATACCTGACCAACTGAGCTGAACCAACAAACAAAAACAAATGGTAACACTAGTTCTCAACCTCCTAATATACTACTACAAGATACAAAAGCTGAAATGGAGCAAAAATAATAGAACGAGAAGGCCCTACTGGTCAGCTAAAAGGGCAGAAATCAAAACTTGCACTGTAAAATAAATACTCTATTAAAACTGTTGAAAATGATGACAAAGAAAAAACTCCTCAAACCGAATCCAATGCAAAGATCCCACACTCACAGCTCCAAAAATGAACAAAACAAGAATCCTTCAAAAGAGGATATCCAAATTTTCTCTCAAATTCTATTTCTAAAATGTGAGAAGTTAATAATAAAATCACTTTTCCAATACTTATTCACTTTTCAAGTGAATAGTTGATTATGGAAAATAGCCAGCTAGAGTAGCTAAACTCTGAAATGACCCAAACAAAAATAGGTTATTATCCATAATGGAAATTCACCTAAGGCAAAGCTATTAGAAATTAAATCCAAAAATATTTAAAACCTAAAAACTCAAAATCACAGAGAATCACTTGACACTTTCGCGACAGAGCAAACCTCTTAATGCATAGACACACTCACTAGTCTAATCACATAATGTAGATGAGTTTGGATTTACTAATCACCATAAGGTTTTAATTTAAACAACTAAAATAATGGTATGTCAACCATATAGGGACGACAGTGGTAAAATATGAACAGCTAAATCACTAACTCCATAGACCACTACCAGGGATATAATTCTTGCACACTAAAACACATTATCAAGTGCAATTGCATATAATATAGTAGCCAAAGAAATTAAAACATTAATTAAATAATTAATCAATTCACATCACTCATGTTCGCAAAAAGTGTAAAAACCAAGAATGAAGTAAATAACCATAGCATAGAATCCATCTCATAACATAATCAACAAATATGTCCAATAAACCATATAACCAGATATCATCATAGATCTATTGTCATCTCAAAATAGCATCAACAAGGAGATATGATAAACTAAATAGCATTGCAATAAAGCATCTATGGTACTAAATCAAATTATAACATCTAACCCTCATGTCATCTCAAAGTACAAAAATAATAAGAGTGACAAGTATCTCTCAAATCAAAATAAACATGGTATAGACTACAAACACAAGAGGCACCACATCCTCCCCCACTAACATAGGCTTACTCCTAGAAGCCAGCAAAAAGGTAGGGATACAATCCCCTCGGTCGTGTAGCATATTCCCAAGTCGTAGAGGTCTCATCACTCTGGTCCCATTGGACCCTTACTTGCTCGATGTCTCGACGGTGTAAGGTTAGCCTCCACTGCTATAGGATACAAATGGGCTCCAAAGTAAGTTTCCCATTCACTACCTGCAAAGCATCGCAATCAAGAACATGGGTCATATCTAGAATATACTATCACAAAATAGAAACACGGAAAACATCATGGATGCATCATAGGCTAGGTGGCAGCGCTAGTCAATACACAATAGGACCAATCCTCTCAAGGATCTCAAAAGGTTCAACAAAACATGGCACCAACTTAGAGCCTTTCCCATAATGGATGGGCTCTTCCTCAGATGCACTCACAAAAACACCCTATCACCAACAAAAAAGTGACAATCCAACCTATGGGCATCTGCATACTTCTTCTGCCTATCCTGAGCAGTAACCAAATCTTCCCTAATGCAAATGACCTATTTCTCCATATCTTGAAGCATCTCTGGACCCAAAAGAACTTGGTCCTCTAAATGATCCCAATTCAAAGGGGTACGACATGGTCTACCGTACAAGGCCTAAAAAGGTGGCATGCCAAGAGAATTATGATACTCGTTGTTGTATGCAAACTCAACAAGGTACAAATAGTCCTCCCACTTCACCTACCTATCCATAACATACGTGTGAAGCATATCCTCTAGAACCTGATTCACTCTCTTAGTTTGACCATCAGTCTTTGGGTGATAAGCTGAACTGAAATTGAGTTGCATGCCCAAAGCATGTTGGAGAGACATCCACAGTGCAGAAGTAAACACTAGATCTCTATCTGAAATGATCCAAGCACCTTCAGCATCAAGGTCGAAGGGTAGTGAGGGAGTAGGTGGAAATAAGAAACCTCCTTCTGGTGGTCCCTTCTCTCCCCAAAACTTCTACTTACTCTTACCATGATAACCACCCTCAGAGGGTTCTCATTGGGATTGGCCCTTACCTGAGGACCGAGTGAACTGAGTATCCTACCCAGAATTCTAAGCACTTTGGTTATGAGAATCAAATTTTTCACTGTATCCCCTAGCCACTTTTCTCTTGATGATCCTTGTCTTCTTAACGGCAAGAGCAAGTGTCCTTGGTTGATGAGCATAGACATCACTAATGATGGAGTCTCTGAGGCCTCTCACAAAATGTTGGGTGATGAGTGCATCATCATACTTGTAGCTTGAGTATTGTTTAAAACTAAGGAAATTCTTCTCATACTGATCAACCATCATAAAGCCTTATTTAAGCTCGTGGAATTCATTAAAGCAAGTGTAGTTCCTACCCCTAAGTTTCATTTTTGCTATCATTACCAAACTCTTTTAGGCCAATTTTATGTTTGATGATTAGTACTATTATTCTAGAGATTATCATATATTTTTTTACACTCAATTTATTATATGATGAGATTACTTGGTACTCTATATTTCATGTATGTATGATGATTATCCAGTATTTTTAGTTATTGATGATGATTAGTTAGATGGTATATTATCACGTGTCTTTTCTTATGGATACTTACCCCATATTGCATGTATATGATGTGTGTGTTTGTTTTCTTTATGTATGGTGTTTCTAATGTGGTTAAGGAAGGGAGTCATAGTCACCTACTCGTCAGGATCTACACGATGCACCACTTCCTACCATTGCTTGTTTAGCTTAGAATATTGTGTCTATACATGCATGGATTTTATGCAGGTTATAGGTACCGGGTATTGACTTCCCTGAATTGCCAAGATGAGCATACCCTATCGCATTATCTCAATGGTAAGAGAGGGGAGATAAATCTTAAGTCCAAATCCTAAACCCTCTAGCCATTTGTCCTAATTGATAATTAGGATAAGTATCCGAGTTGAGTACCCTCTGAATGCATCGAATGACGTTAATTCATGATTATAACCCTTTAGTTTGATTTTCTATGTGTTCTTCTATGATGGGTTTTTGTATGTTGTTTATGATTCCTTAATAATTTTCTATTAATTAAGTCTAATTAAAAGATTAAATTAATGATTTAATTTAATGGAAAATTATTATGAGATTTTAATGTTTAATTATATTTAATTAATTGAGAAATTAATTAAATAAAAAGAATTAAAGTTGGAGATTAAAGTTGTAAGTATAAATTTAGAATGTGATAATATTTATTTAATTTAATAATAATATATTTAGAGTTCATTTTTAAATAAATGCTAAATATTATTGTTATTTAAGTTGATAAATAGAGTAAAAAATGGCGAGTAGAAAACACATTGCAAAAAATGCAAAAAGCTGACATCAGGTGAAAAACCCTAAGCCCTTCACTACGATCAATGCAAGGAAACATTCGGGGCACTAGCATCAGAGATCAAATTGGTTTGGCAAGTCTTTTTTCAATCTTCATGCCCGAAGCAAGGCATGAGATCTCGGCTACCCTATCACAAAGAAGATCCACACTTCAAACTTTTATGCACCTCTAGCATATTTGCATTTGGAGAAGGAGGAGCATACGACAGGAAAAACTTGTTGAGATATTCCTCCAAAAATCTTCTCCATTTCAAACATAGACAAGCAGATTAAAATATTCAATTCAAATAAGTATGCCAGAACAAACTAAATCTTGCCTTGCCTAGGGTTTGGGGGTTCTTCCCATCCTCTTACTTCAACTATGCCATCTCATTTTCCAACCTGCTCCCCCTTGTTTTCATCTCCACCCTACATCCCTCTACATTACAGAGCTAAGAAAAACTACCATCTAAACCCTAAATTTTCCACTTCCATCCATCATTCCTCCAAAAAACTCAATAACATGGTCCTCATATCAGCAATCAAGTCAGTGAAGAAAAATGGGAAGAATGTCAAGAGGTAGACCTTTTCGCCTATTGGAATCGCCATGCTTCGAACTTACACAGATTGATTGATTGGCTTGATGAGTTTTGTGGTGCCTAGGTATGTATCTCTAAATTCTCTGATAAAATTCTTTATCTTCACTACTATGATGAATTAGTTAAGAAAGATTTCATTAATGCCTCTGAATCCATGTTCAAAGGTCATGCTATTCATTTTTTTGATTGGATTCCTAACTGCAATGTAAGCGATTTAGATTTCGTGATTCCTACATGGTATGTAGTCCACTCATTACCCCCAAAATTAAAACACATCAACATTTTAAAAAGAATGGGTAGATATTTAGGAAATCTTATCGGTGTGGATTTGGCAATGAAACAAGTAATAATGTGAAACTTCTAATCAGTGGCCAAATCAATGAATCCAAGACCAAACATTTAAAACTCATTACAAATAGATCAAAATATGATCTAGAATTTATCAAATATGAGGGAAAAATCTTGAATATCATCAGATTGGATGATGAAAGAAGTCAGTCTTTCAATATGATCGATGTAACAATAGATCTTTGTGAGTCCCTTCCTCTAATCAAAAGTAGACATCTCAACATGCTTCAAGGAGAACAGACACCCAAGGACTGCTGCATAAGAATTGGTGTAGATTTGTTTGATTCAACTCCTTTCAAGGAAAATCATAGGATATGACAAATGGTAAAGTGCCATAAAGGCAGAGTAGATATATCAATGAATAAAGAAGATAACTTCTCCACTTTAGATAAGAATCCAATAGGCATAAAGGACATATCTTCCCAAGAGATTGTTTCCAAGGATAAGGATAGTCAGGGTAATAAATATGACAACTCTTCCAATAGGCCCAGGTTATTGAGCACCATTGTGGACAATAGGGAAGATAGTGAGAATGAAAGGAGAAACAAGAGAAGGAAAAATAGAGACAGATCAATACAGACATCTCAGAGCTAGGATCCTTCTGATAATAGGGAGGAAATGCCAAAGACTAATTCTCTCTCTCAAAAGAGACCAGTAGAAACATCTTATGAGAAGGGCTTAGAAAGTTCAGTATATCCAACAAGTGAAGATTCTCATCCAGCCCCTCAACAAGCAGGTACTTCAGAGGATAATCAAGGAGGACAACTAGAGGAGCTTGAAAACCTCATGTTGTTCACTTCATGGAAGACAAGTAGTGAAATAGTACTTCATAAGGATCCAATCTCTCCACAATGAAATCTACCTCGGATGGAAGATAGTATGGTGGAGTCCCTTGTAAAACTTAATAATTTTTGGCAAACTCCAACTGCTACTAGCAGTTTACCATTCACTCCATGTAGCAAGCTCCAATAGGAAGTCAAAGATAGTGTACAAATAGTTGAATTACCAGACAAGGAATTTCAAGATTTTTTGAATAAGGATAGCTTACCAAATCTTTCAAATGCTGAACTAGATATGACAGAGATAGAGAGAGTGAAGATGGATCAGCTCGTTGATGATTTGTCCCAAGCATTCTATCCTAACAATATTAAGGAATCTTCGGTGGCCTAGAAGGAAGAACTTATTCAAAGGGTCATCCAATTAGGAGGGGAAAACTATTCATCTGAAGATCTTAGAAGAGATATATTAAAAATTCAAATGGAAGATATGGCCTTAACATTCTCCAAACAATCTGATCTTGCTAAACAAATTATTTCAAAAGTTGATCTAGAGGTTTAGGAACACTTTCTATCAGAAAAGATTGATATAGTACAGATAGTAGAAGTTAATCTAGATTAGCTAGGCATTTACATGTCTCAAGAAGGGCCTAAGTCCCCATGTTGCAGCAAGATAAAAGGAAAAAGAGGTAGGAAGTCTCTAAAGGAACTTAGAGAAGCAGAGGGTCTCAGTAAGGAACAATAGAAGATAGATCAAATTTTCTACAATGGGCAGGGGAAGGGCCTCCCCAATTAGGTATGAAGCTCACTACTTGGAATTCTAGGGGCCTCAATGCCCCTAGAAAAAAGAGGTTATTAAAACATAACGTCAAATATTTTAATTTTGATGTTGTTTTAATCCAAGAATCTAAACTAAATGCATTAGAAATAAATAAGTTAAGTAGGTCGCTTGGAGTATGGTGTTCTGCATTTCAGGAATCCTCAGGAGCATCTAGAGGTTTGGGCATCCTTTGGGATCCAAGGAAGGTTAGTATTAATATTCTCAATAGTTCTAATAATTGGATAAGTGGTAAAGTTCAAAGTCTAAAATTAGATCTTAATTTCACAATCATAAATGTGTATGGTCCAGTTAATAATACTAATAAAAAATTAGTCTATTATGAAATTGGTCAATACTTGGATAGCCAAAAGAATGATTTTTTTCTTTCAAGAGGTGACTTTAATACTATTTTAGATATTAATGAAACGGTAGGAGGTACTCAGGTGCTATCACAAGCATCCAAAGATTTTAAAGAGTGGTGTTCTTTGCATAATTTAATTGATACCCCCACCAATAATGGCATTTATACATGGAACAATAGGAGAAAGGACTTTGCTTACATTGCAGAGCAACTAGATAGATTTATAATAAAGGGTGAGCTAGATATCAAAAATTTAAATATTCAGTCTATAATCTTACCGATAGTCAGATTTGATCACTTCCCTGTCAGATTTGAATTCATTGAACCCCTCAAACCGGCTAGAAACCCATTCAAGTGTGAGAAGATGTGGTTCCTAGACCCAAACCTTCTCAATAACATCAAACTTTGGTGGGCACAAGACAGTTGTGAAGGGTCCAAAATGTTTGTCTTCGTTAACAAATTAAAGATGCTTAAGGAACATATCCTTAGGTGGAACAAAGAACAATTTAACAACATCTTCAAAGAAAAGTTGGACATAGAAAACCAAATTAAAGAGTTCAACGTGGAAGTAATTAGCAAGGGCATGGATAACAAGAGCTATCTTCTTGAAAAGGAACTGCTCGCTAAGCAAGAAGATATTCTTTCCAAAGAAGAGATATTTTCGAGACAAAAATCCAGAGAAAGATGGCTAGGAGAAGGTGATCGCAACACGAAATTTTTTCATAACTCTACCTTGTATAATAGAGCTAAGAGCATAATCACGCATATAAAAAATCAGCAAGGAATCTTAACTAAAAAACTAGGAGAAATAGTAGACACCTTCGTTAAATATTTCCAGGATATATTAAACAACCTTAAAGGTTCAAATTATGCTACGCAATCCAATCTTTTGAAATGTATCACTAAAGTTGTTACTCAAGAAGAGAACAAAAAACTAAACAAACCCATCACTTTAGAAGAAGTTAGGAAAGTGGTCTTCAACATGAATTTGGATAAATCTCTTGGACCGAACAGATTCTAGGATTTCTTCTTCAAAAAGTGTTGGGACATTATAGGTATTGACCTTTGGAGAGCGATCGAAGCATCCAGAAATGGAGGCTCTCTTCTCACTGAAATTAATCATTCTTTTATCACTTTGATTCCTAAAAAGTCTAATCCTGAATCACCAGGTGACTATAGACCGACAGCCTTGTGCAATATAGTTTACAAAATATTTTCCAAAGTTCCAGCAAATAGGATGAAAGAGATCCTACCCAAGATTATCTCCAAGGAACAAACTGGTTTCATGCCAGGTAGATCCATCCTTAATGGTATTATCACCATTCAAGAGACTATTCACTCTACGTGTCTCAATAAGGAAGCCTATATGCTCATGAAATTAGATATCCAAAAAGCATATGATATGATTGATTGGAGATTTCTATGCAAGATGCTAGAAGTGTTTGGATTCTCTCATCAATGGATTAATCTAATTTTTAAATTTATCTCAACGCCTAAAATCTCAGTTCTTATCAATGGTACACAAAAAGGTTTTTTTGACATTTCAAGAGGCATCTAGTAATGGGACCCCTTATCCCCCTCTCTTTTCATCATCATGGCAAAAGCCTTTGGGAGAGCTATGATGGATGCATATAATAATCTGCAAATTTTGGGCATCACTGTTGCAAAAAAATTGCCTAATATAACCCATCAACAGTTTACCGATGACACAATTCTTCCCAAGAAAAGTACAACTTCAGAAGCTCACTCTCTCAAAAGCATTAGAGATATATATATATATGGAAGCTTCAGGATAGAAGGTTAATGACTCCAAGTCTGAAATTTTCTTCATAAATACTAAGCCAGAAATGAAACAGCAAATTTGTAGGATAATAGGTTTTAAGAAAGGAGCCTTTCCCTATAATTATCTTGGTATTACCCTAGAGAAAGGTTTAAAATTAGGAAAGGTTTGGGACAATACTTTCAAAAAATTGGACTCCAAGTTATGTTCTTGGAAGGATAGATGGCTCACAAAGGTTGGAAAATGCACTAAGATTTGAGCAGTCCTTTCAACCATTCCAACTTATCCCCTCTCATGCCTCCCTCTATCTAAGAAAAATTTTTAAAAAATTGAATCTAAGATGAGGAATTTTTTATGGAATGATTGAAATGAAGATAATAAATTGGCTCTCATCAAATGGGAGAGCATTTGTAAACCCAAAGTGTTAGGAGGTTTAGGGATCAAAAACTTACAGTGGCAAAATGAAGCCCTAGGGGTGAACCTTATTTGGTGCCTCTATAATGAAAGTAATCATAAATGGGCAAAGATTCTCTATCACAAATATCTTATTGCAAACGATCCACTTTCTATCTTAAAAATTATCTCTCCTCCTAAAGGTTCAAAATGTTGGAACTTCTTGATCAAATGTCACAATTTGATTTGTAAATTCCTAACATGGGATGTAGGGACTGGTGATGAGGCCCTATTTTGGGAAGATTCCTGGGATGCTAAACCGCCACTTACTTCCTACAATGTTCCTCTAACTATCAAAAACTGACTGACTGATCTTTGGGGAAACAAAGTCAAGGATTATAAAACTTTGACGATTTCAGAAGACTCTCTAGTTTGGACATGGAAATCTCTTAAAGGTTTAGGTTTTGATGATGATCTAGTTAATTATTTTGAAAATATTTTGGAAGACGGGAAACTCAAGCAAACTAATAAACGTGACACTCTAATTTGGGCTACATCTAATGATGGGAAATATAATTTCAAAAGTGGTTATAGGGCTATTTTAGAAGCTCATAGACCAGAGTCAGTGGATATCCCATTAAAGCTCTATTGGGATTTTTCTTTCCTTCCAAAAGCTGGCTCTTTTCTATGGTTAGCTATTTAAAATAGAATTCTTACTATGGACAGATTAAACACTCTTGGCATTCAGGGCCCCTGTAGGTGTTCTCTTTGCTTCCTAAGCATTGAAGACTCAAATTATCTATTGTATCGCTGTCCTTACTCCCAATATTGTTGGGAATGGCTTAGGGGGATGTTGGGTTTGTCTACCCCTTTCCCAAAATCCTTGTATGATTTGCTTATGGGTTGGCCCTCAAATTTTGTTAAGGGTGTATATAGTAAAGTTTGGAATATCTCCCCTTCTATCCTAAAATGGGAAATTTGGAAGGAAATGAATTGTCATATTTTTTGAAATTTGGAACTCAAACTTGAAGAGGTCATTACCAAAATAGAAGATAGTATCATAGAAACAATCAACTCTTACTTAAGAAATGTGTGGCTAGAGGAAGGCATGTTTCAAACTAGGATGGCCTCATAAAGAAACTCTAGCCCAATTTGATTAATCCAACTTTATACTACTCAAAGATTAATAGAAAGGCTAGACTAAATTGCAAATGGGAGCCGCCACCAATCAGTTGGGTCAAATTGAATTTTGATGGTGTAACTCGTGGTAATCCAAGTATAGCTAGAACTAGATGTATAATACACAATGAGTTTGGGCTTTGGATTTCCAAGAAAGCAATGTCAATCCATCCTACCTCCAAAAATCTTGTAGAACTTGCAGCTCTCTTTCAAGGGATCAAGTTATGCCATCAACTCAACTTATCCAGAGTCATCATCAAAGGTGACTCTCAAAATATTGTAAACACTATTAGAAAAAGCTCCACTCCCAATTGGATCTTTAATTCTCAATTAGAGGTGGTCCTCTCCCTTATTGATAAGTTGGATGATTATAGGATTTTTCATATCTATAGGGAAGGCAATCTACTAGCAAATCAATTAGCAAATTTGGAAGCAGATGGAGTCAATTCTTTATTATTAAATGATGGTTACTCCCTCTCTTGTTGATAGCTTCACTTATCTTTTTTCTTTTTATTCTTTATTGTTTTCCTTTTAAAATTTTCATTACTTTTATTTTGTTTATTTCTCTCCCTTGTGTCACCTCTCGCACCTTTTGTTTGATCTTTCATGTATTTCCTTCTTTATCTTATGTTCTCTATTTCAGTTCACCCTTGGCATAACATAAGCACATTAATTATATGCTCTAAATGGTTTTGGAACCATTCTCATTATTCTCTCATCAGCCATATATTTTAGGCTACCCAGTGTGTTGTGTAATCATTCCTTCCTTATGGTGTTTCACAAGCCTTGGTACTTTGCTTTTCTTGTTATATGTTGTCGTGCTTTTGTGATTTGGTTTATGTAGTTTAAATGATCTAGTCCAAAAGTTTCCCCATGCTATTTCTAGGCATATTCATCTGGGCCTTTCATTTTCTTTTGCACCACTAAGTATGGAATCCAACATCTCACGTTTCCATGCCTCTGAAAATCACACCATGGCTTTTTGTGGGTCAGTGAAACTAGAGAGGTGGAACTAGATTCTATACTCAGTGGATGACATGTCTCAATTTGTGATAAATAGAGCTTTGGGTGAGGGATTTTTTGACTACCAATATACTTGGAGAACTAATGGTGACATCATCAAGTCATTTATTGGTTTCCCAGTAAGAGCTAAAGTGGAAGTGGATGACATAATAAGGATTTGTCGTGACCTATTTGTCCCTACTTGGAGAAAGGGATTGGAACAAGCAGTCTACAACATAGATAGTAAATTCAAGATTCCCTTTCCTAAAAAGTATATGAATCTTCCCTTGGGACATCTGGATTTAGTCACCGCTCCTCACTGTCCATCCTTGGTCATTTAAGAAAATATTGCATTCTACCGTGAATGGCCTAAAATGGAGGCTAGTTTGCACTTTCTCCTTCGTTGGTAGGGGATCATTGCTGAAGACAATATGGAATGGCTCCTCAACTATCTTCGCCTCTTCAATGCCTACATTTAGTCGGGGGTGACATTCGACAATCTAGATGATCTAGACTTCTTCACCCCAAATGCAGAAAAGACCAGCAAAGCGAAAGTCAACTTTTAGTTCCCTCCTAATTACTAGGTGGAGTAGCTTAGCAATTATGGTCAACTGGAAGGAGGGCAGAGCCCCGGCTTGATATTTGATAGTTTTTTAGGGTATAGTATTAGTTTCTTAGGGCTCCTTGGTCTAAATATTCCTAGCGGTTTTGTTATTACGCTTAATTAATCTTCAATTTCTTGTCTCCTGACTTGAACCATATGTGTAATTTCTGTAAATCACTGTTATAATCTCTAAGACTTATCCTTTGTTTACACTATGAACATTTTGAAATATATAACATATAGTATTCGACTATGATCTATTTAGTTATTAGTTTTTGATGGATAATTCCTAAAATTTTAATATTTGGTTCTTGCTCTCATATTCCTAATTAGGGTTGCATATTGGGTTGGCTCCCTTTGGGTTGTAATCAGTTCTTGGCAATCAAGCAGTATTGTAGGATTTGATAAGTTTCTTAGTTTGGGTTGTTATTGTTTATGAATTTGAGCCATTCCAATTAGAATTCGCATTGTTATGGTTTTGTGCATAATAATAATTGCGATGTACATTAATCTGTTGAAACCTTGAGACTTTGATAACATGTGAATTTTAAATTCTTTTATTTCCCTCTTTATTAATGGATAGGTTGGTTAATCCTTGCTTGAGGACTCGAATTTAAGTATGGTTCTAGTTTAGTATTGATATTAGTATCTAGGATGATTGTCCAATATAATGGAGGGCATTTCGACTTTCAATTCTTAGCGCTATCTCAGTTTTATCAAACTCGATGTTGGCTTTCCCTCGTTTGGAAAGCCCTTGGTTTAAAAAAATATGGATACAGTGGGTATCAATATGGTTGGAAATTTTAAGCTGCTTCGATAAATGGTAAGGAATGGTATGGATTTACTTATTTGGTTTGGTTATATTATTAGCTTGAAGGCTAATTAATTATGGTTTGTTTAGGATTAATTTAGCTACTCGGAGATCTTTTCCTTTAATTCTAATGCTATAACTTGAACACTGTATGATTTTTGTGTTTTCTTTTCATAATAGTTTCTTTTATCCACATCTATGGTGCCTAGCATTACATTTTGTTGAATTAGTTATGTAGACTTTCAAGATAGGGTCTGGTATGGCCTTTTAATCTTGTTTTGGTTTAGCCTTTCATTTTTTCTATACAAACAGAGTATTGGTTATCCACTCTCAAGAAGTAATTAAGATTAAGTTCTAAATTTAATTATGGTAGAAATTGGTTACTCTATTCTGGACTATATGATTTCTTGCATAATCTTAATTTATCTTTATTAATTGTAGGGCATGAACCGATTCATCTACTTAGAATCTTTTTACCACTTCAACATGCAATGTGAGAGATATATTTGACTAAGTCTTCCCCTATACTTCAAGAGTCATGAGGGCTTCAAACTATGATGACCTTGCCATTATCTCACGTTTTGATCATGACTTAGATTCTCCTCTATTTTAGCAACTTCTGATATGGACTTTGGTTATTAATTTAGGAATCAATAATCTCTCGGTATTGATTGACTAGGACAGTTTCACTCTAAGTTGCAATAATTTTAGATAGTGTCTCTTTTAGTATTTCATTGTATTCTCCTAGTCCTCATTTAGCACTTAGTAGGATATTAAATTTTGTGCCTATTGTGTTTTAAGGTACTAACTTCTGAAATAGATTTACTCTTTATCTCAGATAGGTAACTAACCTCCCCCAGATTTAAAGCCGGTGGGTTAATTTTGTTGGTTTTTTGCACTTCTCTATCGATTGCTCAATGACGATCAGGAAGTCGGGAGAAATGCATGAGCAAGATATCTTCAACTAAAGGTTCTCCTATCTTGATGATATAAATTTTTAATGTACCGATAAATGAGACTCAGTCTTTATTTCTCTCCAAGGGTATTCCCCTGTTCAAAATGTAAATTATTGTAAATTATCTTGTAATGTCTTTACTGGGGTATGCCCCTTTTAAAATGTAATAATAAAGGACGTATGTCCCAGGCTAGACTGGAGGTTCTCTTCTCTGTTCTTTCCTATCAATGTCCGCTTGAATGGAGGCAAGCTATTGTAATTCTTTATTAATTAATAAAATTAATCAAGGTGTTGGCCATTTACCAATCCAAAAAAAAAGAATAAATATTTTATCAATTAAGTTTCTAAAATAAATTAAAAGTGAAAAAGATATTAAATTATTAAAACATTCTAGATCGCATGATGCGTGCATGAGTTGAATATAAAAGAAATTAATTAAAAGGATAAAACATGTGAACTTAATAAAGATATTTTAATTTCATAGAGTGTGCATGAGATTAAAATTAATAAATTAATTAAAAGAGGAATCAAGTGGAAAGTTAAATAAATTTATTTAATAATTCATTTTAACATGCATGAGAAGGGATATAGCAAGATTAATAAAAACTAATATTGAGTTAAGGGTTGTGAGCAAGGAGTTCTCATAGGTGAATGCACAATCAGTGCCCCAATTTAAGGAGAGGGCTCTTTATCACAATTAGAGGGTTCATTTTTTGAAGAGAGACAATTTGGTATGAAAATTTTTGGAAGCAAATTATTGAAGGAAAATTTTGGAAAGTTGTTGGAGAGAAGTCCTAAGATAGAAGCGAATTCTCTCGCGAATCTTCTGGGCGCTGCAGTTTTAGCATCAGAACCAGGTAGGTTCTTGAATTTTGTTCACCCAATTAGAATTATGATTGTTAGATAATTCTATCTTCTCCTTGATTGTTGGAAATGACTCTATGAATCTTGTTGTGTGAATATTTTGTTCTCTTTTTTGAATCTATGAATATGATATGATTGAAAGAAAAATAAATCAATTTGGAAACTTTATCCATTGGTAAAAGAAAATTAGAATTATAAACAAATATGTTCGCATGAAAAAATTAACAAGGTATGTTGGTGCAAACATACCTTATTTAAACTTAATATGTTCACGCGAACATAGTTAACACGTTCGGGTGAACATACGTAAAATTCTATATGCGAATTTTTCATCATTTCGCAATTTTCTTCATCCCCCAAAAGTGGTACCCAGTATTGTGGGTTCACCCAAGGGTTTGATTAATATGAGAATTTTATATTGAAAAAAAAAAAAAAAAAAACTCAATTGGTTCACTATATTCATCCTATTAGAATACAAATGGGGTTTTATGTCAAATAAAAATAATAATAAATATATATAGATATATATATATATATATATTAGTAAAAGAGAGAATTTGGCTTGGAACGATAAATTTATTAGCATTGGCTTGGAATGATAAATTTATTAGAAATAAAAAATTTAATTAAATAAAATTTGACTTATATATAATTGGGAATTTTTTTAAAAATTTTTTAATATATTTTTGCATATTAAATTGGAGGGGGAGTTTGTTTATATTTTTATTTAAATATATATATAATAAAAATTTAATTGGGGGTGGGGGCCACCACATCCCCACCCCCCACCTACCTACTAAGTGACCTGACTGTCGCAGGACCATGCCCCTACGGTAGTGCAATGGCTGGAGCCCATTTTAAAAGGTCGGCAGACCTTTTCAAATAAACACTTTTATAAAAAAAAAATTAATATATAATTTAACGAAATTTTAAAAAATTAATTAAAATGTTCTTATATTGAATATGATGGCAAAGGGCATTCTGGTTCACGCTGTTAGGGCCTATGTGCCCTAGCCCGATCTGTTTCTCGCATTCTGTCAGGCCCTAGGCGAGCTATGTGCTCGTGGGCTGTCTGAGGGCATTCTTGCGAGTGTGTTGGGTTTTGATGCTTCTTTGGCCACGGGATAGGGCTTGCTGTTGGGCATTGTTTCTCTCCTGCTACGTGGTGAGTACGAGCCCATGGTGTTGGGGGATTGAAGGGCTCATGCCCCCTTTTTTCCTTGCTGGATTGCCAAGCCCAGGCTCGAGTTTAATGGGGGATCTAGGGGTCGCCTCTTCCAGGCCTTCGGGTGAAGACTTGGTGATGGGGGAGCTTTTTTTGGGGATGCATGACAGTAGCAAGGGCATGAAGGATAAATTCCAGTCAAAGGAAGGAGAGTCCTCTTCAAATGGAAAACTCTGACTTCAAAAAATTAATGGGTGTTTACAGAAAGACGAGGTTCATCATATTCTTGTAGTTCAACTTGAATAGGTTTCGAAAGATGTTGAGTACTAGAATAACCATGCTCTTATATGTAAATTTTTTGGCCTTCACCCTTCATTGTCAGTGTTAGATTCTTGGGCTCGTCGAGTGTGGAATCCAAAAGGAGATATGGAGATTCTGTTAGCAGCTAATAACTACTTTATGGTTATATTCTCTTGCATGTTGAACAGGAATAAGGTTTTTGAAGGCGGCCCTTATTTCTTTAACCAAGTGGGGCTATTCATCAAGCCTTGGCACACAGGCTTCAACTCTGCTAAGGAGATTCCCTCTCGGGTTTCGGTCTGGGTTCACCTGCCAAGACATCCTTTGAAATTTTGGAGGGAGGATATTCTTCACTCAATTTTGATGCTTCTTGGAAAACCTGTGGGATCTTCTACATAGATGCAAGATTGTAAGATAATCTCTTTTGCCTGTATTTGTGTTGAAGTTGATTTGAATAATCCATTGCCAGACTCTATGGAGATTTGTATGGGCTCTATTTCTTGGATCTAGCATTTGGATTATGAGACCCTCCCATTCAGATGCAGAATCTGCCATAATCCAATATCTATGCTCCTATAGACTTTGCAGGTAAAGTTCAGTTATGGGCCCATATTAGATTCATTCGGTCTTTGGAACCTCTTCTTCCATGGATTATGGCGGGAGACTTCAATTTTGTTATTAGCCTGGAGGAAAAAGGGGGTGGCCTAGCAAAGCTGGATCAATCTTCTAATCTACTCAGAGATATGATTGGCTTATTATTTCTCATTGATGTGAAGCCAAATAATGGAGTCTCTACATGGAATAATTGAAGATGTGGTGGTGAGGCTATCTCAGAAAGGCTTGATAGATTTATGGTCTCTTGCTATTGGATGGATAATAGGTGGGTTGCCAGTTCTAAAATTCTTGATTGGAGGGGTTCGGACCACTGGCCTGTTAAGCTTTCCATCATTTCATATAGGATTACCAAGAATCCCTCTTTCAAATTCTAGTTGATGTGGTTACGAGACTCATCTTTACCTGATCTAATGGTTGACTGGTGGTATGAGGGGATGCCTGATCATGGTACAGCAATGTATACTTTTAGTAAGAGGCTTCAACATGTGAAGTACAGGCTTAAGAGATGGAATAAACAGTGTTTCAGCTATCTATAGGTTCAGAAGACTACGGCTCAAACCAAGCTCGATAGTATTACCTGACAGATTCGAGACCATGGGTTTAGCTCTGAGATGAATGAAGTTGAGACTCTAGCCCTTAAAGAGCTGGAAGAATGGGAGCTTCGGGAGGAAATTTTTTGGAAGCAAAAATCTCGTATTGATTGGCTTCAGGAGGGGGATAGGAAAACTGCTTTCTTCCACAACTCAGTTAAGGCATGACGGCAAGGGAATTCTCTTTCCTCTCTTGTATTATCAAATGGAACTCGGATCTATTCTCATGAAGCTATCTCTAGGGAAGCAGTCAAGTACTTCTCTGATCTCTTTTCTAGGGAGGAGCTTGGAGGTGGGCATGAGGAGCATGACATTTTGGATTTCATACCTCATCTTGTCTCTGCAGACATGAATGAAGCCCTATTATCTCCTATCTTTCTTTCAAAACTAGAGAAAATTATGTTCAATATGAAGAAGGGTAAGGCCCCTAGTCCAAATGGGTTTCCAATTGAATTTTTCCAAGAATTCTGGGAGGTAATAAAGTATGATCTTCTAGATGTGGTCCAGGAATCACACAGGAATAAACAGATGTTGAAGTCTTTGAACTCAACCTTCTTGGCCCTTATACCTAAGAAGGAAGGTTTTGATAAGTTGGATCACTTCAGGCCCATAGCTTTGTGTAATGTGGTCTATAAGATCATCACCAAGATGATTGTTGAGAGGCTCAAACAATCCCTTAGTCCTTTAATCTCTGCGAAATAGGGTGGCTTTGTGGACGGAAGACAAATTTTGGATGGAGTTGTGATAGCAACGAAGGCGATCCATTCTATGGCCAACTCTAAGGAGAAAACTATGTTTATAAAACTCAACATGGCCAAGGCTTATGATTGGGTGAGTTGGGAGTTCTTACAAAAAATTCTTTTGAATTTTGGGTTTTTGGTGGAATGGGTTGAATGGGTTCTTAGTTGCTTGACCTCATCCTCCTTCTCTATTCTCATTAATGGAGAATCTTCAGAGCTATTTGGTGCCTCTCAAGGACTTAGGAAAGGTGACCCTTTATCTCCCTATTTATTCATTATCATGGCAGAAGGGCTTGGTAGATTTTTAAAAGCTTAGGTTCGGCAAGGGTTTATCCAAGGGTGGAATTGGAGCAATAACCTTCCTTCGTATTCTCATCTTCAATTTGTGGATGACACTGGACTTCTAGGTAGGGCTAGTATCAGCGAGGAAGTTAATATCAGGAAAGCCCTGGATATCTATTAGAAAGCCTCAAGTCAAAAAATTAATGATGATAAGTCTTCTATCTTTTTCTTTAACACTCCAAGGCTTATTCAGAACAGGATTGCTAGAATTCTTAGGTTCCAAATTGGTTTGCTCCCCCTGATGTATCTTGGGGTCCCTCTATCCTTGGGGGCACAATGGAGAGATTATTGGCAGGGGATTTTGGATAAATTCAGAAGTAAGGTTAGTCATTGGACTTATAGATGGCTTTCTTCTACTGGGAGATTGGTTCTACTTAAGACTGTGGTGCAGTCTCTTCCCATTTACAGGTGTGGTGTCCTGATCCCCCCTTCTAGTTTTGTGAGAGAGTTTGATGCTTTATCTTGGTAATTCCTTTGGTCTGGAAATCTTCTTTCCTTGAAGTGGAGTCTAGTCAAGTGGGGGACTATGTGTAGGCCAAAGCATGCTAGTGGCCTCAGGCTTCGTTCAATGGATCTTGTTGTCACTGCGTTGGCTGCCAAATTATACTGGTATTGGTGTAATAGTCAAGACCAAGAGTGGGCCAAGATTATCACTCACAAGTACCTTCCTGGTGCGGATTTCTCTGAGGTGCCATAGCTTCCTTTGGTGGGTAAAGGCTCCAGTATTTGGAATACTCTCAAGAGGGGATCACAAATTGTTAAGGAGGGGCTCTTCTGGATTTGTAACAGAGGCTCAGAAACTCTGTTTTGGCAGGACTCATGGGATGGCCATCCTCCTATTCTCTCTAGCTTTCCCCAGCTTATCCCCCTCTCCCAAACCTTTTCTAATGCCGGGTGGATTAAGGTGGAGCATTTTAAGATGGTTAAGCACTTGGGGGAGGTTGAGATAACTTGTTGGAAGGATCCTCAGGAATGGCCAATGGGTGGATCTGTTGAGGATCGAGCTCTCCTCTCTCGAGTTCTGGAGGGTAGGTTGTGTAGCTCTCTCAATGGGAGGGACAACTTAGCTTGGAGTCCAAGTCCAAAAGGAAAATTTATAGTGGCTCAAGGCTATGCTATTCTTGACAGGAACCTTCATGGACAGGCTGAAGTGCATTGGTGGAAGAAAGTTTGGAGTAGCTTTTCGTGGCCCAAGTGTAACTTTTTCTTATGGGTGTTGGCTCAAAATAAATGACTTACTTGGGAGAATCTTTGCAAACGAGGTTTTCAGGGCCCCTCGATTTGCTTTCTTTGTAGGCATAATGAGGAGTGTGTCTCACGCTTGTTTTTCCTCT
Organism: Cupressus sempervirens; assembly: GCA_028749045.1. Classification (NCBI taxonomy): domain Eukaryota; kingdom Viridiplantae; phylum Streptophyta; class Pinopsida; order Cupressales; family Cupressaceae; genus Cupressus; species Cupressus sempervirens. The sequence goes on along the minus strand of CM053786.1, from coordinate 613,820,521 downwards.
GCCCCTTCTCAAGAGAGATATGGCACAAATGGTGGGAGGCTTGTGGTCATGGTTGCTTTCATGAAAACTCTCTTATCAAATTCTGGGATAGCTTGGGCAGACCTCCTGCGAAGACTTCTTTCTTACAGGTGGCTTGGTTGGTTGGTCCAGTCTTCATTCTCTGGAATCTTTGGCTGGAAAGGAATTGCAAGATTTTTTGTGGTGCCAAATCTAGCAGCTCTCAATTGTGGAAGTTGATTCTTAATAGGATTCAGGAGACGATATATGCAAAGTGTGATATGTCTATTAATATTGATCCTGGGGATCAAGTTATTGTGAAGAATTTGAACCTGAAGGATAGCAAGTGGGGTGGCAGTCCCAGCAACAGACTGAGCCATGGGAAGTAGTGGGTGTATAGAGATGGGAGATGGTCCCCTCCCCCAACTGGGTTCTTGAAGATCAATAAGGATAGGTCTTCTCAGGGGAATCTTGGGCATGCCAATATTGTGTCTATTGGTAGAAGTGATGTTGGAGGTGTAGTTTTTCTCCTCTTTGTTTACAAGGGTATGCATTATAATAACCTGATGGAGGCCCTGGCCATTAAGGTTGCTATTGAGAGGGGTTGCTCTTTAGAGTGGCAGAATTTCATATGTGAGTCTGACTCACAGATTGTTGTGGATATGTTGAACAACCAGAAGCTAGATAATGTTAGTTGGCAACTTGCTTCTTTAGCTAGACAAATTCTTTGTCTTTGTAGGTTGGTGGACTCTGTCTCCTGCCGTCATATTCCTCGTGAGTGGAACAGAGTGGTCGATTGTCTGGCTAAGTGGGCTTTAGAGAATGTGGGTGAGTGGAATATTAATGGTAGGGATGAGTTATCCGTTGAATACTGTGAGATTATTGATCAGATGCTTTTGGAGGACAGGAGTTTGTAGTGTTCCATTAGGCCCTGGGCCTTTGCTTTGTTCTTGATCTTTGATTGAATAAATTTTTACCCCTCTTTTTCCAAAAAAAAATTTAAAAATTATTATTTGTAATTAATTTTTATTAATAAAATTTATTAATATTTATTAATTTAATAAATAATTAAGTAATATTAATATGGTGGTTTTTTTTATTGATTAATTTAGTTTAGTTTAACTTAATTTAATTTAATTAATAAAGAATGTTATTAACCAAGGTTTGGAAATTTATTTAATTAATTAATTTTTAATAAAATCATAGAGACTTTTACTTGAAAATCAATGAGTATAATTTTAATAATTTAAATAGATAATTATTTGTTAAATCATTTTTGAATGATTGATTCGAAATTGAATTAGGGTAATTGTATAATTCTATTTAAATATAAGAATCAGTTAAGGGATATATTGTAAATCATAGGTACTTAAAATATACACTGAAAACAAGTTCTGAAACCCTTACATTTGAATTAGTATTATATTTTCAAGATTAAACCAAATTGTGAGACTATTCTATATTTCTATGTGTTATTTGTGTTTTGGGGTTTCGGGTTTGTCCTAGTTTTGACCAGTTTAGGTTGTTACCAGAGGCTTGGGAGTTATGAATTTGTGATGTCATGTTGATGTTTTGATCTCGACCTTTTAACCAAACCATGGTAATGTGATGGGGTGCTCTGTGATATGATGGATGTATTTACTGGTTATTATTGCTTTCCAATTTCCTTGTGTGAAGTTGAGGCATTTTTTTATGAAATACCTGACTTAACCATTTTGATTCATCGATTAGTTATATTTGATTTGCTTTCCAATCGCTTTGAAAGGACTGAGGTGTTTTGAGTGATTTTTTCTTGATGATGTTATGTTGTGACATGTTTTGACTTATTTTGGAGTCTTCGATCAGTATTGTGATTTATTTTGGGATATTTTTTGGTTGCTTGTTGAGAACCATTAGATATTGTGATTTATCATTGATACCTTCAGTTGTTGATAGAGAATTGTTGTGATTATTATGATTATCATTTGATGCCTTTCAGTTGCTCGTGGAGAACTAATGTGATTATTGTGGCTTATCTTTTGATGCTTCCCAGTCACTTGTATAGGGCTAAGGTGATTCTGTGATTTATGATTTCATGAGCCTAGGGTAGGTTATCTATGTGTAGTGTTGAGAAGTGGCTTGCAATGGGGGACGGGGGCCCTAAGAGGCTCTGAGGATGACTCATTGTAAGTTGTTTTTAATAAGTGATAACATTACTCTAAATACTGACTTAAATGAACCTAATAAGATTAATTGTATCTTCTCACCCATGCCTCAAGTGCTAGTACAGACTAGGATGGGAGTTGAGAGAATGCTTGGTTATGACCTTGCATTCCATAGTATGCCTTGTCAGTACAAGAGGATACTAGTGGCCACAAGATCACTGGGGACCCGGGATTCCTAAGGGATTGCTCAGGTAACTTTCAACATGATTTGTGCGATGACACTTTCCCACTTGCATAGTAGGTTTTCTACATGTCTTGTTTGCCTCTGGGTTTAGATGTCGATCTATGTGTTGGAACTTTTTATTTAGTATACTTTTAGGATTCTTGGACTTAGAGAGTATCTGTGTAATGTGATTTGATTTCCTATTTGGGACTTGAGACTATCTCCTCAGCGCTATGGGAGTGGGCCATTTAGGTTCCACGCGGTCAGGTGGTAGTGCTTTTTCACTCTTACCATTGAGATCCGTCTGTGGTCACCATGGCTGGAGCATTCTTTGTTGGCATTTACCTTCATTCTATTCATGGATCATTATGATGGATGGTTATATTTTATGATGGATGTTTATATTTTTTTATGATGGATGTATGTATCATGTATGGTGGATGCTTTCATTTGTTTTACTATACTTTGTATCATGGATTCGAGGAGGAGGATGTATCTTTATTTCTACATATGTATATTCTTTTAAGCCTTGCATACCTTTTGACATGTACAATGGATGATTGAGTATTCCGAATTAATTTGCCAAGAGGCATTTGGAACAAATGTATATTATGGACATTGGACTTTCTGATTATTCTTTCATGTGGATGTGGTAGTTGTTAGACTTAGAATTAATTAAATTTAAATGTGACTCAACATCTTGGGATCCTTAAGGAATGTAACCTGTTATTTATATTTATAGTTGATTATATGTTATTGATTCCGCTACTATGTGTTTGATGTGAATGATTTATCTTTCTTGTTTTAAAAATAAAATAAAAATGGTTTAGAAAACTTAGTAAAACTTTACGTTAATTCTTTTGGATCCCTTGGTGGGGCATTATAGTAAGCTTCACAATACTGTGTTTACAGAAACTTCTCTCTGAACCTTTCCTCAAAGATCTCCCAGGTGAGATCTGCGACATTCATACCAATTCTTTCACTCTATTCACCCCACCAAATGGAACCATGTTCCCTTAGCTATGTGATCGCACAAAGGGCCTTTATGTTGCTCCCATAAGGTAATAATGAGAAACAACACCCCCTGTCAAGTAACCAGGTCTCAACCTTGAGTCTTGTTCCTTGGCCATCAAACTCTGGTGGTTTGGACCTCTGAAGTTCCTGCATCATCTCAATCTACATGAGATCAAAATCATCCTGGCCATGGCCCCTCCATCAGTGCCTTCTTTCACTAAGTGGTGTTCGAGAATGCTCACATTCACACTCATGTTCCTCTTCTCTATGCTTTGAATGATGGAACTCCACATGATGAGACCCCTCTTCCCGCTTTTAATCATGTTGGCACTCCTCAACACGATGGGTCATTCAAGTAAGAATTTTTTGGAGCACTGGCATCAATGCCCCCAAGAGATTATGATTAGCATTGGTATCCTATTCTCCCTCTCCCTCCTAATGTTTCTCTTCTCGATGTTCTTCCTCTTGAACAAACCGTTGGTTACCAACCTGACCAGACCTACGTGTGGGAGGCATCCCTATAGAAGTAACAAGGCAAAATTAGACATAAGGATCACAAGCATAAGAGTCAAAACATGAACCCAGGAGATATCAAAATAACAACATAATATAACAATACACAATGGAAAAAAAAACCATAGTGGAAGCATAACATAGAGATCCCAATGTTGCAACATGGGCTCTAATAATAGATGTAATGCCTCGCCTAGAGATCCTTGGAACAAGGATAAAATATAGCAAGAATTGTTTTTTCATTAAACCAAGTATAAGTGCACATGATAACAACCTACACAGATCAAAAAGATTGCAATAGAAGACTAACAAACATCCAACACCAACGGATCTCCAAACATCACCACTAACTAAAGCATAACCATTAAAACATAAGAGATCAACCAAGCTGAAAGACAAATGCAGATTCCTAAAAATTGGCTAAGGCTAAAATCCTGAAGCCTTGAAATTTGGCTAAGTCTGAATTTTTGAAGCCCTAAAATTTCTTAGAATCTTTATCTTAGCCCGTAGAGGTCTGGAACCTATCTCAAATAAATCATCGCATATATTAAAATATATCTTAAGTATAAGTTAACTTATACGTAAACGATATATTTTAAACCCCTAGGAAATCTGTTTTGAACTAGGAAGGTGTAAAACCTAAAAGGGTGTCCAAAACCAATTTTCAAACTTTTCTTTGACAACCCTAGATAGCCCCTATATTTTGCATGAAGGCAAAGAATACTAGATTCTCGCACAAAGAAGTGCCTTCTCGCACAAACAAGTGCATAGTTTCATCCAAAGAAGTGCATTTTTGTGCAAGGAAGTGCATTCCAACAACATAAACTGATGCCAGGTTTCGCGTGAAGAAGTGCAAAGCTACGCGAAGAAACCCACCGTGTCGCATGAAGACTTGCATTATTACGTGAGGAAGTGCAATCTCTGCACGAGATCTTAAATCAGTATGCAAACACGAAACACAACAGAAAGCTAAGGAAACCATGAAACAAAGTTCCTCCACACTGAGGAGTACCAGATCCACATTTCAAAGCAATAACACTCAAAAAAAATAGAAATATGGAAAGCTAGAACCTAACCATCTAATCTACATCAAAGAAATAACAAAAAGAAACATCACAGTGTACTGAAAGCAACATTGCATTTAAATATAAATAACAAACTAAGTATGCGGTTCCTCCCAACCATAATAGCGTCATCAGACCATCATGGGCCCGAGCCATCCTTTGCACATAACATTCTCAAGCTATCGATCGAATCATCAATACTATCATAACAGAAACGTCACTACTAAACATGCTACAAAAAGCAAAGGAAATCTAACATGCTAGTAGTAAAGTAGAAGATAATCCTACGAAGTAGGTAGCATCACCTACCACATGCTAGTCATCATAATAAGGAATGTGTTAAAACTAACATCATCTAAACATGATAAACAACATCTCAATGAAAACATAAATCACAAGAAAGCATACTCCGTAAACTAAAGTACCAAGTGAACACCTCCAGCAACAGTCACACTAGGATACAAGACTGTCTCTGTACACCAGTCCCTAGTAGTGGTTTAGGTAGTTACACCTCCCAACCACGTGGCACCCGTAGGTCCACACCCACTGTGCTAATGGAGATAATGATCCAACCACAACCACACACGAAGCAAACATCCATGGCTAACACACACGCCAAGAAGTATGATGACTAAATCCAAGACATAGACAATGCATAACTGCAGGTCCTAGTCAGACATCTTAAAGGACTACTAAGTAGGGGCTAACATCATAGAGAGTCACTTAGCATCCAAAAGCCCAAGCTCAGATCATGTGTGGCAACACTCTCAAGGTACTTCTTTGGAACCATCACACGAATGTAGAACTTTTCATTATCTTAAGTTTTATTACCACCCAATGTTTTATTTAGTTATCACTTATATAATGCTCCCTCTACCAACCCATGGCACCATGATCACCAAGCTACAAGATAGAAGCCCCCTCCATATGCTACCCTACCCTACCCATGCTCATTCAATGATGAGTGCTTCTAGTGCTTACCCCTAGTTCGCATTTTTGTTATCATTGTTGAACTCTTTTAAGGCTAGTTTTATGTTGATGGTTAGTAGCATTGTTTTGAGACTATCAGATATTGTGCTATGGATTCAGTTGATATGTGATGAGATTACTTAGACTCTACATTTCATGTATGCATGATGATTATTACATTGCTTTCAGTTATTGATGATGATTAGTTAGATGATTTATCATCACATGTGTTTTCTTATGGATACTTACCCCATACTTGCATGTGTATGGTGTGTGTGTTTGTTCTTGGATGTCATTTCTGATGTGGTTAAGGAAGGGAGTTGTAGTCACCTGCTAGTCGGGATCTACACGATGCACCACTTCCTGTCATTGCCTGTTTAGCTTAACACACACACACACACACACACATATTTTATGTACATGCGTGGATTTTATGCAGGGTGCAGGTACTCGGTATCGACTTCTTTGAATTGTCAGGATGAGTGTACCCTATCACATTATCTCAATGATAAGAGAGGGGAGATAAATTATCAAGTCCAAATCCCAACCCTTTTAAGCCATTTGTCCTGATTGAAAATTAGGACAAGTATCTGAG